>CAWUFW010003001.1:1200000-1800000 GCA_963921515.1 Calotriton arnoldi | reverse complement strand
TTTGCTTCTTTTGGGCTCCTCTGATTGCTTGCGGCCTTCCCTAACTCTCCAGCTTGTGGTGAGTCCCTGGCACCTCGCTGGTCTCGACATTGCACCTTCTTTGACTTCTGCATTGGTTGCATTTGCCAAGGCTTGTTGGTGCTCCCGCCGGACACCGACCCCTCAGCACTCGACATCCAATGTGGGACAGCTTGTGCATGGCTCCTGGTCTTCCTCAGCATCACCTGGTCCTCACAGCTGCAGAGTCAAGGTCCTAGTCAACTCTCCTGCAACTCCCGACATTGGTGGACATTCGTCTTCCAGATCTTCTTGTCACTCCTGAGTGACATGGACTCTGTCCCCTTTGCTTGCAGGTTCCTCACAACTAGAATCCACCTTTGGATTCCACCTAACACTTTCTCCTTCTTCAGCAGCGGCACTTTCCTGAAGTCCTCCATTGGGTTCGACGGCGGTTTCCGACACCACTTCACACCTGTGCACCTGGCTTCCCTGGTGTAGGTAACATGGGTACTACGGTATCCACGTGTGGGGTGGCTCTCCAACCTTCTGTCTTCCACGGGGTTTCTTCAGGGTCCACTGGGAAGGGTCCTTAATCTGTAAAATTCCAACCGTGACTTACACGTTGATTTGTACGGAGCACGGGGTCGTATTCCCACACTGCACATGCTCTCTGTGGGGTTCCTAGTCACTCACAATGGGTGGTTCCTTGGGTCCCCAGCACTTCTACGTCCTCTCGACATTGTCTTGACCCGAGTCATGGTTCTTATACCACTTTCTTAGTATATGGTTGGGTCCCCCCCTGGGGTCCGCTGTATATTTTGTGCTATTTACTTGATTTCTATGCAAAGTGTTGTGTGCATTGTGTATATCTCTAGGTAGGAGATATTTGTTTGTGTTAGAGAGTATTATATAATAAATACATATTTTTATAAATACCCTGTGTGGTTCTTTTTCATTTAATTTATATATATGATTGCATTCTGGAAAAACAAGCTGCTGTACACTCCTCCTGGACTAAGCCTGAAGGCTGCACTCCACAGCTACCACTTAGAGAGCTTTATAAGGTTGTCTAAGACCTCTTAAATCACCATAAGGGTTGTCTGGACTCGTGCAGGGTGCCCACTTACATAAGTGGACATCATATACCAGGCCAGCTTCTCACAGGTAGTGACTCTCATAGTTGTCAGCAGCAACAACTTGGTGGACCACATTAGAGACTACCTGTTCTGAAGACGCCAGATGACGCTGGATGGTTGCCATACTGGCTCCTGAGTCTCTCACATCTTCCACCCTCTGCCCATTAATGGTAACCCACTGCGTATATTTTTTTGTATTGACAGGCATGAGGGTTCTCTGTACCATTTCACTGTCACCCAGGGACACTAGGGTAACTTCAGCTGCATCCCTACCACTAGCTGGGACCAACTCTTCCCCAAACACTACACTAGCCAACCGCAGTGACTGCCCCCCAGTGGGGGGCTGTGCCCGGTTGGTACACTTGGCATCTCCCTTGTAGTGCCTTTCTTGCTGGCACTCAAAACACTTCAAGGGTGCCTTCCCTGCAGTACTACCGGCAGGGTACCACCTCTTCTTCTCAGCAGGAGAATGGGAACCCTGACACATTGGACTAGTTTGGGGCCCTTTAGAGAACTCCTTAATTTTGATTTTGTCTCCCCTATCCTTCTTCTGGTGAAGACTCTGCCCACCCTTGGCAGAAACCCCCCGATGCCCTATTGTAGACCCTGGTGCTAGCCCAGTGGTCTGTCTCTTTAGAAAGATCCCTGTGGTCAGACAGCTCTGTAAAACAAAGACTAAACATGTGGTCTTTGCCAACAAATTATACAGCCCTTGATAATCCTTCACATCACTGCCCTTCACCCAACCATCCAGTGCCTTACAGAAAGAATCTACATAATGTACTCAGGTCTGTGGGGAAAGTTTCACACTGTACCTAAACGTCTGCCTGTATTTCTCTGGGGTCAAATCATGATTCCTGGTCAGGGCCTCCTTCATGGTTTGGATACCTCATCCTATCACTCCCCTCTAGGGCCAGTAGGGTGTCCATCCATTTTTCTGGGATATGCTTCCACAAGCTTGCCCCATAATCTGCAAAGCAATCTCATAGGCTTCAAACTGCAGATCTACGTAATCTCCCACTCTATAATCAGGCATCAGACCCTTGGGCATGTGTATTCTCCCTCAGAGGACACTGAATATATGCTGCCACCATCTGCGCTGGACTCAGCCCTCCTGGCTTTCTAAGCCATCACAATCTTTCTCTCCTCAATGGCCAATTTCTTTTTCTCCAAAGCTCTCTCTTTGTCAAGCTTGAGATTAGCGAGCTCCAACCTGAGCTTCCTTTCCTCTGTCCTGTTCTCCAGCTTCTTTGGAGACAGGCCGTTAGAGGATACACTGCTGTCTGCTCTGGGGGGACCCATCTCTACTTGCAAGCTGGCCCTCCCCCCACAGGCAGTCTCACATTATCTTCCTCCTTAAACATCTCTTCATCCTCCTTTGGGTTTGCAGATGCTGCATCCCTAGCTTCCATACAGGCCCTCGGGCCTTTTGAAGCTCTTCCTGCTTTTTTTAAGCATTTGATAGAACACTTAAAGCCAGGGGCGGCTCCTCCATTAGGGCGGAGGAGCGCTGCCCCACTGCTTTCTCACAGTGCGAGAAGCACAAAATAAAATGGTATTTTAACTCTGAGTGTCCTGACTGCTTGGTCGGCCCTGGGGCTGACCAAAGCAGTCATGCGCACTCTACATTTTCTCTATGTAGGCTGCGTGCAGCCTACGTAGAGAAAATGGCCTCCCAACAGGTGCCCGGCCGGGCGCTGCCCGGGACTCCGCACCGATCACAGCGCTGCCATTGCAGCGTTGTGATTGGCTACAGGAGGGGAGGGAGCATGCCTGTTCCTGTTCAGGACCGGCCCAGGAGCAGAGGCGCCGCGGGACTGGAATCAGGTAAGTTTTATTTATATTTTACCCCACCGCAATAACACCCGCGCGATAACCCCCGCGTGACCCCCCCCACCCGCGAGAATTGCGAGCCGCGACTGTCTACTCAACCCCACCCCCCGGCCTGGCCTTGATTGATAAACTGTTTTAAAAGAAGCTCAATCACTCCTGCTTCCAAAACGGGATGTAATTTACATCCCGTTTTGGAAGCAAGAGTGATTGTGTTTCTTTTAAAACAGTTTATTATGTTCACCAAATTTGTTTTTCTAGTAATATGATGCGCGGTGGCAGTGCCTGCCTGCCTCGCGCATTAAATTTGGCTTCTGCCTCAGTCGGGTTATTACATCCAGTCCGTACCTATCTAGTTGGACAGTTTACATTTGGTATCATTGCGAGCCTTCAACGAGTATGTATTCGCAGTGAAGGCTGGCAATGATACCAAATGTAAAGTGTCCAACTAGATAGGTACGGACTGGCTGTAACCCGACTGAGGCAGAAGCCAACTTTTATGCGCGAGTCAGGCACTTCCACTACATATCATATTACTAGAAAAAGAAATTTGGTGAACTTAATAAACTCAGCAAGAGTGATTGTGCTTCTTTTAAAACAGTTAATGTTCACCAGAGTTCGGTTTCAGCCACTAATTGTGCTGGCAAGTTGCAACCGCGTTGCACTGCACACCTCAGTTAAAGTTGGGGGGAGGGGCCGCTCGCCGGCACTTTGTGCGCCCTTTTGTGCACATCGGGAGGGGGGGTAGTGATAACTGCTTAAACAAGCATTTGCAATGCAATAGGTCTCGCATTTTCGAAACTTTGACCTATTGGTATTGTAAATGACAATGCCTTTTATTATTGCAGATTTTTTTAACACAAATAAAAGGCATTGTTATTTACAATGCTAATAGCTCAAAATCTCGCGAATGCATTGCAAATGCTTTTTTTTTTAGTTATGTTGTTTGCAAATAAAGTTGTGAAGTGTGAAATAATTCATACATTAGTTTGTGATTTAGAATGCATCCAAGGGTCTATGAGGTGTTTTTCATTAAATAAATAATAATT
The DNA here is from genome assembly GCA_963921515.1 of Calotriton arnoldi. Taxonomy (NCBI): domain Eukaryota; kingdom Metazoa; phylum Chordata; class Amphibia; order Caudata; family Salamandridae; genus Calotriton; species Calotriton arnoldi. Next base: position 1,795,985 of record CAWUFW010003001.1, on the reverse strand, counting down.
TCTTTCAAAGGAGGGCTGCTATGCTTAGCTGTGACATTAAATCACGTAGGAAAGCGCGAAGTGCGGTTATTTGTTTACAGAATTAACTGGTAGTGGTCTGGCAAGTGACTTCCCTCAGTCACTTACACGCAACCACTGTTTCCCTCTGCCATAGAACCAAACAAAGAGCTGTCTTCTAAGCCGTGGGGCAAACTTTTTGTAGTTAAGTGAACTGATTGCCGCCACAACATTTCTTGGTTTGGAAACAAATGAATGGGAGCACATAGAAGACTGTTGTTCTTGGAACAAATAACTTACAAGTGTCAGGTGATGGAAAATATAGTCAGAGTTTTACCAATCTGAATCAGATTCCACAGGGGCCCCCTGGGGAAATGGAGGAGGGTCCCGACCTGACACCAGGTAGCAACTGATTCACACACAGCTTGAAGGCATGCAAATAAAAGGTAGAACTAAATACAGCCATTTGTTTACATTTTACTGTTTTGTAAAAGCTGAGCATGGTAGGTGAAAAACAAGCCCACAGAGCTGCCTGGGCTCAAATCAGTGGTGATTGAAAGCCCGATGCAGTATAAAATCACTAACTGAAAGTGGTATCACCTGAGCGGTATCCATGGCACTTTATTTGAAAATGTAAAATGCTCATGATTACAATTGTGTAATTGCGCCTAAAGTAGCATAAACCCAATTATTTAGTGCAACGTCACATAATATATCCCCCAATTGTTTGTAGTCTGTAATACCTACAAACAAAGACTGACGCTCCGAGGCTCATTAATTTAAATTGAAAGCGTTTGCCGGCAGCAGGCGGAAGCTATTTGAGGCAGCCTGCTCTGTTTACGCCCTGCCTGCCTGCTGTGGGATTCGTAGCAGTAGGAAGAGGTGGAAGAGACTGTGGGCATCGTGCTGGGGTTTTATGGCGGTGGGGAAAGGTGGAAGAGGTTGTGGGCGCCATGCGAAAGGAAGCTGTTTTAGGCAACCTGCTCTGTTTGCGCCGTGCCTGCCTGCTGGGAAGAGGTGGAAGAGACTGAGGGCACGGTGCGGAAATAAAGGTGCGCATGCTGTGTGATAAAGCGCGTTGCTTGTAACTGAAATTAAACGCCACACTATAAAAAAAAAACAACAAGGAACAATAAAGCAATACAACTAAACGACACAAAACAGCAGGTCCAACAATTAAAACCACAGTCTCGGAACGCACTCTACCTTTTAAAAAAGATATGAACTGCTGTGTGATGTGACAGTGCTGTTAGACCCCGGGGCGGGTGAAAAGTTACTGCAGTTCGGCTCCTGCTGCCTCAGGGACTGTGCTCTCAAGGCAGCAGTTACTATAAGGAGCTGAGGGCACCTCCACGATCGTTAGTATAGAGGCACTACACTTGAAGATACTAAGTGTGGGAGAGCGCTGCTCAGTTAGCAAGCATAGGAACTACCGCGCTTCCAACTTCAAAAGTCACCGTAGGCACCAAAGAAAAATCAATTCTGGTCGGGGAAATGGGAGCGCGCTGCTCCGTTAGTGAGCGTGGGAACCGAAGAGTTCGTAAGTGAAATGAAACACTGTTTCGTTTAAAAAATGCCCAGGGTCAAAACAGCGGAAGGTAACCGTCCCTATTCTCGCACATGCCACAGTTTTAAGCATTTAACACAGCTCCAAACACTCAGGAATTAGCAACCATTCTAATAACAAAACTAGTGGTGCGCGCGCACCACAGAGGAGCGGGGGGGGCGAGGGAGCCTGTCGTCTGTGACGCGCGCTAATGCGTGTCCTAGACACGGACGGGAATGGGCGGAGCAAAGGCGAGACATGCGCCCGCCTTTGCCCAATTGCATGCTGTCTTTCTTATAAAGATGCACGCAAAGCCCAATAGCCGGGGGAAAAACGAAAAGCACACGCACGAGCGTGTGCGATTCCTAGGTCAGTTTCAAAACCCCATACAAGAGGTCTCGCGCTGAGCGAGCAGGGCTGCGCACTGCAACGCTAGGCACGAGACCTAAAAAGTATGGGCACCATGCGTCTCGTGCGCGTGCCCCTCAGATTCCATTCCACTTACTCGACCCCCCCTGGGCCTGGCCTTGATTGATAAACTGTTTTAAAAGAAGCTCAATCACTCTTACTTCCAAAACGGGATGTAAATTACATCCCGTTTTGGAAGCAAGAGTGATTGTGTTTCTTTTAAAACAGTTTACTATGTTCACCAAATTTGTTTTTCTAGTAATATGATGCGCAGTGGCAGTGCCTGCCTGCCTCGCGCATTAAAGTTGGCTTCTGCCTCAGTCGGGATATTACATCCAGTCCGTACCTATCTAGTTGGACAGTTTACATTTGGTATCATTGCCAGCCTTCACCATGAATACATAATGTAATAGCGTTGAAGGCTGGCAATGATACCAAATGTAAACTGTCGAAATAGATAGGTACGGACTGGATGTAATAATAACCCGACTGAGGCATTAGAAGCCAACTTTCATGCGCGAGGCAGGCAGGCACTGCCACCGCGCATCATATTACTAGAAAAACAAATTTGGTGAACATAATAATCTGTTTTAAAGAAGCACAATCACTCTTGCTTCCAAAACGGGATGTAATTAATTTACATCCGTTTTGGAAGCAAGAGTGGCGTGCTTCTTTTAAAACAGCTTATTATGTTCACCAAAATTGTTTTTCAAGTAATATGATATGCAGTGCCTGCCTCGCGCATGAAAGTTGGCTTCCGCCTCAGTCGGGTTACAGCCAGTCTGTACCTATCTAGTTGGACAGTTTACATTTGGTATCATTTGCGAGCCTTCACTGCTATTACATTATGTATTTGCGGTGAAGCGCCAGCATAATAGTAAGAAGAGGAATAAGAAAGAAAAGGAGTAAGAAGTGTAGGACTAATTAGAAGTATGATTTGGTGTAAATAGGACTGAGTAGGTGCAAATTTGTGTAAGTATGAGTAAGTAGAAGTAATTGTAGGACTACGAGTAAATAGAGATGTGAAATATGATTAAGCGTAAGTAGGATTAAGTGCAGGGTTATGGGTAGGAGTAAGAGTGATGATGGAAAGAATGAAAGATAATGAGGGAGAAGATGAGAGGTGCGAATATATAGAATGGGTTATTAACATTCTTGCTTTCTGAAATGTGCTTGAAAATGCACCATTTGCCCGCTCTTTTTTCAAAATTTTCTCGGGTGGAGAAACTCCGCGAACACCCCTTCATAGGGTCGAGCATGCTCGCTACGCTCGCTCGCCACAGTGTGCTGCCCGTGACTTTTACGTCTCACCCCTTTCAAATGTCACCAGCCGCCACTGCTTAAAGCACTTGCATAATCCTTTAAGCTGGTGCACTTTATATATTTCCAAATCTGCCAGCTCAAACGTCACTAAAGCAGGTGCAGCTGCTGGTTCTCCAGACTAAGACATGACTCTTGAGAAAACTTATTTGGTCTGAAAAATGGAAGTAGTGTACGCCAATCACTGTATGCAATGCACAAATACAAGTCCTATCCTCACTGCTGATGACTAATGTTAGAAATCAGATTTCTGGTTTACAGAGATATGCACCCAGTCTAAACAGAAACCAATATCCTAGACAGGGTAAGTAAGGTACACACTAGAAGATCACCTGTGCTCACTTTCTTGTAGCTTGGCACAGAACAGTCAGGCTAATTCAAAGAGGCAATATGTAAAGTATTGGTGCACACACACACACACAGAAACACAGTGAAAACACCACAAAACACCCCACAACAGTTTAGAAACATAGATGATTATATTCTGAAAAACACAAGACCAAAACAACAAAAATCCAATAAGTACAAGTCAAGATATGGGAAGGAATACATGGCAGAATTTTCCTAATGATTCTAAAGGTGTTGTAGGAAGAGAAGATAATTGAATTGACTTGTTTGCTAAGGTTAAGCGTATCATCAATTAATATGAACCCTAGACTTTTGGCTTTGGAGACTGGCGATGGAAGTGATCCCATTTCTGAAGGCCAGCCAGTGGGGGCCAGAATTGAGGATTGTTGCCAAAAAGGATTGCGTTTGTTTCATCCGAGTTTAGTTCAAGGCAGGGTTTGCCCATCCAAACGCCTACGGCTCACATACAGTTATGTAGTTGAGAGCCTATATCAACAGTGCCATTGGAAGAGGACAGCACTATTTGTGTGTCATCTGCGTAGGATGTGGGGGAGAGCCCAAAGTATCTGATGAGGGAGTCCAATTAAGAGACATCAAAACTGAACAGCAGAGGACTGAGTGAGGAGCCTTGCAGGACCCTACAGGGGAGGGTGAAAGGTTTAGAAGTAAAAATATCTGGCATTACTATATGCTCTCTGTTCCTCAAAAAGGAGTCTAGAATAGCTAGGGCTCTACCTTTATTGCTTAAGGATTGAAGACCATGAACCAAGGTGGTATGGTTTACCGTATCAAAGGCCGCTGATAGGTCAAGAAGGATGAGGGCTGCAATGCCTACCTCATCTAATGTGGCTCTTACATCATCTGTGGCTTTGATCAGAGCAGTCTCTGTACTATGTCTCGGTCTAACCCGAATTGTGTAGAGTCTAGCAGTTGGCTTGCCCGGATGAATTGGGTTAGTTGAGAGTTCATGATTTTCTCCATGATCTTTGCTGGGAAAGATATTCTGGATATGGGTCAGCAGTTGACTGGAGCATCAGGATTAAGGTTGTGTTTCTTCAGGAGTGGAAGGATTGAAGCTTTCTTCCAAATAGAGGGTAAGGATCCAGAAACAAACATTGTATTGAAATTGCCAGTCAGTTTAGAAGAGATGAGTTCTGGAATACGTTTGATCACCAAAGGTGGACAAGGATCATAGGGGGATCCTGAATTTAAAGAGAGCATGAGCTCTATTACTTGCTTCGAATTGGTAGAGGTAAACTCAGCAAGGGTGGATTGCTCAGGAGGGCCTGGCATGGAGAAGCAACACTTTAAATTCACATGTAACTTATAGGGGACAGGGAACATATGATATCACTCTATGCCAATGATGTCCTCCTCACCCAACCGTTCACCTCTTTGCCCCCCTTCTGCAAGAGATGGAGGACTTTGACTTGGTGTCAGGCTTTAAAATTAACCTCCAGAAAATGCAGGCCCTTAGCTTGACGGTCCCCAAGGCTGATCAGATGTTGCTGGCAGCCAGGTTCCCCTTCGCCTGGGAAACTAATGGAGTGGCATTTTTAGGCCTCCAGTTTTTCCCCACGACCAACTGAACAGCAAGGGAGAACTCCTCCACCCTCCTGGCCAACACCAGGGCAGAACTCTTGCCCTGGAAAAGGCACACGCTCACCTGGCTGGGTAGACTGGCCGCAGTAAAGATAACCTTACTCATCCGTATCCTATATGTGATGCAAACTTTACTGCTGCAGCCTCTCCCATTAGTTCTGGCTAAGATGCAACACCTTATAGCTGACTTATAAGGGGCAGGAATAGGGCCCATATGGCCTGCACTCAGACAATTTGGAACAGAAGGATGGGGGCCTGGGAATCCCACACCTCGAAAGATATTACCAAGCGGCCCAACTGCGCTATATGGTCGAATGGTACAGGCTCACTTCTGAGAAACATTGGTGTTTCATTGAGCAATCACAAAAATACATATCTGGAAGGTACTTTGGCTCCCCAAAAAACAGTGACTGGCAGGGGTCTACATCTTGCCGATTCTCAGGGCCACAGTGGGAGTATGGGACAAGGTGCAAGAAACACAACAACTCTACCACTCACACATCTCCTTTGACCCCTTTTATAGGTCACCCAGACTTCCCCCTGGCTAAGGAGGGTGATAGCTATATTAAGTGGAGGGAAGTGAATTGTACAAGAATTGGAGACCTCTTTGATGCTGAAAGGGTGATGGACTTCGCCCAGCTCTGCTCTGGCTATGGCCTCCCGAGTGAGGCCTATTGGCAATACATTGCCCTGAGTCACTGGGTCTTGCAACCCCACATCCGCCCACACGCTGGCAGCCCGCTGACACACTTTGAAATATGGTTCAACCCACCATTCCGACAAGCACCTGTTCTCATATTTATACATTCATTCCTCCCCACGTCGACAAAACACACCAAATTCCCAGCTCAGCACAGATGGGAGTCAGAGTGTGAGCGCAAATTTTCTCGTAAAGAGTGGCAGGATTGTATACAGGGCCAAGGCACTTCCGGAAAGTAAATGTTTCTTAAAATAGCGCACTACTGGTACTATACCCCAGCTAGGGTGGCCTGCTGGAGACCCAGGGGGGACCCACACGGATGGCGGCGCTGCAGCCAGGAGGGCACCCTCACACACATGTTGTGGCACTGCATGAAAGTTAACGATTTTGGGAGGCAGTACTGTCCAACATAATCAACATCTATGACACAGATCTACCTAGGTTCCCTAGCTACATACAACTGGGACTGCCAAATGATTTAACATACCCTCTCAAATCCTGCAGGGGAGGGCCATCACTTTGGCTTTGTGGGCCACCAAGCAGGTCTTGCTTTCTAGATGAGGGGTTGAGAGTGTCCTGACTAGATTGGATTGGCTGCGCAAGCTGTGGGAGGTGGTGGGCATGAAAAAGCTGACAGCGAATATTACACACACTACTGTACTTTAAAAAGACATGGGGTTCAAATTTAGAATTTTTAGCGATGGAATTAAATGAACTAACCTACCCAAGGCACATGCAAGTTCTCCAACTTACTGGATCAGTCCAATTACATGCGTGATACACCCTTCGATGATTTGCATTGCACCTTGGGGTAACATACTCCATTAACTGGAGTGGCTACATCTCTTAACTGTAGAGGTTCTCTCTTTACTTTCCTCTCTCTATGTCTTGTCTAAATAACACCTTTGCCTACTCCTTCCTCTACTCTTTATATAATGTTTTGCCACTCCCCACCAGCCGGTGGATGTAGGTGGTTGCTGTTGTTCTCTATCATAAACCAATATAAAGATTTAAATCATAAATTCACATCCAAGGGCCCTGGAATCGATTGGGACCACTTGGCAGAGCAACACTTACAGCAATTAAAGCCCAGGTGCTGGGATGAAGTTGAAAGGTAAAGTCTTTGATATCCCTGAGACTTCAGCAACAGGAGGCAAGCCAACAAGCCCTTGGAGAAACGTAAGTCCTTAGCATGTAGAGAGCAGGTCCAGGCCTTCTCACTTGCAGGCAAGAAGCAGCAGGCAGCAGGCCAACATAGCGAAGCAGATAGAAAAGTGGCAGTCCCTCTTATAGCTCAGCAATCAGCAGGGCAACACAGCAAAGCAGTTAGCAGAGTGGCATTTCCTTCTACAGCACAGCAGCTCTTCTTCCTGACAGAATGTATTTAGCTCCAGCCGTATTCTCAGTATATGGAGTTAGAGGTCCAGTACTTATACCCATTATAGCCTTTGAATTAGGGAGACTTCAAAGAAAGGTCTTTGTAGTGCACAAAACTCTACCCTTCCCTGTCCTGGCTCCCGATTCACTATGGGGGGTATGCAACATTTTGTGTGGGGACAGGCCACAGCCCTTTCAGGCAGAAGTGTCAGATCCTCCCCCTCATCCGGCTCAGGCAGGCCCATCAACATGGAGATGACCACTCAAGCACACCTACCCTTCCTTTGTGTGTGGATGTCTAGAGGGAATGCAGGAAGTCAGATGTCACCCACCGCAGATGTGTATTCGACAGACAGGCAGAAGGAACCAAATGATTTAATTAGGAAAATGCCAACTTTCTAAAAGTTCCAAACCACAAAATTGCCAATACGACTAATTATTTATACATACATTAATTTCTTTCATGACCACTCTAGTCAATAATAGTGATCACCATATATTTTTCATCATGCCACTTTGAAATTCATTATACACAAAAGCTTAATACGAACAAATCATACATGAAAAATACATTGAACCCACCCAACATACATAATAAAAAACATGACATACAAAAATGAATATACACATAGAACAAAACAATACAAATGAAAACAACAAGTATCAGTTCTGAATTGTAATTTTCCAAGAAGGAGAATTTGCTAACTTCACAGCAGGACTAAAAAGAGTTTTCATACTCCTAGATCTATAGACAAAACAACCAAACAATGCTCGGCTCTTGTAACCAGGGGTTTGTTTCAATAATATTAATTCCTATCTCCCTGATTACAATGCTACTTTTGTGTGCTTGTAGATTGCACTGATGTTGACATGTTTCGAACCCGTGACTTTATTTGTGGGTTCTACTCAGGACTCAGAACTGTTATACACTAAAAAGGAAAAACACAAAATCTATATAACTACATTATACCACTTCCAGGGGCTCAGAACTGCAATCTAAAAAACAACTTCACTAAAATATGTGTTTTTGAATTGTGAGACACCAAATGTGGTTTTCCTATTTTTTCCCAATTGGAAGCTACATTTATAACATGTTACAAGTTAGCCCCAATGTTAGCCTATGAGAAAGATAGGCCTTGCAGTAGTGAAACATGAATTTAAGAGCATTTCAATACTAGGACATGTAAAAACTAGAAATACATATCCTACCTTTTAGGTACTCTGCGCCCTGCCCACTGGCTGTCTAGGACCTACTCTAGGGGTCGCTTATGTTTAGGAAGGTTTGGGTCTTTCAAGTAGGTTAACTTGCCAGGTCAACACAGCAGTTTAAAACTGCACATAGAGGTTCTGCAGTGGAAGGCCTGAGACATGTTTAAAGGGCTACTAATGTGGGTGGCACGATCAGTGCTGCAGGCCCACCAGTAGCATTTTATTTTTAGTCCCTGAGCACAGAGATATCAGGGATAAATCAATTTGTATCACATTTTAGATACAGAGCACATGCGCTTTAAAACTGGTGAGCAGTGAAAAAATGCACAGAGTTCTACAACGAGCAAAAACAAAGTTCAGCAAAACAGTCAAAGCAGGAGGTTGGAAGGCAAAACATTAGATGAAACAACGCCAAGGATGCCAGGTCTAACACGTTCCAACAAATCAAAGAAGAAATTGTGCAAGCGCCCACACTCTAAACTTTTTGCTTAAACAAAGTTTGCATTATCACAGTAGATGCCAGTTAATATCGTATAGTTGAAGTACTGGCTCAAAAGTGTGCAGAGGATGAATGGTGTGTTGCGTTTGTGTTAAGGACCCTCAGTGATACTGAGAGAAGGTATTCTGTAATCGAGAAGGAACTGTTGGTGTGTATGTGGGCCAATGAACACTACCACAACTATATTTCGGGAAGTAGGTTTCTACTGAGGACAGACCATAAGCCATTAGTTGGGATTTTGGCACCGGGTTGTGGATTGAATGCTACTGCGTCCATAGCCAGACTCACATCTAGATTACAGAAGTAAAACTTTAGAGTTGAATATTTGACAGGAAAGTATAATGTTACAGCTCATTGCTAGTCTAGATTGCCGGGCCAAAGCAACAAGAGTACAGAGGAGCACAATGAGATTGAGATGGTTGAGACCATTAAGGACTTTGTGAGTGGGGAATTCAATGGTGTATTGGAGGATGTTTGGAAAAAAGAAGTGGATGAGGACGAAGTGTGGCAGCCTGTAAATAAATACTAGTTGGAAGGTTGGCCAAAGGAGAAATGTGTATCTTTAGAGATAAAACACTTTTATAAGGTTTCTGAAGAATTGGAGGTGGAAGGGGATTTAATTTTCAAAGGGGCAAAGTGTGTCACTCCAGGGTCAATGCAGGAAGAAATTTTGAAATTTGGGCATGGTGACCCAGGATTTTCTTCTATGAAAAGACTTATCAGGTCAAGTTTTTGGTGGCCTGCTATTGATAAGATGGTGGACAGAGTGGTGAGAGGATGTGGTGTGTGTGTGAACAGTAACAAGATGCTAAAGGTGTTTCCTGCTCCTCTGAAACCTGTGCCCTGGCCAAATTTTCCTTGGGAAAAAGTTGCTTTTGACATTTCTGGCCCATAACGGAATTTGCCTAAGGAAGCTAGGTATACCGAGTAATAATTGACTATCACTCTAAATGGCCAGAAGTAAAATTTGTTGTGCATGCTTCCTCACAAGTTGTTATAGCATTCTTTAGGGAAGTTTTTTCAAGGGAAGGATGTCCTGAAGTGCTTGTTACGGACATTGGTGTTCAGCTAACGTCACATGAGATTGAAGAATTTTTGAATAAGTGTGGTATCAAGCATATAACCACTGCTTTACATGAGTCTCAAGGAAATGGACAGGTTGAGTGCTTTAACCAGGTATTTAAAGAAGGTATTGAAGGAGAATTCAGATCTGGAAGAGAGTGGAAGAATGTTCTAAGAGAAAGGTTATGGATGTATCGTATCACAGCTCCTTCTGTTACCGAAGTGGGTCCCTTCTGTCTATTGAAAGGAAGGTATCCTGTATCTAAAGTTATGTCCATGGTGGATAAAAAAGAAAATGTAAAATCTAAATGTCATGACTGTAGAAGAGATAGCTGTAAGGGTAAAGGAGAAACAAGAAAAAAAATGAAAAGCAGGTATGACTCCAAATAGAAAGTAAGGCAACTCACTTTTGAAGTGGGAGATTGGGCGAGGTTACTGGAACACGAATTTACTGTGAAATGTGGTTCTAAATTCGGCCGAGCGCTGAAAGTTGTGAAGGTTAAAAAGAGTAGCGTGGTCACTCAGGATAGAAGAGTGTTGAATGTTAGAAGAGTGGCCAAATGTAGTGGTGACAGAGCCTATGGTCATGCTAAGGGAGTCAAAGTGTGTTTAGAATGAACAAGCCAAGTCTGAGTAGCTTTGGTTCCAGTGAATTGAGTGAGAGTGTCTCTACCGAGAGATAACCAAGATGGTGGTGTTGATAATGGGTCACATGAGGCCAAGTCTGTAGCATCCAGATGAAAGGAAGAGCGTTTTAGTCGTCTGCCGGTAAAGTTTAATGACTAAGTATGATTAGCCAGTTTAGTTTGTTTTCTCTTTTGTTTATTTTTTTTAGTTGTTTTAAGTGAAGAGATGTATTATATTTGCATAGGCCATTGACTGTATATGTGTTTATGTTCAAATGCAGTTCTTGTTCTGCAGTCACTAAGGATGTTCTAGAATTCTAACTAGGGATTCCGTTTCCAGTGGACCTGCTGGAGTGCAGTCTTGTTCTACAGTGCTGCATCTAATAAAGGATCATTTTATAACAAAATCTTTGATTTGGATCTTTACAAGGTTGCAATAGAGAGACAGGAGTGAGACACAAAAAAAGATAAAGAAAGAGAGGGAGTCTTTTGACTCTCCCATCACTTTATCAGGAGGCTCCCTTGAAGATGGGGACCCCGGGCAAATCACATGCCTTTAAATGGCACTGTTAAAATGGCACGATGTGGCAACTTAATTAACATTAAAGGAGAAGCTGGAATCCCCTCATTTCTCAATTAAATCCAAAGCAGCTCCCTGTCCATCCCATTAAGGCTGTTGGGTAGGCAGTAAATATTGCATTAAAAGGCATGTTCATTTCATTGGAATGTTTATCTACTACCTATTTGATCTCTAAAAGGTTATATAATGTGTTTTCTATGAAAATCCATCTTCTCCATTGCCAAAACATTATTTAATTTTGCAGAAACTGAAAGACGATTTAAAATACATCTCATAAAAATCCTACCCATGCTGTATTTTATGGTAATCTAGCAATAACAGTACTGGGGGTGTTTTGGCCCTTTCTTGCAAAAAGAAGCAGTAATATTACATCACTATATATTGGGTATAGCATGAAAACTGGTTATAAATTAAGAATGTATAGTGCCTGTAATAGGCCCAAGAAAGAATTTGCCCAGTCACCTACATTTTGTGCAAGCCTTATTATTGGGGTGCCCTCGGGCCCCTCGGCTTGTGATTGATTTTTAAGCCATGTAATCACCTCAATCTACCAGAGATGGCACATATTAGCCCATGTAAACTCCATAGTCAGATCCTAAAAAACTTAATTTCACCCTCAAAGATCTGCCCTAGATTTCCTTATATGCATCTCCAAAAGGCTGTCCTATCTATTTATCTATCAAGAGACAACTTTTGTTCTTTTGCCAGTCTAATCCTAAATAAAATATACAAACTAAGAGTGAGTCACCATCTGAATCCATTGGTGTGTTCAGCTGTCATTCATATTTTGTTTCCACCGACCACAGCATACATCATGGGGTAATGAGTCGGCTCATTTCCCTTGTCATATGTACACATCTGCTTAAAAAGCAATGCATTTCTGCATGAGGGCTGGTGGACCAATATTTTACTTTGCCAATATGTTTTCTTATTTTTCTTTATCCTTTTTTAATTTGTTTTAGTCATCCTTGTGTGTTTGACCAGTGTGGTAACGTCACAGTAAATCAAAGCCAACAGAACATTTTCTTAGCAGAATTTATTTTCCTGTAACATGCATTAAAGTTACAATGAGTTTATACCTGTTCTAAGTACACCTTCCCGCTAGGAGGCACCCTAATGTTTAAATTATGAGTTGTTGTTATTATTATTATTATTATTAGAATTATTATTATTATTATTGTTATTATTGCTGTTATTATTATCATTGTTGTTATTATCATCATCCTTATTATCATTATTATGATTATAAAAACACATAAATTAATTATATAAAATAATTATTATGATATTATATTATTATCATTTTTATATAAGAAAAAATCACAAGTAATTTAAATAGTTACTGCAGTTATATGGTCATCATGTTTGGGCATAATTTTTTTATTCTTGCAGTATATACTGGGAAAAAAACATTGCACCAGCTTGCCAAAGCTTACTGTTGGGTTCTGTGTATTTGTATTATGATGTTCATGTATCTTTAAGTACAAGTTTTCCTTTGAATATGAGCACATGCCACCATTACCATTGTTCCATACTAGAATGGTGGCATGTGGAATGGTCAGAACAGCAGTTGTACTTTGCTGTTGCTCTGGCCGGTCGTTTACCCTGGATCTCTCTCTTGATACAAATAAAGAGATTGAACTTACCAGCCAAGTTTCCACTTCCTTTCAGTGGCGACGACTGGATCTGGACCCTGGACCGGCTAGAAGCATCTTGGTTGCCGAGGAGAACTTTCCACGACCTGTTCGTGGTCTTCCTGTTTGCTGCTGACAGCGCTTCGTTTCCTTCGTCATTTTCCTGACGGCGTTTCTACTTCGTGATCACCTTCTTTGGCTGTGCTGGGCAGACTCCGGTAGGACTTTTGTTCAAAATTTTGACAATTTCCCCATTTACCGCGCTGTCTGGCCCTTAAATGCTCGAGCGCTGCACGAGGTTTTAATTCCATTTCCTCGCGCATTTACCACGTTGCTGGCCTTAGATGCTCCATGAGCTTTGTATTCCATTTCCTCGCGCATTGTTGCATCAGTTGCCTGCACGCGTCTGAGACAAGTTCCTGCATCTACGCTTTTTCCTGCTTCACGTCATGACGCCTGTTCCTAGCAACGCCTGTCCTGCCTGACTCCGTTTTCACGTTACGTTGCCACGCATCCCGTGGCCATCTTGAAAAGTTTACTTACTTATCTCCTAGCAACCGCTAACGTTGTCGTTTTCTTCATGATCAACGATTGTTTGTTTCTACCTGCGCACAGTTTAGTCAAAAATCAGTGATGCGCACAGTTTCAACTAGACTTTACAGTCTGTTTTCACACATTTTTCTTCCTAGCAACTGGATTCATTTCAAACTTTGAACTTCAAACCTTGACTGTATTATCGTTTCTATGGTGCACAGCTGACTCAAGGAAATCGCTGATGCGCACAGCTTTAAATACAGTCCATCTTTTCTTCATTACGTACAACCTTGTTATTATTGCTTATGCGCACAGCTTTATATGCATCTTCAGTCTGTTTTCATTTCGCACAGTTTATTTTCATTGGTGTGTTACAGCACATCTTTGGTGTTATTATATACACACCTTATTCCTGCAATTTGGTGTTTTGTACAATTTATACTCATCTTCAAGCAATTCTTTCCATCAGTTTTTGGTATTTTTACGTATTATTTTCATAACAATACTTACTTTACAGTTCACTTTGGAGATTTACACACTTTTTCTCTTAAGTGTGTCACTGTTACAGTTGTTTTTCATCTCTAAATAGTCAACATGCAACAATCTGTACTTCCACCTTCCCCCTTTCTTTCTACTCCTGGTAATCCTCCTGTAGAATGGGAGTTATGGTTTGAAGGTTTTGAAGCGTACCTAGAAGCCATTGAAGCGGAAGTCTTCACACAAAAGAAACAATTTGCTTTACTACGTCACTCTTTGGTTACAGAGGGGAGAAAAGTTTTAAAACATTTACCTCCTACTGTAGTCATGGGTGAAGGTGATGCTATAGATGAATATGCTTCAGCCATAAAGATGTTGGACTCCAGATTTAAAAAGAAGAGTAACATCATTATGGAGAGGCACAAGTTTTAAATGAGAAAAGTTACCTGGTGAGCCTGTTGAAATGTTCATAAGTGACCTAAGGGTATTAGCGTCCACTTGCGACAATAAAACCTTTCATGATGAAATGTTGAGAGATTAATTAGTTGAAAAAACTAATAGTAAAAAGATTCAAGAGAAATTATTAACTACATAAGACTTAACATTGGATAAAGCCTTAGAGATAGGTAAAATTATCGAATCAACAGCAATGTATATGGACCAAATGGCTTTAGATACTAAAGTACATGCCCTTGCTGTTGACAAAGTTGTTGTCAAGAAAGAAGCTAGGTATGACAAACGCAAACCACTAGAATGCTACAGGTGTGGTAGTAGGAGTCATTTGGGAAATGCACCTTTTTGTCCTGCTTTAGATAAGTTTTGTGTTAAATGTAAAAAGAAAGGTCATTTTTCTAAGGTGTGCAAATCTAAACCCAGCAATTCCAATTTTAAACCTTCTACAAAAAAGGTTCTTTCTATTGAAGCCAAATCTGAAGTAGATCCTGATTCTGATAGTGAGGACAATAATGAGATCATGATGTTATCCATTGCTGATGAGGTTTTTGTCAAAGCACCCCAAAACTTTTTGAGTACACCTCCAAATCCCAGTCTTCTTGAAAATGTGTCTGATGAAGTATTTATCAAAGCATCTCAAAACATTCTGACTACACCTCCCAATCCCAGCCTTCCTGAAAATGTGTCTCAAATATTGAAGCTTCAACATGCTAGCGTAAAGAGGCCCTATTGCCAGGTTGGGGTTAATGGTAATTACATTTCCATGATGGCTGACTCAGGTTCTTTTTTGACATTAATCGGTCCTGAGGAGTGGTGCAAATTAACTGACATTCCTTTAAGAAAGTCTCTCATTAAACCAGTAGCATATGGTGGCAAACCTGTTCAAGTTTTGGGTGAATTTGATTGTACTTTAACGTTTTAAAGATCATACCACTTCTGCTACCGTCTATGTGGCTGAAGATCGATCTTCTCTTCTTGGATGGTTGGAACAGAAAAATTTGGGAATCATTTTGGATCCTAACAGTTCCGAACAGGTTTTGCTTAGGGATCACTTTACTTCTGTTTGTACTGTAGATGCCCATGATTGGAAAACTTCCTTTCCATCCGTGTTCAGTGGTACTTTGGGTAAAATTAAGGGTTTTTCGCATCAAATCATTCTTAAGCAAGATGTCCAACCCATTGTGCACAAAGTCAGACGAGTTCCCTTAGCCATGAGGAAGGAATTATCCCAAGAACTTGAATCCCTTTGCAATTAAGGCATCATTGAGCCCATAGAGAGCTCAGAATGGCTTTCTCCTGTAGTTTTGGCCAGAAAACCCAATGGAACGCTTAGAATGTGTATAGATTTGAGAGATTTAAATGACAAAATATGGGTGGACAGGCATCCCCTTCCAAATATCACAGAAATGTTGAGTTCTCTCAAAGATGCCAAAGTGTTCACTACGTTAGACATGTCATCAGCTTATCACTAAATTACCCTTAAATAGGACTGTCGCCATCTCACGTCTTTTGTCACTCCTGCGGGTGCATATAGGTTCAAAAGGATGCCTTTCGGTTTGGCGTCTGCCTCTGCTGTATTCCAAAGGGTAATGGAATCCATGTTTTCCAACGTACCAAATGTAAAATGTTTCCAGGACGACATTTTGGTTTATGGTAAAGACATAGAGTCTCATGATAAGACTTTAGCTATTGTGTTATCCATTTTAACTGACCGTGGTGCAACCTTAAAGGCTGAGAAATGCAAATTTGCTGTTAAAGAAGTGAATTACCTTGGTTACAAGCTTTCAGCTAAAGGAATGGAACCTAAGGAAGATTTGGTTTTTGCTATAAAATCTTTTCCTACTCCACAGAACAAAGATCAACTGAGATAATTTTTTGGCATGTTAGAATTTTACGCCAGATTCATTCCCAATTGTAGCCGCAAAACACAAAATTTCAGACTACTCATGAAGAAAAACCAGCAGTTTTTTTGGTCATCTGTTTTAGAGAAAGAATTCCAGTCCATTAAATTAGAACTAAACAAGGCCATTCCCTTACAACCGTTTGACACACGTGATAGATCCATTGTAGTCACTGATGCCAGTCAGTATGGTTTAGGTGCTGTTCTTCTACAAATCAGAGAGGGAAAGGAGGAGGTTGTGGTTTTTGCTTCACGCACTTTGAGAGGTGCGGAGTCCACTTATTCGGTTGTGGTGCATGAAGATTTAGCCTGTTGGTGGAGGGTGGACCATTTCAGACAATATTTATGGGGTTCTGAATTTACCATTCGAGTGGATCACAAGCCTTTGCTTAACTTGTTCACTACCAAAGGAGCTGGTAATGCCACTCCCCGTATTGCCAAGTGGCATTATAGGTTAATGGAGTTTCATTTTCATTTAGAATACATTCCTGGTGTTAAGAATATTTTTGCGGACTGTTTGTCTAGACTTTCTTTAGGAAATGAACAATCTGGTGAACAAAGTGAGGAGGAATTTTGTGTTGTTGCCTCGTTAATGGATTCCAACTTTTCCTGCATCTCGGAAGAAGAGTGGAAATCTGCTGTTCAGCAGGATATCTTGTTACAAGAGGTCATTTCTATGTTAGGTAAAGGTTGGTTGCCAAAACATGAAGATGTAGCTTCTTTTAAACATGTTTTCCCTGAATTGAATCTGCAATCTGGCATTCTCAAGAGAGTGGATTTGTTGGTAGTACCAGTGTCTCTTCAAAATAAGATTTTGATACTTGCTCATGAGGGCCACATAGGCATGAGAGCGATGAAGAGAAGACTTTGAGAAGTATTCTGGTGGCCTGGTATGGATCGTTATGTTGAACATTTTATGAGAGATTGTATTTCATGTGCCACCAGTGACAAGTCTCAAGTTACTTTTCTGAGTCCCATTGAAGCCATTCCTATACCCGACAAACCTTGGGTAAAGTTAGCCTTAGATATCATTGGTCCTATGTGTGTGTTGGATGAAAGGAGCAGGTATGGTTTGGTGTTGGTAGACTATGGTTCCAGATGGCCTGAAGTAAAATTTGTGAAGTCTGCGACCACTGTGGAGGTTGTTAATTTTCTCCAGTCTTTGTTTTTAAAGGAAGGTGCCCCAGTCGAACTTCTCACCGATAATGGGGTACAATTTGTGTCTAAAGAATTTCAGGAGTTTTTGTTGCATTGGGGTATCAAACACATTACCACTTCTTTATATCACCCCCGCAGTAATGGTTTAGTGGAACGCTGCAACAGGGTTATTAAGGATAGCATTCAGCTGTTGGTTGTCAATGGTTTAGACTGGAGGAAAGAGCTTTCTAATTTGCTGTGGGCGTTGCGTACCACACCCAATGCTGTAACTAAAGTGTCTCCTTTTACACTATTGAAGGGCAGATCGGCTTCGTCCAAGTTGGTTAGACCATGGATGCGTGATCTGAGTGTTCCCAAGGTTGATCGCGATTTGGTGAAGGCTGATTGTCTCAAAGCCCAAAGTAAATATGTCACCAATGAACCTACCAAAGGAAGGAAACAATTTGCTTTCAAAGTAGGTGACTGGGTCAAAGTGAGACTACTGGGTTTCATTACTAAAGGTCATTCTAAGTTTTCACGTCCCATGCAAATCACATGTATAAGGAATAGATCAGTTAGATTATGTGATGGTAAATGGTGGAATATGGAAAGATTATCTAAACAAAGTTCACCTGGCGACACTTGTGTGGATTCATTTTCTCACAGTGTTCCCAGTTCCATGCAGGGTGAACCCAATTCCAGAATTTCTGCAAGGGAGCAGAAACCTCCCATTTGGTTGAAGGATTATGTCAAATCTTAACGTCATGAAATGATATGTATCACTTGCATTATTCTTCTTCTTTTATATGTTTTTGTTTGTTTGTTTTTGGTAAAGAGGGAAGATGTGTTGGGTTCTGTGTATTTGTATTATGATGTTCATGTATCTTTAAGTACAAGTTTTCCTTTGAATATGAGCACATGCCACCATTACCATTGTTCCATACTAGAATGGTGGCATGTGGAATGGTCAGAACAGCAGTTGTACTTTGCTGTTGCTCTGGCCGGTCGTTTACCCTGGATCTCTCTCTTGATACAAATAAAGAGATTGAACTTACCAGCCAAGTTTCCACTTCCTTTCACTTACTTGTTTATTTAACGCTCCTATGTTTTGTTATGTTATGCTATATTACCTTATGTTATGTTATGTTATGTTATGTTACGTTATGTTACAATTTGTTATGTTAAGGGTACTTGTAAAGCACACATCCCAGCTGGGAGGGTATCCTGGTGCTTATGAGAAGAGAGGATTGCTTGCTGTCCTGTCTGGGTCCTATGAGAAGAGGCCTGCTGCCGCGGGCTTTGAATCTTCAGATGCGGAGGACAGTGAAGAGCAGGAGGTTAGCTTAGTGGAGGTTTCTGGCGGGGATGTTGAAACTGGTGGGTTGTCCAGGTAAGTGGGGCCTAAATTCTGTAGTGTTTTGTATGTGTGAATGAGTAATTTGAACTGTGCATGTTTGTGTTTTGTGAGCCAGTAGAGGTCATTGTGTTGGGGAAAGATGTGGGTACTCCATAGCACAACAGCTGAGCTCTCAAGTTTTCCAGGTCCATGGGTGAGTAGCTCATCCAGTCTAGGTTTTTATTTTGCATTCTGGGAGTTGTAGCTCTGATTTTGTATTGGGAGAAACAGGACTACAAGGATAATCATTAATAAAATGCCTTTATAGTACAATATGAGTCTATGTTCTTTGTAATTCAACCAATCTTCACACTGTCGTACAGGCTGGCCTTTGGCAGGGGTGATTGGCGCCGAAGCACCATTGTTCAAAGGGGTGCACAGAGCTGTTTGCATTAATGTCATGCAAAGAGCACTGGGGTGCTTGGCTCCACTGATTCAGTTTAAACTGCTTTTAATCAAACTTTTACATGGCATAGGCACTGTTGTTAACAGTCAATTGATCTCCTTCCTTACCTTCCGCCACTATCTCCCTCTCAACCCCTCTCACCACTGCGCCAACCAATACGTTGGCACCGGTGTCATAAAGCTATCCTGTGGGTGATTCTAGTGACGTGGGGGAAGAGAGAAGATATTTGTGTTCAGATGCCAGCCTCTAATCAGCCAGGGTCTAACCTGTAAACTAAAAATGGACTTGCTGCTGTACATTTTATTCACCGGTAGCAAGAAGGGTGGCACATTTCTTTCTGCTCAGGGTACTATACACTGTTGCCAGACTTCCCAAATTAACTACCTGATTCATTACACACTACTGCAACAGCAAAATCAGAAAAATGATGATGACCACTCCCTCTGGACCATGATTGTAAGCTGGCACAGGTGCAAGTGAGTGGAATCTGTCAGAGTGAAACACCATGGATAGTTTAATTGGATCAGGAGTGAAAAGAAGGTAAAAATGGGAGGATGCAAGACCGTTACCAGGCATTGTGGCTGTATATGTGGTGTGAGGGGAAGGGGCGGTGGTAGGACGAGCACAATGGCACTCAGTACAAGCAATAAACAGCTATTCCAAAACGGATACAAAGATCAAGATAAATATTCAACCTGTGTCCATGCTTCTAGTAAAGAAGGAGCATATTTCTAAATATCTTTATTGCTGTTCATTGGCTTCGAGAGATTGTATCACCTCGGGCCAGAATGCAAACATGGATATGGCATCTAATCTTGGCAACAGAGAGGCCTTCCTTGGAGGCACAACATGTTTACCCAAGTTGCCCTCCATTTTGAACGACCTAAATTATATTCAAATTAATATTACCAATCAGTAGTCAAACACTGATCAGAGGATCCCACTAGTGGTACGTGTCCATTTTACCAGTTAAAGGATTCAAAATCAATGCCTTCAAATATTGAGGGCCAAATTTATTAATCTTTCATGCAACTCAACTCAGCAAGACAAATTGCTGCGCTGAGCTTCCTGAAAAGGAGAGGGCAGGAAAGTGCCATATTTGCCAATATATGGTGCATTCCTGCTCTCTGCCTGTGCTGGCTCACAACCTGCTGCCTAGCGCCAAAGCAGGGACCCTTGCGTCATGGTGCAAGGGTGCCTGCATTGCAGGCAGGATTGTTTTTGTGTAGTAAGAGACACCTTCCCGCACAAAATCAACCCTTTGAGGCTTTCACCTCTTTCTAAGTGTGCTGCAGAATGCAGCGCACATACTAAGCTCAAACAACGAGGAGAAACAAAGATATTTGTCCTCCCTGCACCTTTCCTGGGAAGACAAAGCATTTTGACGCATTCCCAGATTCACCGGTCTTGAAATCTGGGACAGTGGCAAAATTCATTGGTGGATGCATTGGAGCACCCACGCTCCACCCATGGAATGCCTTGCCAGAGCAGAGTAACACAAGGCAGAGACTTGAGCTGTCTTGCATTACTCCAGATTTACCAAGGAAAGCAGGGCCATGCAAGGTGGCCTTCAGTTGCTTGGTAAATCTGACTTTAGGAATGTGTTGTGCTTGCAACATCTTGCTTGATGCAAGGGCAATGCAATACAATTATAAATCTGCACCTGGGTATCTCCAAGTAGCTGGCAAAGTGGAAGAACACCTTCTTAGGGTGAAAACAAACTTGATATTGACTCAGTTCAGACTGAGGGTCTATCAATGAAAAGAGATAAGCACACGAATAATATGAAATGAATAGAAAATTATGTGTGCCTATCAATACAATTGGGATCCTGGACACTGAAGAAGTTAATACGAATTTGAATGTCTATGTGAACGAAAACTTAAAGGATTTGCTACTGCCACCTGACACTGTAATAGATTTCGAAGCTGAAAGGCAAATGACCCACAGGAAAAACTGCACTGTGCCCAAGACATTTTGCTGCTTTGCTTTTTTTAAGCATGTCATCTTTCTGACCCATACAGCACGTCTTTAATTGTAATTATCCTGAGCACATCAAGAATACGACTAAAAGTAACACAAACTGTCATTCAGTTATTGATTAATGTAAAAAATGTCAACCCTCCAAAATAAACAAGGATGACCACAAGACCACAAGTCTGGGGTAGTAGAAAAGGTTTTGTCCTGTCTGTAAAGACCGCAGGGCTAACAAAATAGGTTTATAGGATTCCGTATTTATGCACGGTAAATGGTACATGAAAAGTTTTAACAATACAATAAAATGGAAAACAATTATAAGCGTACTGAGTTTCTGTACATGCAGGTGTTGATTTACCAAGATGTAATAGCAACTTAACATTGGTTTAAGGACCCCTTATATGCCACTGAGTAATCCACTGTTTAATGAGCTTAGTGATTTCTAAACGGAACTCTATACTGCCTTAATGATTGATTTAGAGTCAGTGGCAGAAAGGACGTTATTACAGTAAAATAGGAAAAGCTATGTGGGTCCTTTGACTTGCAATGTACAGCGATTACCTCAGTGAGTGCCACCAGTAGCTATTCTTACTAGAGCATATCTCTTACACAGCAGCTAACACAAATAGAATTTCTTTGAAAATCAATAGTAGGTACCTGAGATATAGTGATAATTGAGTAGATAACGTCAATAGGTTTTTACCTTGAGTTGTTCTTCCGGCTCTCGGGACAATAATCACTAAATATTTCTAGGTCCAGATTTATTAACCTTTTACGCAACACAACGCAGCAAGGCAAGTTTCTGTGCAGCATTGCATGAAAGGGAGAGAGCATAAATGTGTAATGGGGCTCATTTATGAGCTTTGTGGCACAGTGCAGCAGTGACGTAGCTAGAGATGTTGCTGCCTGTGGCGGCCCCTGTCTTTGCCGCCCGGCGGTTTTGGGTTAAGAGCAGGGGGGCTGCTGGCGCCCCCAAAATACATGCCGCCCGACCCCCTTGCTACGCCACTGTAGTGCAGTACAGCAAGCCACCTTGCTGCGCTGCACTGCATGACAGGGAAAGGGCAGGAATGCACTGCATTTAATGGTATATGGTGCATTCCTGTCCTTTCCCATGAGCTTGTGCACAATGGGCTGCCTAGCGCAAATGCAGGCACCCTTGCACTATGGTGCAAGGTTGCCTGCAATGCATGAAGGATTGTTTTTGTGCAGGAAGGAGCACATTCCTGCCCTAAAGCAATCCTGGTAGGCATATCCCTCTGTCTGCGTGTGCTGCAGAATGCAGCACACAAAGAAAGTGTAAGAAAAGAGGAGAAATAGAGATATTTTCCTTGTTACGCCTCCCCTGTGAAGGTGTAAGATTTTGGAGAAATCCCAGGTTTATGTTTCATGGGTATGAATTTACCTTAAAAAAATTCAAAGACAAGAGGAATTTGGCAAAACTAGAGCAAGTTGGTTTAATTAAATGCAGCAGCCTGGAGAGTTTTGACAGAATGCACCAGAGAAAAGTCTCTCGGTGTACAAAGTTTTGGCTGGGTTTATACACATCGTGTGAAGTACCATAAAATGATTTCTGCATTCTTAAAAGGCATCAGAGTCATAAATTAACAATTTTGGACACAGACCTCGACCTCAGGGAGAGCTAGTGTGGGCCAGTTTGTATGTGTCCAGATGTCCTGCATGAGGAACGCGTGATCACTACGTGTAGTGTGCCTGTTGTGTCCTGATTGGCTGAGTGTTTCTATCTACATGTGGTATCTAGCTTTGTGGTATTTTTAGGGAATGCAAGCCTTTGGCCAAACGTGCTTTATTAGGGCTAATTGCCGCAGACAACTATCTATCTGTGGGATCGATCAAGGTATTCCCTGGGCATGCATTTATCTTTGGGTTAAGAGAGACCCCAACTGTGACCTGTTAGTCCATTGGTGTGGGAGCGGGTCTCATGGCCTGTCTGACCATGTATCTCTGACTCAGGGTTGATGGGTAGGTCACCTTGGTTAAATCCGAAAGTTCACTGGAACTTCTGAAAATAATATGGCAGTCAATGGTGTTATTTTTTATCAACATTCTCAATAGCTCGTGTACAGTTGTCATAGCATACATTGGTATTGTTTTTACTGAAATTGACATAGTTATGCATTCCTAGATCATGACGTACATTGACATCACTTTTATTGGTAACAACATTGTCATTAGTACATGGATTATGGCATACATTGACATTGCTCCTGCTGGTATCATCGCTGTTGTGCAAGCATAGATTATGACATACATTGACATTGTATTTCTGAGCATTGAGATTGTCATGTGGGCACAGGTTGTGGTAAACATTGGCATCACATTTATTGGTATTGCCGTTGTCGGGTCTGCACATATCATAGTACTCATTGACATTGTATTTACCCATTCCAACACTTACAAGTTCTTATCAATATGGGGATGTCAAAATCCATGGTGGTTGCATGGGAAAACCCTCATAACGCCCATGGAATGCCTTCCCAGAGCAAAGTAATACAATGCAGCGATTTGCGCTGCATTACTCCAGATTTTTTAAGCCACTCAGAGACGCACAAAGTGACTTTGCATGGCTTAAATAATCTGACTTAAGGTTTGGGTCGCTCTTGCGCCACCTTGCATGGTGCAAGAGCGACACAAACTGAGTCATACATAGGCCCCCACATCTACCAAGATATGGCACACTTCTTTTCACTCAGCTCCGGCGCACTTCAGGTAGCCTAGTTCCAACACAGACACCCTGGCACCACTGTTCAAGACTGCCTGCATTGCAGGTTGCACAATTGTTTTTGTGCAAAAAGGTAAACCTTTCTGCCCAAAAACAATCCTTAGATGCATGTTCCTCTTTCTATTTGTGCTGCACCATGCAGCACACATAGAAAAAGGTATTAACAAGGAGAAATTAATATATTTCTCCTTGTTATGGGAGACTTGGGTAGGCGTGCCATTTTGGTGCAAACCCAGGATTACTGCCTTAGAAAATCTGGGTTAACATCAAAACCCATGGGTGGATGCATGGAAATGACCATTTTCCATCCATTGAACACATCGACAAAGTAAAGCGACAAAAGGCAGAGTTATGCACTGTTTCGCATTATTTTTTTTTAATGAGGCCATGCAAAGTCACCCAAATTAGGCTTTGATTGACTTAGTAAATCCCAAAACACAATTTGCATTGACGCTGAGTTTAAAAAGTGACGCAAGACCAACAAAAAATGCTAGTAAATTCTGAACCCTAGTGTTTTACGAAGAGAGCTACATTTGGATACTGTACCCCACTGTTCGGAGTAAGCATTACATTAGTAGAAATGTCCCTTATATGTCAACATTTGGTTCACATGTCTTCCAGTGCCATGCATCTTATGAAAACACCTACACGGGAGGAATTTGACCCATCAACTTTTGAGCCGAGCAAAGGGTTTTTGGAACCTATTGCAACAATGGAAGAGACAACTGCATTTGACTTACAAAGCGTTGCTCTAATCAGTGGCTGACAGTTGATCAAAGAATTAATTCTAATTCATCCGGGGAGGAGAGGCTTTCTTTCTCTCAACTGGCTTTTCTACTTATATATTTTATAATATGTTGTTTTTATAATTCTCATATCAGTCTTTAAGTACATATCTGAAAGAGATACCATTGCAAACATTCACCTTATTTTACTTCAACAGTTAAAGGCCATCACGAAAACTTAGGGCTAGATGTACAAAGCCTCTTTGTGTTTGCAAACAGCCCGATTTGCATAAACAGTACGTTTGCGAACACAAAAAGGCATTTCCAAATGTACAAAGCCCAAATTGCGATTTGGTATCTTGTTACCTAATCGCACTTTGGGTTTGCCAATCAGTGTTTGAAAGGGACGTGTTTAGGGTGTCCCTTCCAAATACTGACTAGTATTGGTATACACAAATGTTTTGTGACCGAAATGTGGTTGCAAAACATTGGTAGTTTACCGCCAGCTCAAAGTTGGTGGCAACCCATTCGCACATGGAAAGGAGTCCCCAAGGGATCACTTTCCCTATGAGAATGGTTGAAAACATATTTTTTAAGAGCAGACAGTGGTCCAAGGAGCCACTGCCTGCTCTTAAAAATTGAAACTTAAACGTTTCATTTATTTCTTTTTAAATGCATCCCTTTTTCCTTTAAGGGAGCGAATCGTAGTGAGTCACAAATTGCGACCCACCTCATTCATATTCATGAGGTAGGTCTATTTGCGACCCACTACGAATCGCTATTTAGGGAATAAGGGCTAAATAACCCCTTTGGACATTGGTAAAATAAATAGCGCTTCACAAAAAATCACTATTTGGTAATCGCAATTACTATTGTTTGTATATTTTTTAAGAGGGGTTTCTTCTGCATGGCACTGAGTAAGTTATGCTTTATTTCCCAATAAGCCAGCCCAATTAGTCATATGATCAACATACCAAATATCTTGGATTGCACTACATATTCCTCTTGGAGCTGATTCACCTATATGACAACTAGAAAAAATATATGAAAAAGGTGAGTAGATACATTCCAAGACTGTGCCAGCTCCGTTTTGATGGTCATTTTCTCGTTTTGTGAACTTTAGCAGGGCCTACAACTTTGTTGGAAGCCTTGAATCCATGGTTGCTGGCTGCTATCAAAGAAGCTTATTTTGTTAGGTTGTCATTGAGATTGAATAACTGGTCTGAAAAAGAGGAATGCAGAAGAAGTAACCACAATCCTTGTTGGCAATCTTTATTACATTTCTTGTGCTTTTCTTCATCACTGTTAAAAAATCCTTCAGACATCTTTGTCTTGGCATCACTCCAACAATCTGGGCCTGCTTATGATAAAGGAAGATGTATGGGACATATGCACTAAAAGTTCAAGTAACTCAGAGCAGTAGGTAAAGTTGCTGCAATGTGTGAAATGGCACCTCCTTAACAGACAGGCTTGATTTGTGCAGGAAGGGACACCTTCCTGCAAAAAAGCAATCCTAAGAGGCAATTTCCTATTTTTTCTGCATCAAGCAAATAAAGAGGAAGCAACAATAAAAAATAGACATATTTCTCCTTGTTACGCCTCTCTGTGGTAAGCGCACCATTTTGGGGCAATCCCAGGTTTAGTACCTTTAGTAAATCTGGGATTTTGTTGAACTCCAATGGTGGATGCATGGGAATGCCCATTCTCCACCCATGGAATGCCTACTACAACTAAACATAAAGCAACACAGCGCAAGCCGCTATAGTGCATTACATTTCTTTACAAAGACATGCAAGGTCATGCAAATAGCCCCTTATACAGTTTTGTACATCACATTCAAGGACTTAAGTTGACTTGAGATGACTTACGTGGCACAAGGACAACGCAAGTCCTTAATAAATCTGGGCCTCAGTATATTCTCTGCTAGGGGTGGAATGGGGGAAGGGGAGAACTAAAAGAATAAGAATTCTTGGATGTGTTTGGTGGGGCCCAGTGTGTATGGATTGTGCAGACATCCCCTATAAATATAAGAATTAGGAAGGGCTAGTAAGACTCCTTCCAAGTAGGCCTGGTTGGAGTTCGCAGAGTTCGGCATAGTGACCAAAAAACTCTGCTGCACTACGCAGAGGTCCGCAAGCAGTGGAGCACGTTAGGTCGTGCCGTTCGTGCTGATTTTTATCACCAGGTGTCTCTCCCGCGAACATCACCATGTGCAGTGCAACAGGGTGCTGCTTCTTTCTGCCACTTGAGTAGATTTTCTTCTCGAGTGGCAGCTTCCTCAACGCGAACGGATGGTTTCTCAACGCGAGCATTCAGAACCATCAGTGACTGCCCTCGCTGACAAATCTCACTGGGAGGTGGTCTAGCGTTGGGTTTTCCTTGCTCGCGTTCGCCAACTTAACGTTGGCGAGCGAGGAAAAAACTCTGCGCTGCTTCACGGAGCAAAGATTTCCGGTGCTCCGCGGAGTGTGGAAAACTCCACAAACTCCACAAACGGAGCTCAGTTTACCGTTGAGGACTACTTCCAAGATCATTATCACTCAAAAAATGTATTTTAGTTTGTTGCATGCCTCCTACTAGACGTTATAGGCTTATTTTTTCACACATTCTTATAAATGTCCGCTATGGGCAGGGCACTGGTGTTAAATGGCCGAACGCGATAAAAAATGTTTTAACTTTACAAACTAACTTTGTTATGTAACTGAAGAGGAAACAAATATAATATACAACTACTTTTAACTGGTGTTGTAAATTGGTTAGCATTGTGTAGATGGAATGTTGTAAATATAGGACAGAAAATATCAAAACACTTGACATTACTTTAAATCCTACATTATGACGTAAAGGGGAGTATTGTTAAGAATAACTGCTTTTGAAAATGCTTCTATCAGAAATACTGAAGATTGCAGGAACTAGGTTAATTTCCAACAGAGCACTAAACACGCATTAGAACAGTCACTAGGGCTGACTTTTCAAACTGACGGTGGTTTACATTCATTGGTGAGTTTGTGTATATGGTTTTGTGATGAGTGAGTGGGTGAATTTGAAAATGGGCCAGTGGGTAGATGTATGGACTGATGAGGGCAAGGATGGATAAATGATTGTGTGACTGAGTGCATGGATGGAGGGGTGTTTTCTTCCTGACTCCTGCACTGTGACAGGCATTTAGTGACCATAACCTGCCTCTTATTTGTGTAAGCCAGGTACACGTATTCCAGATTGCTCTGATGCTTATGGAAACATGAAGATTTCTTGCTCCAGACAAGTTCTTATCCTTAGACTTTTCCTGCAGAACACACTCTTCTTTGGTGTATTGTCATGGGGTAAAATTGATGCAGCTCAGGGCATGAACATTTAGTTAAAGCCACACCACAATATTCCAGTCCTACTTGCTTGACGTGATGGAGCTTTGATCTGGGCCGGAAGTGGTGCAGAGATAGGAGCAAAGTTATAATTTGAAATCCTGCTTTCATGTGAATGAATCAGGTGCCCTTTAGCTATGCCATATACCTGGCTGATAAAGATTTGCTGATAGCATTACATTTTGCCCAATATTTTGCAGCTGGTGCCAAGGGTGGGAGTTGTCCTGAACTGGAAGTGAAATTGAGTTGTGAAGCTCATGCTGATGCTGAAATATAACCCCCTCAACCATCCAATATAGTCCTGCTTTAAACAGTATCAATGATTGCACAGCATCCTGCCAACATACTTCAGATGGTGCCAGATGAGACCAGTGCTGACCCGATAGTGAATATCTAATGTGGAGCTGCTGTTACTTACATATCAGGGCTCTCTTAGATGTGCTGTATAGGCACAGAGATCATATTTAAAGTTCCACCACAGGACTGGCATTAATGTCACACACACGTCATTCCCCAATGGAATGAACAAGCTGTAAAGACCCAAAATATGGTATGTCTGGGCTTACAGGTGCAACTTCTGAGAACTATAATGTTGGCTGTTCCAAAATGCGAATGAAGCTTGCAACAAACAATGGCTGAGGTGGCTGCCTCTTTGCATCACTCACTGTTTATTGTTTATTGATGATATAAGCTCTGGAACACATGTAAACTGTCTGTAGAAAGACCTTGAAGTTGATAGACCTACATCCTAATTCTCAAAGAAGGTTCAAGAGATATCGTCCCTAAAGCAGTGAAAAATATATTAATGCATAATGAGTAGATGCCTTTAATTTTTAAATCCAGGGTACATAATACAAAAATGCTTTCAGAAGATAGCTCTCTCAAGAATCTCTCTTCTGTATTTCAGGAACTTGATGACAGTACATTTTGACTGGTTGCTGACTTTTTTTATCTTAGTTTAAGGCCAGGTCAACTAGTAGGGACAGACAGTAAATTCTCAAGGGAGCTGAGCTCCAAGTCATGCTGTGATAGATGATGGGGAGACGTCTCTTCAGAAATGCAAAGCATCAGATTTTTTTTTTAAAGCATGATTTAAACTAATTTGAAGATAATGTTCAGAACGGTACAAAATTTAAATGAATTGTTTTTGTTTCCTGAAGAGAAAAAAGGAGGACTAAGAGAAAACACAAAATGAATGACGTGAAATAGTGCAACAGAAATGATTTTAAATTTAAAGGTCAATAGCCACCTTTTAGTTTGTTATGGTGATAAATATGCTGAGCTCACAGCTTCTTGATTGGCAGAAAGTGCTTTATTTGGACCAATGAACTATGCTCAAAAACCACTTGGGGGCTGTGGTAGTTGCCCCATGTACTGCTGCTGTGTTCTAGCCATAGATTCCATGTGGAACATCCCCTTCACCTTGATCTAGAATGTGCTTGGTGTCTGTTGCTAGGTACTTAGTCAGTTGCTGTGGTGTGTCCTGTGGGTAGGACGTTGCTGTACTTCAAGCTTGAATAAAGAAGCTCATCAAATGAACCTCCCTGTCTCCTTGTACTTCTTCACACTGGCGACGAGCGAAGAAGATTGAACCCCACGACCATCTTACAAGAAGACAAGAAGAAGTCTCCTACGCAGTTAACAGCAAACGTCCTAACACAGATAAGTTTCTTTGAAACTATAAGGTATTGTGCGCACTCTATTCAGTCAGTCAAGACTATATATACTCAGGCTGCTTATTTGCCCACCAGCTCTGCTTTGCGCTTTACCCTGTGCCCTCCTTGCCGAACTTACAATCAACAAGGCCCCTCTTCATGGCTCGCTAGCTTCACCTCTAAACACCCGGAGTGCGGCACGCATTTAATCACCCTTCTTACATCGTGATTCCAATTTACTACACAGCGCTCTTCCAATTTTTTCAACCCCGCTTTGATAAACTAGTGAGAGAGCCTACCTCAGAGCATTTTTCAAAACGGCTCTGTTACCTGCTCGAGCAGAACATTCTTTTTGCTCCTGCGAACACGTTCATTCTCAAGAAGTCCCGTCCATTCCACAGCGAAGGCCGACGTCATCACAACTTCCTCCGTGATTCCCTGACGCATGACATTCAAAGCGTTCCGACAAACACGGAACCCCGTTGCTGAGCAACCTGCGCTGCCCATGGAACACCTCAGTATCCTTGACAACAGGCTGACACGGAAGGCAGTTCCTGACTGTCTTCGCTGATACGCACAGCATTTTGCGTGTCAGCTCTTCCAGTATTTACTTTTCTGCTCGCCTACGCTGATACGCTCAGCACACTAATTAACCCTCACTGTTACCTTACCGGGTTACTTCATTCATGGTTCACAACCCACTGACGTGCACAGCTATTCTGTTTCATCTGTAGTTATACGTGCACAGCGATTCAGTTTTGACAACACGCTGATGCACACAGCAAATCCCATCACGCCTTTGTCTCTGCTCCACGTTGTATCGCGCTGATGCACACAGCAACTCAATTTCAGTATGCATCACTACGCTGATATTCACAGCATTTTTAATTTCATTTGCATATCAGCTGATTGAACATTCTATTTCTACTTGTCTCCGTCTGTGCTGATACACACATCATACCATTTACTACGGTGTTGCTTTTACCACTGTGTTTCGCTTATCACGCTGACAAGCACAGCTTGATTGCTTGTCTACTGCCCTTCAACGATTCCAAACTTTGATTTTAATACTGCAGCGTGCTGGCATAGCGTGTTTTTCTGCGCTGACACGCAAAGCATGAATCTTACTCTCAACAATCTTTGAGTCACATCAAATACTTTCTCTACTTCCTGGTGATAGACAGATGTACTTCCTTGCTTATTTACATTGCTCTCGATGATACAGATGTGACTGCTACACTTTGTTTCTCAAACGTGACATACTCTTCAACAACTGTTATTGATATATTAAGTTTTTGTTTTTTTAATTGCAAAATGTTACCCCTCCTCCGTTCTTTCTCTCTAACCCTGGTGATCCAGTTTTGCGTTGGTCAAAATGGAAAAAAGTATTCCTTAATTACGCAAGGGTTTGCGGTGTATCTCTGAGTGCAGAGAGAAAATCAGCGTTACTGTTACACTGTCTAGGTTCCGAAGGACAGGAGGTGTTTGAACACCTTCCTGATTTGAATGACAGTGAATCAGATAGCCTCAATGAATTTGAGATTTGCCTAAAGAAACTCGACAAGCACTATGTTCCAAAAGTAAGTACCATCCTTGAGCGGTATCATTTTAGAAAGAGGTTACAAAAATCCGATGAATCTGTTGAAGCTTATATTACCGCTCTACGTAAGCTGGGTGCCACCTGTAAATTTGATGGGTCTTTGGAAGAACGCATCCATGATCAGTTTATGCTCGGATGCATTGTTGAGAAAATTAAGGATGAACTTTGGCAAAAGGATGATCCTAAATTTGATGAGGTTGTGGCAATAGCCAAGAGGATAGAGCACTCTCTCGCTTGTGTTGAGGTCATCAAAAAGGAAAATGGTATTTTAGAGGAAAAGGTTCACGTGGTTACTAAACATTTCTCAAAACCGGTTACTAAAAATTCCACAAATCCTGTTTGGAAACAACGTGAACCTACTCATTCTTCTTCTAACTTCAAACTCAAGGGAAACACCAAAATGAAATGTTACAGATGCGAAATGATTGGGCATCTTGCCAATGACAAGTCATGTCCTACCCCCTCCTCTAAGTGTCATAATTGAGGAAAAGTTGGTAATTTGGCTAAAGCTTGCAGAGCTAAAAAGAATAAATTGGGCAGATGAGTTAAGGAGGTTTCTCTTGAGAGTGAAAGCGACTCTGATTATGATGAGTTACACTGTGGGGAGGTTATAACACTGAATGGTCAAAATAAGAGTAAGGGGCCTGTGGATGAGGTTCTGGTTAATGACTGCAACATCAAAATGCTCTTTGATTCAGGAGCAAAGATCTCTCTTATTCCCAGAGACTTCTTTGACTTGAAACTGCATGGGAGAGTAAAAGTATACAAACCCGACATTAAGCCCCTGGCTTATGGTGGCCAACCCATAAAACTGTTTGGCTACTTCATAGGCTAAATTGAATACAAAGGGAGACTAACTGCAGGGAAAATATATATCTCGTGCAGAGGCGACAGCATAATTAGCTGGTTTCAACAGGCTGACCTAGGTGTGTCGTTAGTTCCTGGTGGTGACCCCTGCTTTGTCCTCAGAGATATCTCTCCACACTCAGTCCCTTTGAATGTTGTTTCATGTGAAAAAAATTCCAATCTTGCTTCTAATGTGGTTGATACGAGCTGTACTCTACGCACCGAGTTTAAGGAAGTTTTTAATGAGAAGTTGGGTTGTCTCTCGGATTACATTCACAAAATCATACTAAAGCATGATGCCACTCCCGTGACAAGTTAGGTGCGCAGTGTACCTTTGGCCATGAGGGAGCCTATGCACACTGAACTTGAGAAATTGAAGAAGGAAGGTATCATTGTTGAGGCGGAGGCTAGTGAGTGGTTGGCCCCAGTAGTTCTTGCACGCAAGGCCTCCGGTGAAGTACGCTTGTGTGTGGACCTCAGTGCCCTCAACCGCGCGGTGGTCGCTGATAGATATCCTCTTCCAAACATCACGGAAATGTTGGCTCAATTAAGGGATGCATGCATCTTCTCCACCCTAAATCTCAGGGCGGCCTACCATTAGATTAAAAATGATGATGAGTCAATGGACTTGACTGCCTTTATAACCCCATTTGGAACTTATAAGTACATCCGCCTTCCCTTTGGCCCAGTATCTGCAGCCTCTGTCTTCCAAAGAGCCATGGAAGATGTCTTGAATGGTGTGGAGGGAGACAAGATATACCAAGACGAAGTCTTGATCCATGGCTCATATCAACAAGATGATTTGAGGTTGAGGACTGTTCTCCAGCGATTCAGTGCGAGAGGTCTGACTTTATGTGAGAACAAATGCAGGTTCAATCTTCCTGAAATTGACTACCTGGGTCACTGCTTGACTGGGGTGGAGTTAGGCCTAGGGATCGCCTAATAAAGACCATTGAAGATCTTCCCATTCCACAATCCAGAGACAAATTAGTCACCTTCTTAGGGATGGCAGAGTACTATAATAAATTTGTTCCAAGGTTTGCATGTCGTACCTTCACATTGAGATCTGTCTTAAAAAAGGGGTTGAAGTTCTCTTGGTCTCCCCAGTGCCAGTTGGAATTTGAGGGCGTTAAGAAGGCCCTTAGTTCAGCTCCCTCCCTTCAGAGCTTCGACACTTCTTCGAGCTCTATTTTGATCACCGACGCAAGTTCAAAAGAATTGGGTGCTGTCCTTAAGCAAATAAGAGACGGCAAGGTAAAGACCATCATGTTTCTCTCAAGAGCTCTTGTAGGTCCAGAACTTCAATATTCTGTGATCGAAAAGGAAGCACTGTGTATCTTCTGGGCCATCAAGAAACTTAAAAAAATTCTCTGGGGAGGCTCTTTTGTCGTTCATTCTGACCATAAGCCTCTTAAGGACGTCTTCTGTAAAAAGTCTCTAGACGCTGTCTCCTCTAGAATATGTAAATGGGTGATCGCTCTTCAAGATTTTGACTTTGTCGTAAAGTACATCCCTGGGGTAGATAACAAGGTCGCTGACTGTCTCTCTCGCTTGGTACCCAAACAGTCTGGAGAGGCACCACTTAACCCCAAAGATTCTTGGGAAATTGATGACTTTAAAGTATGTGAGATTGTTGAAGGTGTTGTTTCTGAGGCAGTGTGGAGAGACGCCATGAAGAATGATGTTGACATGCTTGAAGTCTGCAGATTGGTGTCTGAAGGTTGGACAGGCATCAAGGTCTTGAGTGAAGGTGTCAGAAAGTTCTGGAATGTGCGGAATGAACTTTCGATGAGTAGAGACTTACTTTGGAGGGGCACGCGACTTGTTCCTCCATTATCTCTAAGAGAGAAAATTGGTCACTTGGCTCACCAAGGACACAAGGGCATTTCCAAAACAAAGGAGAGGGTTCGTCTGCACTTCTGGTGGCCAGGCATTAATATTCTTTGGAGCGCATGGTGAGAGACTGTACGGAATGTAATGCCTGTGATAAAGTTTGCAAAACTAGGGTTCAACCCATGATAATATGAGAAACTCCCTCACGGTGTTGGCAACATGTGGCCTTGGACTTCTTGGGACCTATCTCCACAAAGGCGGGTCAGTCCTATGTTCTTGTTCTGATTGATATGTACTCAAGATGGTAACACAGAGTATAGAGACCAGAGATGTTACAACATTTTTGGAAGACATTTTCTGTAGAGAAGGTCTTCCAGAATCACTTCTAACTGACAATGGGGTTCAGCTGGTCTCAAGAGAGATGGAAGAGTTTCTGGCCAAGAAAGGGATTGAACACAAACGTTGTTCTCTATATCACTCCGAATGCAACGGAATGGTAGAGAGGTTCAATCGTGTACTGAAGGAGTCTATCCAACTGGCCAAGGAACAAGGCAGAGACTGGAGGTCTGTAATACTTGAGAGAGTTATGGTTTACCGCTTGACTCCCCACTCCACCACTGAGAAGGTTCCCTTTGAGTTGTTTAGGGGCCGTACCCCTAACACTTACATGTTTCAAACAGTTGCTGTGGTGTGTCCTGTGGGTAGGACGTTGCTGTACTCAAGCTTGAATAAAGAAGCTCATCAAATGAACCTTCCTGCCTCCTTGCACTTCTTCACAGGGGCATGACTTGGTTATGGAATATGGCGGACGCGTAAGCCCTTAGCTTAGTGCCGGCCCAACTTTAATCCTGTACCATCTGGGGTGCTGAGGCGGTGGCCGGGCTGGGGAGTGCCTCTGCGGTGCCAACACATCCTGAGACATCCATTGCCGGGTGGCTGGGGGCCTTGCTGATGTCCTTCCAGGCTGTCTGATCTGGTCGAGGCTATGGTGGCTTGCTGTGTCTCGTGGTGCGAATGAGCGGGGGCGTTGGTTAGTGCCGTGTAGAGCCTAGCAGAGGGCCTCGACCTCAAGCCCGGAGTGGAGGAGCTGCTGGGAATGCCTGCTGCCAATAGCCCCACCCAGAAGTGGATGCCATGAGCCACTGGACCCACTAACAAATATCAGAGCCGCAGCTGAGATATCTGGGCCGCCTGCACCCAGCGAAGGTGAGTGAGCTCTTGGCCTGGGTTGGCGCCTGGAGGTCAGAGGTGATGATGGCCGGGCAGGTTACTTATGATTCCCTTTTCCCCGGAGAAGAGCCGCCTCCAGAGGGATGACGGGCATTGGACCCCTGGCCTGGGGCCTTCTCCTTCTGGTGTGAGCAGCGCGGAGCCTGTGCCCATTAGCCGCCCCTCTTGGAGAATGGTGCAGTACCTGTGGAACATGATGGGCCCTGGTGGGGTTCTGGAACCAAGGAGGCTGAGCCAGGAGGCCCGAGGCTGAGAAGAAGATTTCTGCCCCCCGAGATGGTGTTGAGTGAACTGCCCCCTAGTTATCCCCACAACACGTTGCTTATAGTGAGGTTTAACCTCAGCAGTGGGGCCTGGGCATAGCCCTGGGGCATGTGCCTGTCACCTGAGATCGATGGGTGGGGTGCATGACATGGACTGGATCTGTCCCTGGCCATAGCAATCTCCCAAGCTACCAGTGGGTGCCGCCTGTGGTGATCATCACAATTCAGCGGCTGTGACAGTTGGGGGTGGCCTAGAACTGAGTTGGGCCATGGTGCGCCTACCACTTGTGGGGGTTGCCGCGTGATTTTCGGGCAGTGGCTGAGAAGGAGTGTGGGCTGGGGCCCAGGCTGAAGCACAGAGCAACACCACCTTTGTCAGGACTATTGTATGGAAGGAATAGCCCTCCAACGCTATTTGATGACAGTCCAGTTAGGTGTGCCCTCTATCCAGCTTTAATATGCTGGCTGGGGTGCCTTGACCTTAGGGATTACCTTACCAGAGTACACGAAGAAGAGGGCTGTTAAGGCAGCTCCTAGCATGGTTGGCGCACCAGGAGTCTAGAGGAACACCCATAAACCAGAATTCATCTAATGAAGGGATATTGCTCTACTCACCCGGGGCCATTAATGCAACCTTCTGTAGCTAATACGAAACCCTCTCCAAACACCCTGAGGTGATTGCGCTGAAGGCTTTGATGGAGTTCCTGGCACCGTTGCCATACACGAGATTCGCTTGGCCATCAAGGAGATGGCTACTAGAAAAACCACTGGCCCGGTATGGTTTGCCGACAGAGTTTTATTCTACGTTCACACCAGCCCCGGCCCCTAGGCTAGAAGCATTGTATCCCGAGTCGTTGCGCTTGTGGTCATTGCTGGTTTCCTTCAGGGATGCGCTTATGGTCCCCTCCCTAAAATGAAGTAATCTGCCACACACCCATCTCGGTATAATCCTCTCTCTACACTGAATGTAGATTTTAAGATCCTCAGCAAAATATTAGCGATAAGATTGCTACCACTCATGCCAGGCCTCATACACAATGACCAAAATGGATTTATCCAGACCAGGTCCACCTTGGGAAACCTCTGCCGATTATATCATATCGTTTACTACCAGGATTTTGGCCTTTACCCAGATGCCTTAGTCATGTCAGTAGACCTAGAGAAGGCCTTTGATTCAATTAGATGTTATTTCCTTCATGCAGTTATGCGGCGGTTGAGTTTGGGAGCTGGTTGGATTTGATAGGTGCATCTATTACACACCAACCCTACAGTGAGGGTTAGGACCAGGGGTGTTATCTCAGACTCATCGGGGATAAGACAGGGGTGCCCATTGTCTCCCCTGTTGTTCACTCTGGGCATTGAGCCCTTGGCAGAGCTCTTCTGACAGGAAGGAGAAGGACATGGGGTGGTTTTGGAGGGCAAGGAACACATCATATCCTTCTGTGCTGATGACTTATTGCTCTAGCTGGCGGATAATCATCGGGAAGTTGCCACTGACATGGCATTATTAAATGAGTTTTTGGAACCTGCCAGCCTTCGGGTTAACAAGTCTATGACTCACCTGGTCACCTCAGCCCTTCCAATATTTAGGCATCCAGGTATTCCATGCTCTAGATGATCTTTGGGCAGGCAATTTGGGACTGCTAATATGATCTCTTAAGGCCTGTGTGCAATTCTGGCATCCTTTAAAGTTACCGGTGATGGCCTGCATCTCCTTGTCTGAGGTGAATATGCTCAGCAGACTCTTATTTTTTTTGTAAACCTCCATGTCATGTTATCACGATCTTGCTTCGATAACTTAGATTCCCTACTACGAGAATTAATATGGGATAGGGGGCGCAATAGAGTCTCATTGGCAGTACTTCGGAGATCTCCAGAAGATGGTGGCTTAGGTGCCCCTGATTTTGAATTATACTACTTGGCCACTCAGCTTCAATGGTTGGCCAGTGGTTGGACGGTAAGGGCCTAGAAGCGCTGGGCTCCATTGGGCTGGTTGTCAATCAGAGGCTTATGCTGACAAAACTCCTTAATCCAAAAATACTAACTCCCACTCCGGAGGTCTTACGGAATGTGGCACTCCAATGCTGGCAGCAATGCTTATGGCAAACATCTAGAACTCCTATCTATGCTCTAGATCTGCCATTGATTGGGTTACCTCATGGGGATCCCCCTGCCCCATTCACAAGCCAACAATTGTCTGCCTGGACGATGGCAGGGCTCACCACAGTGAGTGATTGTTTTAACTTGATGAGGTTATCCTGCTAGACAATTTCATATCGCAATATGACTTGCCCCCTGGCCAGTTCTTGAATTACCATGCTCTGGTGAGGACGTTTAGGGGTTTGTGGCCTGGGAGCGGACAAGAGCTGGAATCCCACATTGCCCTTCAGACTCTGAAGACCCTGGGATCTGCGCATCACCTCGTGAAGTGACTTTATAAAGCACAGCTTATGATGATAAAAAACCCATTAGTTAGGAATCGAGAGAGGTGGGAAATATTACTGGGCAGAACCGTGACAGATGCAGAATGGGGCAAGATCCTGGGGAGCCAAAACGTATCTCTATGAACACTAAATTTAAGTTTGTCCAATTTAATTAAATACATATGACCTATTTGACTCCCCATAGACTACAGGTCATGTATGGTGGAGACTTGCGGGCTTGTCCTAGATGTAGAGAATCAGAAGCTGAGTTCACACACATGACATGAAGCTGCCCGAGCTTACAAGACTTCTGGAATGCTGTAATTGCCACAATTATTGGGGTGTTAAATTGCTCGCTCCCTTGTGTGGCAGAGGTCTGCCTTCTAGGATTGTTCCCCACACCCAAAGCACGCAAGGTTGGCACTAGGTTTGTAGACCTGGCTTTGGTCTTGGCAAGAAGATATATAGCAATGAGATGGATGGCTGGGGCGAGCCCAGTAGTGATGACATGGGAGAGGGACATTGATACATGGGCCAGTGCTGAAGAAAGAGCACTGATTAGGGAAGATGCAAGAGAAATAAGGCATCATCCATTAACGAGCCTTTCGGTGGAGGTGCTCGAAGCCTGGGACAATAGGAATGCTGATACAGCAGGAGAAGCGGTAGATTGGCACACAGCAAAAGGAGGTTACTGCAGAACCCCCTTAAAGGGATAAACTTATTTTACTGTAAACAGTCAGCTTGTAGGGAGGAATTGTCATAGAACCTTCCCTTCCTACCTGGGCCACAACGAAACAATGTGAATGTTTTTGCTACCCATGGAACCACTTTATTTAAAGGAAGTTTCACAACACCTTGCTGTTTTCTCAGATTCAGACCCTCCAGACAACTTTAGTTTCAAATTTTTGTTTCATTGGTACAGTTCTTTTCTTTGACTAATTTGGCTATTGTTTCAGGCATTTTTAGGACTACTTCTACAACTCCCATTCGTTATTATAAACATGGAGCATTGAAGAGTCGTATGTTATAGAATTGCCGTAAAAAATGGTTGGAGTAAGATAAGGTTTACTACCATAAACAATTTCAAGCCTAATGTGACCAAATTAACTGTATGACAATATTGTTATCCTGCCATGGTTGTTGACCTCTGGGAAGCCAGCATAAGTTACTATTAGTTCTTTACAGATGGCAGATGAGACTAAGAGTAGAATATGTCCTCTGGTACGATCCACTCTTAATATTATGTATAGACTATTGCTCTTACATACATGTTTGCATCATTTTTATTCAAATGTCAATAAAAATATGTTTTAAAAAAAACTTTGCTAAAAACCACTTGTTTAGGGAGGAACCAAGAACTAAGGACTTCCAATGAAGGCTCTTTCCCTGGATCTCTTGGTTGGAAGGATGACAGTCCCTCTTGCTGAAGTTAGCAGTATCGAATTTCGACTGGAACCTTGACCAGGGCGTGATTTACTCACAATCTTACCGATAACCTTACTTTAAAATTTGCTTTTGACACGCCTATGTTAATAGAATAAAGTTTCTGAACATAGTTGAAACAACAAAAATATTAATTTACTGCACTGGGCATTGAAATATTTTTATTTTTATTACATGAAGCAATTATTGCCTTAAAATGTCTTCATATTCATCTCAGTTGGCCCTTTTTCTGTACTGCACTATAAACTCCGTCCATCATCCCCTTTGGTTTTGCTTTGTTCGCCCTAAGTTGGCAGGGTATGCCCAGACGTGGGTCCCTTGCTCACTTTGCCACTGGATTCAAGATAGCCTGGCTGATGAGGGCTGTGTGCCCGAAACCGGTCCCAGGATGCTTGTTTCCGGTCCAGGGAAGACATGGCTTGGCAGTTCGGGCTGGACTGTTCGCAAGAGGCACAGGGTCAGACTGATTTGCATATAGCCATGTCTGAACTGGGGTGGCGGAGTGAGCTAAAGAATGATGATGGATTAAACCCAGATCAGTTGACTGGGGGTGAGTGCTTGCAATGTTCAACACTCCGTCCATCATCCCCTTTGGTTTTGCTTTGTTCGCCCTAAGTTGGCAGGGTATGCCCAGACGTGGGTCCCTTGCTCACTTTGCCACTGGATTCAAGATAGCCTGGCTGATGAGGGCTGTGAGCCCGAAACCGGTACCAGGATGCTTGTTTCAGGTCCAGGGAAGACATGGCTTGGCAGTTCGGGCTGGACTGTTCCCATGAGGCACAGGGTCAGACTGATTTGCATATAGCCATGTCTGAACTGGGGTGGCGGAGTGAGCTAAAGAATGATGATGGATTAAACCCAGATCAGTTGACTGGGGGTGAGTGCTTGCAATGTTCAACACTCCGTCCATCATCCCCTTTGGTTTTGCTTTGTTCGCCCTAAGTTGGCAGGGTATGCCCAGACGTGGATCCCTTGCTCACTTTGCCACTGGATTCAAGATAGCCTGGCTGATGAGGGCTGTGAGCCCGAAACCGGTCCCAGGATGCTTGTTTCCAGTCCAGGGAAGATATGGCTTGGCAGTTCGGGCTGGACTGTTCGCAAGAGGCACAGGGTCAGACTGATTTGCATATAGCCATGTCTGAACTGGGGTGGCGGAGTGAGCTAAAGAATGATGATGGATTAAACCCAGATCAGTTGACTGGGGGTGAGTGCTTGCAATGTTCAACACTCCGTCCATCATCCCCTTTGGTTTTGCTTTGTTCGCCATAAGTTGGCAGGGTATGCCCAGACATGGGTCCCTTGCTCACTTTGCCACTGGATTCAAGATAGCCTGGCTGATGAGGGCTGTGAGCCCGAAACCGGTCCCAGGATGCTTGTTTCCGGTCCAGGGAAGACATGGCTTGGCAGTTCGGGCTGGACTGTTCCCATGAGGCACAGGGTCAGACTGATTTGCATATAGCCATGTCTGAACTGGGGTGGCGGAGTGAGCTAAAGAATGATGATGGATTAAACCCAGATCAGTTGACTGGGGGTGAGTGCTTGCAATGTTCAACACTCCGTTCATCATCCCCTTTGGTTTTGCTTTGTTCGCCCTAAGTTGGCAGGGTATGCCTAGACGTGGGTCCCTTGCTCACTTTGCCACTGGATTCAAGATAGCCTGGCTGATGAGGGCTGTGAGCCCGAAACCGGTCCCAGGATGCTTGTTTCCGTCCAGGGAAAACATGGCTTGGCAGTTCAGGCTGGATTGTTCCCATGAGGCACAGGGTCAGACTGATTTGCATATAGCCATGTCTGAACTGGGGTGGCGGAGTGAGCTAAAGAATGATGATGGTTTAAACCCAGATCAGTTGACTGGGGGTGAGTGCTTGCAATGTTCAACACTCCGTCCATCATCCCCTTTGGTTTTGCTTTGTTCGCCCTAAGTTGGCAGGGTATGCCTAGACGTGGGTCCCTTGCTCACTTTGCCACTGGATTCAAGATAGCCTGGCTGATGAGGGCTGTGAGCCCGTAACTGGTCCCAGGATGCTTGTTTCCGGTCCAGGGAAGACATGGCTTGGCAGTTCGGGCTGTATGGTTCCCATGAGGCACAGGGTCAGACTGATTTGCATATAGCCATGTCTGAACTGGGGTGGCGGAGTGAGCTAAAGAATGATGATGGATTAAACCCAGATCAGTAGACTGGGGGTGAGTGCTTGCAATGTTCAACACTCCGTCCATCATCCCCTTTGGTTTTACTATAAAATGTACACACATTCCTCAAGTTGGCACATTGTTTATCGATACTGCATCATTAGTACTATATTCAATGCACCAGGTTATGTTATGTTATGTTGTTATGTTATATTATGTTATGTAACATATGTGCACTAATCACCTGTGAGGGTATCCAGGCACTTGAGCAGGTGCTTAGGTGAATGTCCTCTCAGGGTAATTTGAAGAGCCACGTCTTCAGCTTCATGTAGAACACAAGAAGTGAGGAGAAGGCTCTGATGTGTTGTGAGAGCTTGGTCCATGTTTTTGGGGCAATGTATGAGAACTAACAACCTCCTGTTCTGCCCTTGTGAATGCAGGGGATATGTGCGAGTGAGAGTGAGGCTGAGTGTAGGTGTCAGGCTGGTGAAAGTGTATGCGGTTGTTGAGGCATGGTGGACCAGTGTTGTGTAAGGCTCTGTATATGTGCTTGAGGAGTTTGAATTGGCTGTGTTTGTGAATGGGGAGCCAGTGGAATGAGATGTTGGCTCGACATGGGAAGTTGAGTATGAGTCTTGCAGCGGCATTGTGGATGGTGTGTGTAGTAGCTGCTTGGAAACTCCGGCATAGAGTGTGTGTGGTAATCATAGAGATAGACTGAGGAGATCACAAACCAGGAGATTTAGTGTAGATGACAAGACGATAACCACATCAAAGTGCACAGGCCTCGGGTATGCCCAACTCCACCTTCAAAATCCAGTACATTTCAAAACAAAACATTCCTATTTGCTGTTGCGACCAGGATAAGGTACTTTGTTCAACAGGGCTTGCGTGGGTCCTGTAGCTGGCCAGCACTCCATCACGGTCAGTCTTTTATTGACTTTGCTTAGGGGAAATGGCCTACTGTGCTTGGTAGCTTCCAGAGGGTTTCTTTCAGAAATGGTTTGGGTAATTTTGGACGGGTATGGACAAACAAGACTCTCAGGTTCTTACTTCTTTGAAAGACTGATTATCCTTTTGGGGTAGGCTTGTTCTTGTAGGCTCTTAGTCAAAATGTGAGCATGTTTCTGGAAACTGCTGTAATCTGAGCAATTCCTTTGCAATAGTAGGAATTGACCTACTGGGAGATTGTCTCTAAGTGCTCTAGGATGAATAGGTCTGTGGATCAATATGCAATTCAATTTTGTGGGCTTGCAATATACGTCTGTAGATAGCCTCTCTGCAGATGGCTGGATCAAGACATCAGAGAATGGTATCTCAGAGTTGTTGTGAGTGCTGGTAAATTTCAGATTGGGATCAAGATTGTTTATCCAAGATAGACATTTTTCAATGGAGTCTGCCTCCCCTTTCCATATAATCACGATTTCATCAATGTACCGTTTCCACAAACAAATCTTCTGGTAGAATGTTTTGCTGCTGTTATATATTAAATGAGTCTCAAAGTTGTGCATGAACCGATTTGTTATGCTCAGAGCAAAGGTACTTCCCACGGAAGTGCCATTTCTTTGTAAGAATAGTTGATCTTACAAATTGAAGAAATTCTTCTTATTCTAAGTTACTACTAATTCTGCATATTAAATAATAAACTTTATTGAGATCATGTGTACACTATTCGTGTGATGTAATTGACCCTCAATTTTTAAAAGTGCAGCTGTCTGTGAGATACAGGTGTACAGTGACTCCATGTCTAGTAAATCAAAACCACTTTATTCGGTTAAAAAAACCCATAAAAGTACATAACATACAACATATAACACATCAGAATAATAATATTAAAAATACAATTCATCAATAAGCTTAGGCAACATATAGCATTTCAAGACCAAATTTCATGGATATGCTAATAACACAAGTTACCGACGAGATCTGGGGAGGCGCACTGCCGGAATTGGATACCCAACATATATGGCAAGTATCTACGGCTACATGTTGGAAAATTGT
Source organism: Calotriton arnoldi (assembly GCA_963921515.1). Taxonomy (NCBI): domain Eukaryota; kingdom Metazoa; phylum Chordata; class Amphibia; order Caudata; family Salamandridae; genus Calotriton; species Calotriton arnoldi. Next base: position 1,752,543 of record CAWUFW010003001.1, on the reverse strand, counting down.
GAAATCTGCTCCATTAAGAAGGAACCACTTATTCACTATCCACAGAGCATATTGGACCCCAAAGAGGCTATCAAAAATTAGAGGCCAAAGAGAGAGAAGCTGTCCCAAGTGTGGAGAGGTGGGTGCAGACGATCTTCATATGTTCCGGCAGTGCCCAAGCCTGGAGGAATTTTGGATGGACACGGGTAAGACACTGTCAAAAATACTGGGACGGCAGATTGTGGTGAGTATAGACTCGGTTATCTTTGGGATAAGCCAGTTAGAGGGGGGAGCAAGTAAGCTGAGTAAAGACCAGGAGAAAATCCTCTTCATATTAATACTTTTAGCAAGAAGAGAAATATGTATTAATTGGGTAAAAAGTTCACCTCCAACACATAGAGATTGGCTAGCCTCTGTACACAGAACACACTCACTAGACACGAGCCGTCACAAGGGAAGGAGAAATAAATTTTGGAACATCTGGGAGAATCAAACTTCATAATTAAGCCATGGTTAAATAAATTGTCTGGTCCTATGATTAGGCAATGCAATAGAAGCTTTCAAGTGGAACTTGAAGGAGTAGTCAAAGTGACTAGCTCAGCCCAGATCCGAACTGCACGGGAAATGGACAAAAAGGGGCCCAAGCATAGAGGGCAAGAGGACAAGCTCCACGCACAAGATGCGATTACCCAGGAGACGCCCCAAAGAGTCAGTTCAAAAAGGGAAATGGGCCCCTGACACCTCCAACCCTTAGAATATTGCTATATGAGGACTAAAAAAAAATAAAAAATAAAAAAATAACACAAGTTACCATTAATTCATATATGGTAACAAGCAACTAAAATATAAGTTAAAAGACAGAAATTCAACCCAGAGGACAGACGTTAGGGCAAGGTTTATTTGATCATTCAAGTACAGCCAGATCACATGTCAGAGAATGTGGTTTTCTCCTATGTCTCACAGCAGCGACTAAATAGCTCGCAATATTAAAAATCTCCCAAGGATCATTCAACATCTGTAAATAAATTAAAGCAGGTCTAACCTGTATAAAACCTTTTCCCCTCAAAATTGGGATTAAAAACCTGCTACGGATATCACTATAATGATCACAAAACATTATAAAGTGCATGGTGTCCTGGGTTGAAAAATTGTCGCATGTGCAGGGGCCCAAATCACTCACCATGTTTAAACCCTGTGAATCAGCTAGTAAACAGTGAATAAGATTAAAACAAAATCTAGTTAAAAGAAGGCGATGGAAAGGCTTGGTAACGACTGTCAAATACGGTTCTATCTGTGGTGTGGTATTTAGCAAAAGATATACTTTAACGGAAGGTTTCATTAACTCAGTCGCCTCGCTCTCTAAAGACAACAAATTTAAGAAATGTGTCTTTATCCACACCAGGTCCTCTTTTCTTATTTTTCCCGGGAAATCAAAGAGTTCTGGGTGCCCTAGTTTATATAAAATTGACTTAACATATAGTAACCACGGAACACTACTTGCTCTCTCCAAGGAGACACCTTCCCTGGCAATCTCTTGGTTCAGCGCTAGTTCTGGATTAGTCCAGGTCGTTAGCCAACATACCACCAGGGCCAGCCTTATCAAATCAGAAATATAGCCAATGCCTAACTCTTGATGTATAACATAGGTGGGGGTAGATTAAGGGACCCACAAGAGGGATCGTAAAAACTTGTTTTCAACTATCTGAAGGCCCTCCACCAGCTTATATCCCCAGATTGCAGACCCATACCTCGCAATAGCTATGCATTTAGACCTGTAAATATTGAGCATACCTGCGATTGGCTTGGCCCCAAGTCGCTGAGCGAAACCGTGGACAGCAGCTGTAAATCTTGCCATGACATGTTTTTTTGCTTTCTGTTGGGGGACCCACGAACCCCTCTCATCGAACAGTACCCCCAAATAAGTGAAGGAGGTCACCCTAGACAGCTCTACGCCTTCACAATAAAAGGTTTTTGGCTTTTTTGGTTTCTGCCCAATGATCATAGTGTGTGATTTAGCTATATTAACAATTAGATTCAGGGATTGCATAAAGGCCCCAAAAGAATCCAAAAGCCTCTGGAGCCCTACAGCTGTACGAGCCAACAATACGGCGGCGTCAGCGTATAGGAGGGCCGGAATTGCCCTATCACCTACACGTGGAATATCTAAACTAGCAGATCTTAACATATTACCTAGATTATTTATGTATAGGGTGAAGAGCAGGGGAGCTAAAATGCAGCCCTGACGGACGCCTCTACCAATCTTAAAGTGCTTTGTGCATTTGCCATCTTGACTAACTCTCACCCTCGCAGAGAGATCCCGATGTAAGTCGGCAAAAAAATGAACTAAACACTGATCTATTCCCATGTCAATCAATATGGACCATAGCTTCGATCTGTTAACCAGATCGAAAGCCAACTGTAGTGTCCCCACCTTACCCACTGTATATTTTCCTGCTAATAAGTGCAAATTTAAACATGGGCCAGTGTACGCCTTCCTTTTCTGAAGCCATATTGAAGATTTGTTAAAACACCACTCTCATTCAGCCAATCCATTAACTTACTTAAAATCACTCTCCCTAACACTTTTACAGCTGAGTCGATTAGAGAGATAGGCCTATAGCAGCTTGGGCCCCCTCTCTGGCCTTTTTTAAAAACTGGGATAATAGTGGAATACGACCAGGACGTCGGAAATCCTTGCTGACTAGAGACATTAAAAACTTTTGTTAAAATTTTAGCCCAGAAAATTGGGTTCTGTTTATACTCCATGTTTATACTCCATGTCTAATCTCATAGGGAATTGGTTTTCTGGGTTAAATGGTATGTCTTCTAGAGTGAGCAGGATATGCTTGGTGTGTTTTGTGTATGATGGCATGTTTTCTACTAGAGGTAGAAAAAGATGTCTGAATTGTGAGAGAGGCTCCAGTAAAGAACCAATTCCCAACACTATGGCCCATCCGAGGATGGTTATTCTCATGTACTTTAGATAATACATAAAATATAGTACTTTAAGGTTTTCTGTGTTGAGGAATTCAGCTTCTGCTTTAGTAATTAAAAGGTTATTGACTACTTGTCCAGTCACTGATTTTAGTGTTGTCTTAGTTGTTCCATAGGGACTATCCTGACTTTTTTTGTAGAACAATTCGTTATTGAGTTGTCTAAAGCACTCTTGTCTGTAGTCTTCTGTGCTCATCGCCACAATGGCTCCTCCTTTGTCTGCTGGCTTGATGGAAATTGAGGTATTGTTCCCCAATTCATTAATCAGTGCATTTTCTTCTTTAGATATGTTCTGAAAAATCTGTTGTTCTACATGTTCCTAATTCTGATTGGCATTAATGATGCACTGCTAAAAGGTAAGGATTTCTGGGGGAACACAGTGTAACAGTGAATTGAATGATGATTTCTTTTTTAATCCTGTTTTCTCTTTTCTGGGCCCTTGTTATTCATGTGTGGCTTAAAAAATGTTTCAAGTCGCTCTTGCGAAAGAAGCCTGCAAGTTCCATCCTGGCTGCAAACCAGCCTCCTTTGTGAGTGGGAATGAAGCCAAGTCCTTTGTTCAAAAGTTTCTTCTCTGGTTTCATGAAGTCACAAGGGTATAGCTGCTTAGATTAACCACTAAGTGGTGCTGCTCGTTGATGGTCATTCGTTCATATTTTGGCTCCTTTTCCTGCGTGGTGAGGGTAGCGGACACCAGTGAAATTGTTGAGTGTTCCCTCTTCTTCTTCCTCTTTCTCGCTATCTGCCATGGCTGAAAAAGGCATAGGGCTGTAGGGATTTTTTTGGTTGGAAATGTGCGGGAGGTGTAAACCATGGTTTGGGAGTCCACCCTGGAGGTGACGGTCCATAGTTTTTATTGAGATTGGTGGAACTCTCAATCTCTTCTAGGTTGATAGTGTTGGGACATGGTAGTGTCTGATTCATTGCTACTTATACTCCAGTTCTCATAATCAGATGTCCATTCATCTGGCCACATGTACCAGCCATTTATTCTGTTCTTTGTACTTTTGGTATGATAGTAATCATCTGTTGTGTATAAGTACACTCTTTTATGGACAAACCTGGCCATGTCCTTTTTTAAATTCTTGATCCTGGTCTCTGTGTGATAATCTTTGTTCTCTTGAATAGTCTTATTGATCTCTTCTAAATGTTTTTTGAAGACCTTCAGTTGTATAGTTATCTTTATAATGGCTTCCAACACCTGGATATTCACCAATATATTATCAGATAACAATTTAGCTGTGTTAGTTATAAGGACAAGCCAGACCCTGGAGTACTGCCATGCAATTAATGACCAATCTTTATGTAAGGTCTTACCTTCAAGAACATTTTTTGGCTCATTAACAATAATCAGGCCTTGTGAGCCACTACTACTTCTCAAATACTCAGTCATGGTAGCGTCACATAGTACCAGTATTACTTGTTCTTTTTTCAACAAGGTTTTTCAGCCTCTCCCAGTAGTCAGTCGACTGTAAGGTTTGTGTGACTTGTGTGTCCTGAAGACTAGGGGTGATTATGATATTTGGTACAATAGTCTCAATATAGCCCAGACCCGTGCTCATGGACATACTGGCCATACTCATAATGTGAGGTTTAAAATGAGAAAATAACTAAGCTGAGGTCCTATTTTAGGAATATTGGAAATATTTTAAATGTAGCTCGGACGGATGTGTATGAGCACTGTTCATACCTCACTAGACTAGCGTAAACAGATCACTGATTCTGCAGTGAACCCCACAGCATAGCCGCTGTACTAAATCTATACACATGGGGGGAGGTTAAGGGGCAGGAAGGTCACAAGAACTATCCCCTGTATAACTCATAACACAAAAAAAACCCTGGCCGTGAGCCGATATCCTTATTAAAATGTAAAATGAGTGAGATGATTGAAATTCAGACTTTGACTAATTACAGGCAAACTAAGCCTCCTTAAATATGCGAATATGAACTGTTACCTGGCTCAAAGGGACTACATTTCCCATGATGTAATAGGGTACGACACAATTGCATTGCGCTGCTTGATTGACTTTCGGAGCCAAGTGATACACTCAATCCCTATGTCAGTGTCTCCCTGTTTCTTTCCAGGGATGCACTTTTGCCTTCTTTTAACACAGGGAGACCATGCACTCCGCAGCAGGTTCGAAAAATTATTTTGTGCACTTGAGGAGATACCTTATGTGATGTTACACCATGGCTTGTGACCCCCTATAAGGTATCATTGAGACACCACCATTTGAGACACCACTGTAGTGGACCCTATATTTCTTTATATAAACTATTTGATATAGAATAATCTGCTATTACACAAATGACAATATATTGTCTATCTCCTATAGTAGCCCAGATCCTACCACTCAGCAGTGAGAAGAGGCAGTTTTTCCTCATTTGGGGGGATAACATGATGATTAAAAAGTCTGCCATGAGGGTGTAGTGCGTGCATGCCCATCACAAATTCACATGTGGATACACTATATACACACTTGACTTATGTTTTTCCTCTTTTTAATCCATAAGTCTGCCAGTATGTTTCTAAGATTTGTTTATTTTTGCATTTCATAGTTCACATTTTAACTACTGACATACAGTTATACCACTGTCAGACTGAAGTTAGCAGGTCGGTATTAATTTGTTTCTTTGCTACAAACCTCTCAATTTCTCAGCAGAAAGGGGGTTCTACAGTACTGAAGAAAGCCCACACACCTCTTCACGGGGTAATGAAGGGCAGAAACATGCTGACCACACACAATGGGTCAAATTAACGCCCATTTCTTTACACCTACCTATCAGTGACCTGAATAAAGGTTATTTGGTTTTCCATTGATAAAGTAGTTTTAGCACCACTTTTGACATCACTCTGCATGGTTGTACTACTGACTATCAACACCAATCATATTGTGGCGTAATAATATCAAGGATAGAATATCGAGGGACAAAATATCGAAAGGTAAGTGCATAGAGGGAAGTATAGATGTATTATTCCTAACTCCAAGTCTATGTACCTTGAAGGTATATGCCCTACATGTGGAGTTAGGTATAGAAATATAGACTTACTTCCCTAACAATATTTTTTTTTGATTATTCTGTCCTCAATATTCTGTCCCATTGATATTGTTGAATCGATATTCAGGGAGCACACCCCTTTGCATCAAGAGCCTCCACACCACAAGTGGCACTTCACATTACATGGGTACTCATGTCCCCTGGCTCTAAAAAAAACACCTCCAGGGTTCCCTACTCGAGGTTGTAGCTTGCACTTCGATCAACTTGACCAGTGCCAGGAGGGACACAATAATGAAGCATGCCACCATCATCGTGGGTGAGCGTCTTCAGACCTGGTGAAAGGAATTTCAAACAACTCTCTCATTTTATATTTTACATATTAATAATGGTTCAGGTCCAGGGATTGTTTATGTTATGAATTATATTGGGGATATCTCCTGTGACCTGTTTGCCCCGCAAATGCCTCCTGCCCCATGTGTTTACAGGTAAAACGGAAGCACTCTGTTATTTTTCCTGCAGTGGAGTGGCAGATGCTTCGAAGTACACAGTGTTCAGTAATTAATTAAGGTATTACTTTTAAGGTACATCTCATATTCTAAGGTATTGTACCATTCCTTCATAGGGGCCTCTACTAACAACTTGAGGTACTATGCCCTTTTTGCAGACTTCAGAGAGACTTCTAGCACTCACCTGTTCAACTGCATTATTTCTGCAGTACTGCAACGTTTTTGTTGACTTTGGAGAGATGACCTCTAGCAGCCACCCACCATTTTGCATACCTTTTGATGACTTCAGAGGGGCCTCTAGATGGACTTGTGGAACTTTACCCTTTCTTCCAAGCTTGGACATCTTTTATTGTGTTTGCTCATAATGCTGTAACATGGCTGCCGAGTAGTGAGAGCACCATATAAAAACTACCAACTAAAATGAATAGATACATTTAAATAGCTTTATGAAAGTCAGGGATTTTTTTTATCTCATCAACATCAATTAACAAGCATTGGTAAAGCAGTAGATCTGGTCTTAATATGGCAACACTCAGAAACGGCATTTGAGCATGCCTGTATTTGCACGTGCATCCTCATTAAAAACAGAACCTTAAGCATGTGCATTTTTTTTACATGAAAAGCAGCAGAGGAAGAACAATGGGTAAGAGAAAGATGAAGGAAACAACAGGAGCATAGTAGAAAAACAACCAGAAATAAACATAAATTGATTTTGAAAGTCAATTAAAAAGGCCTAGAGGGCAAAGAACAAGTGGTAAGACAGAAAGGGAAAGCATGCATATAAGGGTAGACTAAAACTTTAAAAAACAGCAGCAGTGAAAAAAAAATGCCTTTCTTTATACAATACATGCAAGAGATGAATGATGTAAAATGTTGTGATCCAGTATACCTTTGGGATGTAAAATAGCCCCTCCTGCATTGCAATTCATGCACTCCATAAGAGGCGTAATGATACACCAAACAGCCATTAGCATGAGATAACAGGCTAATACTCTTGTGGGCGGAGCTAGATCTCACTCTTTGTATATTTTAAAGAATTAAGGCCTGAATTAGATTTTGAAGATGGGTTACTCCATCACAAACATGACGGATATCCCGTTTGCCATATTACAACTGCATTATTTCCAATGGCACTTGTAATACGTCCGACAGGATATCCCTCACATTTGTGAAGGAGTAACCCGTCTACTGATCTCTAAATCAGGCCCTTAGTAAGAATAGTTTGAAATACAGCTGTACTGTCAGATCTAACCCACAAACCACATTCGGGAAGTAACTGGACAATTTTGAACCCTTCCTGATGTATTTATTTACAGCCTTCCTGAGGTATTCGCAGGTCTACTGGAATTATACATTCTGTGGCTGCAGCGTTTTCTGCATAGTAATGCATTTGCCACATTTGTTATGTAATCCAACATCTGCTGCATAATTTGCATTTTTTAACAAAAATATATTTTTAGCTCAAACGGATCAAAAGTTACTAAAATTGCAGTGATACGTGTTGCTGGCAAAGGCTGACTGGTCACTTTTTTCTTGCTTATTACTGTATTTGAGTGATAAACAACTGGTACTATTGAGGTGACATTTTTGTACAGATATAGCTAACCTGTAAACATGACAACATAATGAAGTAATACTTTCACAAAATGTGCTGCAGTACAGCTTATCGTTTTTGATGCATAATTTAATCAACACTGCCACATAATTTGGTTCTCTGTTGTTGCATAATTCCAGTGGCCCTGTGTATTTTCTACTTCAGAAATTTTATTGAAATATAATTTTAAGAACATCATCTCTTGCAAGTAATAAATCAACATAAATATGAATATGTGACAAGTCCAGTTGTGCCTAGATAGAATTCTATTCCAATAAGTGAACATTTTAATTCTCTCCGCAATAGGATTGTGAAAACTAGTCTTTCATTCTATTGGTTTTATTAAGAACTATTTTCAAGATATAATTTAAGGTAAAATGATTCGCTTTGATTGAATTTAAAAGGAGGTTACAAACTGCAATTTCCTATACCCTCCTTGCAGGAAATCGTGCACATGTCTGTTTATAGTCTAAAACTTTTTTAATTAAAACTTGTCTATTTACAATATTCACTGCGAACAATAAACCTGCCTCCGACACGCAGGCTTAAAGCAAGTCGTGAAGGCACAGAAAAAGTCTCGTGAAGGAGCCTGCTTTCAAACCCGAAAGAAGAAACACGAAGGCCTCACTTTTCAAAGAGGCGTTTGAGGACGCCTTTTAGGTGCGATTTTGCATTCAGCTTTCATCTGCTTGTGAATCATAGGCCAACAGCTTGAAATAACCTGAAACAAGGTCACTACAGTACATAACGCTGAGCATGATGCTATAAAAAGATGTAAGCAAATACAGAAACACATGCATATATTACCAAAGCTTTGCAAAAGAGAAGTAATTCAGTTGAGATCTGACATACCTAACCCTTTAAAAAGAAAATTTCAGTTTACATATAATAAAAATCATTGTGCTTTATTAACTGTATAGAACACATAGCTTGTAAAAGAAGCGTGTGCACGGTATTTTATATTTTTATAAAGCTTCCCAGATTTTCCCATCAGCCCAGGAAGTTACATCACTACATCGCCCATCATAGACCTGCACAGGAAGTGACATCACTAAATTTCTCATCATCCATCTGGACAGGAAGAGACATTACTGGTTTTCCAGCTAAAACCATCTTTAAACAATCATTTGCAATGCAATAGGTCTCGCATTAACGTGAGTTTCGTAAATGCAACACCTATTGCGTTACAAATGCTAGTTTGTAAAAACGCCCATGCAGCGCTTTAACTTTACGTTGGCCGCTTCCCTTTCTTTAGACGAGCCATGTCTAAAGAAAGGGGTGTGGCCGCCATTAAAGAGAAAGCACGGTATGGGTCGCTTTTGCAAAAAAAGCATTTGTTTGTCAAGTTGACAAACAAATGCTTTTTTTTCTAAAAGTGCCCCATACCCCGCTTTTATTTTAATGGCGGACCCGCCCTTTCCTTAGACTAGGCTCGTTTAAGGAAAGGGGAGCGGCCGACACTAAAGTGTAAGTGTTGCATAGGGCAATTTAAAAAATATGAATAAATAAATCGTTTTATAAAAAAACAGGCGGCCGCGTTTGGCGCGGCAAGTAAAGCAAAGGCACGGCCGCCACTATCACCGTGGCATGCCATGCTATGTAAAAAAAAAAATAAAGATGTTGCAAGTGAGCGTGTCATGCCTGCAACAGCAGACATGCGAAACTCATTAAACGAAATAGTGCTCAGAGGCTATAATTAAAGCCTACCGAGCAACAACACATGTAACAAGCATTTGCCATGCAATAGGTCTCGCAATATTAAAGTTTGAGCTATTGGTGTTGCATTTGCAAGAGTTTGAGCTATTGCCATTGTAAACGACAATGCCTTTTATTTATGTGTTTCGAAAAGCTGTATGCGGTGCATAAACACGCCCTTTGTACTTATAGTCCTTGCTTACGAAAAAAAGGAAGGCTGGCAGTAAAAGAGGCATAGTTACTGCCAGCGTTGCTTCTCGTAAGCAATGACTGCAAGTACAAAGTGCCTGTTTACGCACCGCTTGCAGGTTTTAAAATACAGAAATAAAAGGCATTGGTATTTACAATGCCAATAGCTCAAACTCTCGCAAATGCGACACCTATTGCATAGCAAATGCTTGTTTTCTTATTGCGTAGTAGAACCACTCTTTGTGGAAAACAACAATTATGCCATGCCAGAAAGTCTTACAGGCATTCACAGATATACAAACCTACAATAAGTTTCCTATATTGAGGTTTTGGAATGTTCCGTTTTTTTAAAGCACAATAAAGATGGGGGGCTGTTGGTGGGGGTTGAGAGGTAACTCCCACCTTTAACTTGTGAGGGCCTGAGCCTGGTGAGGTAGCCTGTCTGCTTTGTTTCACTGTTCTACCAAGGTTTTAGGAACTGTAAGATTCCTATCAACAACAGCAAGTGATGGATGATCTGTGGCTCAAAACCTAATCCCAAGAAGTAATTGTAATAATTCATTATTATTATTTAGACCGGACTAAATATTGATAATGAATCATTACAATTACTACTTGAGATTCCGCTTTGGTTTGCCCACAGATGAGTGCAAACATCCTTTTGTGTGAATATTAATCCAAAATGAGGGATGAATGCTAGCCACTAAAAAACAAAAGTGTCTGTCCATCCCCTATTTCTCCTTGCTATTTTTCCAGATGTGGTCTGGATGAGATGCCCACAGATTTGCCCGAGCAGCCGGGAGTGCACATCTGTTTGGTGGGAAGGAATAGCAAAAGATGGTGAGGGAGAGGAAGGAAGTAGGGGGAAAAGTAAGAGTAAAAAGGATAGAGAAGGTTGGGAAGGGATAGCAAAAGATGGTGAGGGGGAAGGAAGGAAGTAGGGGGCAAGGCAAGAGTAAAAAGGATAGAGAAAGTTGGGAAGGGATAGCAAAGGATGGTGAGGAGGAGGAAGGAAGTAGGGAGCAAGGCAAGAGTAAAAAGATAAAGGAAGTTAGGAAGGGATAGCAAAAGATGGTGAGGAAGGAAGTAGGGGGCAAGGCAAGAGTAAAAAGGATAGAGAAAGTTTGGAAGGATAGCGAAAGATGGTGAAGGGGTGAATACAGAAAGAGGAGGTGCATGGTCGCGACAGAAGGAAGGAAGGGCGACTTGGATGCTACCAAGTACAAAAGGACGTCTGTCTAATTCTGGCCTAATGTCATTGGTGATGAAGTAGCGCCGCCTTCCTGGCCCCCCTAGGGACACTGTCTACAGCCTTTTGTGGTGCTGGGACGCTAAGAATAGCCGCCTGTGCTACTGGGAGAGATTAGAAACGTCCATCACCGGGAGGTGAGAAGGGGCGATTACGGCATTGTGGGGAGAGCGAACACCGCAGGCATCTCAGACCCGCACACGCAGCATACCTCACAGCAGCCAGGGGCGCGCAGAGGGGGAGACAGGTGCTGAAGGGAAACAAAGCAACAGCGACAAATAAAGGGAAACGGGGGAGACAAACAAAGAGAGAAAGCAAAAGAAAGAGAGTGGAAAATAGGTTAAAGGAGAGGGAGAGAACAAAGAAACGGAGGAGGCAAAGGGCGGGAGGCAGACAAAGAAAGGTGGCAAAAAAAAAGAAACAATGGGCGAGAGCTGCTTGGCGCCACCATCATTGTTACCTTGGGGTCCTGGAAATCCGTTCTCTGGCCAACTATTTAAAAAAAGGAAAATTAAAAAATACAATTGGAACCAGGGAGGAGTGCGGCAGCAACGGATGACGCAAGCGAAAGGGAGGAATACCATCTTTATCAATACCACCAATATTAATACTAAAGGAACCACAACCAATAATATCAACACTTCCAATAACACACCACCAATACCATCACCAACATCAACACTAAAGGTACCAATCCCACTACCACCACCAATAATATCACACTGCCAATAACACACAACCACCAATATCAATGCTCAGAGCCGGCTTTAGGGCAGTGCGATCGCACTGGGTGCTGGCCTGGAGGGGGGGGGGATGCTGACCTCAGGTGGGGTCACTGTTTTAGCAATAATTTACCATTTAAAAGCAGCTGATGCAGAGTTCCTTGTGTGTCCAGATTTCAGGCAGCAATAAAAACGTCAAGATAACTCTTGTGATTCATGTTCCTGCTAGAGAGAGAGATCGGGGTTTTGTCTAGTGGCAGATTTGGCTCACCATATGGTAGCGCAGAGGGTTAATATGCCTGCTGCTGTGTTTAAAGTGGATGGCTGAGTGGGTTAGTAAAGCTAGCCTTTACCAGCGCTTTAAAACAAATTACATGTATGGGGGAGAGGGGCTATGGAGAGATGAGGGGCACTTTTCGCCGGGTGTTAGTGAGGGAATCTGAGGAGGTAATGGGGAGGTGGGAGGGTGGCGCTAAAAAAAAAAAATATTGTCGCATCGGGCGCCAGCAGCACTAAAGCCGGCCCGGTCAATGCTAAAGGAAACAATGCCACAACTACCAAGCACTGGCAAAGCCAATAAACCTGGCTTTCACTTCCAATCGCCCCAAAACATAATTGCTGCAAGCCAGTGTTTACATGCGTTGTCACATTTAACAGTAATATAAAGTGAGCAGCACTTGCCCTTTTAGATTTCTCCTCGTGTTTAGTGTCGTACGCCCCTCCATCCCCTTGCTTTGGTCTCGCCTGTGGGTAGAGTGGGTCGGCCCAAGGCTCAGAGGGCTATATGACCTTGAGAGAGTGGGTGAGATGGGGCCGTTCGCGGAGGGCGGCGCGGGGTCTGGATTGCTACAGTGAGTATAAGGGGTACGGGGCAGAGGGTTCAAGTAAAAGAACAAGTGTGGAGCGGGGGAAAGGGATGCTGTCAGGGGTGCTATCGGTGGATATAGGGGCACTCGGGGTGGGTGGCTGCACTCTAGTTGGGTAAGGGCCCTGTCGATGGGTGGGGGCTGTCGTGGTGGGTAGCTGTGCCCGGTTGCTGGTGGTGGTTAGGGGCAGAGCAGGTGAGCACTCCGGCGTGGTCTTGCTTGGATGGGCTTGGTGCGTGCTTAGATGTAGTTAGGCGCGGCCCCGGCAAGGGGTAGTGGCCCTCTTGGTGGGCCTCCCTAGGGCTCCATACTCACCACCTCCAAGAGTTTGAGGGCGAAGCGTGGTGGCTGCAGGTGCTTCCACCCCACAAAGGTGGGGCCCTCCTCTTTCTTCTCAACGGTCTCCCTGTAGACAGCAGCACTCCCTTCCGCCATGTCCTCCCGGTAACAGCAACAGATCAACGAGAAACAACCCTAAACAAATCACAAGGATGGCCACAAGGCACCCCCTCAGCGCCTCAACGCCACCTCCAGCCCACCAAGCGCTGTGCTGGAGGTCAACGAGCACGGAAGCAGGAGCTGGGTGAGAGAGCGGAACTCCGAAGCGAACGTGAAAGCATCAGCTCCCCGAGGTGCCCGGCCCAGGAAGGAGGAGCTGTCACCGCCTAACCTGCAGGGCGAGGGTAGTGTAAACACCCGCGCGCCACAAGATGCAGCTTCACAGTGCGACGCCTCCCTCTGTCAACACAAACAACAATACGATCAAAACTAAGTAACTTTAAGCCACAATGCGCGTCCTTCTCGATTCCTGCAGGGGCTCGGCACTCTATCGTTGCCAGGAAATAATTCGATTTTTAGATAATTATTTTATTTTCAGCGCGTTTTTGAAAATGGCACCTCCACCCCCTTTTTGCGTTGTATGACGCAAATCTCAAACATGCAAATGTGGTGGTTTTGAAAGGACAAAATGTACCAGTAATACCAGCCTTAGAAAAAGTCTTCTGGCAGCAGGCGGAAGCCTTCTCCCTCTGAACTGTGTGTTGTATTCGCTGCTTCTTTCCTGCCACACTCGGCAGCGGGCATTTCGTACAGATCTACTCAAGGAAGGGAGCACATCGTGCAGACATCTGTTTTGCATTATCGGGCACGATAATTCAAAACAGATGCCGCTGCTGCGCGTGGGGTGCGCGCACCACAGAGGAGGGGGGGGCGAGGGAGCCTGTCGTCCGTGCCACGCGCGCTGATGTGTGTCCTAGACACGGACGGGAATGGGTGGAGCAAAGGCGGGACATGCGCCCGCCTTTGCCCAATTGCGTGCTGTCTTTCTTAAAAAGATGCACGCAAAGCCCAATAGCCGGGGGAAAAACAAATCGCACACGCACGAGCGTGTGCGATTCCTAGGTCAGTTTTTAAACCCCATTCAAGAGGTCTCGCGATGCGCGAGCAGGGCTGTGCACTGCAACGCTAGGCGCGAGACCTAAAAAGGGGTGTCCTCATGGGAGGTTACAAATAAAGACAAGGTGGAACTAAGGAGGGACTAACAAACCTATTTACAAATCAGAAGCCAGCATTTACTAAAGACAATGACACAAGCCAATGACAAATATGGGTGGAGAGTGGGCGGGGCTTCCAGTGCATACTCCAATACTGCATGCCTCGCAGCGCATGCGCTGCCCAGGCTCGACCTAAAAAATTATCAAGAACGTCCACCAGTTTTTTAAGGGCCAACTAGGACATGCGAAGATTTACTGCAAGTTTTTAGGCCAAAACTATTGATGTTGATACTGTAATTGTATTTATATAGAGCTTACCCCTGATGAGGCATAGAAGCTCTTTTCTCAGAGTAACACGCTAGGCTGGAACCATAAAAGATTAGTGGTGGGTTAGTACAATGAAATAGGAATTAATTTCAGCGGTGGACATGCGAGTCTGTTAGTTGGATTGAAAAGGATAGTGGAGGGATAGAAGAGGGAAGGGTCTAGAAAGTATTTATTGGGAGATCATGGTAATAAGACCCATGATGAGGCTTCAAAGAGCTTTTCAGTAAGTAGCACGCTGCTCCGGAAGAAGACATTGATGCAGAATTTCAAGTCTTGATGGATTGAAAGGCCCTATACCAGGCCTCTTCTGATCGTAAGTGTCACAACCTTAATTAGTGCCGGTGCTGATCCAGACAGGAGTCCAAACAAAGTTAGCAGTGTGGTCTACATCACATATATCTCGACGCAGAGTAGATCACATCTGTAAAATGTGCACATGGACGCGAGTCGTCTTTCCTGGCGTATGGGGAGGGGGGTGAACTGGAATGCCTGCTGTTGGTTTACTGGTAAAGATAACCCCCTAACAAATGTACACCATAAGGAGCATAGTAATAACCCTGCATGCTTGCTATATTAACCATAAATACAAGCAAGGCTTGGCTTGGTGTTTGCACGCAGAGGTTTGGCCACAGAAAGCCAAATCGTCAAGCTGGCAGCTTTGGACTGGTAAGTAAACCATATAAATGAAACAATACAGAAAGGGTTAAAGGAACAAAGAGGTCAGTGTGTGAGCTACATGGAGACCAAAAATCAGAATCTATGTGAGACTTCACTTGTGTACAGGGCTTTAAGTGGAATGAAAAATGCGGAGGGGGCTAAAAGGGGTGGGCCTATATAATTAAGGGTGTGGTGTAAACATATAAACTAAGATTCCCACAGAGTGCCAATCTACCCACACATTTGCATAGAATCACAACTGCAATTGGCATACATGACCATTGCTCTGTGCGCCTTACAGAGAGGCCAAGGATTGGATGGCCATGTATTTATTTATTTGCAGTTTTATATAGCACAAACTCAACCCGAAGGTATTGGAGCACTTTACATGAGCACCTGTTACATCACACAGGGAAGCATTCATTTCTCTTATGCACAGGAAGATTAAGTGATTCGCTCAGACTCACACTCCGAAGAGCAGACACTCATCTGCTGGGGTGACCAGATTATTGAAATTAAAACCTTTGACATTACACAAACATCAAAGTAGGACTGACATTTTGCATTAACCTGGGCAACAGAATGACTTAATCGACAGAGCTCATCAGCATAGAACCACAGACAATGAGGCGCTAAGTGGAATTAATGCAGCTTTTACAGACAGTATCATCTGTGTTAATTGAACTGTATTCTAATGAGGGCTGCTAACTAATCCTGCCCTGGAAAACACGACTACTTACCTCTTTGGCAAGTAATTGTGTTCAATCGACTGTCACAATTGCTAAATTTACTGAAATCTGCCCAGAGAGATAGTGGAAAGACTGTCCCGGCAAATCCGGGCCACCCAGTCACCCTGTCCTCAGTGCTTCTCTCATTCGAGCGATCCCTACATTCTGGCCTTTCCCTCCTGCTGTCAGTCCCCGATTTAGAATGATCGGTTCTGAGGGAGAAAATCCTCTCAATCACAAGATTTGTAAAGCGCACTACTTACCCGCGAGGGTCTCAAGGCGCTGAGGGAGAGGAGGGGGGGTGTTGCCGCTACTGGTCGAATAGCCAGGTCTTGAGTCGTCTACTGAAGGTCAGCAGGTCTTGGGTCTGTCGTAGGTTGAGGGGAAGGGTGTTCCAGATCTTGGCGGCGCGGTGAGAGAAGGATCTGCCCCCGGTGGTGGTTCTCCGGATGCGCGGGACGGTGGCCAGGGAGAGGTCGGCGGAGCTGAGCTGACGGTTGGGAACGTAGAAGGAGAGTCGACTGTTGAGGTAGGCTGGGCCGGTTTTGTGGAGTGCCTTGTGTGCGTGGATCAGGAGTTTGAAGGAGATTCTCTTGTCGACGGGGAGCCAGTGCAGGTTTTTCAGGTGGGGGGTGATGTGGCTGTGTCATGGAATGTCGAGGATCAGGCGTGCAGAGGCGTTTTGGATTCTTTGCAGTCGTTTGATGAGCTTGGTCGGGGCTCCTGCGTAGAGGGCATTTCCATAGTCAAGTCTGCTGCTGATGAGGGCCTTGGTGACTGTTCTTCTCGTGTCTGTCGGGATCCACCTGTAGATCTTGCGGAGCATGCGGAGGGTGTTGAAGCAGGAGGAGGAGACTGCGTTGACTTGCTTGGTCATGGTGAGCATTGAGTCGAGGATGACTCCCAGGTTGCGTGCGTGGTCGGTTGGTGTCGGGGGTGCCCCTAGTGACGAGGGCCACCAGGAGTCGTCCCAGGCTGATGGGTTGGAGCCGAGGATGAGGATCTCCGTCTTGTCTGTGTTCAGCTTAAGTCGGCTGCACTTCATCCAGACGGCGACGGCTTTCATTCCTTCTTGGAGGTTGGATTTGGCGGTGAGGGGGTCCTTGGTGAGGGAGAGGATCAGTTGAGTGTCGTCGGCATAGGAGATTATGTTGAGGTCGTGCTGTCGGGCGATGCGTGCGAGTGGAGCCATGTAGATGTTGAACAGTGTCGGGCTGAGGGAAGATCCCTGGGGTACGCCGCAGATGATCTCGGAGGCTTCGGATCAGAATGGGGGGAGGCGGACGCTCTGGGTTCTGCCGGAAAGGAAGGAGGTGGTCCAATCCAGGGCCTTGTCTCGGATCCCTGCGTCGTGGAGGCGTGGGCGTAGTGTGCGGTGGCAGACAGTGTTGAAGGCGGCGGAGAGGTCCAGGAGGATGAGGGCCGCCGTCTCGCCGTTGTCCAGCAGGATCCTGATGTCGTCTGTGGCGGCGATGAGGGCGGTCTCGGTGCTGTGGTTGCTGCGGAATCCTGACTGGGAGGGGTCCAGGATGCTGTTATCTTCGAGGTAGCGGGTGAGCTGTCTGTTGACGATCTTCTCGATGACCTTAGCTGGGAATGGAAGCAGGGAGATGGACCGGAAGTTCTTGAGGTCGCTCGGGTCCGCCTTGGGTTTTTTGAGTAGGGTGTT
Organism: Calotriton arnoldi; assembly: GCA_963921515.1. Lineage (NCBI taxonomy): Eukaryota > Metazoa > Chordata > Amphibia > Caudata > Salamandridae > Calotriton > Calotriton arnoldi. The sequence goes on along the minus strand of CAWUFW010003001.1, from coordinate 1,734,875 downwards.
GATCTCGGCATGTTTCCAGCTCTCTGGGAAGGTTGCGGTCTCGAAGGAGAGGTTGATGACGTTGCGCAGGTGGGGTGCGATGGAGCTGCCGGCTTTGTTGAAGATGTGGTGTGGAAAAGGGTCTGTTGGGGAGCCGGAGTGGATTGTGCCCATGGTCTTGATTGTGTCCTCGGTGTTCACGTTGACCCAGGCTGTCAGAGGGTCGTGGTCGATGGGGTGCGGCGGGTCTGATGTGTCGGGGCCTGTTGGGGTCGTCCGGGAGTCGAAGCTGTCATGGATGTCGGCGATCTTGCGGTGGAAGAAGGTGGCGAGGGAATCACACAGGGCTTGCGACGGCGGGATGTCGTTGGCGTTGGAGCTGGGGTTAGAGAGTTCCTTCACGATGCTGAAGAGCTCCTTGCTTATATATTTATTTATTTAGGAGTTTTATATAGCGCTAGCCAGACCCGAGGGTATCAGAGCGCTTTACAACATGAATCAAAGAAGCAAAACAAACATAAGAATTGACCGTAGTAGAAACGTAGTGATTCGTGTCGAGTAAAGTTCAGACCCAAAGACTCGCAAATAGAACATAAAGATATTTAAAGATATTTAAACATAAAGATATCTTGTAACTGACAAGATACTTGGCAAGTACAGTTCCAACACAGCGAGTAGTCGATAGGATCCATGATTCGTGACAAATCCAGAACGGTGAAGGGGAGCACAGGAGAGAAACGAAAGGTAAAAGAGGTATCCATCTTCTTCAGAGTCTTTGTATACTGCCGTGTGCGGGATTCACTGTAGAGCGTCAACTATCTATTCGGAAGAGATCGGTTGAGGAAAAGGTCTTTAAGCTGGCTTTTGAATTTTGGAAAGGAGGGGTTAGTCCTAATATGAACTGGGATGGAGTTCCAAATTTTGGGCGCATTTCCAGAGAAGGCGCGTGATGCGGTTTTATGTTTGCGAGTTTTTGGCAGGATGAGAAGTAGAGTGTTAGTACTCCTTAGGTTCCTTGACTGACCGGCTTTGTTGAGTTTGGCGGCCAGGTATGCGGGTTTACCGGTATGCAGGGCTTTGTGAGTGAGGCAGGCTGTTCTGAAGCTGGCGCGCATTTCGGTTGGTAACCATTTTAGTTCTCTGAGAGCAGGAGTGATGTGTTCATATTTTTTTACTCCGGTGACCATCCTGGCTGCTGCATTTAGGGTTGTTCTGAGGGGGGCTAAGTGGGATTTTGCTGTGCCTGTGAGGGTTGCGTTCCCATAGTCCAATCTAGACAAAACAAGGGATTGGGTGGCTTGTTTGAGGTCATTGGGAGGGATGAATGGCTTTATTTTGTTGAGCAATTTTAGGTTGATGAAAGCGCTCTTGGCGGTATTTTTGATGTGTTTGACCATGTCTAAGTTAGGGTCCAGAGTGATTCCCAGTGACTTTACAGAGTCTGCTGGGATGAGGTTGCAGTTTAAAGCATCAATGGTTTTTAGCCATTCTGTGACTTGAGGGTTTGTGCTTTGTTGGAAATGATGAGTATTTCCGTCTTGTCCTGGTTTAGTTTCAGGTGGTTGAGGGATAGCCAGTGTTGGATTTCTTTCAAGGTGAGGTTTAGTCTTTGTATGTCATCAATAGAGGAAGTTTCAAGGTAGATCTGGGTATCGTCTGCATATAGGTGGAAGGGGATGTTGGCTTTATTGAGTATCTTGGTGAGGGTTCCATGTAGATATTGAATAGTGCCGGGGAGAGAACTGATCCTTGCGGAACCCCCTGTTTACGGGGAGTAGGTCTGATGTGCTGTTTTTAATTTTTATTCTTTGGGTGCGGTTCTGCAGGAAGGAGGAGAACCAATGTAGTACCACCTCGTTTGCTCCGACCCTTTCCCGCAGTACATTAATGAGCAGTTTGTGGTCAACTGTGTCGAATGCTGCAGATAGGTCCAGGAGGATGAGTAGGCAGCATTGATCATTGTCAAGTGAATTGTGAATGTCATCTATGACATTCAGGATCGCTGTCTCAGTGCTGCAGCCTTTTCTGAAGCCTGATTGATGAGGATCTAGGAAGTTGTTGCTTTCGATGTGTTGTGTTAATTGCAGAAGGACACATTTTTCCAAGATTTTTGCTAGAAAAGGGAGATTAGATACAGGCCTGAAGTTGTTGAGATCGTTGGGGTCAGAGCCTGGCTTTTTTTGAAGTGGTGTGACTTGACCCATTTTGAGACAGTCTGGCATGACTCCGGTTCTTAGGGAACTATTTATAATCTTGGTCCAAAGCGGGGCTAGGGTGAGATTGAGTTTCTTAACTAGTTGCGCAGGGATAGGGTCTGAGAAGTGAGACGAGGGTTTGGAGCTGGTAATCAATTTAGAGATCTCTGTTTCTGAGATGGGGCGAAGAATTTCCAGTTATTGGGAGGGTGATTGGGTGGGTTGGGGTCTTCTTCACAGGGGTAGGGCTAACGTTGGGAGCTTGGAGGTTGTTGTCCAAGGGGAGCTCAATCTTGTTTATTTTCTCATTGAAGAAGGTGGCAAAGTTGTTGCATAGTTCTGTGGAGGACGTCAAAGCAGTTGAGGGGGGCTTGGAGGTTTGTTGTCTGATGATATTAAAGAGTTCTTTGGGTCCATTTTTGGCATTGTTTAGTGCATCACAGAAGAAAGAGGTTTTCTTATTCTTGATGTGTTTTTTATATTCTCTGCGTTCGGATTTGAGTAGGTCTAGGTGGATTATTGATGGTTTGTTTCTCCAGCGTCTTTCTGCCGCTCTTAGTTGTCTTCTTTCCAAGTTTAGATCTGTGTTGAACCAGGATCTTGAAGGAATGGTCCTGGTTTTTTTTAGTTTCAGGGGGGCAATCTGGTCGAGAATGGAGGTCATTGATGCATTGTATTGCTCGGTGAGTTTGGTTGTCGAGGGTTCGCATGCGGTGGTGGGAGAGAGTGAGCTAATCCTTTCTTCCGGGTCGGTGTGGTTGATTTGTCTAAGATTTCTCACCCAGTGGAAGGATTCCTGTGTACGGGGTAGGCGGTGGCAAGTCTGATTGATGTGGAATAGGACAATATGGTGATCTGACCAGTCGACAGGAAGGATGTGGTCTATCGTGATTGCGTCTTCGTGGGCAATGATGGCATCGAGAGTTGCACCTCTGTTATGGGTTCTTTCGGTGCAGTGTTGGGTGAGATTGTTGTTGAGAAGAAGTTTGTTCAGGCATTGGGTCAGAGAGTTGTTTTCCTCGTTCCAATGTAGGTTGAGGTCACCTAGTATTATGTTGTTGGAGTCTTGGAGAGAGCAGTGGGTTATTTGGTCTGAAAGGTGTTCACCGAATGCAGGGGCGTTACCTGGAGGATGGTAAAGGAGATGGCAGTTTGCTGTTTGCTGTTGTGTGCGTTGTTGTCGAGGCGGTCTTTGAAGGAGGTCCTCTTGGCGGACCTGATGAGGTGATGGTGGTTGCGGATGGCGTCTTTGTGGGCTGCGCGGCTGTCCGGCGTCTTCTCGCTGTGCCATTTGTTCTCTCAGGAATTAACCCTCTCTTGTTCTGCATAAAATAACCTAACAGGTGTGTATGTAGAGCACACATTTACCTCTGCGGATTTGCTTAGAGCTATTGACAGATATTTATTACTATACAGAAGTACATATTTTTTATCGACCTCAGAAGGATGAAAGGCTGAGTGGAGCCACCAGGATTTGAACCTGTGACCACAGTGTCAAGCACGGATCCCTGGAGCAGATGCTGAGTCCACTGACCACTGGACATATTTGTAAAGGCGCTTACATTTTATCTGTTTTGTTATTTCTCCTTTTGACATCTCTCTGTGGTTTTCAGTCAGTTCCAGCGGTAACAGGCCTTTGAGGGTTCATTGCCCTTTATAAGTAGCAGCTCAGTCCTGCTCAGCTCAGAAGTGAGGAGTACCCGGAAGAGAGTGCTGACCAGCGGGTGGGAGCCCAGGAGTGTGACTTAAGTTGGATTACAATGAGGCAGGATCTGTGCTGGGTCCATAGATGGTAATGCTCCCAGAAAGGCAGTAACCTGCCATTAAATCAATAAAATAGCAACAGAGCAAGAGACAGAGGAAACCCAAGGTTATAGGGCCGCGTGACTGCCTTACAGATGTCCCTGATTGGTGCAGGACTGTAGAAAACTATGGGTGCTGCCTTGGCTCTGGTGGAATGTGAGGGACATTTATGGAACAGAAAGAGGTCACCAGTGAAAGTGAAGAAAGACACACTCCATCTGTGGATGAAAGGCTGAGACGCCTGCTCCCTGGAGCATTCCCCCCTTATGGCACACATAGAAGCAGCGTTCCCCGCGTCAGTACTGGAGAGATACAGCTCCCAGAGGTCTTTGCCTCTAGGAGCTGATTAAAATGGCGCCTTGCTACAGCCATAACAGATCACTGGTCAATAAAGAGCTACCCTGAAAAAACATCATCCGGAGATAAGGGGCCTTTTTTTTTTTAGATGTTTCACTATTTCCTTTTTCATGAGTTTATGTTTGTTTTCTGTCCACTCACAGCAGTTTGCCGCATATAGATGAATGTATAAGTGTCCTTACTGGAAGAGCTCCAGTTTTAGGGCGGCCCTGTCCTCTGCTTTGTGCAAGGTGCTGCGGGGTTAAAAGTGGGCCGCTGAAGGTGTAACCATGACCCGAGCACACTTGTCAGCTATGAATACATTGTATCAAACACAGGCAGGAAAGCAGCTAAAACAACATACTAGCGCTTGAAGGCTACTATAGACTCATTAAAGCAAATATACGAAATAGTAAATGTTACAATGCTTGGCATCACGGACAACGGGAGGGAGGGCAGGCGGAGAAGGCATGGACAACGGGAGGGGGAGGGCGGGGTGATTTTGAAGGCACGGACAACGGGAGGGAGGGCGGGGGGGAGGTGGGGAGAGAGACGGCACGCACGGACAAAGGGCCGGGGCAAGAAGGCACCAAAGCACGTCGTGCGAATGTATGATTATACAGCGCATGCATTCACATCGCCTGCTATTAGATCGCGGTTTTTACCACGCAAGTCGTTACAACGACTTTCGTTGGAGGGCGCTGGCCTTAGGAGTAGTTAAATTTACTATTCCAACTCCAGCCTACGTACAGTAGGGAAGGTTTTGGATAGTAAATTAAACTATTCCTTGTCCTATAGCGCCCTCCAGCGCAAGTCGTTGTAACAACTTGCGTTGTAAAGACAGCAATCTAATGGCATGCGATGTAATGCATGCGTAGTAAAGGTTGTTTCCCACGTCGTGCCTGCAGTAAGAGAAACTGCATAACGAAAGTAGTGTTCATGGTCTAAATAACACAGACCGTGTAACATCCGAATTAAAAGGTCCAGTCCTGATGGGAGGTGACAAATGGAGACGCGGCGGTACCAAGGAGGGACTAACAAGCCTGTTTACAAATCAGAAGGCAGCATTTACAAAGGACAATGACACAAGCAAATGAAAAATATGGGCGGAGAGTGGACGGAGCTTCCACTCCATACCCTAATACAGCATGCCTCGCAGAGCGAGCAGTGCATGCAGGGCTGCCGCTAGGCTCGGCCTAAAAAAGAAGCCAAGCAAGAAGACTTCATTGCCCATCCCCCATTAGCAAAGGAAATGACATCACAGCACCCTGCACTCCTCCCCCCTCACAAGACCTACCTAATGGCAGCTGCAACACAAATGCACAGCAGCTGCACTCACCGGGCGCTCTGCTGGCGTGCAAAAGGCAAGTTGGTCTGCGCCGGTTCATGCCTGGATTGCACCCTGCACCAGGAACCCTGGTCTGATCACAGCCTGCGATATTCCGCAGCACTCATTAGGTCACTAGACCCCAGATGCCATTGCCCCAACTGTTGCAGCACTTCACACCACTGTAGGAGTTTTTACTCGCATCCACTGCCAGTTCTCCAGGAGCCACCCACCCACACAAATGCTAACAATACCCCTCCCAACACACATGCCACACAAGCACCAATAACACCTACCCCCACCCTACACCACATGCCACAGTAAACCTGCACATCAACACCCACTCACATGCATGCTTCCCAACACACGATCAATCTGAAAACACACAACCAAAATATGGGACCTGCTGAGCAGTGGCACACCCAACAGTCTCTTCATCACAGAGACCTGGCTCAACCCCTCATTGGCTCCTGACATCACCATGGCAATCCCAGTGGGCTATAAGATTACTCAACAGGACCACCTTTAGGAGGAGGACTCACTATCATCTACAAGGAATACATCAAATTATCAGCATCCACAGAGAATGCCACCCCATTTATGGAACACCTGCATTTCAAGCAGCAAATCTCCAAAATCTTCACCCTGAACAGAACCCTCTCCTACGGACCACCCAGACCACTAGCCACCTTTATCAACCTCATCACCGACTTTGTTGCTTCATTCACAATTGACTCCAGAGCCTACTTTCTCCTTGGTGACCTCAACTTTCACCTGGAAGATTGACTGAACCCTGCTCCACAACACTCCTCAAAAGCTTGAGCAACATTGGACTCACCCAGCTCACTTCAGAAATAACACAGACCGCAGGACACACACTGGACCCTATCTTTATCGCAAGCAACAGCATCAACTACAGCTTTACCACACCGTTCACATGGACCGACAACTCCTTCATCCATTTCCAAACCAATACACCTCAAGTCAGCACCCCTAATAGGTTCAGCATTCCAGACTGGCTCAGCACCCTCAGCATGGTTCAACCTAGCCCCACAGACAACCCTGACAAAGACATCAACAACTTCAACAACTGGATCAAGAACAGCGTGGACTCCCTGGCACCCATCAAACCCAAAATGCGTAGCAGATCAAGTAAACAGGCCATGTGGTACACAAAAGACCTCTGAGACACCAAACTCAACTATAAACAGCTGGAAAAGAAATGTAGAGCCAGCCATGACACCACCAAAAGAACTACTAACAAGACTGAACTCAGAGGCTATAACCAGCAAATTAGGAGATCTTCTCGAATGGCAAGGATTTCACCTCAACCTCAGCCACTGTCAACAACATCGCTGCCTCCCAACACTTCGGCAACAACCTATTCAGCTTCTTTCATCACAAATTTGCAAACGTCTACAGCAACTTTGCACATCAACCCAACCCCAGAGAACTCATTGCTAACCTACCCACCACCAACCAAGACTACCACCTGACCGCATGGACAACCCTCACTAAAAATGACACAGCAGTAATCATGCAAACCAACAACTCAGGGGCCCCAACAAACCCATGCTTCCACCACATCTACAACCTGGGAACATCCCCAATCAGCACCTCCCTGACCCACATCATCATCACCTCCATCTCAGCCACCACTTTCTCGGATGAATGGAAACGTGAAGAAATAGCACCCTCCTCAAGAAGCCCACAGCTGACCCAAATCAATGGAGAAACTTCCGACCCATCTCACTGTTCTCTATCCAGCCAAAGTGTTTGAGAAGGCCATCAAGTAGCAACTCACAACCCACCACAAACTTCATCATCTTCTAGACAACACTCAATCAGGATTCAGAAAGAACCACAGCATCAAAACATCACTCATCACAGCCTCCAATTACATCATCCTGGACAAAGGAAAAACAGCGGCCCTCATCATCCTTTACCTCTCCACTGCCTTTGACACCAACATCAGAAGACTCCATGAGATTGGCACCCAAGGATTCGCTCTCAAATGGATCTGTTCCTTCCTCACAGGAAGAACCCAAAGGGTCAGGCTGCCATCCTTCATATCAGAAACCAAGAAACTGATATGCAAAGTCCCACAGGGATCCTCCCTCATCCCAACCCTTTTCAACATATACATGACAAAGCTCGCCAACATCATCTTATCACAAGACCACCGTCATCTCCTACGCTGATGACACCCAACTCCTCCTCTCCCTAATGGACAAGATAACCACCACCAGAACCAACTTCATCAACTGCATGACCATGGTAGCATATAGGATACAAAACAACTACTTGAAGCTCAGCTCCAACAAGATTGAAGTACTGGTTTTCAGCAACAAGAACTCCCAATCGGACTCCACCTGGTGGCCATCGGAGGTAGGACCAATCCCACACCCACAGAACAAGCAAGAAATCTAGGGATCATCCTAGATGACAAGCTCAACATGACAACTCAAGACAGCACTGTGTGCACCTCCTGCTTCCACATCCTACACATGCTGTGAAAGATCTTCAAATTGTTGCCTCAGAACACCAGATGTACCCTCAGACAAGCACTCATCACCAGCAGGCTGGACTATGGTAGCACTCTCTATGCCAAAATATCTAAACAACTCCTAAGTAGACTCCAAAACATCCAGAACAAAGCTGCAAGACTCATATTCAACCTCCCACACTGCAGTTCTTCACACTGCACTGCAGGAAGTTTCACAGGCTCCCCAGTCACAAGCACAACCAATTCAAACTTCTCACTCATGCATACAAAGTCCTATACACCAAAGGACCAGTATACTTGAACAGCAGCATATACTTTCACCAACCCACCAGAAATGTATGCTCTGCCTCACTCTCACTCACTCACACTCCCCACATCCACATCCACAGAAGCAAAAGGGGAGATCTCTCATTCTCCTACATCTCACCCAAGAGATGGAATGACCTACCTCAACACATCAATCAATCAATCAATCACGGCATTTATAGAGCGCGCTACTCACCCGGGAGGGTCTCAAGGCGCTGGGGGAGGGGGTAAGTTACTGCTCGAACAGCCAGGTCTTGAGCTGCTTCCTGAAGGAGAGATGGTCCTGGGTTCGCCGAAGGTGAGTGGGGAGGGAGTTCCAGGTCTTGGCTGCCAGGTAGGAGAAGGATCTTCCTCCGGCGGTGGTTCTGCGGATGCGTGGTACGGTGGCGAGGGCGTGGCTGGTTGATCGTAGCTGGCGTGTGGGCGTGTAGAAGGTCACGCGGTCGTTGAGGTACTTTGGGCCCAGGTCGTGGAGGGCCTTGTGTGCGTGGGTGAGGAGTCTGAACGTGATTCTCTTGCTGACGGGGAGCCAGTGCAGGTCTTTCAGGTGTCCGGTGATGTGGCTGTGTCGGGGGATGTCCAGGATGAGTCGTGCGGAGGCGTTCTGGATGCGCTGGAGTCTTTTTGAAGTTTGGCTGTGGTTCCGGCGTAGAGGGTGTTCCCATAGTCCAGTCGGCTGGTGACGAGTGCCTGGGTGACGGTCTTCCTGGTTTCAGTGGGGATCCATCTGAAGATCTTGCGGAGCATGCGCAGGGTGTTGAAGCATGAAGATGAGACGGCGTTGACTTGTCTGGTCATCGACAGGGAGGAGTCCAGGATGAAGCCCAGGTTGCGTGCGTGGTCCGTTGGCTTGGGTGCGGTGCCCAGGGCCGGGGGCCACCAGGAGTCGTCCCAGGCGGAGGGTGATGAGCCCAGGATGAGGACTTCCGTCTTGTCTGAGTTCAGTTTAAGGCGGCTGTTCCTCATCCAGTCGGCGACATCTCTCATCCCGTCGTGTAGGTTGGCTCTGGCGGTGGTGGGGTCGTTGGTGAGGAGAGGATCAGCTGGGTGTCGTCGGCGTAGGAGATGATGTTGAGGTTGTGTTGGCGTGCGATGGCTGCGAGGGGGCTCATGTAGACGTTGAAGAGGGTTGGGCTGAGTGAAGATCCTTGTGGAACGCCGCAGATGACTTCGGTGGCTTCGGAACTGAACGGGGGAGGCGGACTCTCTGGGTTCTACCGGCGAGGAACGAGATGATCCATTCCAGTGCTTTCTCTCGGATTACGATGTTGCTGAGGCGCTTCACTAGGGTGCGGTGGCAGACGGTGTCGAACGCCGCGGAGAGGTCCAAGAGGATGAGGGCAGCTGTTTCCCCGTTGTCGGTTAGGGTTCTGATGTCGTCGGTGGCTGCGATAAGGGCGGTCTCGGTGCTGTGGTTGGCCCGAAACCCGGACTGCGAGGGGTCGAGGGATCCATTCGTCTCGAGGAAGGCGGCAAGCTGTCTGTTGGCGGTCTTCTCGATGACTTTGGCCGGAAACGGAAGGAGCGAGATGGGACGGTAGTTCTTGAGGTCGGTGGGGTCCGCCGTTGGTTTCTTCAGGAGGGCGGTAAGCTCGGCGTGCTTCCAGCTCTCCGGGAAGGTGGCGGTGTGGAAGGAGGAGTTGATGATGTCCCGGAGATGGGGTGCGATGGTGGCGTCGGCTTTGTTGAAGACGTGGTGTGGGCAGGGGTCGGTTGGTGATCCGGAGTGGATGGAGTTCATCGTGCGGGTGGTGTCTTCGGTGCTGATCGGGGTCCAGTTGCAGAGGGTGGTGGTGGCGGGCGTTGGTTCGGCGGTAGGGTGCGTGGTTTGTGCGTCGAAGCTGTTATGTATGTCGGTGATCTTGCGGTGGAAGAACGCGGAGAGTGAGTTGCAGAGGTCTTGCGAGGGGGTGATGTCGTTGTTTCCGGCGCTGGGGTTGGAGAACTCTTTGACGATGCTGAAAAGTTCCTTGCTGTCATGGGCGTTGTTGTCCAGTCGTTCTTTGAGTGCCGACTTCTTGGTGGCACGGATCAGCTGGTGGTGTTTGCGGGTGGCGTGTTTGAGGGCGGTCCTGTTGTCTGTGGTCTGGTCGAGTCGCCAGGTTTTCTCGAGAGTGCGGCAGTTCTTCTTGGATTCCTTGAGTTCGTTGGTGAACCAAGGGGTTTTCTTGCTTCCGGGTCTGCTGGGAGGGTTTTTAGTGGTGCGAGGTCGTCGGCGCAGGCGGTCAGCCACTTGGCGAGGTTGCTGGCTGCTTCGTTTGGGTCCGTTGTGTTGGTGGGTGTGTTCTGGCTGAGGAGGCGGTGAGCTGCTCGGCGGTGATCTTGCTCCAGCTCCGGCGGGGAACCTGTTGCGGGTGGTGGTGGGTCGCAGTCTTTCTGAAGCTGAAGTGGACGCAGCTGTGGTCGGTCCAGTGGAGTCCGGTGGCGTGGCTGAAGGAGATGTGCTTGCTGGACGAGAAGACGGGGTCAAGCGTGTGGCCGGCGTAGTGGGTGGGCGTGTTCACCAGTTGCTTGAGTCCGAGGTTGGCGAGGTTGTCCAGCAGGGCGGTGGTGTTTCTGTCGTTGTTGTTCTCCAGGTGGAAGTTGAGGTCCCCTAGGAGGATGTAGTCGGCGGAGGGCATGGCGTGCGGGCTGATGAAGTCTGCGATGTCTTCGCTGAATAGTGTGCGTGGTCCCGGGGGTCTGTAGATGAGGGTGCCTCGGAGGGTGGTCTTGGGGTCAGTGTGTATCTGGAAGTGTAGGTGTTCGGCGGCGGTGAAGGTCTCGTCGGAGTTAGTCGAGATGCGGATCAAAGCCTCCTTCTCATTTCTTGAGTTCTTCAAGAAGCTGGAGACCTGGCTCTTCGAATAAGCATCTTGGGGACAACACACCTACATACCTTCCCAAGCACTTGGATACCCTCTTGGGTGATTATTATGTTATACAAATCAACATACCATAACATAACAAATACATATTTAAAGTGACTTTATAACCATCCAATATCTTTTGTGGTCTTTAGATATTAAGGTATTTTCCTGATTTTACATTAAAAAAGTTAGGGAAAATAAATGCCATATTTATAACCCTGTTTGCATCGCTCTTCCACCACGCAACGTGGTGCAAGAGCAATGCAAAAAATAAGTCAGATTTTTTAATGGCTTTGCGTGGCTTTGAGTGGCTCCAAACATCTGGAGTAATGCAGCACAGAGCAAATCGCTGCGTTGCATTACTCTGTCCTGGCTATTGCTTGGGTGTTTTCATTCAACTCCCATGGTTTTTGACGCATTCCCACATTTAAAGGACCTTGTAAAACTGGGAATGCGTCAAAAAGATATGCCTCCCCAGAACAGGCCTAGCGAGGAAAAATATCTTTATTTCTCCTTGTTACTTCCTCTTTCAATGTGTGCACATGTAGAAAGAGGAAAATGTATCTCAGGATTGTTGTTGTGCTGGAAGGTGTTCCTTTCTGTACAAAAACAATCCTGCATGCAATGCAGGCACCCTTGCACCATGGTACATGGGTGCCTGCATTGGTGCTAGGCTGCTAAAAGGGCACCAACACAGGAGGAAACATCAGGAATGTGCCATATGCCTTAAATACATTGCATTCCTGCCCTTTCCCAGTGACGCAGAGCACAGCAAGGTGACTTGGTACGCCGCACTGCACACTACGCTGCACTGCATCACTGGGAAAGGGCAGGAATGCACCATATTTAAGGCATACAGTGCATTCCTGACTTTTCCCCCTGTGCTGGCACCCTTTTAGCAGCCTAGCACCAATGCAGGAACCCTTGCACGTGAGTACATCTCTGTGCTCATTCTGAGGGATTTCTGCCACCATCAGCCACCTCTAGGTTTGAAGAAGGCATCAATAGAAAGGGGAGCTTGTGCCCTTTCCAGTGATGCCCTCTGCCCACAAATCATGGGTCAAGGGTGCACCACGATCCATAAGCAAGAATCCCACCAGGCTTCAAGGATTTCTGTTTTGTGTGAAGGGTGGCCCCCCTGGCATTGGTCAAATCAGTCTTGTGGAGATAATTACACTTATTGATTTTGCCTTCCCTGGGTGGGTGGTTCGGCCCCTAAGGAGGGTGCGAGTTAACCCCCAGGGAATACAAATTTTGGCTGCAATTTTGTTTTATATTGTGTTCTGCCCTGGGCCTTTCTGGCACCCTGGGCAGCACAGTGTGTGAAGAGGCATCGTTTGAAAAGGGGGAGTCTGCCATTTCCAGCAATGCCTTTTTCAATAAGATCCCTGCTCATGGATCAAGGGTGCACCAAGATCAACAAGTAAGGATCCCACTAGACATCAGTGATTTCTATTGTGTGTGGGGGAGGCCTGTCCCCCCTGCGTGGGTCGACCCAATATGTATTATTTTGATAAATATGGTAGGCATTTTTTTAATTTCTGCTTCCAAGGGCCTTTCCGTCCATTGCCAGGCAGCACAATAAAAAAATTGGGGTCTGTTGCCCCCAAGATAGGTGTTGTGGTGGGTGGATGGGAAATACAACTGGCACAATAAAATCAGTAGCTGAAGTGCACTCACCCATTTCCACATGATGTATGTTGAGGTAAGTGAAAATAAAATGTGAGAGGCACAATAATTGATCAATGGCTCATGTGGGCTGACACAGTGCACTACGCTGTGATGGGCAGAAGAAAAATATGAATGGCTAAATAAGTGATCAATTGCGAAAGTGGCTCCAGCCATTGCCCTATAATGTATGCTATGCTGGACAGAAGTAACATGTGAATGGCACAGTAACTGATCAATGGCTGAAGAGTGCCAACCCATTTCACCGAAGATATATTCTGTGTACAAGTAAAATGTAAATGGCATGTAAATTTACCAGTGACTGAAGTGGCCTCACCCATTTCCACATGATGTATATTGCGCTGATGGAAGTAAAATGTAAATGGCACAATAACTGATCAATGTCTGAAGTTGGCTAAAGAATTGCCCTATACAATGGTGGTCAGAAACAAAATGTGAATGGCTGATTAACTGATCATTGACTGAAGTTGGTTCACCCATTTTCCAGTAATGTATGCTATGCTGGATAGAAGTAAAATGTGAATGGCACGTTTACTATGCTGTGGTGGGCAGAAGCAGAGTGATACATGGTTTGCATGGGTAACTTCATTGGGAGAACAAAGCAAACACAAGGGGATGATGGACGGAGCGTTGAAACTTTTCAGACACTCACCCCCAGTCACAGATCTGGGTTGAAGCCATCTTCGTTCTTTAGCTCACTTCGCCACCTCAGTTCAGACCCACCTATATGCAAATCAGTCTTGACCCTGTGCCTCATGGGAACAGTCCAGCCTGAACTGCCAAGCCAGGTCTTCCCTGAACTGGAAACAAGCATCCTGGGACCGGTTTCTGGGTAACACCCTTCATCAGCCACACTAGCTTGAATCCAGTAGCAAAAGTGAGCAAGGGACCCACGTCTGGGCATACCCTGCCAACTTAGGGCGAACAAAGCAAACACAAGGGGATGATGGACGGAGCGCTAAAACTTTTCAGACACTCACCCCCAGTCACAGATCTGGGTTGAATCCATCATCATTCTTTAGCTCACTTCGCCACCTCAGGTCAGACCCACCTATATGCAAATCAGTCTTGACCCTGTGACTCATGGGAACAGTCCAGCCTGAACTGCCAAGCCAGGTCTTCCCTGAACCGGAAACAAGCATCCTGGGACCAGTATCTGGGTAACACCCTTCATCAGCCAGGCTAGCTTGAATCCAGTGGCAAAGTGAGCAAGGGACCCACGTCTGGGCATACCCTGCCAACTTAGGGCGAACAAAGCAAACACAGTTATGTCTGAACTGGGGTGGCAAAGTGAGCTAAAGAACGATGATGGATTCAACCCAGATCTGTGACTGGGGGAGATTGTCTGAAAAGTTTCAGCGCTCCGTCCATCATCTCCTTGTGTTTGCTTATATAACAAAAATAATATAAACAATATCACAAACACACACAACTCATTAAATAAATAAATTTAACATTAAATACATTTTAATTAAAAAAAAAAAACACTTTAACATATTTAAACTCAACAAATATATTATACTTACACACACTATATATAAAATAAATCGTTTTTAATATACATGAATGCAAAATAAAATACAAATAATGTACTATTACACTTTTAAATAAACTAATAATAAAGAAAGTTCAACTGAACATTAATTAGCGTTTCCCATTTAAGGAAAAAACTGCCAAATTAATTGAAAACATTAGTAACAACCAATGAAAAATACCTACAACTAAAAAAAACCAATAAGATTGAAAAAACAATTAAACAAACACTATATAAACAAAAGAAAATGTAACATTATTTTATGCTTCAACAACAAAACCAAGAATAAGGGGAATCTCTGCCGGATTGCTGCTGCAACACTGGACTTCATCATTAAAAGCTCTGAATACAACTTCAAAAAGTAAGTAAAATATCTATTTAATGTTACAACTGCTTAAAATAATCGAAAAGCTCTTTTTATAATAGCTAAGGGACCTATTACGATGGCGGGCGGACTTTGTCCGCCTGCTACCGCAACGGAACACGGGACCGACCGCCGATGTTGCGGTGGTCCCGCCCTGCAAATTAGGATGCGCCCGCCACACTGGCGTGCGCATCCTGGCCCTTTTACATTGCGGGTGGATCTGCTGGCTGCAGCCCGCTCGTAATGTAAAAGGATTGTGCACTGCATTGCCATGCACAACATGGCAGGCACCACGTGGTGCCTGCCACGTATTGCACCCCCCACCCCGACACCCTGGGGGCCCGCAACAGGCCCCCAATGTCAAACACCGCATGCCTTTCCATGGCGGCAACGCCACCATGGAAAGGCCAATAACCGCACGCATCATAATATGAATGGCGATGTCTTGCAGACACCGCCACCATATTGTGTCACTTTTCCGCCCGGTCAACAAGTCGACCGGCGGAAAAGCGGCGGACGGTCTTTCCATCCGCCGCGTTGCCCCCGCCATACTAATATGGCGGGGGAGTACCAGGGACATTTGGTGGGCGGATCGCCACCGCCGGCCCGGCGGTAGCCACCGCCGGCCCGGCGGTGGCGATCCGCCCGCAATCGTAATGGGCCCCTAAATAATTCATGTATATTTTTTTTAATTATATCTCCTCTACAGAAACTTTAACACATAATCAACTACCTTCAAACATCATCCAAAAACCACCTTGCCAAAAAAGTAAGTATAAATCTCAATTAAACTATTAAAACAAGTAAAATTCCCAACCCAAATTGCCCACTAACCACACATACCCCAAAATGAAATAAATGCTGTTAAACACATTTATTAACATTTACATTTTTCTTCTGCAGGAAATCAAAATAAACACTAAAGGCAAGCACCAACAGAAACACCTCAGCGTCAAAAAAGGTCAACATATTCAAACATGTAAGTATAATGTTGTATATAAAAACCTGTATTAAAATGAAAACAATTACAATACATTTAATATTTTGTATATACATTTCTCATAGCATTTGAAACATCAGAATGACTGAAGGTGCCAAATTCATAACTTCCCAGAAAGGAAAATATTTATTATGTTATATGGGATATGTCTACACCTAGGAGAAACAGACAGGCGACGAAGTTAATTGGAAATGCAGCAAATATTATTCAAATGCATGTTATGGGAGGGCTACAACTAGAGAAACTACTGTGTTACATGTTAAGGAACATAACTACCCCCCTAACATAGCTGAAATAGAAGTGAGAGACGCTTTAGACACTCTGAAAGAAGCTAGCACTAGTTCTCAAAGACCTACTACTGAAATATTAAAAGATGTACTCCCCAGAGTTCCAGAACATGTAACCGGCCAATTATCCTCTGTCTCAACGTTGAAAAGGCTTATAGCTAGAACAAAAAAAGCAACTGCTGCCACCCCACCTACCCCCAAAACTTTCAGTGAAATACAAATACCACCTGAACTCACTGTAAGTCATAATGTAGAGCAATTTCTACTTTATGACAATAAATCTAATGACAAAAGAATTATTATATATGCAACTCCCACAAACTTACTTAAACTACAGAATTGTGAGACATGGATGATGAACGGAACATTTAAAATATGTCCCAAACCATTTTACCAATTATATACAATCCATGGACTGTATCACAATACCAACATCACCTTTATATATGCCCTGTTAGCAAACAAACAAACCACTACCTATATAGAACTCTTAACAAAAGTAAAGCAAGAAACTAATAATTACTACACTCAAAATATTATCATAGACTTTGAACAGTCAATGATACAAGCCATCTTGAAAAACTACCCTCACACAACAATCCAAGGTTGCTATTACCACTTTAACGAAATGCATTTGGAGACACCTTCAAAAATCTATGCTCTATAATCTATAATCTATGTAGAATATGCAACTAATAGCAATTTTGAATATGAAATAAAAATATAAATTGCACTAGCATACGTCCCAATAACTGATGTAGCAGAACACTACAATCTCTTAATAGAAAGCCCCTACTACCAAACAAATGAACAAAAACTAAGTCCCCTACTCGACTATTTCGAGGACACCTGGGTGGGAAGGCTACACAGATCTGGACACAGGAGACAGCCCAAATACCACATACCATAGTGGAATGTATATAACAGTACCCTAAACAAAGAAGCAAAAACTAATAACGCACTGGAAGGATGGTATAATGCTTTCCAAGCCACAACAGGCAGAACCCAACAAACCCTGAATAAGGGGCTCATTACGATGACGGACGGAAGCCCATCCGCACTGATGGTGGAAAACGTCCATTTCCCCGCTCCGGATGCGGTCATTGCGACCACCGAATTACAATGGTTCAACAGAGGCCATTTTCCGTCCGCCGCGGTCTTTCAGGCTCCGCATGTTTTTTGCGTACGCAAGGGTGGTTGATGCAGCCAACAGAGCAAGACCGGCGTGCGGAAACACGTTCCGTCCGCCAACCAGATTATGATGTTGCAAACAGCCATTCCCACCGCCACGTAAAAACCACCATGTTGCGGATAGCGGAAACACAACAACGGAGAGGAAGAGCCGATACAGAACCCATCTAAACCACCGGAGCCGCCATGGATCCTGCGCCACAGGCTTTCCTGCTGCTGTACCTGCTGCACCTCCGGCAGACAATACGCCGCCGCGCTCAACAGCAGAGGTACGTACCAAACATCTCCATGCATGCAACCCCTGAACAACTACAACTCCCAGCAAGCGTGGCGGCACCACAATGAATGTGGCAACCTGCCAAATGCAAAGTGTGAGGCCTACCCAATCCTCATGAGCGACCCTCGGTGCCCCTGAAGGCAATTGGGGCTAATGACGAGCCCCGCAGTTGCAGAGCACGCACACCGCAATATCAAAAAATGGACGCCGAAGGCTCCCATTGGCTGATGGCTCATTCGCATAGTCGTTGCCACACCGCGGCGGCCTGGAAGCTGTGGCCGCAACCCTGCATCATTCAATTGGGGACAATGCGTGTCATGGCTGCAGATGCCAGCTACCGCCCATGCGAACACATTCTGCATTTGCATTGGTGCCATGCGAATTACATCACACATCACAACTCATTTGCCTAAAGTGATTGGTGCACCCCATGTGTAATGTTGTGGGGCACGAGGTCCCCATGCATATAAAGTAACCACACAGACACCGTACATGTATAGGAGAACTGGCCCAGGGCACGTGCGTCCGGCCCCGTTTGTTGGCAGGGTCACATGTCCAGTGACGCCTGTGCTGGGTGGCTGTGGGGTGGGGGGTAAGCCAGCCCTCTAGGAGTGGCTGGCACATCAGAACAACTAGAACAGTGACCAGCTGGTCACTACACTGTGAAGGTATGAGAGAGTGTGACCTTTGAGTCAAGTCTTCACACACATGGTATGTCCAAGAAAAGGAGAGTGAAATTACATACATTGTCATGCCTAGTGGCCAGCATGGACTGAAATGAGGGAAGGAGTCAAAAAGGACAAAGGTCTCTCGCACTGTACCAATGTTGTGTAATGAAACATCCAACCTGTGAACATCGCTTGTATATACCTTGACATCTGACTGGCATCTCTTGGCCAGGAGTCGTCTTGTGAAGGGCTAGTGATGTAGGCAAACAATCAGAGGTGTCCATTGTCTGCAAATCAGACATACTTGTAATCCCTAGCACTCCCAACACACGTACTGGGGTGGCGTGCAGTGTGCCTAGCTGCCATTGCCTGTAAATGTTCTCACACACGTCATAGGAGTGCACATGTGGAACAAACAAACATAGCTCTGACCGACATCATCGGTCATTGTCAGCCATGTGGGCATGTATACACAATCCATGTGCATTTGTGCCTCATTCAGGTGAACATTGCAATGTCTGTAACGCAAATTCCTCACACACTCATGCAGGACTGACCCCATAATGTCCACATGTGTCTGTCCACCGTGCTGTATATCCATGTTGCATTGTCCAGATGACACTCACTGCCCTCATTCCGTAATGTTCTTGTGTATTGTGGGACTAAAGCTTGCGGTCGTGCAGTGACAGCAGCTACATGCAACTCAGCAGTGATGCTGGGAAACACAAGTGCTGTGCCATCTAACCACAGGGCAGCTCATCCTTGATGTAGCATTGTACTATATACCATACACATCGACTTCTTCGGATGTCGTAGTGTCAGTATGTCGAGTGAGTGAAGAAAAACAACGTCTGAATGCAGGTCACTTGTGCATTTCAGGTGACCATGAGTCCTGTCAATGTTGTGGTTGTGTGAGTCTCTGGGTAAGCTGTTCACCACATCTCATCTATAACTCAGCTCATGCTTGTGTACCCTGACATACGTAGGAGGAGACCACCCATTTTTCGACTTGTCCCCGACCTGGCGACGATGGAGGACATCGAAATCCTCCAGAAATTCCGTTTGGATCGCTGCACACTACGAAACCTATGTGCCCAGTTGGAGCCCCATTTGAAGCCCAAAAGAATATATCCGGCTGCATTGTCTGCTACAGTGAAGGTTATGGCTGCACTGCATTTCTTCGCTACTGGGTCTTTCCAGTACACTGTGGCCAGCGCCGGTGGGATGTCACAGCCCATGTTCAGCATGGTGTTGCATGACGTCCCGTCAGCATTGATGCTTTACAAGGGCAGACATGTCCACTTCCCGAGGAGGGATGAATTGGCAGCTGTGAAGGGGGAGTTCTATGACCTGGGAGGCATTCCAAATGTTGTGGGAGCCATTGATGGTACCCACATTGCCTTCGTTCCACCACAGGCAAGTGAACACATCTATAGGAACCGCAAACACTACCACTCCATCAACATGCAAGTGGTGTGCCAGGCAGATCAGATCATCTCACACGTGTGTGCAAAGTATCCTGGGCTGGCACATGACTCCTACATCTTGCGGAACAACACCATACCCCAATTGATGGCCAATCTGCACCCCGAGTGGGCCTGGCTTGTTGGTGAGTGGGCTGTGTCAATGACTGTGATGTATGTGTGAGATACTGCTCTCCTCACATATTCAGATTACACTGTTTGCCTGTTTGTCTCACAACTAGGTGACTCTGGGTATCCCAATCATCCGTGGTTGCTGTCCCCACTGAGGAATCCAACAACGCCGGGGGAAGTCCAATACAATGATGCACATGGGAGGACACGTCGTGTGGTGGAGTGCACTTTTGGACTGCTGAAAGCAAGATTTAGGTGCCTGGACAAGACTGGTGGTGCACTTATGTACTCACCACAGAAGGTATGCCAGATGGTAGTCGCCTGCTGCATGCTACACAACCTGGGCTTGCGCAGAAGGATCCCCCTGATTCTGGACAACGATGAACAGCAGCAGCCCCCCGCTCCCAACACACACATGCCCAGTGACAATGACAGTGGTGAGGAAGAAGGCCTTGACCAGCGTCAACAGCTCATCGTCAACTGCTTCCGTTGAGTGTAAGTTAACAATGAGCGACTATGACTGTGTCTGTGTGCCTTGCTGTTGTCTCACAAACATTGAGAATTGTTGCTGGCATTTTGTACACATACAGGACTATGCGCAGGATTAGAGAACTTGGGCAGGCAGGGACTGAGCACCCAGAAACACCCATAAGCACAGGACCCAATTAATATAGTGCCTCACTAGCTCTCCTACTCACTCAGAGGTATTCAAACACCTGTACACAAGTATATAAGTTGAAGACAAGAAACGCTTTGAAATGTGCATTTTTTACTACAGTGACAAAAAATGCAACATACGGGCCACAACAAGTTGAGAATGCATGAGTACAAAAACAGTTACCATAGTGACACATCCATATCACATGAAGCAAGATGTCATATCATTAATCCCTCTGGACGAAGACCCACGAGCATATCCCCCTACCCCTTGCTGGGAGGAGTTGTATGAGATGTCTCAGGTCTATGGACTCTGTCAGCAAACCCCATTCCTCAGTCAATACATGGTGAAATGTACATCCCATGTGCTGTGTCGCTCTCATCACTGGATGGGTCACTCTCCAAGTGTGGGGCATCTAGCCCACCTTCCCATGACATCTAAAAGGCACCGTGTCCTCTAGCAGCTGTGACACTTTGTTGAGTCGGGGTGCTAGGGCCTGACCAGAACAGAATGACAACGGACAATGTCCTCCGACCACGGACAGAATGTTCAGGCAGTACTCCAGGACCGCGCAGAGAACATGCTCTGCGGACACTTCTCATGTGACAGACATATACTAATGTACTTGCAAAACAACTACACCATGTAAATTTTGTGCGCTACAGCTGCATGATGGAAGCCGGGCTCATGCCAGTCGACAATGTCCATGATGGTCAGATAACAGCCTCCCCTTGCTCAGGTCTGTGGTACCAGCGAAACAGACCGCAGAGGTCAGCAGACTCAAAGCTAATGCAGACAGGGCAAAAGTCAGAGAGCTGAATGACAATTCCTATCAGTAGGCATGAAAAAGGTAAAAGGATATTGGATTAGTCACCAACAGTTCCTGTTGCTGTTAAGTGGTTACGAATCCAAGAAGGCACAGGCAGCTTCAAAGGCAATCAGTTCCAAAAGACGATCCAAATCCTCTTCAGCAAAAAGGACCGCCATCCAATCCAGCAGTATGAAGGAACAGATGTGTTCTTCGCGGTGAACACAGTATACCGACTTTTTATTTTCGGAGTACCATAATATCGAGTTTTAAATATCGAGGTAGGAGAATATCTACTGCAAGAATATCGTGGACCAGAATATCGACAGTAAGGTAAGAAATATCATTTTTTTTAATATCGAAAACAGTAATATCGTTTGTAAAAATATCGTTGTTAATAATATCAATGTTTATATTAGTGTTATGTATTTGAAATGTATGTGTTCTATATTTTTGTTTGAGTATTGTATTTATTTTTGAATATATGTATTACATTTTTAGAAGTTATTAATTTTTTTTAAAGTAAATTTGCGTTTTAGTTCCGTAGCGGTTTGTGGGTTTATAGGGGAATAGGGTGTGAAGTAATTTAATTATAATAAATGTATTAATAATTTTTAGAAGTTATTAATTTTTTTAATTAAATTTTGCGTTTTTATTCCGTAGTGGGTTGTGGGTTTATAGGGGAATAGGGTGGGAAGTAATTTAATTATAATTAATTAATTAATATTTGTTATTAATTATTATTTATATATTTAATATTATATATTGTTAATTGTGGTAAATAATTTATGATTCATTAGTTGTTAATTGGTTGTTAATTATTAATAATTATTTGCAAAAAAAAAATATTGTGTTATTTTTTTCGGAGCGCTTTGTGGGTTTATAGGGGACTAGGGTGGGAAGTAATTTAATTATAATTAATTAATAAATAATTTTTATTAATTAATAATTAAGGGGCCCATTACGATGGCGGGCGGAAGCACTACCGCCGTGCTGGCGGATGCAAAAACCACCAGTTACCGCCGGCACGCAGCAGTCCACACGCCCGCCCAATTACGATGCGAAAAGCAGGCCAAACACCGCCGGCAAGCCAGCAACACCGTCCGCCATCAAAGTGCGCCCGCACACGTAGCGGCGCAGCACAACTGACACACACCGTCCGACGAAACACGTCCCGCCCGGCGCATAAATTACGATGCCGCAAACAAACGGCTCCCACGGCAAAGAGACACCGCACGTGAAAGAGAGGCGGAAACACGGACGCAGAGCACGGACAACGAAGAAGCGGCACCCCGGGCATGAATCCAGCACTGCAGGCCCTTCCCATGCTTCTGCTGATGCACCACCAAGGACGCAACGTACCGCGGAGACGCAGGTAGGCACACACACAACAAGTGCACGCAAACAGCGCACACAGTGCAAGGGAGGAAAAAGCGGACAACCCCCCACCAGCGCGTGCACACTACACATCCACCATCGCATCCACATATGACACACAGGCCAAATCCTAACATCGCGGAACACATGTGTACACACCACCTGGGACTAGGAACCAACCACCCCGTCACGGCCCCAAAGCGCCGATGACGCCGCCACACATGCGCACAACGCAGAGGCCAACCGCAGCGCCATGCATGCGTCGCACACAGACACAGGGACACAACCAAGCAGCACACACACCAGCCCCACCCCGAACGCACATGACACGTGACAGGCCTGCCACAGACATGTCCCCAACGCCCAATTCACGGACAACACCCAACGCCACACAACCGACGCACACATGTCAGTGAAGTCACGCAACAGCAGGACACACCCCAGTGTAACAAACATGGCGAAGCACACAGCGGCGGCAACACCAACTAGGAGAAGCAGGGCCCCTTCGGGAAGAGGAACGCCAGTACCACACTGAAAAACCCATACCACCCTGCACATATGAACAAGACACATGAAACGGAACACCAAAGAGCCCGGTGACCGACAACAGGTGGCCCAAGAATTACATCCACACACAAGGCCCAACGCAGAGCGGAAAGGCAGCCTGCCGCCCACACAAGGGAGAGCAGACAGCACTGAATGACCTTCCATTCCAACACCGAAACCACAGCCCTACGACAGAAGCCGGTGAATACAGCCATTGTCCAAGAATAGACCAACACAGGCATGCCGAGGAGACCGACCACAGGGCAGATAGCGCATATCACAGAAGCACACAACGGACGGGGAAGAAAGAAGAAAACACTCCCCCATGTCGGCCACATGCAAGTTAATTGGAAGGAGTCACACAGCACTGACCTTCAACTGTCTGAGAAGCATGTGGGAAGAGGGCCCGTGTCCTCCAAACAAGCCAACAGAACACAAGTCCTGTCTCCCTACGACTACACAGAGCTCACAGCAACCTCGGAGCGTGCACATTGCAGACTGCACACACAGCCGGAGCACGCCACCACAACGCACCGCTGCGAAATGGCAACCGCAACACACCTACCCAACTACGCCGAAGAGCTCAAGCTGTACCAAACCAGCACGATACATACATTGGGATGCGATCTCCTGTCCCTGCTGAACGTAAGTTACCGACTGACTTACCGCATCACATTGTTCAGCTGCGTCATGCCCGTCTTCTACTGTCGGAGGTGTCCCTACCAGCATCCCGTCGAGATATGCCTCTCCAACCCTGCATGTCTGAAGGCGGACCTGCTACCACTACTCCTCCCTCTGGACGCACACGACAGGGCCTGCTCTGCCTATGGGGGCATGGCGTATGTGGCCAACATCGCACGCGCACTGAAATGGAACCACTGTGCCTCCACACGACGGATCATCGAGAACAGCTACATCGAATGTCACCCAGCATGCCCCATCATGGTCCTCCAAGGGACAACCTACGAACAACACCTTGACAGCCACCATCCGCTTCATTGGCTGGCAAACATGTACACCACCAATGACATGGAAGCCCTGCTGGACGGCATCGCATACCTGACAACCTGTAAATACGTCGGACCACAACGCAGGTTCCCCGAGTGACCTATGAAGTCCAACCCCGCACCCATGCTCAGCTTCCGCACGGACTGGCCAGTCACCACCACAACAGCCATACCAAACGACCGGCAACTGTAACCACACCATCAACGACATCGCCATGACATCGGATATGACCGGGACATGCACACTGTTCCCCATCACATCCAGGAACACCGCATGCATCGTGGGAGGCAGTGGCATGGGCTCTGTGCATCGCACCCACATGGACGGAACTGCACGAACAACCAGGACACGACATGGATCCAGCGCACATGGACACACACACCGCTCAGTGGACATGAATAGGTCGCCTGGAGTCTGTGGGTGCTGCACCCCTCCCACCCCCGCCCCGGGAATCCCATACCAGGACCTTTGCATGGACGACAAGTGCATACAACAACAACACGACCCCAGTGACTGTGACATGTCCAGTAACCACCACAGTGCAACAACAAGTGGCACGCCGCTGCATGCACGCAAGCACATGCCCTGATGTCATCTCACATGCACGCGTGCATGAGGAACAACCGCAGCAAACCTGTCACATGGAACTGAGATGGACTGTGCCCATGATGCCGAGCGGTCTGGTAGGCTACATGTATACCGTCTGTGTCAAAGTCCGCAGCTCCGCAGCTATACGTAAATGTACATTAGCACAGCCTTGGCCAAGCAGATGTAACCCCACACCCTATCCCATTTGTAATCATGCTCAGTATATCCTCAATATGTATTCCGCTGCCAGTAGTGTCCACTATACTGCATCACAGAGGACAGAAGACTCAATATAATGTTTGAAACCAGAACTGTCTCCGCTGACTCATTTCACAAGTACGAATGAGAGAGGATGAGAGTATGTGAAGTACACGGCAGTCGTGACATGACCATGTAGTCCACTGGTATTGGATGTCAACGCAAATGAGTAGCACTACTGTGGAAGACACACATGTGTCGTGTGAAGTCGTATGGACGCAGTGCTCAGGTGGGTGGGTGCGACGGGTAGATGCGCACATGCCAAGTTGGAGCACGCCGTGTTGGGAGGGCTCATGAACAGTACACCACCGCTTCCCTGGGCATTGTGAGAGGAAACCTGTCGGGGGGAGTGAACACGTGTGTGCACAGCAGCCGGGCACACGTACAAAGCGGTACCAGGCGCACCTCAGCCCACCCTCTGTGGACGAGCTGGATCCTGTTGTGCGCCCGCCATGCCCCTTGACAAGGCACACACAGCCCCAGTCGACCAGGTGTAACCCCAACATAGTCAATCCGCACAGGCGATACAGGGCACGGGATGGCAGTGGAGCATGGTGTGTGAGAGGTCTCCTCGCGCTCCTCCTGGTCATATCACGCAGGCAATAGAACCTCAACGTCCAGCATGGCAAAAAGTCAAATGGAAGTGTAGGGGGACGCACCACAGCACGAGCAGCACTGACGTCACGGGAGGTGGCTCGCACCATCCCATCCATTGCCCATCATACCAACCACGCCACATGCCATTGCGACTAAGTGCAAGCGCGTGCGCCACCACCCCTGAGCCCTCCCCAGAGAGGCCAAAGAGTGAATGTGTGGGCCATCAGCCACAGACGGACGCGGCATGGCCGCAAGGGCAGCCACAGCCACTGGGTGTCGCAGGTGGCGGATCCGGAAGGCGAAGACTGTGATGCATAGTCCATGCAGGCCGGGTCTCCATTTGGGGCACCACGCAGGTGGACGGCGTCCCGCCACACATCATACCCTGAGACAGCCCACTCGTGCAACTGGACCCACACATACACTCCTTGCCCTCTCTGGTGCGAGCTTGGGGCTGCCTGTGCAAGCGCTAGCCTCGCAGGTGAGCATGCATATTGGGGGGCGAGGGGAGGACATGAGGGCTGGGGCGAAGATGACTGTATCACTGTCAGTTAGTACAAGGGATGACCCAGATGTGGAAAGGAAGAGACGTGTCCCGTGTGTACTGCAACTAGTCGCCAATCCAACTACCCCCATGTCCGGAATGTAAGCCCGCACCTAGGCCCGCCCATCCGCCACATCGAACATACCACCAGCACGACAACCTTCCCATTTGAAACACTGACTGGGGGTGGCGACCAGTGAACAATCATGTGTAGCCTACCCACGCGTACATGTGGGCCCTCCATGATCCATGTCACCTGCGGCAAAGACATGACATGCGCAATGAGGGAAGTGAGGAGAGCTGTCCGCCCCACGCGCAGAAGGTGCATCAGCTCCACAGACCCAGCAGCGAGTCCAGCAGGGGTCACATGTGCAGGGGCAGCTGTGCCTGGTGTGAAGGCACATGCATATAGACAGCACATCGACCAATGTGTAGTCTGCCCACATCCACAGTCCATCATCATGCGGACATAGGAATTGAACACAGGGCAACACATCTTAGCTGGTGCACCCACCGTGACCAACAATGCGCAATCATCGACGTACCCGCCCTGTGCATGGCCCCCCACCCAACGGAGGCACATCCAGTGCCACCATCCCACACACACAAGCCTTCCACGGAACATGCTGTGTCCAATGGTCAGTACAGAGTCAGCGCCCATCTGGTGGATCCTGAACAGGAGACACATGCACACACATGCCAGCTCCCACTATGTACGACTGCCACCTGGCACGTGCAATGTAACCTCTCACCTGTGACGTGTGACTGCAAGCACACAGCCGTCTTGGCATGGGGCTGTCAATGTGGACACCAGTCAATGTTTCGGGAGCTGTGATCCGTACAGTGCTGTACATAGGGTGCAGTGCTGACACCTACTACTGTCTCATATCCCCTCGTGCCACAGGTCCCACTTGTATTGGCCGCTCAGCCCGTGCCCACATCGTCGTCGTCGTGTGCCATACTCATCCAGCCTCGGAAGCAGTACCATGCTCAGCAGACACTCATGTTGCCGTGGCGTTGCCGCTTGACGAATATGCAGTCAGTCCCCATCAGCACGCCCCGCAAGTCATTGGGGCCTAGATCCCCATGTGCATGCACATGGCAGTGGTATGTCTCACTTGCCATTGCCATTGTTGGGAGACCTGTGTAAGTGTATTGTGGCCGTGCCGTCCCAGCTTGACAGCTGGGCTGTGGCTCATGTGCTTGCTCAGTCATGTCAGTGATGTGTATGCGAAATTGCTATGTGCCGTGTTGCTTTGACATGTGTCCTCTGCCATTTAACCCAGGCGGAGACCGAACATTGACCGCCCATACCAATTGCTGGCGGACATGGACGATACAGAGGTAATCAGGAAGTTTCGGCTGGACAGGCCAACTCTGCATCGACTGTGTGCCATGTTAGAGCCCCATCTCCGTCCCCGCAGGGTGTATCCGACTGCTGTCACCCCCACGGCTAAGGTGATGGCCGCCATGCATTTCTTCGCCACTGGGTCATTCCAGCACACAGTGGGCAGTGGAGGAGGGATGTCCCAGCCCATGTTCAGCAAGGTGCTGAGGGATGTACTGGCAGCCATGATGCTGTACCGGAACAGGTACATCAGATTCCCCAGGGCTCGTGAATTGGCGGCAGTGAAGGGTGCATTCTATGCCCTTGGCAGAATCCCACACGTCGTGGGAGCCATTGACTGCACTCATGTTGGCCTTGTTCCACCACAGGCCACTGAGCACCTGTACCGCAACAGGAAGCACACGCACTCCCTGAATGTGCAAGTGGTGTGCCTTGCGGACATGGTGATCACCCACGTGTGTGCAAAGTTTCCAGGCTCGGCCCATGACGCACACATAATGCGCAACAGCATCTTGCCACGACTGATGGCCAATCTGCAACAGGATCGTGGCTGTATTGTCGGTGAGTATGTGGAGTGGTGTAGCGTGCTGGTTGTGCGATGCTGTCCCCTGTCCAGTTGGAATAGCAACGGTTCTCTGTGTCCCTCACACCCAGGTGACTCTGCGTATCCGAATGGGGCATGGCTGCTCAGTCCATTGAGGAATCCTCGCACCCCAGCAGACGATCGATACAATGAGGCACATGGGAGGACCAGACGTGTGGTCGAGCGTACCTTTGGCCTCCTCAAGTCCAGGTTCAGGTGCCTGGACCGCACCGGGAGTGCACTGGCGTACTCCCCACAGAAGGTGTGCCAGATAGTGGTGGCGTGCTGCATGCTGCACAATCTGGCCATTCGGAAGCAGATCCCCCTCATTGTGGATGACGGAGATCAACCAGGGCCCCAGCCCGCAGACCAGGACAGCTCGAGTGAGGTGGACAGCGGAGAGGAGGAAGCTGGGAATGTGCGCCAGCAGCTCATCGCCCGCTACTTCACTTGACGGTGAGTGTCCATGTACGACGGATGATGTGTCTGTATCTATGCAGGTGTGTGTGTGCTGTGTCAGGGTGGCCGTATGTTCACTGCGTGCAGTGTGTCAACGCTCCATGGCCAGGGTAGTATGCCACTGTTGGTGGCTGTGGCATTGTGCCCTATTGCTCTGTGCGATGTGTGTACATTGCTTGTAGTTGTTGACATGTACTGTGTGATGGGTGTGTGACACACTCATTGAATGTGCTCCTGTTCTGTCTCCCACCCCTAGGTCCCTACAGGCCCTCCGGATTCCATTTCCATGCCACGCATCAGGTGCCTTTCCGCCCAAGGTGGCCGTTGTATTCCGTACAATAAAGACACAGGGCACAAACAGCAGTTAGTGAAAAAGGTGCATTTATTACAAACTGTGACATGTGATTGTGTGTAAGGTGATGACAAAAGTGGTGCGTGCAGTGACAATGAGCTGTCGGTCATGGCTGCGTGATGATCAGGGTGTACCCACTGGTTCTATGTCCATAGTCCAACACACACATGCCATCCAGATGGCTGTGTGGAGTGGGATCGTAGAGCAAGTCAATGCAGTGGCTGGTCAAGGAAGGCTGGCGGAAGGCTGGCTGGCTGCCTCACTTGCGACTGGAGCGTGCGAAGTCCTCCCGGGAGATCTGTTTCCTCTTCGGACGGCCCCTTCCACGTTTGGGAGGGGGTGTGTGGTGGCGACCTGCTGGTGGTGGGTGAGGTGTGCTCACTGGCTGTGGACGCAGGGGAAGTGGACACTGCTGCCCGAGCCTGCGCCCTAGCAGGTGGTGGCGGAGGTGGTGTTGCTGGCCTTGCCTGTGACCCCACCGCCACCACCAGCTGGCCCATGAGGTCCACGAGTTGGTCCATACGGGACACGAATTGGCCCATATGGGCGTCCATGGACCTCAGCACCCCCAGCACCTCCCGCGTGTCAGTAGCAGACCTGGCCCATTGTCCTTGGGCCTCTTCATAGGCCCCAAGGACTCTGTCCATTTGAGGCAGGGCATGGCTCCCAGGGGAGGCTGGCGTTTCCCTGACCCTGCTCCTCCTACCAGTCCTGCTGCCACCGGCCTGCCCACTAGCCACATTGCTCACCACGGTCCTCGCTGTGGCTCCCAGGGTGGATCCAGTCGGCCGGGCCACCACCTGCGCTGGGGCTGGTGCCAGCGAAGACGTGGTGGTGGTGGAGGCGGTGGTGGTCGGTGCGGCGATGGTGGCGGTTGCGGCAGTGGTAGTGGCCGCAATGACCGTGGGTGTGGCCGCAACGACAGTGGCAGCAGGGGACTGGGACTGTTCAGCATCCCTGGATGATGGGTTGGTGGGTAGGAGGGGTCCTGGGGAGCGGCTGGGCCCTGCCACGCCAGATGGGCCAGCTTGGTGGTCCGTGTCCGAAGAGGTGGACAGATCCTCCAGATCCGTGTGTCCTCGTTGGGGGCTTGTAGGCTGGCTGTGCTGGCTGCTGTCTCCATCCCCAGCGTCCAGCAGTTCGTCACCTGTGGAGAGAATGAGATTTGTTATTGTGTTGCACCTGGCGAAGTATGTATTAGTCGTCTGACATTGGCAGTTCGTGCAATCTCGTACATGGATTTCCCGGAGGCGAGTGTGTGGCTGTGGCATCTGTAGTTGTGTGTGCTAGGCAATGGGACTGTGTGCTGTGCACATGTGGCATGGGACGGATTGGCCATGCCGATGGGTGTGTTGCTGTGCCCCTACTCATTGTGACTCTGGTGTATGCGGGCTCCTGGCCCATCCTGGGTCTGGTTTGTACTTTGCTTTTGGAGTTCAAATGGAACGCTTAGGAACGCATATGGCAACATGGGGGCCATGCCATCCAGAGTTCGCATTTGGGAGGGTATATGCTTTTGGGGTACATGCTGTGAGCCATGGGTGCCGAACGTGACATGTGTTGTGGCAGCATGACAGTGCATGGTCTGAGGTGTGTGCATGCCTGACATGCCCTGCATATTTGCTGTCTGTTGTGGTTACTGGACATGGCATTGGACGCATCGTTATGAGTGAGTGATAGTTGTGTGCCAGCCAACGTATTGCAGTTGTCCCATCTCCTTGGTGTGCGTGCTGCCCTGTGCCATGTGCATCACTGCAGTGCTCGGGGAGTGTGGCCCATGTTGTGTGTTGTTGCTCACAGTGTGTCGTGCGCTTAATTGACTTCTGGCACATGGTTGGTCATGGGCATGTGTCTTAGCGTGACTGCTGTATGTGTGGCAGCTGTGCGGATGACATGCCTTTCATGAGACTGGGGCTGACGGATGGGATGGATGGTATGTTGTATGTGCATGGTGTGTCTGTGTGTTTGATGGGTTCAGTGGTGTTCGTGTGCATTTCTGTTGTTCCGCTCTGTTGCGTCTAGTGTTGTTTGTCTTACATAGGCGTAGTTGTGGGGTGTGTGGTTGACAGGCAGTAGGGGCTACATGGACAGGACTTCAATGGTGTTTCGGTTGTGTGTGATGAGTTGCACAGTGGCTGCCGTGTGGGACTATATTCAGTGTGGCTTGTGCATGCAGACGTGGCTCCTTGGGTGTTGCTATGTCTGTGATGGGTCATGTGGGGTGTGAGTCTGCTGTTC
This sequence comes from Calotriton arnoldi, assembly GCA_963921515.1. NCBI lineage: Eukaryota > Metazoa > Chordata > Amphibia > Caudata > Salamandridae > Calotriton > Calotriton arnoldi. Next base: position 1,703,605 of record CAWUFW010003001.1, on the reverse strand, counting down.
ATGTCCGTGTGCACATTGTTCACTTGTTCGTGACGGTGGGCGGTGCTGCGTGTTCGTGTGCTACGTGACATGTCCCATGTGTTGGTGGTGTTATGGTCCTCATGCCTCCAGTAATCCAGCCCTGTCCAGTTTCCCACCTGCAAGTTGTTCGTGCGTGCACTGTACTGGATGCCACATGGCTCTTAGCGGGGGTGCTCCATGTTGCAGGTCTGTGGGGGTGGGGGGTGTAGTGGGTCGTGGGGGTGGCTGTACACCCACTGACACCGATTGCTGTGGACCGTGATGTCTGCCTTTCGGCTGTCGTTGTGCACTGCGGTGGCTGACACGTGGGTGTGGGGTGTGGGGGATGCTCCTCCTTGCTGTGCTGTGGGACTGGGGCCTGGTGTGTGTTGTACTTGGGCTGTCCACCGTCCCACCCACTGCACTTTGTGTTCCTGCCACTTACCTGTTACTTGTCGGTTGGTGCAGCTGTGCCTGACACATGGGTGTGGGGAGTGCTCCACCTTGCTGGTCTGTGGGAGTGGGGGCCTGGTGGGTGTTGTACTTCAGCTGTCCCCCTCCGACCCACTGCACTTTGTGTTCCTGCCACTTACCTGTTACTTGTCAGTTGGTGCAGCTGTGCCTGACACATGGGTGTGGGGAGTGCTCCACCTTGCTGGTCTGTGGGAGTGGGGGCCTGGTGGGTGTTGTACTTCAGCTGTCCCCCTCCGACCCACTGCACTTTGTGTTCCTGCCACTTACCTGTTACTTGTCAGTTGGTGCAGCTGTGGCGGACACATGGGTGTGGCGGGTGCTCGTTGTGGCGCTTCTGGCATATTTGTGGACCTGTTGGTGGTTACGTGGCTGGCTTAGTGTACACATGTCCCCACGCATCTTACAGTTGTTCGGTTTGGCCTGTGTGTGGTAGTGTCTGTTGCATGTGCGTGTGATGTGTTGTGTATTGTGTGCTGGACATGGGGGTGTTTGTCCCTGGGAGCTGTGGCATGGTGGTTGCGCATGTGTGTACATAGCGGTGTGCTGGTATACATTAGTTTGTACTTACCAGCCTCCACTCCCCCTGCTAATCCGGCGAGGATCTCCGGATGGATTACGACTCGCACCTTCTCCTCCCACGCTTTGAAGGTCTTAAAGAGCGCGGGATTCCCTCCGCCAGTGACGGCAGCCAGCTCTCTGTTTTTGCCCTCCTTCTTCTTGACCAGGCTCTTTACGTCATTCCAACGTTTGTTTATCTCGGTTCTGTTCCTGGGCAGGGTCCCGACTGCATTCACCTGGTCTACGATCCGGGTCCACATTCTGTTTCTGGTGGCTAGTGGTGTGTGCTGGACCATGTTCCCATAGATTTGTGGGTACACCTTGATGATCTCGTCGACCATGACCGTCAGCTCCATGGGCGTGAACTTGGGCATCCTTTGTGGTGCCATGGTGTTTGTGGTGCTGGTGCGGTGTGTGTTGTGTAATGTGCAGGGGGTTTGTGGTGCCGGTGTTTGGTGGTGGTGGTGGTGGTGGTTGTGATGTGTGCGTTTCTGTGGTGTGCTGCTGTCCTTGCTGTGTCACTGTGTCCTCTCCTCTCCTCTCTGGTTTGCAATGTAGCAAGGGGTTGTGGTCTGTGGGAGTGCTGCTTTTGTACTCACCTATGTGGGTGTGTCCTCATGGTCTGTTGTTTTCAGGTGTGTTGTGTCTGGGGTTCTGGCCTTTGTATTTTTTGTTTGTCCGGGGGTGTTTTCGGGATGTGTACTGTGCTTGTGTATTTGTGCGTGCCTTGCTGTGTGGACTTGTTGGCCATGTTGTGTGCTATTGGTTTTGTGTGCGGATGGTTTCTGTGCAGGTACGTGGGCGCCATGGCTTCTGCCGTGTCGATTCTCATCGGCGTTGTTTGCGCTGGTGGGCGGTATTTTTGTTGTTTTTCCGCGCTCATGGCGGTGCGATCGTAATTTCACGTGCGGTGTGTCGGCCGTGAGGGCGGGCGGTTTTGTGTTGTCGTGCGTGTTTCCGTCCGTGGCGGGCGGTTTGACTCCGACTCGGACGATGGCGGGCGGTATTTTGTATGATTTTTCCGCCGATGGCGGTTTTCAGTTTGTGTACTCATAATGGCGTGGTCGGTGTTCAGGCGGTGTGTGCGGGCGGATTTTTGCCGCTTCCATGCCTGGCGGATTTTTTTACGCCGGGTATCGTAATGTGCCCCTAAGTACTTTATTACAGTTAATAAAAGCATAAACATTAGAATCAAATAAAATACAGAGGTTTACATTCCCCAAGGTGCAAAATTAATTCCCCTAAAGACAGTGTATATTTAAATTGCGTTTCCCTCCAACCAAAAGATAAATTGGCCCTGCGCGCACACAGACACACACAGAAGCAGACACACACACACACATGCTTACTTTGATTTTGATTAGCGATCATGTCAGCATCATCCAATGAATTCCACACAGTGGACTGAGAAACACGACAGGAGGATACGTCTATTCAGTTTTAAAGTTTCTATCCTGTGCAGCATCTTAATTCTTCAATAGTCTTGCATGTGGAGTGACATGCCAGGGTGATTTCAGAACACTACTTCTCTCTCCTGGCTGGGGAAAAATAAGCCCAAGCTCCCCAGCCAATCCAAGCACTGCTCTTATGCGGCATATAATACTAAGCAGCATAGGAGCGGTGCTAAGATTGGCTGGGGCATGAAAGCACAACGCTCCACTGAAGACTGATGGGGCTGTGTCTTTGCTGACACAGCTCCATGGTAGTCTTCAATCTGGAAGCGTGAACTGCACGTCAGGCTCTCCAAAGCAAAAATACCCGCCAATCTGAAATTGCACAGCTCAGTTTCAGCCTCAGCTGCTGGTCCCACCCACTGAGAGCTCCGTAGCCCCGCCGCATCAGGAAATAAAATGAATAGAGGACATACAGGGCTGATTTAAACTGTCAAAATGAGCTTGGGAGGTAGTGGCTCACAGCAGTAGGGGGTCAACGCCCCTGAGCCCCTATGAAGGAACCGCCGCTGCATTCCTGGACCTTTTCTTCAGAGTAGCAGTCTGTTAGCTCTCCAGCCAGACTGATACTTCCTCTGAAGGGCCGTCTTTTTTCTTCTAAATTCTGAAGCCTGCCGAGTGACAGTGTCAAGTATTTCACACCCACTTCCTTAAAAGCTTGCTTTGTAGCATCATGGCATTTTCTCTCCTGGACTGCCTGCTTGAAGTCAGGAAAGAGTGATTCCCTAGTACCAAAAGATATTAGGATCATCTCTCTAGCTGCCAGGTGGTTAGAGACTCAATATCCGAATTGAGAAAGCTTGAATGATTGTTTGCCACCCTGTGCACCTGCTCCGCTAAAAAAGGCCATTCGTACTATCTGTGGGTGTAGATCCACTGTCTAAGACCTCAGAATTGGTTTGGGTTGGTTTTCATTCAAAAGTCAATTCCTGACTACCAGACACAGCCTTTTGGCAGGGAGATGGTTCTCACAGCAGGTAGAAATGATGCTGCAAAGAAACTTCCTCACCTTGAACAACAGATACTGCTGTCTCAACACCAGCCCTTACCATCTAATAAATGTCAGTGGTAAGGAAGAACTAATCAGCAGCCTTCACTAACAAGAACCTCACTGAGTTACTAAGGGCAGCCCTCTCTTCATTCTCCATCACTTAAGTGTCTGGGTCTCAACCCTCCAGCCAAAGGAATGCAGTCAATACACTTTCACTATCTAGGGAAACTGTAGCCACCCTCCATCCTGTGCGATGGTAGAACAAGAGGCCTCCCAAAATGGATCTCACTGGCCCCAGCACTCAGACTCTTACCATACACAGAGTCCTACGCCACAGGTGCTACACATCCATCACACATACATGTGCTTGATATGCACATGAAATGTCTGAGCAACGGTTTAGCGTTCATCTTAAAGTGAAACTTTACATGAGAGGGGTCAGTTGTTGACACTCCACTGTTATACAGAAAAAGGGACGGTCATAAGCAATGGGTCACAAAATTAGATGCATTGCCACCAACCCTTAATGCGACTAACCCAAGACATGGACTGTAGTCCTATGAGCTACAAGGGCACGTTTGGTGCACCCGTACAGGTGGCAGAATAGTTTCTGGATCTTGTACTACCATGGACAGTCCTAGACTTCGGTGCCCACGCTAGAATAGCGTGGTCACACAAAAAAGTCAGGATACTTGCATCACATGCAGCTGGGCTCGTAGGGCAGGGGTACATGCTTGTTTACCATCCAGGGGACAATCCAGTCCCAACACCTGCTGCCCCCCTTTGTCACTGTTTTCCTATTTTTCTTTTCTTCCTCATTTCTCCCTTTTCTGCATTTCTCGAACTGGGCCAAAGTCTGATGATGAAAAACAAGCCCCGGTCTTCAAAACTTAGTGTCATTGCCCACCGACTGCAAATGCCTGTAAAAATTAAGCACTCCATTCAACACAGGATGTGGGTTTACATGCTACATTAATGCTGCCAATACCATCACGTCTGCCCATCCCACATGAGTTTGTTCTTATACAATAGTTCATCTCCAGGTCTGTCTTTGCTCTATCCCTACTTTCACACACCTGTACCTTTTCAGAATCTCTTGCGTTTCGTTGCTGACCTTTGGCCTCACACACGTGCTTGAAGGAAGATCCCAGCATCTACCACTTTCCTATAAAGTAACAAATCTTATGACCCTGTTGAGCCTTCATAAGGCAAAGTTGGATCTGGCCACATTTCTACGAAAGGTTTGGCCTGTACTGTTAATATTTGGCATCTTAAATATGTAGGCAAACATTCTCTGTGCTTTGCCTAAATGATTCTTTTGAAACTGCTTTTAAAAAAAACAAAATATGTAATTTTATGCAGTTTATTTGAACAGGTACAAGGTGTACTCGTGCTATTCATTGCTTCCTCATCCATTTTCCTCCTCCCACTCCTTGTGTGTGAGTTGAGTCCTCAACCTGACAGATTGCCCTGGGAACAAGGGTGTTTTCCTTTCTCCATCTAGTCGAAATAGCATTTCCTTACTTTCTGAAACTTTTGCAATACCTCTAGTCTCCTTAGCTTCCCAAAACCTTGATCATATCCTGGTTTTTTCTATCTCCAACTCAAATAGTATGACCTAGCTCTGGGGCTTTTATTTCTTTTTATTACACTTCCGTGTTGTTTCTATGTTTTCGTGTCTGTTTCATGAAGTTCCTCAGACAGTATGTATTGGTGCTGCACAGGGCTGAAGTCTGCCCTACTTGGATGTCCTAGCTGGGGTTTGGCCGAGTGGTGCTGTGGTTCTGTGCCTCATTGAGATAATTTATGTTAGCAGGTTTCTGTCGCCAGCTTCCATTTTGAACTTTCCTTACGCAGACTGAACAGGGTTGTGGCATGCACAGCGATTCCTGCCCTTCTCTGGCTCCCATGAACACAATGGTGGGTTGTGGGCAATTCCTCTGTCTCTCTGGTAGCAGGACAACTGTGCTCCTGTATTTCTGTTTTTTTGGGGGGCGGGGGCATGCATTAGCAGGCTTCTCGGTGGTTTGCCCCCTTCTAAAAGACTGTGGGCCATATTATCAAGAACGGCGATAACATTATCGCCGCTTTAGCGGCAGGAAACTGCCGCTAAAGCAGCGATAAGGGGCTTGATAATATGCCCTATAGAATTCAATAGAAGCCCAGGTTTGATGTCCTTCACACCAGAACCTGGGCTTCTATTGGAATTCTATAGGGCATATTATCAAGCCCCTTATCGCCGCTTTAACGGCAGGAAAGCGGCGATAATGTTATCGCCGTTCTTGATAATATGGCCCTGTGAGTTTACAGTCTGTTTGCTGCTATTGTTCAGCCTGTGTCTCATCACTGAGGCTGCGTGGGCTGGCTTGTGCTTTCTGCATTGGTGAGGTACTGAATGCTGGTCGTCATGATTACAGGCCTTGCGGGCCCCACAGCATCCCTGGTCTGGCTGGGTTTACAACCGGTGCCATTGACAGCGCTGACAGTGGTAATGGGTGGTGCAAGCTGCAGTGCCCCTCTGACAAGGGCCCTGGCACTTTTTTCTTTTCTTTTTTTTTTACAAATTAAGCAGGGGTTTACACTCAGGGCCATGTTTTCTGGGTATCTGCTTCTACACCTGTCAAAGACTTTGAACACGTGGCCAAGTGAGTCAAATGACCTGTCATAGAAGGTCTCGCTAATAATGGAAAATTCAGTTGTGTTATTGGTTAAAAAAAAAAAACACATAATATCCACGTGTTCACTTTGGAGACCCTGTGCTGCTGGTAACGCTACCCAACTGTCAGGCTCTTGTAAGCCGTGGCGTGACCCTGTCTATCTTTGTTGGCCGCGTCTGACGCATTTCCTTGTGGGTCTCTGCCAGCTGACCGCTTTCCAGGTTGCTTCCGGTTCAATCTATTCTCTGGTGGTTCCAGGCTTGCCAGTGGACCTGCTCCACCCTGCTTCGGCAGTGATGGATTTCTCTGCTGGGAGGGGTGATGAGGTCATCTGCTTCGCATCTCCGCATTGGCTGGGCGTCAGTCCTATCTTGATGCTTAAGGTTCTCGACGCACACCCTGAAGGGGAAGAGTTCAAGTACTGTTGGGAACACGGTTGATAAATCATAATGTGCTTGAATCATTTGTACAAGAGAAGCTTTATTATTGATCATGGCGCAAAGTTATATCCAACTTGCTGTCATAACGAATACTCAAATACAATACACTAAGGCTGCGTCATTCGATCGCCAGTGGCGTTATAAGGATGCATCAGGCCCCAGTAGTAGGACAGGCTGCGGTTCCCGTGGTCCATGATGGGTTCTGGTAACATCCATGGTTGGGGAGTAGCGGGTCCTTTGCCTTTCAGATCCGTGGTGTTACTGTACCTGCTGTAACTTTACTGACTGTATTCCTGCACATGCCTCGTCAGGGGTAGTAAGCGCTATATAAATGCAATTACAATACAATACATTACAATGTCATGCTTGGGGGCGGGCTGCACTGCCTTGTGCTCCCTGTCAAGTGACCGTATGCTTCCTTTTCTGTCTTCAGGAAGAGGCGTTTCCCTGGTCATGAGATTCAGGCCTGCCTTAACTCCGAGTGAACTCCTCGGGTGCTCTGTCAGCTTCAACTTAGCATATCTTGTGTGCCTCCTCTGTGAACTTACATCCATCCATTTTATTGCACTTTGTTGGATGGCACGGCAGTATGCAGGGCTGTGCGGCCTCTGGCATTTCCGCCCTAATGGCCTTTCATCCTTATGAGGTCGCTTCTTGGGTTCCTCTGTGTTGTGCATCTCCTCTCCTCAGTTATTTGGGTACAGACTGGATGCTCGTGGGCACGCATGCTTCATTATTCTCATGCCTTTCCACAGGTCATGACCTTGGCCTGTGCTTGATTGAGTGCAGCGTGGCTCTTGTGACCTTTGCACGCCGGCTCCAGTAGCTTGTTCAGTTCCATTGGACCACTGCAGGTTTTCATTTTCTCTGTAGCTCATTGTTAGACTTGGCTTTTTCAGCGGGTTTACCCCCAGACTTTTTGCTTTTTGGCCTCCTGTTTTTGACCCTGTGTGTGTTGGTTTTAGGACTCTGGGCACTTTATCACTGCTAATCAGTGCTAAAGTGCATATGCTCTCTGTGTAAAATGTGTTATGGATTGGTGTTTTCATGATTGGCCTATTTGATTTATGTGTCAGTCCCTAGTAAAGTGCACTGCGAGTGCCAGGGCCTATAAATCAAATGCTGTTGGTGGGCTGCAGCACTGTATTGTGCCACCCACGCAAACAGCCCGTAAAGTGTAACTCTGGCCTGCCATTGCAGAGCCTGTGCGCAGCCTGGGGCTGCCATGTCGACTTGGCAAGTGCACACACTTGCAAGTCCCTAAACCTTCCCTTTTCTACATGTAAGTCACCCCTAAGGTAGGCCCAAGGTACCCCTGTGGGCAGGGTGTGTTGTATGCGAAAGGTAGGACATGCCCTGGTGTGTGCGGCATGTCCTGATAGTGAATTACAGCCTAGTTCGTTTTTCACTATTGCAAGGCTACCTGTTCCCCCTAGGCCAGAACGGGCAGTTTTGATTATTACAGTTTGTAATCCTAACTGACCCCGGGAACATGGTAGAAATTCGAGTTTAGTATGCCTGGACTCAGAATGATAAAATGCATCTTTTAGTGAAGTTGGTTTTAACATTCTGTGTTTGAAAATACCACTTTTAGAAAGTGGGTGTTTTCTTGTCTAACCATCCAAGCCTGCCTCTGCGAGGTTGTGTATTCCTTGTCTGGAGTGTGAGTGACAGGGGCTGGGGGATGCCAGGAGACAGGGTGAGTCAGCACAGGGCTGAATAGCAAGATCTACATGTAGATGGGTGGGAGGGGTCGCACCTGGGCCCTGAATAGGACAGTGCCTTCCCTCCACAATGCTGGCTCCACCTCCTGTGGTGCGTCTGATGTCCCTGGCCTACTCACTGAAAGAAGGGACGGAGACTTGTCAACAAAGTGCTCCAGAACTGGTTTGGACTAGGCAAAGGCCTCTCTGCCTTCAGAGAACAAAGGAATTTGGGATATAAATATTGGGGCCCTGACCCCATGAATTTGGATCTCGCTGGAATCAAGGAACCTGCCAAGACGAAGAGCTGGAAGAGCTGCCAGGAGGAGTACTGCCCCTTTGCTGCGTTGTTGCTTTGTTGGGTTGGCCTGCAGCTGCTGCTTCTGCCTTGGGCAGTGAAAGGACTGGACTGAACTTTCTACAAACTTGTGCTGAGTATCTCCAAGGGCCTGGAACCGAGCTGGCCTCCTGTTAAGAAGTCTCAGGGACTACAAAGACTTCACAAGCCTCTGGGTACCGCTTCTGGAATGCTGTTTCAGTTGCCACAGAGGAAGGGAACTGCAACCGACTCCGTCAACCGAATCCATCCCTGGCCGGTGACCTGTTTGCACCGCAGACCGCATCGCCCCGCTTGGCATCGCAACCCTGGTCTCACCGTGGGCGACGTCCGACGCCGCCAACATCGAGCCGCTGCTTGCACCGTGACCTGTGGGCACCGCAGTTCGCATCGCCTCGCTTCACTGAACCAGCCGGACCCGACCGATGCGGTCGCTGCAACTGGCTCAAGAGTCGTGACCGCACCGCATTTGGGGCACCACTCGCACGTCTGCGACGCACCGCTCCGACTCGCACCGCTGTCCGACGCCAGCTCCCGCACTCCGGCTTGGTCGCCTGCATCGCAACCTGTCAGCACCGCATCGAGCATCGTCTCACCCTGCATCGCACGCCTTGGACTCACCGACTCCGTCTGCACGACGCTCATCGAGCCGCTGCCTGCACCGCATCGAGGGACACCGCACCTTGCATCGCTCTGTCTTGCACCGCAACCGCGACGAACGCCGACCGGCTCGTACACTCCGTACCAGCCACAACGAGAAAGGTACTGTGACCGAGTCTGTTCACGACTCTGCTGGCCCGTATCGACGCGGTCGGCTGGAACTGTTAGACTCTGTGGTTTTCAGCATCGCGGTAGGCTCGGACGGAGCTACCGACTCGTACGAACTTTTTTTTGAACTATTCTTGCAAAGAAGAAGTTACCTTTTCAAGCATTTGTTTTTAAAGTATAGTATTGTGGATTTTTGTCGTAATTGGTCTTGTCTTGAGTATATAAAAATTGGTTATTTTTCTAAACTGGTGTGGTGTCCGTTTGTAGTGCTTACACTGTATTACTGTCGGTTATGTGCAAATGCTTTACACACTGCCTCTGAATTAAGCCTGACTGCTCGTGCCAAGCTACCACGAGGGTGAGCAGGGGTTAATTCACGAGTGTAACACCCTTACCCTGACTAGGAAGAAGGGTCCCTACTTGGACAAAGGTGCAAGCCCTTGCCAACTAGAGATCCCATTTCTAACATTGGTGGCAGCGGTGGGATAGGACTTGTGTTTGCACTTGACTTACAGTGATTGGTGTGCACTACTACCATATCGCAGACCATTACGTACCACATACTGGTTCTTTTTCTTTTGGCCTATTTTTGATCTTGCCAGTTTTCAACTCACTACTTTTGTCATGCCTGACACATCTGCATCATCCGTTGCATCTCTGGAAGTTATCTTTGAGGAGGATAGGTTGGAAACCTACGCCGTAAAGGAACTACGAGCAATTTGTAAAAACCTGAAAGTCCAAATTAAAGGCCTCACAAGGAAGGAGGAGCTACAGAAGGCGCTGAGGGCCTGGGTAGCAGCCAGACATGCCAGTGGGCAGCCTGGTAATCTCAGTGAGGAGGTGGAGGAGCCTATTTCCAGGGTGGATGTGCTTTTGGGTGGGGGGGAACCCGCCAGGTCAGGCAGCAGCAGTCTGTCTCCAGAGGAGCTGGAGGACAGGCGGGAGGCAAGGCAGTTTGAGCTGCAGAAGCTCAGGCTGGAGAGTGAGCGGGAGGAGAAGAGATTAGCCATGGAGGAAAGGAGGATGATCTTGGATCATGAGCTTAAAATGAGAGAGCTGGAGCTGGATTGGGAAGCCGGTAGGGCTTTGTCCAGCCCAGATGGTGGCAGCAAAAGTGTAGTGTCCAGTACTGAGGATGAGGTAGACACACACACAGATTTGGGGCCCTACTTCAAGGAGGGGGTTGACATACACCAGGGGGTTCAGGATTGTGAGGTTACTCCAGTGGTGCGTAGTGTCCCTGAGGTAGATTGGGGAACTGGCGCAGGGGATCATATTCCTGGTAGTGGGAGGGACACTCTACTGACTCTAGATGAGAGGTGCAGGGAGAGGGGTTCCCCCATGGTAGAAGCCCTGGTAAGTGAGTATGAAGACCAGCCAGAAGAGTATGGGTTGAGGGACAGCAACAGTCAGACACTGTCTCGCCAGTCTTGTGAGAATGTTGTGGGGTACTTGTCTGAGGCACTGGATGGTTGGGTGAAGGGCAGTTTGGTTAACACCTGTGTGGGGCTGTGTGATTCAATTGTTGGAGAGCATATTTTAAGTCCCTGTTTTCCAGAGCTATGCCAACACCCAGTGGAGTGTGAGTTCTCTGACCCCAGGGAGCTTGCACTGGAGGCAGACCTTTTGGTGGATTCCAGAGGGTCTGGAGAAGCATCTGGGGGTGATCCTGGAGGAAGTGGCTTAGGTATTTCCCAACCAAGAGTGGTGGGAAAGGTTTGTAATAGCCCAGATAGGTCCCGGTGTCATGGGAAGGGTGTAGGGACTCACGTCCTGTCTCTGCGGAGAAGGAGTGAGAATGGGCTGCGGCCCAAGGTGCCCAAAACCCGGTCCCGGAGCCTCGGTGGCTCCAGGAGGGAACCCCAGGTGGGGAGCCTAGACTGTACTGGTAGGCCGTCCGTTGAGGGAGATCTCCTACTGACAAGAGAACCTGGCGCCTCTGTAAACAGAGCTCCAGTGGTTCTGGTGTCTGGCAGTACCGCTCCAGTTGGGAGGGTGCAGAAGTCCAGAGTGAGGGGTGAGAGGGGGATGTGTTCCCCAGTGGGAGAACCAGTGAGTCAGAGGCCAGCCAGAAGGGCTGAGCCTCCTAGCAGCGACCATGGTGACACCACTTCTGTCCTGGGGGATCTTTGCGCACTGTCAGGTGGACAGTGGTCGGGAGATCTGCGCCAGGCAGACTGTCACGCAACACATGAGTCAAGTGTTGCCCTCAGGGGGGTATGCGTGCTCCAAAGGAAGTCCTGGTGCGCCAGGCAGGTGCTCAGCTGCAGGGTTCAGTCCCTGGGTTGGGAGGCCAGGTTCAGGTCCTGCCTGACCTGGAGGGAAGGACGACTGTAAGCAGTGTCCTGACCGGTTTGTTTCCTAGGGGTACCACTCCAGGTGGGAGGGTACAGAACTCTGGAAGGGGGTGCAGAGGGAGGGAGTCCTCGCCTCTGACCCCGGTTCAACCTGAGGGTTTAGATCCAAGGGTGGTGAATCAGTTGCAGGGTCAAGGCCCTGAACTGGTGGAAGAATTGTGTAGGAGGTCTGATTCCAGCATCCTGACAGTTTTTGGTTCTGGGGGTGCTTCTCCGGGGAGGAGAGGGCCGGACCCCAGAAGGAGAGGTAAGGGGAGGAGAGCCTCGCCCGAGACCTCTGGTGAACCTAAGGGTACAGACCCTAAGCTGGAATCCCAGTTGCAGGATAGAACCCCTGAACTGGTAGGCGAATTGTGCAGGACACCTGCCACAGGTGCCCTGACAATTCTGGAAGGGGGTACTGCTCCAGGTGGGAGGGTACAGAGCCCCAGGGAGGAGGACCGGGTGTGGGGGAGGCCACCCCAGTCTCCTGTCCAGCTGCCGGGTACAGGCCCAGGGTTGGTGGGTCAGTGTCAGGATGTCATACCTGACCTGACAGGAGGGAGAGTGGACCAAGGGTGCCAGGCACCTGGGGCTACCGCCCCCCACTCTCTGACGCCACAGAGGTTAGAGAGCCCTGAGAGGCATAAGGCCTGGGTCTCCCCACTGACAACTGTCGGTAGCCACTGTGGCTTACTGTCGGGTGGACAGCGTTGCCCCTGAGAGGGGGACAGGAGTCACACCCCGGGGGTGGACTGGGCCACACCACTGTGTTGGCCATGTGGGCACTGTCGGCCTGTTGGGACACATCTGTGAGCAAAGTAAGTTTAGGTGCTGCACAGATAGGGTCCACAGGTGAGGAGAAGGGTTCCCCATGGGTCAGCTTATTGGGCCCTGAGAGTGAGGACAGAGGGATCCAACTGGGTTTAGAAAGGCATAGAACCAGAACGTGCCCCCGCTGTTGTGGGCCAGGTCTATGTTCTATCGCCCCAAGCAGGGAAGTCCATCAAGGGATTGATTAGTCTACCCTGGCTTTAGGCTGGGAGGGGGTTGTGTTAGACTTGGCTTTTTCAGCGGGTTTACCCCCAGACTTTTTGCTTTTTGGCCTCCTGTTTTTGACCCTGTGTGTGTTGGTTTTAGGACTCTGGGCACTTTATCACTGCTAATCAGTGCTAAAGTGCATATGCTCTCTGTGTAAAATGTGTTATGGATTGGTGTTTTCATGATTGGCCTATTTGATTTATGTGTCAGTCCCTAGTAAAGTGCACTGCGAGTGCCAGGGCCTATAAATCAAATGCTGTTGGTGGGCTGCAGCACTGTATTGTGCCACCCACGCAAACAGCCCGTAAAGTGTAACTCTGGCCTGCCATTGCAGAGCCTGTGCGCAGCCTGGGGCTGCCATGTCGACTTGGCAAGTGCACACACTTGCAAGTCCCTAAACCTTCCCTTTTCTACATGTAAGTCACCCCTAAGGTAGGCCCAAGGTACCCCTGTGGGCAGGGTGCGTTGTATGCGAAAGGTAGGACATGCCCTGGTGTGTGCGGCATGTCCTGATAGTGAATTACAGCCTAGTTCGTTTTTCACTATTGCAAGGCTACCTGTTCCCCTAGGCCAGAACGGGCAGTTTTGATTATTACAGTTTGTAATCCTAACTGACCCCGGGAACATGGTAGAAATTCGAGTTTAGTATGCCTGGACTCAGAATGATAAAATGCATCTTTTAGTGAAGTTGGTTTTAACATTCTGTGTTTGAAAATACCACTTTTAGAAAGTGGGTATTTTCTTGTCTAACCTTCCAAGCCTGCCTCTGCGAGGTTGTGTATTCCTTGTCTGGAGTGTGAGTGACAGGGGCTGGGGGATGCCAGGAGACAGGGTGAGTCAGCACAGGGCTGAATAGCAAGATCTACATGTAGATGGGTGGGAGGGGTCGCACCTGGGCCCTGAATAGGACAGTGCCTTCCCTCCACAATGCTGGCTCCACTTCCTGTGGTGCGTCTGATGTCCCTGGCCTACTCACTGAAAGAAGGGACGGAGACTTGTCAACAAAGTGCTCCAGAACTGGTTTGGACTAGGCAAAGGCCTCTCTGCCTTCAGAGAACAAAGGAATTTGGGATATAAATATTGGGGCCCTGACCCCATGAATTTGGATCTCGCTGGAATCAAGGAACCTGCCAAGACGAAGAGCTGGAAGAGCTGCCAGGAGGAGTACTGCCCCTTTGCTGTGTTGTTGCTTTGTTGGGTTGGGTTGGCCTGCAGCTGCTGCTTCTGCCTTGGGCAGTGAAAGGACTGGACTGAACTTTCTACAAACTTGTGCTGAGTATCTCCAAGGGCCTGGAACCGAGCTGGCCTCCTGTTAAGAAGTCTCAGGGACTACAAAGACTTCACAAGCCTCTGGGTACCGCTTCTGGAACGCTGTTTCAGTTGCCACAGAGGAAGGGAACTGCAACCGACTCCGTCAACCGAATCCATCCCTGGCCGGTGACCTGTTTGCACCGCAGACCGCATCGCCCCGCTTCGCATCGCAACCCTGGTCTCACCGTGGGCGACGTCCGACGCCGCCAACATCGAGCCGCTGCTTGCACCGTGACCTGTGGGCACCGCAGTTCGCATCGCCTCGCTTCACTGAACCAGCCGGATCCGACCGACGCGGTCGCTGCAACTGGCTCAAGAGTCGTGACCGCACCGCATTTGGGGCACCGCTCGCACGTCTGCGACGCACCGCTCCGACTCGCTCCGCTGTCCGACGCCAGCTCCCGCACTCCGGCTTGGTCGCCTGCATCGCAACCTGTCAGCACCGCATCGAGCATCGTCTCACCCTGCATCGCACGCCTTGGACTCACCGACTCCGTCTGCACGACGCTCATCGAGCCGCTGCCTGCACCGCATCGAGGGACACCGCACCTTGCATCGCTCCGTCTTGCACCGCAACCGCGACGAACGCCGACCGGCTCGTACACTCCGTACCAGCCACAACGAGAAAGGTACTGTGACCGAGTCTGTTCACGACTCTGCTGGCCCGTATCGACGCGGTCGGCTGGAACTGTTAGACTCTGTGGTTTTCAGCATCGCGGTAGGCTCGGACGGAGCTACCGACTCGTACGAACTTTGTTTTTGAACTATTCTTGCAAAGAAGAAGTTACCTTATCAAGCATTCGTTTTAAAGTATAGTATTGTGGATTTTTGTCGTAATTGGTCTTGTCTTGAGTATATAAAAATTGGTTATTTTTCTAAACTGGTGTGGTGTCCGTTTGTAGTGCTTACACTGTATTACTGTCGGTTATGTGCAAATGCTTTACACACTGCCTCTGAATTAAGCCTGACTGCTCGTGCCAAGCTACCACGAGGGTGAGCAGGGGTTACTTCACGAGTGTAACACCCTTACCCTGACTAGGAAGAAGGGTCCCTACTTGGATAAAGGTGCAAGCCCTTGCCAACTAGAGATCCCATTTCTAACACTCGTGCACCACCATCACCCTCTTTTCCTATGAATCCTCGGTCCAGTCTGTGAAGTTCTGTGTTGTGAGACTCCTGCTGTGCTCCTTGTGGCATTCTGGCTCTTGTTCGTGTGATGAAGCCGTGAAGTCATATTGGTCCAGGGTTCTCTCACTAATATTCTCTCCTAGCTGCTGGGTAGGGTCCACGTCGCCATTATTTTGCGAGCTCGGTGGGGAGGGCATTGATTTGCACTGCCTTAGAAGCTGGCGTCCTGGGTTTTTAGTCTGTTCACTTCAGCTCTAGATGATGGTGCTATTTCTCTGGTGCTCTGAAAGTGGCCTTGTGTCTCAATGGCTGGCCACTGGTCTAGTACACCAGGGGTCATCATGAGCTCAGGCCTCAGCAGGGCTTTGCACACTACTTCTTTGAACTTTACACACTTGAATGGAGGTTGCCTTATCAACTGCAGCTCAGTATCCAAGTGGTTTTAGTCAAGAATAAAGGTGTGGTTTCAAAAAGGTTATGGTACAAGGTCAACTGTACTCTATATGTTTGGATTCCTCTTGATCTTCTCTCCTCTCTCGTCTGAGGGGCTTGCTCCGTTGATGTATTTGCTTCCATTAAAACGCTGCAAGGGTGATTGGCATGCTTTGCGACTGGTTCCTTGCACTTGCCATAGTGCACTGTTTGCATTCTCGTATACTCTGGATTTGCTCTGTTTTCAAAAGAGTCTTTGTCCCCATGCTTCTTACCTTCCAGGGCTCTTAGCTCTGCCTTTCGAGGCCTTGTTTCTGTGTGCATCCTTAGCATGCCTGAGCTTTTTGAATTATCACAATTCCTAGTATGGTTATGTCTTCGTGCTCTAATTCCTGGGACTTCAGTGGCTCTTCTGACCCTCTTGTCTCTAATGTTTGGTCTTTCGGTTTGCTACCCTGCCCCCCTAGATCTATCTTTATCCCTGGTCTGCCCATGTGGTTCTCTGGCCTTTTGAAGACTCAATTTCTCTCTCTGTCCTTGGTCATCTTTAGGCAGTCATTTCTCTGATCACTCTGTCTAGTCTTGTTGGCTTCAGTAGCTCCTACAGGGGTTGAGTTCCCCTGTTGGGCAGCCTCTGATCTTGCTGCTAGAATGGATTGCTTTTTGCCTTGTTCTTGACCTGCCCTTTCCAGTGGAGGTCTACAAACCCATAAGGATAGGTTGGTGTTGGTGTGTCTCATGTAGGGGTTGATTTCTGTGCTGGATCCTACAGGAGGTGTTTCACTGGTGTCTGGCTCTCATTTTGTTTGACCTTGGGATACGTGTTTCTGGTTGCCGGTTCGTGACTTTGGTACATCCTCACATGCATAAGGAACGAAACGAGGAAGGCAGATGAGGTTGTAAAGCCCCATTTACTTACTGATAATCTTCATTACTCTGAGTTCTTGTCTTCCTTGTCACAGTCCTAATTCCCTTCCTTCCAACTCCTCCAGTTCCACCCTCTACTGGCGCCTTCTGTCAGGACTACAGGCTGCGTTCTTTGGCCTACAATCCTTCAGGCTTAGCATATGCAAGGATGCACTCTCAGAGGTTTGCAGTTTTATCACAAGTAACACTTGAACTTGGAGTAATGAAGAGTACTGGTGAGTAACTGGAACAACATGAGGAGATGTTTTCAGGAAATATATCTTCAACATATTTCGTGGCATAGGGTGAAGCTAACAGCTCGTTGGAGTTACTTTGTAGCTCCCTTTTCTGCGCTGCACTGATCTGCACTATTTCATTTTCCAACAGGCTTGATGATTTTAAAGTCCTGCTAGGATGGCAGTGCCTGAACAGTGCCAGGTCACAAACGTCCCTGCAGTGATGCGAGGGGATTATTGGGAAGAAATCCTTTTTAGCATCGCATAAGCAGTTCCTTTATTTTACCTGCATTTTAACTGACACTTTGCATTACTGTTTGCATTTTTATTTACATTTCCTAGCGCAAATTTCCACAAACTTTTAGAACCAAAGCCATGTTCAATGAAATCCCCTGAGACATCTTGCTTAGTAGGTGCCTCTAGGTTGCAAAGTAGCAGCTTGTTTTTAAACTGCCTATAAGTCACTGAAATGACATTTTTGCAATATATTGTTTTAGATCAGTTACTGTTAGGTTAGATACCATACCATTGTATAGCACAAAAAAGGCAATGAACACTTCAAGGTGCTTGTGCCTAACTGCTGCATGCACCAAATGCAAAGTGGCTCGGTTACTACCATCTCTGTTCTGGACATCAGTGAGAGACAAACCAAAATAAACTTTGAAGGAGCCGGATTCCCCACAGTCAATGTACTCTGGAACCTGTTTGTACCTGCTTGGAAGTGTAGAGGGGAGAAATAACTCATTAGGTTAGGCTCACAAATTCAAAGAATCATGACTGAGTAATCACAGACTCCAGGTACTACGTTTAGTGGATTTATTACAAAGCCAAAAACAACTGGACATACAGGCACCTCAAGACGAGCTTGTAGAAATACATCGGGACTAATACAAAGCCCTATCTGCGTGCTATGTTGAATCTTTGAAGCATGAAAACAATGACAAATTCCCAAAACAGAATGCAGGCAATGATTGCCCCCACGTCAAGATCAGACTTCATTGGTCATAAGTAAAAAGCATTAGTCTGTCCCTACACTACTGCTAACGTGACATCCCTACTTAGCATTCCCCAGGTAAGTTCAGGAAAAGGTGTCAGCATGTGAAGATTTCCTAAGTACACACACGTTAAGTGGGTCAAGTAGCATAAAGCTACAGAGCTCGTTCTAAGATGCTCCTTCTCTCTCCATCGATCTCCTCTCTTCTCCTGACTCAACCCCCGGGGCACTATCCCTAATTCAAACTCCAAAATCATAAAACACGCCCATTTCACATCATCCGATCGCCTCATGTTGCTGGACACCTCCTCATAGGTGATTTTCCATTTAGTTTCGAAACTCCCAGTTCCTGGCTCGATGACCTTGATTCCTAGGCCTTCTCCAATGATAACCGTCTTCCATTATCAGCGCTCTTTGTACAAATGTATCCTCTCCTCCCTGAGCCTAACTCCTAAAACAAAAGCGTTATTCTAACTAACAAGATGAATTTCTCCACCTGCAACAGAAACGTTAGAAAGAAAAAATTCAACATGCACATGAAATTCAACTTTTGAGTCTAATGTGAGAGCTTCCATGAGGCCTTATGAAGCCTCATGGAAATGAACATTTCACTAAAATTCTAAATCACCACGTTACATGAACACATCAAATACATGAATATTTATAAGTAACCGACACGTTAAACTTCCATTAAACACACCTAAGTACATACATTAATATAGTGCACGTTTAAATCAATCTATTACGTTTTAGGCAGTAGACTTCATTAATCAGTTATAAACGAGTACTAAGATTTACATTATTCAGAACACAACTGCCACGTTAATCTCTTCACCGCAACAAAGAATAATTGCAGGTGCAAACTACTGATGATTATGATGCACCCCTACAAATGGAAGAGCACAATTGCGCTCTAACAAGTTCACCAACAAAATTTGCTTGTAAGGAACTGAACGTGATCATTGGCCTTTTGACGTTCCAGGCAGTTGTTGTGAAATAGCAGTGCTCCCTTGAAGTGCACTTAGTAAACAAAACTACCCGTCTACGTGAATCAGCTGACTAGTGCAGAAATGTGCAAAATACGGGGGGCAAGACTGAAGCTCTTTGGGAAACCTGTACTGGACGAAGTTTTTGTTGCGGAAGTCACGTGCCCTGACCTGTTGCGAGCTGTAGGTGAAGAAAAGAGGCAGCCATGCTGCAGTAGTGCCTGTCACTTGAGCCAGAAGATAAAATATTCCAAGCCAGCACCAAGTCCTCGTGGACCACAGGACGTCCGCCGACACCCAGTGGGCAGAGCTTACAGCTGCCCCTTGGCTATTGACCAAGGCACCTTATAAAAGATACCTACTGCACTTGAAACGAATAAAAAGAAGAAAAGTGTCTGGATGGAAAATCACAGCTCCGTCGTACCGTCCTTTTGGTTTCGGAGTGGCAGGAAGGAGGCATTGCTCTCAGGTGCATTACTTTAGTATTTCACCATGTTTGTTCCTTTAGCCAGTGGGCAGAACTCGCTCTGTCCCCAGCGCGTGTCCCACCGCAGCTCTGATGCAAATGGAATTGTCAGGACAGGCTCCTGGAGTCTGCCCACTTCTCTATCTGGAGCCTGCCAGGGAAATACAATCACACCGCCAGACTTTTATGAAGGAGAAATCAATAGATTCGTCTCTATTGACTGCATTTCCCTGAATAAACAGGAGGACGGGCTGAAACAGTCAGGGGCAGCTTTCTGGGACAGAGGTTAATTAAACACCCTGCAAGATTCCCAGGTTCAAAAGGTATTTTTAGAAAAGGAAAAGGGGTTTAAAGCGCTTTTGTATTTTAGCATTTGGAAGGTCCAAAATGCAATATTTGTCTCTGCCTATTACTTTAGCTTTGTGATGCATGAGAGATTCAACGTTTCTTCTTGAAAATACATATTTTGTATTCTCACAGGCAAGCCTTTGTTCGCTGTTCTGTTTTGTATACCCACCTTGTCGCTGCTATAAACCAGTAGGCCGAATGCTATGTCCTGACAGGGACGATAGCGTGAAATCTGCTGCACAGAGTCCGCCGACACTGCTGCTTTCCCTGCCTGCTGATGACATCTTGCCTACCATCTTGCCTACCCTTCACTGATGAGTTAAGGGACTGGGGCAGGGTTCCCCGCTTCCTGTAATTCACCCAACTGTTCACAAATAGCTTTCCGACTCCCTGGGCTTTATTTGAGCCGTGTTTGCACTGTGAGATCTCCATCATCTGCGTTTGCCCTGGGAGCTCACCAACATCTGGGTTTGCCCTGGGAGCTCACCAACATCTGGGTTTGCCCTGGGAGCTCACCATCATCTGGGTTTGGACTGGGAACACACCATCATCTCTGTTGGCACTGGGAGCTCACCATCATATGTGTTTGCACTGGGAACTCACCGTCATCTGTGTTTGCACTGGGGGCACACCATCATCTTTGTTTGACACTGGGAGCTCACCATCAACTCTGTTTGCACTGGGAGCTCACCATCATCTGGGTTTGCACTGGGAGCACACCATCATCTTTGTTTGACACTGGGAGCTCACCATCAACTCTGTTTACACTGGGAGCTTACCATCATCTGTGTTTGCCCTGGGAGCTCACCATCATCTGCGTTTGCATTGGAGGCATACCATCATCTGTGTTTGCACTGGGAGCACACCATTATCTGTGTTTGCCCTGGGAGCTCACCATCATCTGTGTTTGCACTGGGAGCACACCATTATCTGTGTTTGCTTTGGGAGCTCACCATCATCTGTGTTTGCATTGAGCTCACCATCATCTGTGTTTGCACTGGGAGCTCGCCATCATCTGGGTTTGCACTGGGAGCACACCATCATCTGTGTTTGCACTGAGCTCACCAACATCCGTGTTTGCACTGGGAGCACACCATCATCTGTGTTTGTCCTGAGAGCTTACCATCATCAGTGTTTACACTGGGAGCTTACCATCATCTGTGTTTCTACTGGGAGCTCACCATCATCTGTGTTTGCACTGGGAGCACACCATTATCCGTGTTTGCTTTGGGAGCTCACCATCATCTGTGTTTACATTGAGCTCACCATCATCTGTGTTTGCACTGGGAGCTCGCCATCATCTGGGTCTGCACTGGGAGCACACCATCATCTGTGTTTGCACTGAGCTCACCAACATCCGTGTTTGCACTGGGAGCACACCATCATCTGTGTTTGTACTGAGAGCTTACCATCATCAGTGTTTACACTGGGAGCTTACCATCATCTGTGTTTCTACTGGGAGCTCACCATCATCTGTGTTTGCATTGGAGGCATACCACCAACTGTGTTTGCACTGGGAGCACACCATCATCTGTGTTTGCACTGGGAGCACACCATTATCTGTGTTTGCCCTGGGATCTCACCATCATCTGTGTTTGCACTGGGAGCACACCATTATCTGTGTTTGCCCTGGACCTCACCATCATCTGTGTTTGCATTGAGCTCACCATCATCTGTGTTTGCACTGAGAGCTTACCATCATCTGTGTTTGTACTGGGAGCACACCGTCATCTGTTTTTGACACTGGGAGCTCACCATCATGTCTGCACTGGGAGCTCACTATCATCTGTGTTTGCACTGAGCACACCGTCATCTGTGTTTTCACTAGGAGCACACAGTCATCTGTGTTTGTTCCCGAAGCTCACTATCATCCGTGTTTGCACAGGGAGCACACCATCATCTGTGTTTGTCCTGTAAGCTCACTATCATCTCTGTTTGCACTGGGAGCACACCATCATCTGTGTTTGCCTTGGGAGCTCACCATCATCTCTGTTTGCCCTGGGAGCTCACCATCATCTCTGTTCGCATTGGGAGCAGACCCTCAGCTATGGTGTGCTATCTAAGGTGGTTGGACTTTTTATTAAAAGCTGTTGGGTCGCCTGTCTGTAAGCTTGAACCAACTTCAAGCTCATTGTAGTAGGAGCCTCTGCATAATGATGAACTAACACAAATTCCTCGTGTGATAGTAGCGGACAATGTTTGTTTTTATTGAACTCCTGGTGACTTTGCTCTTCATGTGTACACGTTAAAACAACACAATATTTTATTTGGTATAGGATTAGTTGAGAGAGCATATGATGTATTTGGGATAAAGGGTGACACACATGGTTTCACATGCATCAGGATGGTACAAATGTGTTATGGAGCATGGCCCAAGTTCGTGCACAGTCATTTCCTCATATCTATGTTCTTTTTAGATGCTTTGAGTGGTTCCTGGAGGGAGCAGCAGGATCGCCACACTGCAGTAGAGTAAATTAATTAACTTGTGCATCGAAGTTTGTTGAGGGTGTATATCTGAATCCCAAATCTTGGTTGGTTTGAAAGGCAGTCCTTACCCACATTCCCTGGCGTGCTTCATCCTCGGGCTCTGGGAGGGAGCAGCAGGCTACCCGCTGAAGCCTCCGTCCATTGCCTGCTGCTGAGACATGGGTGAGCGGGAGAGGAAAGGGAGAGGAGGACCAAGGGGAAATGTGGATGTTGGGGCATTTCCCCCTGGGTAGATGTTGTTCCTAAGCTGCCCCCAACAATCCTGAGACTTTAGCATTTAGGTAGAGGGAGTTCGGTGCTCAAGGAATCTCGCTTTAGCAAAGGAAAAGAGCCACTGACCAAGCAGTGGAATACTGGTTATAAGCACTTGTTTTACCAGAAACATCATTTCGGAGAACTTGTCATATTTCTGCTGGCAGCGATGATTTTATGATTTGGGGGGGGAGGGCAGAGCAGTATGGTGAAAAAAAGCAGAGCATTCTAGTCCAGCAGCTGGTCACCGGTGCAGGTCCTAAAGAAGAACACTGTCACCAACCACCACATAGGAAGACTGTAAAAATGTCTGAAACTGACCTCTCCATACAAGGAAGACTGCACCTAATCATAACAGGCTTGTCTTGTTTCCACATGGCGCCCCTTTAGTTAGATGGTGTCACAGCCGAATATAAAGAGGATCCCATCTGAACTGCATGACTTAGCTTTAAACTGACTACCACTACATACACAAGGTGAGCACAGAGAGCTAAGGATTTCAGTAGCAACCTACACTGGTTATCAGAAAGCACTTCTTCCTATTATTATTTGGGATTATCCTATAGGGATGCTCAGAATGTGGGCAGCAGGTAGAATACTGGTGCCAGCTTTCATCGCAAACGCATGTGCAAAAGGGGGTTTGACAATGGTTTTCTCTGCTAAAAGAACGAAGACCTGTGAGGAAAGGGTCAAGAAGAAGGTCATTGATAATAGGTGAAGCATCTCATTGTGGAGTTCAGGGCCACTGAGAGGTGTTATTAAAGAGTTCCTCTACTTTCTTAAAGCAATGCTTGGTCCCAAATACCTATGGCCTTCTCCAGGTCATGATAGTATGTGAATTCGCTGTCCTTAGGGATAACAGTGACCAATATAATGGTTCAAAAAAGATCATGCTGCATAGGGGAAGTGGGCAAGGCACACAGTTCAACTCAGAAGTAAACCATAGAGGTATGGTCCAGACTTACCTAAGGGCCAGGACTGAAGGCCAAAGAGGGCTACTGATGCTAAGGGACTCTTTTTGAGCCCAGAGCAGTGATCAAGATGACTGCAAAGGTAACCTTGGGTACAGAGAGTAGACATAGGTACAGTATGATGTGATGACTGAGGGGATGCTTAGACAGAACATCATGAAGGTAGGCATGAGATGTCAAAATGTTTCCAGTTATGAGTGCAGGTTTCTTGGCACCTTCTTCCATTGAGGTAATCCAGCTCAACCAGTTCTAACTGAAGAGCTGCACCAGGTGGGTCCTCGAGGCCCTTTCTTTTTCGCAAAAGACGTGGGCTGAAGGCTATTCGCATTGGAGCACTGGTATAGCATTACAGGCCTATGATATTGCTACAAGCGCGAAAATAGACCAAATATCTTAATCACAACGAAATGCTTGACTGATCACCTTCGTATGTGGAGTCACCATCCAGAGCCCTAGGGCGTAAGGAAGCAGGAAGCCCCTCTTTTTGGGTAGTGTGTGTCTAAGAGGGTCAACATAGTACATTCAAACAGGAGTGTTAAAATGATAAAGTTGGGCCATCTTTTGCCCCCAGGTGAATTCATGGCTGTAATGACAGGACAGCATCCCCATTTGTTACTCTCTCTGCTAGTGTTCGCAAGTAGTAAGCATGGAACATTGTAGGCCGTAGGAGAACTACAGCAGATCCTGTAGTTGTGGGAGTCAGTCTAGCCTGAGTGGATGTGGATGGATTATTAGGACTAGTCTGCTGTTGCAACACCAGTCACCTGGTGGCACTAGTTGTGGCCCAGGAGAGCAATGCTTTGGAGCTCTGACAAGCAGAGGCAGGGCCATGGCCTGCTTGAAAGGGAATGAACTCTTCAGGTGAGGCCAAGATGGTCATCACTGGCATCAGAATGGGCACACAGAGAGAAAGTACAGTACGTACATTCCATCAAGGGACAAGGCACCGTTTCATTTTCATCCTGTGCCAGCAGATGACCTAACTGCAATAACTACTGGGATGCTGCCCGTTCAAGACAGCTCGGCTAGTAGGTAATGGATAGGAAATAAATAGCTTGTTCCAACCTATTCTACAATCAATTGTTGGACTCTTATTATCTAATTATATCACTATCTTAAGCCTTGAGATTGAGGGTGTGTGTTTGTGTGTGTGTGTGCGTGCGCGCGCGCGTGTGTGTGTGTGTGTGTGTATGTGTGTGTCACTCCACCAATTTGTCGCACTCCTTACGGGCGGGTGCATCCGACGTGAATGTGACCTTCCCGGACATATTGCACACCAAAATTCGCTTAGGTTTGCTGTGTTGCTGCAGGCAATGAAGACGACACAACTGTCCGAATTGCAATTTAATTTTATTTTCCAAGGTAGAGTACTCTAAATAGTGAGTAAATACCCACCTGCTAACGCAACACTCTCACCCGTTAAATCATGTTTGAAGCCCTCATATCTCCAACCTTATGGTCTCTGCCCTCCCAAAAGCCCAGGTCTAGCTCTCGCCATCATCCTCTTTTGCTGAGCTCTTTTCCACGAGAGGTCTGACTGCTGGACACTGTGGAGTGGGTGAAGAGTCTCCTGCTTTCCTAAGATGCTTGTTGGCCTGCCTTTAGTATATTTTGAATAGTGATTTATTTACTATTTGTATGGCTCTGAGCCATTGTCTTCCCTCATTTGCTCCTGTTATCTTCTGTTTCCTAATATTTCAAATGTTTATTCCCTCCTTATCTCTTGGATAGATACCTAAGAATTGCTACCCATGTAGCACTGTTGCTCTGTTTGGTAAGATGCCTGTGTTTTAGAGAAGACCACACCACGGAAAAGGCTCCTTCATCATTCCCTCAATCATGTCTCATTCCTTCCTCTTTCTTGGTCTTCCTTTTTCTGTTTCTCCTTCCCTCACTCCTGTCCCCCATCTCTTTAAGGTGACCTTATGGTAACTCAAAGAACTACACAAATAAGCGACATAACATCTTAGGACAGCCGGAGCCAATGATCAAAGACTCTCACTCACCCTCTCTTGGTCTTACAAAATCTCTATAGGTCTCTCTCTCTCTTGAGCTTGCTTTCCAGGTTTCTTTCAGGCTCTTTCTGTGATTCTCTTTCTCTCTCTCTCTCTCTCTCTCTCTCTCTCTCTCTCTCTGGGCTTAGCGGCATATTTACAAGCCCCTATCACCACCATAACATCACTTTTCAGAACGTTGTAGTGGCGATAGGGCCTTCACCTTATTTACAAGGCAACGTTAAACCACTTAACGTGGCTTAATGCTGCCTTGTAAATAAGGCACCCATTCACACTATACTTAGCGTGAAAGGAGAGAGCAATGGGCGTTGCACCTCAACACCCATTGATTTTGACGCTGCCCCCTATTTACAAGGGTGGTATAAATAGGAGGCAGCGCCAAAATTAAGACCAGGGAAAACCTGGTCTTAACCCGGCGAAACAAGGAGAAATGTTTAATTTCTCCTCGTTCTTGTTGTTTTCATGTGTGCTGCGTTGTGCAGCACACATACAAACAGCAAAACGCCATTGATTGTTTATGTGCAGGAATGTGTACCTTCCTGCACATAAACAATCATTTTTTTAAAATGGCGTTTGCAATTTCTATGTGTGCTGCATTAAGCAGCACACATAGAACTTACAAAAAGGCATTTAAAGATTGTTCATGTGCAGGAAGGGAGACCTTCCTGCACATGAACAATCACTCCCCTCAACGCAGGCACACTTGCACTATGGTGAAAACGAGTTGGCATTGGCGCTAGGCTGCTAAATATAGCGCCAGCGCAGGGGGAAACGCAGGGCTGCACCATATTGTTGTAAATATGGTGCAGCCCTGCGTTTCAGAAGTGGCAGAGTACGACGTTAAGCCAGGAAGGCTAACGCCGCACTCTGTCACTTCTTAGTAAATATGCCCCTTAGTCTCTTAGAAAACCAAGGGGTCATTTATAGAAAGAACTGAGAAAGATTATGCAATCTCTATAGACATGCATTCTTTTGTCTTTAACTCCAAGACCGTTTATTCTTTTGTCTCCCCTTATCACTTATTGCAGATCCCACATCTCCACCACTAGTCTCTGCAGTGCATCACCCCTTGTTCTGCATCACTCAGTCTTTCCTCCTTAAGTGCTACACCACACAATGCACTTCCTCTCTACCCTCCCCATCCCTTAGCCATTGCCCTGCATATGACTCTCCCTTCCGGCATCCACCCCCTCTTCTTCCAACCCATAGCCCTTCCTTTCTCCTCACTTCTCTCTCATCCTCTGTCCCACCCCTGTTTTTACCTTCAACACTTGCCCCCACCTTCAATCCCAGCCATTTCACTGCTTTATACCACCATCTTTCTCCTGCCAGTTCTTTCTCTCATCATTTTACTCACTACCTTGCCTCCTGTAATGAATGTCCTTGCACCCTATATTCCTACTTCACCCAGGATCCCAGAGGACCTGGTTAATTTGTCGCTTGTTCATATATTTCTGGGAAAAGCAGCTTCTAAGTGGACATACTGGGATACAAACCTGTGTTTTGCAGTTTACATACATAAATACACAGAGAGTTGTGTGCATTTATTAGACTGATTCTAGAACCTGATTTATTGAAGTTGCATTTATATAGCTCCTCATAGCCCTGAGGAGGTGCCTAAGTGCATTTGTAGAGAGGCCACAGACTACTCTATGGGGGTGCTTGAATAGTGGCCTTTAAGAGTAATATTTAGATGGGTTTGGGGGGTCCAGAGTTGTGTTCTTATTTTGTTTTTGTTCTGCATCAAGCTGTGTATTTAAGAGAAAATGAGTGAGATATAGCCATGTTTAAGAGTCTTAGAGGCTAATGTGTTGTGTATAGTACAAAAGTAGCTGCATTGTGGGATGTGTGCCAGCTGATAAGGACTTGCCAGTAGACTGCAGCAAACCAACCAGGGAAGAAATATGGCAGACCATCAAACATCTGAAGAATGGGAAGGCAGCAGGACCTGAAACATCCCTGCAGAGGCACTGAAGGCTGTCATTGAAACATTAGTAGACCTGCTCTTCCCCATGTTTGGAAGGAATTGGGAAGAGGGAAAGGTGCCGTCAGACTGGAAGGAGGGATAACTCATCAAGATACCCAAGAAAGTTGACCTGAGTAGCTGCACAAACTACAGAAGGATAACTCTTCTATCAAACCCAGGCATAGTGTACAACAGAGTAATCCTGAACAAAATGAAGGAACAAGCCGATGCTCAATTGCGAGTCCAGCAAGCTGACCAAGTTCCAAAACTGTGCATCATCATTGAACAGTCAATAGAATGGAACTCCCCCCTCTATGTCAACTTCATTGACTATGAGAATACATTCAACAGCAAGGGCAAAGAGACCCTTTGGAAACTCCTCCACCGCTACGGTGTGTCAGATAAACTCGTGAGAATCATCAGGAACTCTTATGAAGGAATCACCTGCAAGATAGTCCATAGAGGAGAACTCACAGAAGCCTTCCAAGTGCGGACCGGAGTCCACCAGGGTTGTTTGCTCTCCCCTTTTCTCTTCCTGCTGGCCATAGACTGGATCCTGAAGACATCTACAGCAACGAGAAGAAAGCAGATACAGTGGACAACTTGGACGCAGCTTGACGACCTGGACTTTGCAGACGACTTGGACCTACTCTCCCATACCCAGCTGCAGATGCAAGAGAAAACCAACAATGTGGTAGCGATATCAGCACAACTTGGCCTCAACATCAACAGGGTAAAAACCAAGATCCCGAAGGCTAACATGGCCAGCACAACTACAGTCACTCTTGCAGGCGATGCACTGGAAGAGGTTGAGGCCTTCACCTACCTAGACAGTCTCATAGACAAGCAGGGTGGCACAGACACCGATGTTAAGGCAAGAATCAGCAAAGCAAAGGCTGCCTTCATTCAGCTAAAGATCTGTAGCTCCAAGGACCTAATGCTGCAAACCAAGATCAGGCTTTTTAACACCAACGTAAAATCGGTCCTTCATATGGAGCAGAAACTTGGGGGACAACAATGACCACCACCAACATAGTCCAGACCTTCATCAACGCCTGTCTGAGGAAAGTCCTCCAAACCCGCTGGCCAAACACCATCAGCAACAACAACCTATGGCAGCAGTCTTTCCAACTCTCTGCTCATGAAGAAATCATAAGAAGACGTTGGCGTTGGATATGTCACAACCTTCACAAGCCTGCATCAAACACCACAAAGCAAGCCCTGACCTGAAACCGTCAAGGGAAAAGAGGCTAAGAAACACCTGGCACGGAGGCCTTGAGGCTGACTGCAAGGAAATGGCTTACACCTGTAGTCATATTTGTAAGAAAAGCTCAGGACAGAGATGGCTGGAGAGTCCTAGTTGATGGTGTATAGCCCAGGAGGAGTAGAAGGCATAAGTAAGTAAGTATTGTGGGATATGTGGGAAGTACTCTAGTGTGAATAAAGACTGCTCATTTCATATTGCATCAAATATGTAGCTGTGCATAAGCATGGCTGCAGGTAAAAAGTGTGAGAGTAGAAACAATCAGACAAGGTGATGCATACCATCTTTGAAGTTATCTATATAATATGCTGTAGCCACATTGGCTATGGTCTGTGCGCCCAGTAATAGCATTGGAGTAACCCATAGAAATGGGAATTACACATCAATGTTAATTTATGCTCTGACGAACCCAACCAGCTGGGACAAAAGCGAAACCGTAATATCATCATTGACAGAATGTTCTCCGAGAAAGCCACCAGAATAAACCAATATGAAGCCAGGCATATTATATATGCTTTCAGATATCCACTCTGGAGTTGCAAGAAGCAACCCATAGGAATGGGGTCTAAATAACCTGCCTTGACATGCTCTGTGAAGTCCACCAGGAGCAGCAGAGAGGCAACCATTAAACAATCTGCTGTAATCTGCACTTTGAGGTGTTCAACCATGAATAGTAGGGAGAAACACATAGTTCATCTCCTTCTTTGGCATTCCACTAACAGGCATAATATGATTTATAGCACCTATTCCGTGTAGTTTTGGGTGTGCCTAATGAGGATGTGGTTTTGAAGGTTGAGTACAATATCTAGGGAATTCTCACAGGGTAACAGGATGCAACACACAATAGCTCTCCAGGACAGCCTGGAGTATAGATGTCAACTAGAAGGAAAATGCAGTGGGCCAAATTACTTTGGGTTAGTTAAGAGAAATGAGAAGGGATTTAGGAAGAGAGGGGTTTGATTGATATATGGGTTATATGGATGGAAGAATGATTCTAGTTTCAAGGTGAAGAAAACTGAAATTGTTGATTACATCTGTGGATGAATGGGGTTAGTGTAGGAGAATGAGAGGGAGATACAAGTGGATGGGTTTAGGTCAAGGTGAAGAGGGACAAGGTAGGGCTTTTTTCCTAGGCCCTTCCTTCCCGAAATAAGGAATAAGCCTTTAACCTCAGTGCCTTCACCTTACAGCCCTAGCTGGATGCCCGGGGAGGCAAGGTTAAGTAGAGTTAGGGTAGAGGGCAGGCACAAGGCCTCTCATCTGACCATTAGTTCCAGGCAAGACTCAGTCGGTGCAGACACCAAGGACTTAAAAATATGAGAGCAAAGAAAATAGCAACACACAGGCCCAGAACCACCTTTATTTCAATTACAAACCCTGCTGCACTTCCAAAATGTTTTATATTGGCACAGTAAATGCCATTATTATCTTACACACACAAAGATGCAGACACACAACAAAAATGCACATATGGATTTAGAAATGTTATGTAAACTTGCTGTTTAAGTTGGATTTCTAAAAAATGGCCCACAATCCAGGAATTAAGGCAAGAGGTTGGAAGGGACGATCAATTGCGTTAATCTGTCCAAGCAGAGATTTTACCTCCTCCTTCGCCAGGACCTTAATTCATGGCTATCCTCAAAGGATGAGACTAAGGGTAGAGGCAATGCCCAGGGTAAGGACCGACAAAGGGCACTTACCTGACTAACACAATGCAATATTTATTCATATCAGTCTCCATTTAACCGCTAGAGGACATCAATGGGTCGTCCTAAAGGGTGTGCATGGGTGGAACCTCCAGTGCTTGCACCAGCGAGTTTCTCTGATGTAGGCACCTGTGGGGGCTGACACGGAATCGATTCCACATTAACCCCCGCCTCTCCCCCTGGCCATCAGTGACATCAGCACATTGTATGAATCTGGGGGCGGGCAGCTTGGCTCCTGAGGCTGGTGCTATCATCCCCCATTGTATTTTTTACTGGTGCCACCTGGGGCCTTTCTGGCACTCTGCCAGACAGCATAGTAAAAAGAAAGAATGGGCGCATTGCCCCACTATATATGTTGTGGTGGGTGGAAGTAAGATGTAAATGGCACAATAGGTGATCAACGGCAGAAGTGGGCTCACCCATTGCCCCATCATGTATGTTGTGGAGGGTGGAAGTAAAATGTTAATGGCACAATAAATGATCTATGAGTGAATTGGTTGAATAAAATGATCAATGGCTGAAGTGAACTCACCTATTGCCCCATGGTATATGCACTGCTTGGTGGAAGTAAAATGTGAATGGCAGATTAACTGTAGGTCTGGGTGGAGTTTCCGGAGTTTTGCGGAATGCCGCAAAGTGACCAAAAAACTCTGCTGCGCTACGTGGAGTTCCACAAGCGGCGGAGTGCATTATGTGATGCTGTTTGAGCTGATTTTTAGCACCGGGTGTTTGTCCAACGCTGGGAAATCAGCACGAACGGCACAATATGCAGCGCAAGAGGGTGATGCTTCTTTCTGCCTCTAGAGTAGATTTTCTACTCGAGAGGCAGCTTCTTCAACGTGAACTGAAGGTTTCTCAACGCGAGTGGTAGCAGTCATCCGCAACTGCCGGCGTTAAGGTATCTCTCCGGGAGGTGGTCTGGAGAAAGATTTTTCTCACTCACGCTCGCCAATTTAACGTTGGCGAGCGCGAGTAAGGAAAAAACTCTGCTCGCGTTCGGAACTTCGGGCGGAGTGAAATAAACTCTGCAAACTCCACGAGCGGAGCGTAATTTCACGCCCAAGCTTGATTAACTGATCATTGGCTGAAGAGGGTTGACACACTGCCATATGCTGTGGTGGGTGGATGCAGAGGGGCACATGGTGAACATCGTTAACTTCATTGTGAGTCACCTGCATCCTTCTTTGAAACAAGGAGCACAAAAAAGTTTCCCCTGGCATCAGGGACAACCCTGGCAACGTGATTTTGTATTATTGGGTGTGTTGCAACTTGAAGTAATTTTTGTTGTTCATATTCTCTTTTAGTTTCTTCAGAGACGTTCTTTGCATCACAGCATGGAGTCAGGTAATTGCTTTTCCCCCCTTTCAGACTGTTGGTGTCATCACACTTTACTAGAATCTCACAACATTGCATTACATTCTTTCAGTTTATATCACACACATAGCATTCATTCCTTGAGTATCTCTGTATTCTAGCTACGCCAGAAAATTTTAGAAAGAAAACAGAGATGCCACCTCATTGGATTACTTCTTCCTCACAGGCCCTAACTCACATAATAGAGGGGAGCTGTCAGGGTCTGATACTGAGACAGAATCTGAGGGACAGATTCAGAGAGCGGAATCTAGATGTGATTTTTCAATTAGAGTTCCATCCAATATTGACTCCTCTTCCAGTGATTCTGAGGAACATGACCATGGCAGTTGTGGTGTCCCTTCACAAGCACAATCTTTGCAGCAGGGAGAGAGTGCCAGGAGCGCACTCTGTCTGACCTCTGCAAGTTCAGAGCAGAGCAAAGACAAAGTGCTTACTTGGTAGACTTCTAATTTAGTTCAGCCACAAATTCTCCCTTTCACTGCAGATGAAGGATGTAAAGTCAATACTGTACATTTTTTGCATATTAACTACTTCCATCTTTTTTCAGAATGAAGACTTCCTTGAGGAAATTGTGCTTCAATGCTGAGCAGTTTCTGAGTTAGCATTGAGGCACTCTGGGGTTTTACTCTAGGGCACACCTATGGACACACACTTCACTTGAGGAGTTGAAAATAATTCTGGGCCTAACGCTCAAGATGGCAGTAGTGCATATACCAACCATACGGTTCTACAGGTCTTCTTGTACAGAATGGGCAACACAGTTTTGTACTGGTCATACAGTTGCATTTCCATGATAATTCAGCTTCATTGTCCCGCAGCCATATTGACCTTGACTCATTGTTTAAAATTCTGCCTGCCTTTTGTGGAACATTTGTCTGCCATGTTTCCAGAGATTTATAATCCTAGAAAGAATACAACTACAGTCTTATTTATAGGGCGACTACTGTTCAGGCAATACATACAAAGCAAAAGAGCTTGTAATGGCATCAAGATGTACATGTTGTGTGAGAACTCTATTGGTTATCTATATAGCCTGAAAGTGTATATCGGTAAGGACACTAGGATACCTCCTGCAGGTTGCCCTTACACATTAGGAGTTAGTGAGAATATTGTGTGGGAGCTTGCCCAATCTCTCCTTCATAAAAGTCATATCCTTTATGTAGATATCTTCAATACAGAAGTCCAGCTGTTCAGTGAACTGTACAAATTTGGCACTGTGGGTTGAAGTACAATTCGAAAGTACCACAAAGGATTTCCCATGAGTTTGTTCATAAGAAGCTCCAGTAAGGCCAGCGCAGTGTGTTGTTTTGCAACTAACTGCTGGCTGTCAAATTCTCAGATAGAAAGGAAGTGTATGTATTCAACAGTTCACAATGAGAGAACCTCTCCACTAATGGCTTGGGGTCAATTGGAAAAAGCCCACAAGACCCACTGTATACTTGATGACAACAGGTACTTGGGGGGATTAGATAAAAAGAAGTTTGTTTTCAACCACATAATGCAAATCATGAAACTCACACAAGGTATAAGAAGTTGACTACCTTCCTGATTCAGATGACAACATACATATAGTATGTTGTCTATATGCAGCCCACCAGGTAAAACTGATGTCCTTCCTTGCCTTTCAGTTGGCTGTTATTGAAAGCCTTACTGCTGTAGAAGCAGTAATCTCTACTTCATCAGCTGTGGAGGGTGTTCCAAGGCTGCAGGATCAGCACTTTGCCAACCGCATTCCTTCAGAAAGAAAATAGTCGTTGATATTGCGGATGCAGCGTTTTGGGAAGGAAAGAGACAGGGAAGTAGATATTATTGTCCCCAGTGCCCATTGAAGCCTGCCTTGTGTTTTCCAACTTGCTTTACTTTCTAGCACCCTAAAGTGATGTCCTGGAAAATGGACAGAAGTAGAGCACTCAGATCGAGTTAGTTTCTGCCCCAAATGGCTGTTTGTAGATACATACCTTAAATGACCCTTTACTTGAGTAATTGTGTGGTTTTTTAAATTCTTCCATCCAATTTGGAAAAAAGGACTATAATCCAACACTTCTTCCTAAATTAGATTTGAGCCACTTTGTCTTTACAGAGTCCAGCAAAGAGCTACACAGTGGTTTGCTTTTGACTGCCTGCCACCGCTACCCTCCGTCAAAATGTGGTGGATGTTCTGTCTGCTGTATCATGAGTATGCTACCGTCCATTCACTCACATAACGCCAGACAGTACATGCGCCATGTTCTTGAAAGAGTACTCTGCCTGCCAAATCCTAAGGCCCTTAGTCTTTCTGGACATAACCTTAGGGA
Organism: Calotriton arnoldi; assembly: GCA_963921515.1. Classification (NCBI taxonomy): domain Eukaryota; kingdom Metazoa; phylum Chordata; class Amphibia; order Caudata; family Salamandridae; genus Calotriton; species Calotriton arnoldi. The sequence goes on along the minus strand of CAWUFW010003001.1, from coordinate 1,669,713 downwards.
ATTTAGGAGACTCTGCCAAAGCAGATTTCCCTTGTTTTCAAAGGTAGTTATGCTCAAACTGTCCGAGAAATGGCCCACAAGTGCATCCTCGGACACTCTCAACTTCCACACATTGGAAGAAGTGGCTTTAGTTAAGTGAGTGTGTTGTAGGTGCATGAAAGACAAGTCTTCCTGAGTCTACGTTGGCTTTCACACGTATGATATTAGTCAGGACTCTGAGTGAGACAGACACAAGGTATGTTGGTTTCCTTCACACACGCAATAGTATGGGTAAACCCAAATTCAGAGGTGTACAAATACCCACTGTTCCTAAACTCAGTACCTTGTGCACATTTCAAAAATACATAGGTTTCCTTCATACAATAGAAAATCATTACAAGCTGCAGTTCAGTTGTTGGCTCTGGGTATTACTTGTTTTAGGACAACCAGCAAACACCATATATCCCTGCGATCAGAAGCGTCAGGTGGATATAATGGTTAGTTACATTTGTAAATCAGTCATCAGGGCAAAAAATTACAGATGAAAACGTTGTCACCAATTACTATTTTATTTCTACTTATTTTCACTATTTTTTTATTTCAATGATTAGTTTCTTTGGAAAACCATGAGCAAGTTACACAAATAAACCCCTGCTGAATTTAGAATTGTTTCTGTTTTTCAGAAATGTATAACTTCCTGGATTCACCCATAGGTTTCACACCTGTTTCCAACCACAAACTTCTGGCTCTGGCTCAGCTCGAGGTCCTTTTGGACCCTTGAACCCATGATTGATGATTTAGACCATCAAAGAAGTAACATAACCACAAGATAGCCTTTTTCAGGGTTAAACCAAAGTATAAAAGAAGGATTAGACAAGGAAAGAAAAAGCAACTTGAGGAGCAAAACCAAAAAACTTGTGATCAATACTTCCCAGTACAGTCTTTCACCTTTCCAACAGCACTTGTTACAAAAACGACCATCGAACATCGTTTGTTCCTTCAAGCAATACAACATTATATAATGAAGAAAATAAATGATACAGATTTGGGAGCAAGTTGAGATTAATATTTTTCTTTTTGACTATCCCTGAAAAGGGTGAATCTGAGAAAAGACCTTACTTAATAAAAAAAAAGCAAATACAGAACTGAATTAACATTTGAGCCAAATGTTTCACACAAAACCTTGAATTTATTCGAAACACTCATGAAAAAGTTTTTAAAAACATTGACTTTTATTTCACAACAGAGGCAGAACTTAACAAATGAGAGACAATGTTTACGCAACCAAGTCAATAAGTCAATGATTACAATTCAGATTGCAGACAAAGGAGATACAATTGTTGTCATAGATTAAATATGCTATAATCATTTAATGGCAGCACATGTGGAAAACAAGGATACATATCAATTACTAGATGAGACCCCCACACAGCAATCACTTTAGGATAAGGTTTTGGAGAATGAGTGCATAACATCTAACACTAAACTGTTTTTGACACAAAAATACCCTAGAAGAACGCCATTATATATGCTATCCAAGATACACAAGAATGCTGAATGACCTCCAGGTACACCCGTAGGGGGTCATTCTGATGGCGGTTGGATCGCATCCAATGGCTCATCGGATGCGGTCCGACCGCTATCTGCTGCTGCGGTCCGACCAACGCATTACAATGTGTGCAGATGGAGGGACAGTCCGACGTTTTCCGATGGTATCCCCTCGGAGGGTCAGTAATCCCTAGAATAGGGGTGGTGCCTTCACAAGTACCGCCATAGGGATTACAATGTCCCTTTCCACCTGCCCTTTCATGGTGGTTCGCCCGCCATGAAAAGACAGGCAGAAAGTGACTTTGGGGGGCCCTAGCAGGCCCCCCTGGCTCTCCGCAATGGGGCCTATCCCTGCACCATGTGGCAGGCACCGCATGGTGCCTGCCACATGGTGCATGGATGTTTTTAAAGTGTATATTTCCTATTACGGTTTGTGCTGCAGCCCTCAGCACAAGCCACAAAAGAAAATATGCACTTAGCGACTGCCGTGAAGGCTGTCGCATTGGAATAAGGGCAGGGGGACCGCCGACTCCTTGTCGGGCGGTCCCTCTTCTGCTACGGTGCCGGTCAGACGACAGTCCAACCGGAATCGTAATGAGGCCCATAGTGTCAGCAGTAGGTTCTACACAGGAACCTGCAGGTCAATACGTGAGCACATTCCTGCAAAGGATAGCACAGGAAAGCACAACATACATTAGGGTACCACACAATTTTTATAATGATTGAATGAGATTATCATTGAACCAGGAGAAGCGATCCAGTTATGCACCATGGATGTTGCATCACTTTGGACATCAATTCCTCATAAATGAAGGCTTTTTAAGCAATGGAATACTATCCTGTGAGAACTGCTGAGCTATGTGCAAATATTTTGTTTCTAGTGGAACTGAGGAATTATATCTTGTATAACAACTATTTCAGAGCATTGGGGAAATGCTATCTGCAAATAACAGGAACATCAATGGGATCTTCTGTGGACCCAGCATATGTGAATATATTTATGAAACAATTTGAAGAACAACACATATGGGATATTGAAGAGTGGAGGAATCACCTAAAGTTATTTGTAATATTTACAGATGATCTCTTTCTAATATGGAAGGGCACAAACGGCTGGAAAGGAACATCAGAGCACTGAACAATAAACATGACAGAATTAAATTTACTAGCGAAAGTCAGAAAACCACTATTTACTTTTGGATGTCAGTATAACATTGCATGAAGGCAACTGGAGCCTAGTTGTATGACAGAATATCGAGAACAACAATATCGAATGATAAAGTACCATGTCAAAAATATTGTCTACAAAAATATTGAGTTTACATACTTTGTACGTAAACTATCAAATTATAGTATCAAAAGTGGTAAATAAACATAATATCGGAAAAAAATATAGAATGGACAGAATATCGAATTCAAAATATAGAATGGACATAATATCGAATGGACATAATATAGTGGTTAATAATATCGAAATAAAGGTAAGTAATATCGATTTTCAAAATATAGAAGTACATAATATAGGCATTAAAAAATATCGAATTTTTAATAATATCGAATTTTTGTAAGTGTTTAGTATGTTAGTATATGAGTTAAAAATGTATATTATTTTTGTAATGTATGTTTAATATTTTTTAAAGTTACGAAATTTATGTAAAATTATTTTTGCGTAATTTAATTCTGTAGCGGGTTGTGGGTTTATAGGGGAATAGGGTGGGAAGTAATTTAATTATAGTAAATTAAATATTAATTTTTAGGAATTATTAATTATTTTTAATTTAATTTTGCGTTTTAGTTCTGTAGCGGGTTGTGGGTTTATAGGGGAATAGGGTGGGAAGTAATTTAATTGTAATTAAGAAAATATTTATTTTTATTTATTGGTATTGATAATTAATGTATTGTTAATTAATTATTAATTGGTAATTAATTTTTATTAATTGGTAATTAATTTGTATTAATTGATTAATTGATAATTATGTTAATTGTATTAATTTATTATTCAGAGCGGGTTGTGGGTTTATAGGGGAATAGGGTGGGAAGTAATTTAATTGTAATTAAGAAAATATTTATTTTTATTTATTGGTATTGATAATTAATTTATTGTTAATTATTAATTGGTAATTCATTTTTATTAATTGGTAATTCATTTTTATTAATTGATTAATTGATAATTATGTTAATTGTATTAATTTATTATTCGGAGCGGGTTGTGGGTTTATAGGGGAATAGGGTGGGAAGTAATTTAATTGTAATTAAGTAATTATTGAAATTCTTTTTGTGTATTGATTAATGTATTGTTAATTAATTATTAACTGGTAAATTTTTTATTACTTATTACATTTTTGGTATTGAAAATTAATTGGTTGTTGATTAATTATTAATAAGTAATTAATTTTTAATAAATAATATTGGTATTTATAATTAAGTAATTATTAAATATTTTGTAATTGGTAATTAATTTTAATTAATTTTTTATTGGTATTGATAATTAATTTATTTTTATTTAAATATTAAATCATTACTTTCCCTACTGTTGCACTCACTGGAGTGGGAATAGTAATTTTACCCCTACGCTATCCAACGCTTTCCCTACTGTTGCAGTCACTGGAGTGGGAATAGTAATTTTTACCCCTACGCTATCCAACGCTTTCCCTACTGTTGCACTCTCTGGAGTGGGAATAGTAATTTTTACCCCTACGCTATCCAATGCTTTCCCTACTGTTGCACTTACTGGCGTGGGAATAGTAATTTTTACCCTCCCGCTATCCAACGCTTTCCCTACTGTTGCACTCACTGGAGTGGGAATAGTAATTTTACCCTCCCGCTATCCAACGCTTTCCCTACTGTTGCACTCTCTGGAGTGGGAAAAGTAATTTTTACCCCTACGCTATCCAACGCTTTCCCTACTGTTGCACTCACTGGAGTGGGAATAGTAATTTTTACCCCTCCGCTATCCAACGCTTTCCTTACTGTTGCACTCTCTGGAGTGGGAATAGTAATTTTTACCCCTACGCTATCCAACGCTTTCCCTACTGTTGCACTCACTGGAGTGGAAATAGTAATTTTTACCCTCCCGCTATCCTACGCTAAAAATATTGAATATTTTTTATTAATATTAAGTTAATATATATGTATTAAAAAATTAAAATGTATGTTTATTTTTTATAACTTACATTAATTATTTATTAATTTTAAGGTTATTTAAGTATTTTTAAGTATGTTTCAGTTAATTATATTTATTATTTTATTAATTTTACATTACTTTTAATACATTTAAAAAATTCGATATTTTAACAAACTATATTATTTACAACGATATTTTGGATTCGATATTTTTGTACTTACCTGTTTGTAGATAGGAATTCGATATTTTGGCATTCTATATTTTATCCACTATATTTTTGCAGGTCGATATTTTGGCATTCTATATTCTGTCAGTGATCCATCAAAAGTATCATGCAACAGAATATCAGCCAAAAAAGTAAGTATATTAATTTATTAATATGTATAGCTCTATAATTAATTTACTTAAAATATGAAATCAAACCAATATATGTAGGGCCTCATTACAATGTGGTTCGGACCGCAACCAATGGCTTGTCGGTTGCGGTCCGAACCGCATCTACTGCTGCAGTCCGACTGACGCATTAGGATGCGTGAGGTCGGAGGCAGCAGTCGGAGTGAACGGCCGACGCCTTCCGATGGGCTCGGGCAGTCGGAGACTCCTCATAATCCCTTAGGGACAGAGTTTCCGCCATTGGGATTATAATGTTGGTTTCCGACAGCCTTTCCATGTCGGTCTTTCCGACATGGAAAGGCTGTTGTAAAGTGACATTGGGGGCCCCTAGCAGGCCCCCTTCCACCTGGCCCTCCTCATCTGGGCCTGGGGGACACCTATAGTGCCCCCCTGAAAATCCCCGCACCGTGTGGCAGGCACCATAAGGTGCCTGCCAGTTGGTGCAGGGGTTTTCGCAAACTCCCATTTCTCATAGGTCGGCGGTTCCCGCCCATCGCACAAGCTCCCATTGAGAAATGGGAGTTTCTGACCGCATGTAATTAGGAGTGCAGAACCACCGACCTATGGTCGGGCGGTTCCTCCACCAAAACGGTGTCGGTCGAAGGCAACTCCGACTGACGTCGTAATCAGGGCCAAAATATTTTAAGTGCACTAAACAGAAAAAAGGACAATTGTGTGTGGGAATTGGTATAAAGGATAAACTGTCATTTTAAAGTGGATGCGGTTATGTATGTAGCACTGTTATAATTAACATTTCTCAGTTGTTGTCTTGGTGCTTCGTAAATATAAACAAACAAATGAAAGTCAAAATCTACAAAATCATATGTCTATGCATCCCATAACATCATGCCCTGGAGGGCATTGTAGAGACAATTTTGCAGTAATAGTGGCCTAGAATCCATGAAGCACTGTTTGCCCGAGTGGGCTATTACCCTGTTCCCCTTGTCCCTAGTAGCCAATCCCTCCACTATGTAGTGCACAATGTGTATCAGGCTAGTGATATCAAGTTGGTATATCCATGGTACCACATAGCCAGGACAACTGGCAAATTAAAAAACAACATAAAGAAATTTAAGATAAACACATTTCCTTCCCTACTACCCAAATATAACCACAAACACCCCCAAAGAAATAAACAATTATAAATAAAACAATAATAACATTAAAACAGTAATTAAATGAAAGAAATAAAAACAATAAAAAAGTAAATTCACCAACTTAACAATTACATACACTTATCATCAATATTACAATTAAAATATATCCAACAAATCACATAACAAATAATACTTTAAACAATTCACATAATCATTAACTAAATAAATAGTTAATTAACATTAAAATAATTGTAAAATGAACAGTTACAATTTAAATAGCTTCCGCTCTATTCTCCTATAAACCAATAACCCACTACTAAAATATAAATTAGTACTTAAACTATACATAATAAATTTTACGTAAAAACCACAAAATAGACTTAAATATTGAAACTATAAATTAATCAATTAAACAGTGTGCATATTTAATTACAAAATAAACTTTAGTTTATATAAAATCTTAATATAAAAAAATATAATTCAAATATCCTCCCATCCTATTTCCCTACAAACTGCTACTAAATTGTAAATTAATAATTAAAGTATATAGACAAATAATGACATTAAAAATCACAAAATACACATAAATGATTTAAATAACAAGTAACTAATTTACATAATTAATTACCAATTTATTAAATCAACATTAAAATAAATTAAACATTAAACAATAATTTAATATTTAAATAACTTTCCGCCCTATTCTCATACAAACCAAACAACCCAATGCTACATTATAAATTATTAATTAAATTAATTCACTTTTAAGTTACACATTAAAAATTAGAAACTATATATTTTTAAAAACAATTATATTAATTTTACTAGCACCTAAAATTATTTTAAATACTAATATATGTTAAATGAAATAGAAACCCATATTTACTACAACTACGTTAAAGTAAATGACATTATATACAATTATATTTTTGTAAAACAATATTATATACATAAAACAACAATATTCCAACCTTTTGATATTATGGTCAACATGATTTTTGTTGTGACAATATTTTTGACACAATATGTAGATTGCATGATATTTTGGAACTGATATTTGTGTCATTCACCTGGAGCACATCAATATCTTCTAAATCAACAGACACAAATAAACTTCTGCATACCCTAAAAGATAATCCAAGAGGCCTTACTGAAAATCTCCCTTTTAGACAATTACTGCATGTGGAGAACATTGCATGCTTCAATATCATACACAGGAGAAAATGATGCAAAAAAAAATCAGAAAAGAGGATACTCTTAATAAAGCTACAGCACAAGTGAGTTAAGTAGAGAGAACAACTTTATTAAACATCCAGCACAATAATAAACTAAAAGCGCAGCTGGGTAATGTGAACAAATATTCAAAGCATACTGCAAAAATCAAAAAAACAATTCTTAAACATTGGACAGTGATTGAAAATGACCAAGATCTAAAAAGTTGTGTAATGAGAAACCCATTAGTGCACAGTTGAGAAATAGCAATACAAGGGATATTATCATTAAGATAGAACCAAAGATAGAAGTGAGTCATAACTTCCAAAACAAGGACGGACCCTTGCATGAACTGCATTCATTGTAATATTATCATTAAAAGATAGCTTCGTAAGTCTCCCAGCGACTGGAGAGCAGATACAACTGAAACAGTTTACTACATGTGACAAAGTGTCCATGTGGGAAGGGTTATGGGGGAAAGACCACACTTAAAGCTAAAATCATATTTTATGAACACAAGAGCAATATAATAAATAATAAATTGAAGGCACCAGTAGCCAGATATTGGAAGGAGATGGGATATAATTTGTGTCAAATTAGGTTTCAGATTTTGGAACAAGTAAAACCTTTGGATAGAAGAGGAGTTATTTACTATCCTAAAGAGAGAATTTCTGGACAGAGAAATTGAACACTAAGGTGCCTATTGGCTTGAATGAATAAAAAAATAAAATGTTACATTTAAATGAGTTATATGCACATTGCAGATGAAATACTGATGTATATGTTATGACAAGAAAATAAGAAAAGTTTTTATAAGGTGAAATGTACCTTATGATACCGCTGAATAAATACAGCAATAGGGATCTTTTTAAGGAGTGTAGCAATTAGGATAATATTAAACATTCATGATTATCATAACCACCGTATTTACAGCACCAGAAATTAAGTAGCATTAAAGATCATAAATATCGATACAACTGTAAATGAAGAGATACTTGCTATATGCGTACTCCTTGATTGATTGACTGAGTCTGAGTGAAGGTTTTTTAAGGGAGGAGGGAGACCATTGGTAGGCAGTTTAATTTCGGTCTAGTCATGGCAATCAATTAGAGGGTGGTTTTTACAAAACTTGTATTTGTTTAAGACTTCTTCTTAACAATAATCTTTTTTTCGTGAATTTTAAATTGTTAATAAGCCTGGAGTAATATTAGTGAGGCGGGGATTGTTTTTATTGAATTTCTGAAAGCTAGCTGCATGCCTCTCCTAATAAATCAGCTTTTTTCTCTCAAATGGTTTTCCTGTTTCTTTCTGCACCATCTTGCTGTCATAGTCGGTATGTGGATTATGTGGGCAGTATGGCTAAGGCGATATTTTTATTTTATTTTGACTTCACTATTTTCCACCACAACCCAGAACTAACAGTATGAAATTTTAAAGCATAATGCCGAGTACGATTGCTCAGCCTGCTCTGTAAGGAGAATCTGCGCTCTCTCTGCTGGGGCACTAAATTATTAATGTTTTTCCTCTCAGACGATAGTGGTTTGCCACGAAGGCATCACCACCACAACATGTGACATTCAGGCACAAAGCACAATGCATCTGTGATGATGTGTGATATGAGAGTCTGCACAGAGCGGGGCCTCGGGACATCCAGCAAACAAACAGAGACAAACGTGGCCGGCAGCGGGAAAAGTCAGCTAAATTCCGCCACCTGGATGGCCCTCGGTGATCTCATGGACATTCACAGTGTTCACATTTCGGAATAACGTGTTCAAAAAGAAAGAACACGGCGGGGGTTAAAGCGTGTCCAGGAAGTATGCTTCCAATACAATCTCTGATCTTTGAGCAGAATTCAGTCTGTCTACAGTAAGCCCAAGAAAGCGCAGCAAAAGTTATGCTGGTACAACTGTATACTTTAATTAAATGTATCCGGTAATGTTTTTGCAGATCGTGTTCATAAAGGTTAGTTAAGATAGGTCAGCCTTTCATCCGTCTGAACACAACTAACCCTTAAATTTTTTTATGCACAATTAAATAATTCTACATAGTCCGTTAATAGTGGCATATATCACAACAGTTTAACAAAAGGTGGTGGCTGTAAGAATCGGCGCACACAACACAATATCGGTACAAAGTAATTTTTGTCAAAGGTGAGTAAGTTATTGTCCATATATCTTATTTGTTGGTGCTCAGGAGGAGGGAGAGGCACCCAATCTTCCTCAGTTGGAAAAGAAACTTCTCTGCAATGATAAAAGGAAATCTCCGAGCACTCAATGAATAAATGATATGCAATGGTTACAGTATCCATTGTCCTCTATTTGAGCATCCAAACACTTGACATAGCCGTTTGTCTGTTAAGTTCCTTGCCAACACGTGTTTCATCTGTTACTTTAAATTTTTAACTTCATCAGGGCTGAAACACAAAGATAATGGCATTGTAAGGAATAGGGATTCAAGTAAGTGAGCGTAAGGAGGGATATTATAGTATATCCAGTCACATCACCAGGGTCCATCACCCAAGTTGTGCCCTTAGCATTCTTGTCATTAATTCAAATACTGTAGTGAAAGTGTGTGTTGGGGGACGAGTAAGAAAATGAATAAAAAAGTAAGAGGATATATAGTGCTAACGTCTTCTCAACTGTTTTATACGAGTCCAAGCTCACCACTGGTGTCTTTTAAACCCAAGACAGGTGGTGGTTATGTGTACTACATGCTTCTTTAGTTAAAGATGGCCGCCTCATATGGTAAAAGAAAAGGTCTTACCCTCAACTAATCTCAAATGTACACAAGTTAATGCTTGGTACTGTATCCAGATAACGAATCAATAATCTGCAAAATTGAGGAAATAGCCTGTTTTGTACCAGTTCTTTAAATACATGTCGCAAGGTTCAGATTTTGTCAACACTTACGGGTGGCTTACCTAGTGTTCAAACGATAAATGCAAAGACTTCGAGTACGTCATCATTGCATCAGTACATCTGTAATCAAATAAGTAAATATCACTATATAAACTACGGGCCAGCAACTCCCCACTGTAAGTGATACTGCAATATCTGTATGGAACGTTGTACCCATACTTCAATATGTGTTGCATTTCCCGTTATAATCAAATGGCACGTTATGAGGAAGCCGTATCGGCTTCTATCCCCAAGGTTAATTATTCTTAACCAAAAAATTAAGCTCGATGGCATGCTACCATTGTTAGATCATGCAGTCACCTAGATAACATGGCTTACCGTGGAGAGGTTGGCGTTCCCGGCGTGTATCGGGTCCGTGGCAATCAGCATGGGCGCCATATTGGTTGCCTTATTGATACCGGCGTGATCTAAAACCGCGTCATATTCAGAGAAACGACCCGGCCATCTTGTAGTATGCACATTATATATCGATCAGATTTATCTCAAATGTGAAAACAATATCCAATTGAATATACATTTCTAATATTCGTTTATACGTGACCTTGTTCGGTGCTATATGGGAGCACAAGGTAATAAGCTTGTCAATTGAGTTGTAGGTAAATCGCAGCCATCTAGTAGTAATATACAATATCAATCGGTCAAAAGTATCTCAGAACGGGAGAGAGAAATAACCCATGTGATGTAAATATTTTCTGTTGTATTCGTTTGTGCCTGGCCTTACTCGATGTTTTGACGGCACACGAGCTACTAAGTCCTTCAATTGTATAAAAGAAAATCGCGGCCATCTTGTAATAGGCAATAATACAGAGGATCAGACTGTGATCATTATATCTCATAATTTGAAATAAGGACCATCAAGATTCAGAGTCCTTGATTGATAATCGTTTAACGGAACTGCGGTAATCCTATAATCTGAATTTATTACTACATAAGACATAGTTTCCCATAGTAACTATAACTCTTGATCCACCCAAGTGAAAGAGATCAAATAAGTAGTTTACAAGGGTGAGACAGAGAGAGACAAAAGGATGAGGCGAAATGCTGTCATAACAGAAGATTATCTCCATCATACATATTGGTGGATATACTTCATTGGTATCATACCATATGAGTGGATGGCTTGCTAATACATGTTCACTTGTAATTTCTTATCTTATATAGGGTGTACACTTGTAAACAGTAAACACAAAATCCCATCGAAACTCAACAGAACAACATAGTACAGAGTGTTGAGGATATTGTATACATACTTCACCTATTATTATCATGGTAAGCATGTGTATATCTAGGGAGTAGCCTCAGATGACAGACATTGATCATATCACAACATAGTTATACATGTATATTACTGATTCAGTATTCAACCTCACCTTCGACACAACGGCCATGGGCTTCTGAACCAAACTTTGGGCTTCGGCACATAGGGCCCTTTTACGCGTAAGGCGGTCCATAGGACTGCCGTACTTGGGGCGGCAGTCTGAACACCGCCACATTGCGGGTCTGGCCGCAGTATTAAATGTGGGGCGTTCAGACCGCCACAGGACCGCTGCGACCGCTGGGGATGCAGGACCCGCGGCAGTCACTTGACGTTCAGAGGCAGAAATATGCTTGCGGTGCGACAGCGGCACATCTGAGCATATTTCGAGTTGCCTCTCCACCGCCCTTTTCATGCCGCCCTTGGACCTGGGGGTGCATGCGGGAGGGGGCACATGAAGTGACCCCCTGGTTTACACCCCAGTTCCTGCACGGTGTGGCATGTATGCCACAGCATGCAGGAAGGTGCAATTGGCACTCTCACAGTGGCGCTCTACATGTTAGGCTCTATTATGAGCCTAACAGACCGCTGCTGTCAAACCGCCACAGCACCACCCGCCAGACCAGGAATTAACTCCTAATCTGGCGGGCAGCCACACCACGTCTTTGGCGGTCATACAGCGGACGGCACATTGGTGCCACTGCTGTGTAGGACTGCCAGAGTCATAATAAGTTCCTTAATCGTTTGCAATTTAAGCAATGGTGTCCACATAGTCTGCTGATGCATGAGGCCAGGCCTTGCAAACTCATTGTGCCCCAACCTGAGGATTCAGACTCGAAAGTATGTCAGGTCGAATCTGTTTCTGAAAGACATCGCAACTTCAAAGTCAAAGAGGTATACGAAAAACAAGAAGAAACCTACATGAGACAGCGAAAACCACCCTCTATGTACAAAACTAAGAACAACATAGAGGAAAAACAACACCACACTTGAAAAACGATATGGAAAATACTTAAGTTGCATACATGGTGATTGCAAAGAAAATGACCCTTGTATTTTTACAGTAATGACTCATCAATTATAGAACTAGTACTTAAGCAAACATGCTTCACATGTCAATGTACAGAACTCGTGCACCTTTGGTTAGTGCACATAGCTTGCGCCTTTTCCAACAGGTGTCGAGTTCCTGGAGCAGCGAGTGACGCGCGGAAGCCGAGCATCAACGCGAAGTGAGATTTAAAGTCTGAAATCTTGCCTTTAATACCGCAGCCAAAGTCCACGGCCTTGTGGAGACAAGGTATCTGCGCAAACTTCATTAGCCCTGCTGCTAAGCTTTGATGCTGGCTGTGCAAGTATTAGCTGATGGCGGTCAACAAACAATGACGCAGGGCTTATTTTGTTTGTCGTCGAGCAGGTGATGGTTTTCTCGCCAGCACCTCCAGTCAAGGTCTTGAAATGGCCCCGGCTCGGGTTGTTGATGACTGCTGGAACCAAGGTGTCAGACAAAGCACGTAACGTGCGAACGTCTAAGCCGCCGTTCCGGTACGGGCTAGTCACTTCCACAGAATTCCTTTTCCATGAAAGCGACCTCTTCCTTGACAGCAGCACTTTCCAGGCAGGTGGCAGGCAGCGTGGGCAACGGAACATCTACAGCGAGGTTATTTGTTTTCGAGACATTGGGAAGTTATTCAAGGGTCAGTGCTTCTCAGACGTATTTATATACTTTCAATTAGTTATTTCATTAACTGAAAAAAATGGCTGAGAAAAATGTTGCCTTTGTGAAAAATTCAAGAAAAACATAAAAGTGTAGCCATTTTCGACAGCAAAATTAGGACATTTTTAACAAATTACTAAAAAGTCGGTTTAGCAATGCGAGTTTCACCAATTTCAGCAATCGGAAAGGGGCTTTTTGGCTTTGCCCAAAATCAAAATAATATAATATGAAGTAAATGAGGCGGTTTTAAATTTTCTCAGATCTACGTCAAAATAAGGACACAAAGAAGACTGAAAGATTTTCAGGTTGAAACAATACATAAGCACGCTCCATACATTCGAGCCCCCACAATGCGGAGTCGCGCCCCCTGCCAATACCCAATGAGCCAATGACAGGCAATGGTTTGTTTTTTGGGAAGAAGGCCATGTTTATTACAGATATCAGACATTCAAAACATGACAATTTTTCATTATTACATTCATAAATCAGATCATATCACAGCAAATAAAATAGTTTTTTCAAAATCAAGCAAGACATTCACAAATAATGTACAGAAATGCAAAATCATTGAAAAAACAAGACACTCTTCATCTCTGTGAATCCTCCCACCATTAATCCTCCAGCACTAAGGTCCAGTCAATCTTCATCCCAAGAGAACCACACAAGTGGACCCCCACCTGTATCCATGAAGGGCGGTCTCCACTCTGGTAACCGTGTCCGCACCCGAGAGGGCTGCCTCTCCAACACCAGGCTGTCCACAGGGGCCCTAGAGTGAGACCACGGTCTGGAGCCCCATGTCCTTCACGTCTAACTGTGCACCCTTGCCTCCGAGCTGGTGTGAACGTTCCTCCTTGGAAATCAGATTGCTCCTCCGCTGTTATAGGGTGATCTATGGGTTCACTTCGGCGCCGTCAGGGCGACCAGGGCCTACCGGTCCTTCGTCCACCCCACCAGAAAACAGTCAGTGCGAAGACCCAGATGCCATCAATAAACAAGTCAATGCTCATGTCCAATAAGTGAACTCTATCAGGATGAAACATCTTGTCCCCCTAATCAACCTCTGTGGTATGTTCCATAGCCATCCAGGCCTCGGGCAGAGCTTAGCCATTTCAGCGTAGAGGCGCCTAACCGACACATTCAGGGCCCTAGCTTGCACATTCGGGCCCACAGGCACCGCATTAGCATGTGCAACTCCCTGAATTCCTGCAACTTGGAGCAAGATAAAGCATCAGCTGCCTTATTATGACCACCAGGTACATGCTTAGCCCTAAAGACAACATTCAGCTTATGCAAAGTAGAACAAGGTGATTCAGTAGTCTCAGAACCAGTCTACAGGAGGCTCGCTGAGCGTTAATCACCTCAACCACTGCCATATTGTCTGACCAAAAAAGTACTGTCCTCTTCTGGAAAATGGTAGACCAAATGTTAACTGCAACCACAATAGGGAACAATTCCAGGAATGCAACATTCCTGGTCAAACTGCCATCCTGACGCACAGCTGGCTCGTCTGCCCTGCACCATTGATGCTCCAAATGGCCCTAAAACCTCCGCTGCCTGCTGCATCAGGAAACAAGCCATAGGTCTCGCTGGAGATAGGCAGGGTAGGCCATACGACTGACTCATTAAGCTGGTGCAAGAATTCCCGCCAGATCTTTAGATCCTCCCTCACGTCAGCATGGAGTCTAGTATGATGTCAGCATGGAGTCTAGAATGATGGTGCTTCTGTGAGGGACCCACCATTGCCCTGGCTATTTATCTGGAAAAGGGGCGCCCCATTGGAATAATACGAAGTGCAAAATTGAGCTGACCAACCAAGCTCTACAGTTGATGCAAAGTTACCTTCTTTCTAGAAAGGATGGAGTCCATAGCATGGGTAAAGACCTGAACTTTGTTGCGAGGCAATCGGCACTTACTGGCAGCAGTATCAATTTCAATGAACAAAAAGGACAGACACTGTTTTTGCAAGAGCAAGCGGGACCCCTAAATCCTTGAATAATGAAATGAGCTCCTCCAGCCACCTCTTACATGCCCCTGAAGCTGGCAGACCCTTGACAAGGAAATCATCTAGGTAATGAATGATGTTGATATAGCCAGTATTTTGGTTAAACACCCATTGCAACATCGTGCTAAACTGCTCAAAGTAGTGATGGAGCAGGGTTTTCCGTAAAATGAAACCTGCTCGGATTGAAACCCCTAGTAACATTTTCTAAGTTTTCTAACAGTGTGCAGTGAAAAACATGCGGTTTTAAAAACTAACATGAGGGAAAATAATACTGCGCAAGCGCGTACTAAAGCACTGAACTAGTCCGCAAATGCTTGACTAATGAAAATAAAGAGACTAGAGCTGATTTTTGTGCATGTTATTAACATTTGCTAGGAAAAATAATAATATGTGTTGCGCATGGTTAGATGCAGCATTGGGAGGGTGCGTAAAGAAAAGCATTACAAAATAAGTAATAATGCTTGTTTTATTCTCCGTAGAAGCATGGGTTAAGGAGAATGATTCTTACAAAATAAGCTGAAAAAGCAAAGAGAACATGGAGGGAAGGCAAAGGCGAGCAACCTTCGAATTTACGTGTGCCTGCCAAAAAGTTAAACGTGGAGACGAAAAACAATCAGCAAGTGAGGAACGTTTCCTCTGGAAGCGCACGAGTGGCACAAGAAGTAACAGATTTCGAAACATTAGCGGAGAGAAGGAAGCTGAAGCCTGATATTTGTATACTTGTATTTCCTGGGAAGATTCCGTCATGATGTTGAAAAAATAAAACAATAGAACATTGAGCGAGATTGACATGTCGAGTGTGGTGTGACATTACACCCCCTTCCTTAACCAATCAAATGTAGAATAGCTCCTTATTTTGAAACAAGTGTGGGTTGGACATTTGTGTTTTAGGGTATAATTATGGTGCCCGTGGAAGGGGTGTGCTGGAGGCGTTTAGGCTGATTCTTGGGAGATCGTCGCTGTCGTCGGTTTGCTGTAGAGGCCTACCTGTTTTCTTCCTGTTCCTGATTCCTGACTTAATCTTTGCCCTTTCAAATCTTCTTGAGGGGCCTTGCTGCTCTCGCGGCCAGAGAGTAGATTTCCTGTTCCTACTGGGTTAGTATAGATAGAAACCTGAATTTGCATATTCATTTGCAAATGTATTTTGTTTCTGAACCTTTTCTCTCTTCGCCTTTCCACTCCTTCAATGCACTGTCAATATGATATGAATTTTGTCATTTCTTTTGCTAATAATTTACTCAGTGATATTTCATGATTTGTACTGTGTATTGGTACTTGATGAGCATTTTATTTCACATTATTTAGATAAACATTATAAATATACACATTGAGTCCGTCTTTATTTAGAGTGAGTTTATAGATTATTGCCTATAACTAACCTACTATAAAAAGATGTCATCGCCACATTATTCTTTATGAGAAATGCAGGTTCTGTTGGAGATTGGTAAGTTAGGTACAAACTTTGCATTACACTGAACCCAGCGTGAAGGGACTTGTTGGGTAATGTAATTGGGCCTTGTTTATTGCAAATGTATTGATCCCTGATCGCTGGATCAGTTTTGGTAGCAGAGGATGGTTACTATTGATTAGTTTGGCAATAATTATTGATTATTGATCTTTGGTTATTAATATGAAAAGATAGTGTTTTGTTTTATGTAGTCTGGAAATACGGGTACGGAGTTGCCTAAGATCCCGGGATGATGATGATAATGATGTTATTTTAGCCTCAGTGGTAGAGGAATAGTGTAGAAAAGTATCACACTGCAGAAGTACTTTGTTGTTGTAATATCAAACAGTGAGATGCTGTTGATGTTATTTAGGGATTTGTTCTGTTTAGAAAAGATTGTGTAAAATAGTGAAAGTCCGCTTCCGAAATTTTGGCTTTACATCCCCAAAGGAGTACCAAGACTTTTTCACTTGAAAGTTCTTTTCACTTGATTGGGAGTAGAGTAGCGCTGGTCGTTATTTTACTAGAAGTAAAAGAATCTCTTTGAATATTTGAACTTTCTCTTTAATTAGTGGAGCAGGCAAAGTAGCATTGTTTTGTGTTGTTTCTAACAAGAATTTAGTTAAGAAAACCTTGTAGTACATTGCCGTATTATTTTGTAAACGGAGGGTCAGTAGCAGGAGTTATACTGACGTCACAAAAAGCCACGCTGGCATTGGTTGAGATAGTGGGCGTGTAGTGAGCCGTGATTGGTTGGTTGGTGTGAGTCGCACTGGTATTGGCTGAGATTCAGCAAAGTGAATGTGAGCGGAATTACGGAAGATTTCTTTGTTTGTTTCTAGTTTATTTAGCGAGAACAAGAGAGTTTAAAAATGGAGATGGTAAAAAGAATACAAGATTTCTTTAAAAAGGACAAGCCGATAGTTACTAGAGAGGGACTTCCTGTACCTCCTCCAAGATCACCTGCTTCTTTCATGATGTTAGAGCGTGGATATCATACGTGTACATGGTTAGAGAATTGGATGGGTTACACAGAAGATGATGGAGTTTTAGCTTTTCCTAAGTATGGTACTTTTAACATGAGGATATTGGCGAATTTGAGGAGACGAATGAATTTATTAAAACCAAATCCTAGACCTATGCAGTATGAGGCGCTTGAAGAGTGGGAACATGAGGCGTATAAGAGGGAGAGAGACAGGAATGGGATAAGATATAGGAAAACATTGAGAAGGTATTCAGAAGCTTTGCTTGCTGCCTTGCTTGATGCCGTGCCGGTCCCGGTGAGGTCCCCCGGCAGCAGCGTGGGTGGAGGTGTCGGCTCCGCGGTTGGTCTCGTTCCAAGCTCGGCGCGTGTGAGGCCGCCGCAGAGGAACGACCAGAGGCGGCCGGAGGCAGCCAGAAAAGGGCAGAAAGTACTGAGGCTCTGAGGTACTGAGCCTAGAGAAAAAGGATTTCAACTGAGAGCTCTGTCATCTGTCATCAGGAGAGCTCTGTCAGCATCCAGCTTCGGCGTGCTGTGAAGTGCAGCAGCAGCGGGAGCTGGAGCAGGTCGAGAGAGGTGAGCAGAGGGACGGGGGGAGCCAAAGACTATCAAGGCCCGTCCTGAGCCCCCCACCGAGCACCCTGAGCACCCCTGAGTCTTCGGAGCCGTGCCGGAGCTGCGCCAACAGCCCAATAGCTCCAGTGACATCCTGCACTGCGCGCCGGAGCTCCGCCAACAGTCCAACAGCTCCATGGTCATCCAGTGTCGCCTTGCACTGCGCGCACAGAGCGTACTACGGTGCAGAGAGCAGAAGGGAGCGAAATGGAGTAGAAGGGAGCAGAGATCTGAGAGCCAGTGATCAGAGAGGCAACCTGGGACAACGAGATCACAACCGGCCACTTATCCCGCGCCGGCCCCCGCAACCTCGCTTCCCTTTGTTACTTCTGCAAGATCCTACGATCAGACAAAATAGAAAGAAAAATAAAGAGTAAGATCAATACTAGCCAGAGCAGGCACCTAGGTTGAGCGCTATTACCATCAGTCGGTAGAAAGCGTAACCTGCCTGTGCAGACCAACGAGTAGCTTCTACTACTAATCTCTTGTTCTCTCCCTCTTTATGGCATATAAAAAATTGCGTTCACAGACAATTTATATGAAAAGACTGGGCACTCAGCAGATCTCACGAAATCGTCCAGGCAAGGCCGCCCATATCGGATTCCTCTTTGGGAACGCGGATATCTCAAAATTCTTTACAAGACCAGTCAAATCTGTTAAGTCAGACCAAGGGTCTTCGCAAAATGTACAAATCGACCAGAGCGAAGCCCAGGACAAAGGAACAGATAATATAGAGAAAAGTAATTCTTCATTACAAAACGTCAAAGCCTGTGACGGAAAGCCGACCAATGACACCACTACTTTAACATCTTTAACTCTAACATCTGTAAAATATGAGGATAGTCAAGGATGCGCTGACCTTTCTCTCTGTCTCAAAGATCAAAAGTCTCGCCAAATTGCCGAGTCAGACTTTACCTTACCAGATATAAAAATTAATGAATCATTATTCCAAAGGGCTGATAAAGTTACAATAGCAGAGTCCCCGGGACCGTTAAACAGTACTCCACAGAGACGTTTCGCCTCAGAAGAGAAATACTCCCATCTTTCGGAATTACCTTTCCTAAATAATATGCTCTCATCTAATGGCCAAAACCCAGTGTCTGACTCATTATTGACTCTTCAAAAGATCTTGGAGTCAGTGCTACATCTCTTAGGGAATATGATGGAAAATTCCGATCAGATGTTGGATACCCAAATCGGAATGCTCCAATACCTCGTTAACAAGAAAAAGAAACACCAGCAAGCGGCCCAGCAAGTCTTACCTTTGAAATCCTATGGAGAGGATAAAGGAATAGTGGAATCACCAAAAGATAACCCTTTAAGAGAAACTCCTACCCAACTAAAGAAAGGAAAAGCGACCCAAACCAATTGGATTTCTAAAAAAGGAAAGACCAAAAAAACGGAAAATAGAACAATCTATTCCATTAGAAAGCTATTTAAAGAGCCAAATAAGGAAAAAGTCTGTAACAAAGCAATTCCTTTCTATCCAATTTTTTACCGATGCGGACTAAAGGACCCACTCCATTCTCCAAAACCTGAAACAAACAAAAGACTCACAACAAAGAGTGAATCCTTAATAACTGATACTCTGGACTCACTCTTATCTAAAAAGGAAAAAAGGATAGAAAAAGATCCGCGACAAGATACTAAAAAGACCTAGAAGAAGAATCACGAAAAAGAAAGCACAAAAGCTAACATTTTCGATGCATTCAACTCAGCAATGCAAAACCTTAGAAAAGGTACAATCCCCAAGATCAGACAACAGACTTCACGTGATCGGACACAGTGACCAAGATCTTAAGGAGAAAGCAACTCAAAAACATCTAAATCCTCTCACTGCAAAATGTTCTATGCCTGGCTGTGATATAGAGTATCCAGTGTCATCTTGTGCCCAAAACAAAGACCAGTCCTCGGAGGCAACAAGTTCCCTAGCACAGCGGAGTCAATCATGCTTTCTGGAATTTTCTGATTTATTTCCCTCAGGAAATGATCCACTAAACCGAGGAGAATAGTGAATTTAATTCGCAAGATCCCAAAATTACAGTCGCTAACAAGTTCTGAAATAAAATTAGGAGTGTTCCCGTCAAAGTCTAAAAACACGGTGGCTATTGTGGAATTCAGGTCGAGTGTTATTCCATCAATAATCATAAACAAAAGTGAGATCCTTCATAAAAATGAATACGATGTTGCAGCAGCAAATAATAGGGGAACCCAACCAAAGGGGAAACCAGAGGAAAAGAACACTATAAAAACACAGCTCTCTGACGATAACATCAGCAGCATCAAAAATTCCACAAGTATCCCTAACGAAAATTTGACCATTTCGATAGAAAACGGAGAGAGAGTGATCAGGAATAAAAACAAAGTTAAGCAGGAGATACCCTCAATGGAACATCATTGGTCCTGGATACCGGAGACCCTAAACAGCCACAAGCAGGGAAGGGAAATCAAACTCCCCTTTTAACAGCAGGTTGTCCATAGCATCGTGGAATATCGCAGGAAAAACTAAAGAGAAAATGGCATCAATTTTGGAAGACTCCCCGGCGTTGGTCATTCTCCAGAAAACTTGGGCAACAAAGCCATTCGATCAAAATGATTATTTGTCTATGATAGAGCAGCAGAACAGGTGGCCCGGGGTCATGCTAAAGGAGGTTTAGCAATTTTGGTTCACGAGGACTTCTTTTGGGATCAGGAAGTAATCCCCATGGACCACAGAAATATCCAATGCCTAAAGGTTAAATGCTGGCTCGCCGCTAAGGACTCTCCAACTGACCTAATAATCTTTAACGCCTACATTCCACCAGGTCCTTCGAACGACGCTCTTTTGGTCAAAATATTCGAAGAAATAGAAAGGGTGGTGGAAGTGAGAGGTTTCCCTCCCGTTTTCCTTATAGGAGACTTCAACGGGAAAATATCCAACGATCTCATAGATAAATGGGAATACGAAGAACAAGCAGAAGCTCTATCAATCCGTACTCCATTATTTCCACCTGGGATCAAGGCAGACAAACGAGGGAAAATCCTACTATCTTCCCTCCCCATAATAAACGGATTCATCCAAAATGGACGTACAGTAGGAGACATTCCGGCATCCTTTACAAGAAAAGGCAACTTCACCGCTTCTATATTAGACTATATGATCTGTAGTCTAGTTCTGTTCAACAGGGTCGAAAAATTAAGTACAAAATTTTATCATGGAAGTGATCACGCCATATTAAGACTTGAAACCGAAATAACATTGCAACGATTATGCATGTACAAAGTTCATTACTCGTGAATCAGGCCCAAAGGAGAATATTCTGGGCATCCACCGCTTTTAATAAAATCAACTACGCAGTTGACAAGGCAAAAGTATTACAATTCACACACTCCTCTGACCCAATAGCAAATTTCGAAATAGTGCTCAATGAAATAATGCAAGCTCTACAGGTAAATCTAAAACTTCGGGACAACGGAGCCATATCTCAAATAAGAAAGTTCCCAGACATAAGAGTCACTGCATTAAATAAATTAATTCGCATGCAATTTCAAAACCCTTGTAAGACAAGAGAATTGGAAATCAAATATCTAAGAAAATGCCGGAGGAGGGAAAAAGAAAAATTGCGAAAATCGCAGCAGGACAAAAACTGGGTCGAAATCCAAACTGCAGCAAAACAAAACAATACTCGTGTGTATTGGAGCTTAATAGCCAAACAAACAGGAACGAAGAAATCCTTGCAAGCATCACCAGTTCCCCCGAAGGAATGGGAAAAATTCCTATGTAATCTATATAAATCAAATTGGAATCATGAAAATTTGAATCATCAATTATGTACGCAGACGGAAAATAAACAAAATATTTCTTCTCCTGTTGCCCGTCAAATAGAGTATCACATAAAGAAAGCAAGATCATCAGCAGCAATGGGCCCGGATCAAATTCCAATGAAGGCACTACAATGTAATCCTGTGGAATGGAGCAAATTCCTAGTACCATTATTCTCACGTTGCTACAATACCGGGAAAATTCCCAAATCATGGAAGGGGAGTATAGTTATTCCAATTCATAAGAAAGGATCCCGGCTGCATCCAGGCAACTACCGACAGATTGCACTGTTGGACGCAATAGGGAAGATCTTTGCGGCAAGTGTCCTGGACCATCTTAAAGATTGGGCCTTTTCTTCTGGAGTGATCCCTCTTAATCAGGCCGGGTTTAGACAGACACATTCAGTAACGGACAACATAGCGGTTCTACAGACAATTATCGACAAATACGTAGTCCTAAAATCGCAGGTCGTCTATGCGGTCTTTGTTGATTTTTAAACGGCATTTGATAGAGTGGATAGACCAACACTCTGGAAAAAACTCAGAAACCTGGGAATCCCGGAAATTCTTCTTGATCTTATTATCTCACTACACTCCGAAACATGGTGCCAGGTACAACTGGGACAAGAAAAGGGACTCACCAGCCCAATCGCTACACCAAACAGCCTTAGGCAAGGCTGCCTTCTGGCTCCCCTCCTTTTTTCATTATACCTCAGTGATCTCCCGGACAGTTTTCTACAGGTTATAAATTTCCCCCCGAAGATAGCATCATGTAACATACACACCATGATGTACGCCGACGACGTTGTAATTTTTGATCTTACCCCTTTCGGATTACAAAGGAACCTAGACGCATTAACAAGATATACAAAGGAAAATTTCTTGGTTCCAAATACAACTAAAACGAAAATAGTCTCATTTAGAGGGAGAAAGCATTACACAAATTACAACTGGACACTGGGAGGAGAAACGTTAGAAGTGGTAAAAGAATATACCTATTTGGGCCGGATCTTTAATCAAACACTTGGAAACTCTACCCACCTGCAGCATTTAAATCGTAAAGCAGATATTCATGTGGCAGCACTCCAACGTTTATACTCTTCTTCCGGGCAAAGACACTTCCAATCCTTACTACAGGTTTATAGCTCTAAGATTCCCCCAATTTTATCGTATGCTCTGGAATATATACCAATTACCCAGTGGCATCAAATACAAATGAAAGAAGGGAAAATTCTCCGTAAACTGGCTAAGGTCCAACAAGCTGTTCCTGCACAAGCTCTGCGTTTAGAATTTTCCTTAGTTAGTTCTTTTGCTAGAGCGATCACTAATGTACTAAGATGGGCGTACAATCTTCTACACGCAGACCAAGGCACTTTAAGATTCTTACTAAAAAAGAGACATTCGAGACTGAATATACAAAATATACTCTAAGCCAGAACTTGATTATTGCTTTTAAATTATCTAATTGTACAATTGCACTTTTGAAATCGTGGACTACTGCCCAAATGAAGCTCTTCCTGAAACATCTGACGCCAAGGATTAGTTACGATCTGGACATCTTGCACTGTTCTAAATTACACCATTATGAACATTATGCAGAAGCCATTACATACAAACAGGCTCAACAATACATTCGTTTTTCCTTAAGGCATGGAATTCGGCGGTGTATAATTTTAATGCGGTTTGGGTTACTCCCTTTTAATTCACTGACATCTAAATGGACTCACAAAGAACATGTTACCAGCAATTGTGATCTTTGCAATGGTGGTGTGCAAGATATGAAGCACGTATTGTCGGTATGCCCAAACCTGATACTGGTTGAGGCTAGAAGGCGCTATTTAAAACCAATACAATTTAGATATAACAGCGCATCCGTGCAGAATCTGATCACGCTTTTTAACTCTTCCCCAGATGAATTTGTATGTCACAATTTGTTTACATTTTTAAAATCTTTTTTAAATTTGTATTGATTGTTTTATGTGTATAGTAATAGTAATCGTTTTGTATGAAATTTGTTGTTCTCAGCAGAGAACTAAATCAAATAAATTAAAACTTGAAACTTGAACTTGAGAAGGTATTCAGAAGCTAGGTGGGATGATCAGATGAAAAGATGGAGGAGAGAAGTGATCGCGGATGGATTATATCCAGTAGTAATTGCTGAGGATCAGGCTGGAGGAAAATGTAAAGAGAAAAAGAATAATGTAGAGATTTCAGAATTAGATATGGATCCAAATGAAATCGATGATGAATTATTAGATGAGATGCTACTAAAGAGACCTCCACCATATCAGGAGAGCCCGGATGGGATTTCTCCGAGTGCACCGTTAATTGAAATAGAAGCTCCACAATTTCACAAGTTACACATGTTCCGGCAGCTTCACAGTCTTCATTGGTTACTCGAGAGTTGCAGGAAAGAGAGATTGACATGTTAAATAGAACAAGAGAGGAGTTGACTCAGAAAATTAGTCAGGTGAGTTTAAATGCTGAAGCGTTATCAGTTCCGGTAACAATTGGTCCTATAGTTCCATTGTATAGTGAGGGTCAAAATATTTCGAGAGTACATGCATTAACAGTTCCAGTGAATAGTACTTAAGATGTTAGTGGGCAAGAATCAAATGAAATGAATACATCACTAATTGATATTCCAGCAAATGGAAATATGACTGAAACGCCAAAAAGAAGTGTACAGATTGATCCTAGAAAATTAATGACAAATGTGAGAGAAACGACTTCAGTATCAGGGAGTTCAGTGGGACCCTCGCCAGAAGAGTTGGATGATTGGATTAGGGGAATGGCATCTAATAAATCTAATCAGAGTATAGATATAGGTAGGTTCAGAGTAGATCTGGAAGAAATGATTAATGGCACAATAAGTCCGGAGAGACTGAGTAAATATCAGGATGAAGAGTTGCTATTTTTGTGTAAAAATATTACATGGAAGCGAAGAATTTACATGAGAAGTTGGCAGAAGCAGCACAAGAATATGGAGTGGATATTGGGAAATCTAAAGTTTTGCAGGAAACATATAGATTGGATTTTACTGAAAAGGATTTAGACAGTTTGAATACATCTGGTAAACGTTTGCAAATAAAAGAGTTGATTAATACCTTGACGAGATGGGGTGATGTGGAACGATGGAAAGGTAGATGGGCAAAAAAGAAGGAACAAATGATTGCTAGTAAAAATGTGAATGCATCTTCTTTACTTCCGTTAAGAGAAACAGAGCAAGTTGAAATGATATATCTGATGAGAGAAGTTCCAGGTGGTGGATATGTTCACATCCTTGGTCAAGACAGGATATATTGTCTTTTACTAATGATTTCCCCAGATTGAGAGAAAATCCTGTAGAGTGGTACAAACAGGTAGAGAGGTTTGTAAAAGTTTCAGAGGTCTTGTTGAAAGACTTGGATGGTTTGTTTGACATTGTACTTCCAGCTGATTTATGGACTGAGTGTAAAATTGCAGTTGATTGGCCAAAAGAGGAATATCCTAGAGATGTCAAAACAGGAGCACCTTCAGAAGAAGTGATGAAAAAATATAATCGGGTAATTACTTACTTGAAGGGTAAAATTTCTCCAAAAGAAACAGATTGGGTTAAAATTGATAGGACAACACAGGAGTCAAAAGAATCCGTACATGCATATTATGAAAGGCTTTTACAGGTGTTTAAACAGTATAGTGGTTTTGAAAGTATAACTGACAAAGATATGGAACATTTTGTGTACAGGTTTGTATTTGGATTGAGACCTGAGATTAGTAATATGATTCAGCAACATTTGATTTGTTGGCAGAGTAAGACAGTGGATGAAATTTTGAGATATGCTAAGTATTGTAGCGATGATATTGAGGCAAGGCATAAGGAATTAAAAGATGATGTGGGCACAGGTGAAAGTGGCGCAACAGAAAGATATTATGTTAATGGTTCTCAAACAGATTTTCAAATGAAAGAACAGAATCAGAATTTTCAGAATGGTCAGGTACCTAAAATGAATGGTGTATTAAATGGAGGAAGAGGTAGAGGTAAGAATAATAGAGAAGAAATTAAAAAGAAATTTCCTTTTCATGCGTGCGGAAAGTTAGGACATTGAAAGAACGAGTGTAAGACCTTGTTAGGAAATAATGGAATGATTAAAAATTTCAATCCACAGATGCAGAGTGAAGTGGTTGTGAATCAATAACACCTGCAACAGGTAGTTACACCACATGTTCAACAAATACAAGTACCTCAAGCTCCTATGCCAAATAATGTAAATGCTCAGGTACAGAGATACAGTGCGAATGCTGGATTTCACACGAGTGAAAAAGTTGGTAAGAATCAAAATGTACAACAATATTGGTTGCAGTGTCCTGAGAGGGATCCAGATTCATCTCAATGACGGTGCCTGAGGGGGGAGGAAGAGTGTGTGCTTGGCGCATCTCTAGTGGTAGATCAATCAGGTCCTTTTGTTGATGGGAAAGTGGAAGGTAATGATATTACATTCCTTGTGGACACTGGTGCTACCCGTTCTACTGTAAGAGCAGCAGAAATTCCAAACCTACCCCTCTCGGGAGAAACTATCCAAGTTGTGGGAGTCTCAAATAAATATATTAAGACTCCAATAACAAAACCAATGGAGGTTCATATAGGTAAATTCAAAGATATGCATCGTTTTGTGGTATGTGACACAAGTCCAGTGCATCTTTTAGGTAGGGACTTACTTTGCAAAATGAATTGGACCATCTATTGGCCACCGGATGGTATTGCTTTTCAGACACCAGATGAAGATGTTGCTTTTAAAATGATGTTAGCAAAGCAAGGGACAGAAGTAAATGATTTATATTCATTACTAACACTAGAGGATTTGCCTGGTGAGTTGAGAGACACAGTAAGAACTGATGCGTGGGATTTTACAAGAAAAGACATTGGACTGATGAAGGGTGTTGATCCTATTCAAATTATGGTCAAACAAGGTGCAGAGTTTCCAAAAACGCCTCCGTATAAGATGAGTCCTGAGACTATAGCAGGGGTTATTCCTGTAATAGAACAAATGATTGAACAGGACATTCTGAAAGAAATATTAGGAAGTCCTTGCAATTCACCTATTATGGGAATTAAGAAACCAAGTGGAAAGTACAGAGTAGTGCAAGATTTACGCAAGATTAATAAAATTGTGGTACCTTGCTGTCCAATAGTGCCAAACCCAGCAGTGATTCTTTACCAAATTCCTTGTGATGCGGAATGGTATACAGTGATTGATTTGTGTCAAGCATTTTTCTCGATACCTTTACATCCGGATAGCCAATATTTATTTGCTTTCCGGTTCGGAGACCGTGTTTTGGCATGGTGCCGAGTTCCTCAAGGGTATACAGAGAGCCCTTCAATTTTTAATCAGATTTTGAAAAAATGTCTAGAGTCATTAGTTATGCCAGAGAATTCAGTATTAGTGCACTACATTGATGACCTATTGGAGGTATCAAAAACACGAGAGGCATGTGTGACAGATACAATTGCTCTACTGAACCATTTGGCAGAAGGTGGGCATAAAGTGTCACCAGCAAAATCACAATTTTGTCAAAAAGAAGTTCAATATTTGGGACACAAAATTGAGAAAGGAGTTAGGAAAGTATTTCAGGATCGAATCAATGTGATCTTGCAAACGGAACCTCCCAAAACACAGAAAGAAGTTCGAATGTTTCTGGGCATGGTGGGATATTGTAGGCAATGGATCAGTGGATTTTCACTGATTGCCAAGCCTCTACAGAGGTTGACTCACAAAGATGTGACTGATCCGATTGAATTGGATGAGGAGAGCATGAAAGCTTTTATTGAGCTGCGAGATAGTCTTTGTCTAGCACCTGTATTGGGAATGCCAGACTATACGAAAGATTTTGCATTATTCTGTTGTGACACAAACACACGAAATGGCACGTCGTCCAGTGGCATATTTTTCTGCTACCTTGGACTCAGTGGCTGCAGCGTTACCAGGTTGTTTGAAAGCAGTGGCTGCTACCTGTGTGAGTCTTGAGCAGAGTAGCAGAGTGAAGCAATTGTTATGGGACATCCAGTGAAAGTGTATGTGCCACATTCTGTTGAAGTTTTGCTGACCCGTACCAGGACTCAGCACATGACAAATAGTCGCTTGACTAAATACGAGAGAGTGATTCTGGGTGCTGAAAATGTGACAGTAACAAGATGCACTACATTGAACCCAGCAACTTTGTTGCCGAGTTCAAATTGTGAAGAAGTGAAAGACGAGGCAGATCATGATTGTTTGGATGTGACGGAGTTGTGTACAAAACCAAGACCTGACATAAAAGATACACCACTGGAGGAATCAGATTGTGTGATGTTTGTAGATGGATCTTGTCTGAGAGATGAGAAAGGTGTATTGAGTGCTTCGTATGCTGTATGTACAGTGGCCATGGTTCTTGAAGCATCTTGTCTAAGAGGGATAAATTCAGCATACATTTCTAAGTTGGTCGCATTGACCAGGGCATGAATAATTGGCAAAAATTTGAGAGTAACCATACTCACTGACAGTCAATATGGTTTCGGGGTGGTGCATGACTTTGGTCAATTGTGGATGCAACGTGGATTTCTGACTTCTTCAGGATCCCCAATACGAAACAGTAGAAATGTGAAGGATTTACTGAATGCACTACAATTGCCCAGAAAGATTGCAGTGGTTAAATGTTCGGCACATAAGTCAGAAAATTACTATGTGACCAGTGGAAACAGATACGCAGACCAAGTGGCTCGTTTCTGTGCACAAAATTCAATTTCAATAAACAGAGGAAAAGAGAGAAATAATACAAATTGTCACTTGATGTTCTCTGCAATAGAAACATGGGATGAAATTAAACAGTTGCAGGAAGAAGCTAGTGAAGAGGAAAAATACATTTGGATCAAATCAGGCTGTAAAAAGAGACCTGATGATGAAGTATGGGTGTATGTAGATGAGAGACCAGTAATGCCAGACTGTTTACTTTCACAGATGGCAAGGATGTACCATGGAATAGCACATGTTGGGAGAGATGCTATGATTAGACTTTTCAAACAGTCATGGTACAATCCAAAGTTCAGGGCCATTGCAGAGAGTCTATGCCAAAGATGCACAGTGTGCCAGCAACAAAATCCAGGGAGAAAGGCAGTTGTTCGTTGGGGTCGAATTGGGAAAGCTGCTGGACCTTTTACTAAGTTGCAGGCAGACTTTATTGAGCTCCCTCCTTATAATGGACTAAAATATGTGTTGGTTGTTGTTTGTCTCTTTTCTCGTTGGGTGGAAGCATTTCCAACAAGAAGAAATGATAGTCTAACAGTTACTAAATTGCTTTTGAGAGAGATAATTCCTAGGTTTGGATTTCCAGTCTCTTTAGAAATGGATAGAGGAACTCATTTTAACAATGAAATAATTTGGATGATTTGTGCAGCATTACAAATTGAACAAAAGCTGCATTGTGCCTATCGACCAGAAGCATCAGGAGTGGTCGAGCAAATTAATGGCACTATCAAATCCAGACTATCAAAGGTCTGTGCATCCACAGCACTGAAATGGCCAGATGCTTTACCCTTGGTATTGATGAGTCTGAGAAGTATTCCTGATAAAAAGAATGGATAATCCCCACACGAAATTATTATGGGGAGAGCAATGAGACAGCCGATTGTACCAGCAAATCAACTGATGAATATTACTGATGATCTGGTGCTTGATTATTGCAAAGGATTGGCTGATGTAGTGCGTTCTGTGTCTCATCAGGTTGGAGAAATTGCAACTACAACTCAGCAAGAACAAGCACATGATCTAAGTCCAGGAGAATGGGTCCTGGTGAAGAAAGACGTGAGAAAATAGTGTTTGAGCCTAGATGGCACGGCCCTTACCAGTTGATACTGGTGACAACGACAGCAGTAAAGTGTGGTGGCTTGCCAAATTGGATACATGCAAGTCATACAAGAAGAGTCCCAAGTCCACTCGAAAGACAAGAAGAAGCAGAAAGTGGAGAAAGTGAAGTCATAGAGTCTGAAGTTACAGATTCTGAAGTGGAACAAGGAACAAGTCGAATAGAGTGGGCACCAGATACTGGTTCTCAAAAAACTGCTGTTGAGAAAGAAAAAGAGAAAGTGATTGATGAGAATCAACAGAGAAAAGGACTGAATAAAAGAACTTGCGATCTTGGGAATGATGTTGAAGAAACAGTTCAAGTAAAGAAAGCAAGGAAAGGTGATGAGTGGCCAGAAGGAGCGAAAAGACTGAAATACACTCTGAAACAAAGATCACCTGACACAATAATTGAAGTTTCAGATCAGACTGAGCAAAGTGAGTCTGAAGAAGAATCAGTTCGGAAAAGAAAAAGAGTAAGGGTTCCAAATAAGAAATACATACCACCAGAATGGACATATGTGGTGTTGGAAGAAATTGAAAACACAGATCAGATCAAAGAAAATACTGGTACAGAGTTGAGTGAAGGAGATGGTTTTGAACCACCTTAAAGAACTGTGAAAATTAAGGTGCAACAATTTTTGAGAAAATTATTCTGAATCATTCAAGAGATTTGATGAAGAAGAAGATATATTAAAAAAAAGAAAAAGAGGGGGTAAAGAAGAAAGCCATAAAGTGTGTGGGGATACACTACTTTGCTACACTACTTTTGATAGATCTTACAAAATGTTTATTGTATTATTGATAGATTTTTGAATTTTTCTTAGTTTTTTTAGTTTTAGAATTGGTGCAAATTTAACTAGAAATGGCAAATACAGTTGAGACTGGACATCAAAATCATAGTTTTAAATGTAGATGTATTAATGCTTGCTTATTTAGTATTTTTCTACTAATGTTGGTGTGGTTAACATTAATTGTTGTTGTGCCTGTCTTAATGGTAACTAATCATAAGAATAACACTAATACTAATGGTGTGATGAGTGAAAAAGTAGACACTAAAGATTCTGAAGAAGACTCACATACTAAATTAGAAAAGATGAAGGATGACAGCATCTATCATCATGATAAATCAATTAATGATTTTTCGTTAAATGTCTTTACCAAGTTATTGTATGAGTATGTTGATGTAATGGATGCGAGAGATTCTTATGTGTGCATGCAATTACCGTCGTCTGTTTCAGAGGGGGTGACTTATCATCACCTACCCTTAACATATGGTGTGTCTTGTAGTGTCTTAACTAGTCTGTTCTACGAGAAGGGTAGTTTGCAATATTTTTATTCTAACATGGATTTAGTATTCTCAGAAATTCCTATTAGAAGGAATATGAATAAAATAAATAGTGCTAGAAATGCGGAATACATGGGAGAATTTTTTCATACTACACAAACAATAGATACAGTATATGCATATAGACACAACCTCACCTGTAGATTACGATTTGAAGAAATAGAATTCATTAACATGGTTGAAGATAGAAGACAAGAGTTTCAGAGAAAATCTGCTGAGCAGAAGTCTCATGTACCTCCATGGGCTTTCAGAGAAGGAGATTACAAGAAGGGTGAGACTTAAGCTGCCATGATCCTAGACTGGTATCATAGAGGAAAGCTTTGTTTGCTTAGACAAAAGACTGATTATAATAATTATTTCATTGGTTCTAATGAATGTGATCATACCTTTCTAATAACGGGAGGATGAGAATTAAAAGGAGGAACTGATCCTGTCTTTCCGGGAAATTATTATGTGAGTGGTAAGAATGCCTACTATAGGTTGCCTGTACATTGGTATGGGTGTTGTTATTTAGCGATAGTATTTCCGAAAATTTATCACATGGATAAGAATAATAGAATCAATGAAGCAAAGAATGGACTAATACGTAATAAGAGAGCGAGTTTTTCAGAAATAATAGGGGATGTTTTTGGAGCACTGATACCTTCAGTTGGAGTTATTTTGAATTCACACAAAATTAGAAAATTGTCCACAGTGGTTGATCGATTATCAACCGACACTGCTGGTGGGTTTTTAATGGTTGATACTGAGATGGTTGCAATTAGATATATGGTTTTGCAAAATCGACTTGCCCTTGATGTATTATTGGCAAAAGAGGGTGGAGTCTGCAATATGTTGAAAATACAACAATGTTGCACTTATATCCCTGATAAGAGTAAGAGTCTTGGGTATTTTAAGAATTTTACAAATCTTCATCAAGATTTGTCTGAATTGAAGGTTGATGGTGCTTGGGAGAAACTTGGTAAGAGTTTTTCCTCTGTGGGAAATTGGTTTTCTACATTTGGGAATAGTTTATTAGGGAGAATATTAAGACATATCATTGCAGTGGTTACAGTGATACTAATGATTTTCTTGATTTATAAGTGTTGCAAATGCAAGAAAGAGACATCTGATAACAAACGAAGAGCAAGAAAGAGAAAGAGAGAAGAGATAGAACTAGAATATAGAAGAGGAAATTATTATGAAATGATGAGAGATTTTGATGGAATAATGATAAAACGAGAGATAACAACAGCTTTCTTAGTGACAAATTGTATTGGTGGGTATTTGGTGATGGCTCAAAGACGCCATCAAAGGGGGGATTGATGGAGCAGGGTTTTCGGTAAAATGAAACCTGCTCAGATTGAAAGCCCTAGTAACATTTTCTAATTTTTCTAACAGTGTGCAGTGAAAAACATGCGGTTTTAAAAACTAACATGAGGGAAAATAATACTGCGCAAGCGCGTACTAAAGCACTGTACTATGCTTGACTAATGAAAATAAAGAGACTAATGCTGCTTTTTGTGCATGTTATTAACGTTTGCTAGGAAAAATAATAATATGGGTTGCGCATGGTTAGATGCAGCATTGGGAGGGTGCGTAAAGAAAAGAATTACAAAATAAGTAATAATGCTTGTTTTATTCTCCGTAGAAGCATGGGTTAAGGAGAATGATTTTTACAAAATAAGCTGAAAAAGCAAAGAGAACGTAGAGGGTGAGGCAAAGGCGAGCAACCTTCGAATTTACGTATGCCTGCCAAAAGTTAAACGTGGAGACGAAAAACAATCAGCAAGTGAGGAACGTTTCCTCTGGAAGCGCACGAGTTGCACAAGAAGTAACAGATTTCGAAACATTAGCGGAGAGAAGGAAGCTGTAGCCTGATATTTGTACACTTGTATTTCCTGGGAAGATTCCGTCATGATGTTGAAAAAATAAAACAATAGAACATTGAGCGAGATGGACATGTCGAGTGTGGTGTGACAGTACACCCCCTTCCTTAACCAATCAAATGTAGAATAGCTCCTTATTTTGAAACAAGTGTGGGTTGGACATTTGGGTTTTAGGGAATAATTGAGGTGCTCGGTGGGAGGGGTGTGCTGGAGGAGATCGTCGCTGTCGTCGGTTTGCTGTAGAGGCCTACCTGTTTTCTTCCTGTTCCTGATTCCTGACTTAATCTTTGCCCTTTCAAATCTTCTTGAGGGGCCTTGCTGCTCTCGTGGCCAGAGAGTAGATTTCCTGTTCCTACTGGGTTAGTATAGATAGAAACCTGAATTTGCATATTCATTTGCAAACGTATTTTTGTTTCTGAACCTTTTCTCTATACGCCTTTACACTCCTTCAATGCACTGTCAATATGATGTGAATTTTGACATTTCTTTTGCTAATAATTTACTCAGTGATATTTCATGATTTGTACTGTGTATTGGTACTTGATGAGCATTATATTTCACATTATTTAGATAAACATTATAAATATACACATTGAGTCCGTCTTTATTTAGGGTGAGTTTATAGATTATTGCCTATAACTAACCAACTATAAAAAGATGTCATCGCCACATTATTCTTTATGAGAAATGCAGGTTCTGTTGGAGATTGGTAAGTTAGGTACGAACTTTACATTACACTGAACCCAGCATGAAGGGACTTGTTGGGTAATGTAATTGGGCCTTGTTTATTGCAAATTTATTGATCCCTTATCGCTAGATCAGTAGTTACAGGAAACTACACAGCCCATGGGCATACATTTGTCATAAAAATAATGACCCCCATACTGAAAGCCAAGTAAGTGGTAATCATCAGGGTGCACAAGAAGAAGTCTAAATGGGTACTCGATGTCCGTTTTTGCCTAAAGTGCCCCAGGGCCAGCCTGCGCACCTTAGCAAGTGCCATGTCAACCGATGCATAAGTCACCGAGCAGAGACCAGGGTTGATCGCATTGTAGACAGATAAGCCCTTGGGTGCCGAGAGATTATGAATTAGCCTAAAACGACCAGGTTCTTTTTTCGGGACCACACCTAAGGGGGAACAAACAAAATCAAACAATGAGGGCTCGGTAAAAGGACCCGCAATCCTACCCAACCTGCTTTCCTTCTCCAGCTTCTGAGTGACTAATCCTGGATAGGCCCGCACGGACAACAAAATATTCCAGTGAGAAACAGGTAAAATACAATGAGCTGGAATGCAAAATCCACTGTAAAACAACTGATATAACAACTGAGCCGCTTTCCTGTTAGGGTACAAATTAAGCCAATTGAGGAGTTTCTCAAATTTAACTGGGGTGGGTAAGCCCTTACTGGTTGGATGACTTAGAGGGCTCCTTCCCTTTGTCTTTGGATTTTTTAACACATTTGAATTCTGGATGGGAGCAGTGCCCGCAGAATGAGCACACATGTTTGAATTTACAAGATCCTGCTGGCGGAGTGCACAGCTTCCTGTTAAATGCCCAACAGGATCCTTTCCTGTCCCCGTTGCCCCCTTGAGTACAAAAAGGCTGCTTAATGGGGGTATTGCCATTTACGTTCGACCTAGACCTCTCGTGCACTTTCGCCAGGGACTCAACCTGTCTCTGCAAATCGGCAATGGTGGACAACATGGTGGCGGAAGGAGCCCAACGGGCAGTAAGTGTGTGTGCTCCCTGACTCCATGCTGCAGGACTCGCTAGTTGGGACAGCAAAGATGCAATGGACCCCAGTCACAGGATGTGTAGAAGCCCCAAACCCTTCCCAGAGTCCGCCTGAGCCTCTGGTTGTGACGGCCCAACTGGCCGCACACCTGACACCTGCGCACTAGGTCCCGGCCCAGTTTGCCCCACAGGTTCCTCGGTTCTCTGATCTGAGAGTAGCTTCAAGGACTGCCTAATCTCTGTCAGCACACTAAGTACATCACCGGAAGCGGACACAACCTGTTGTGGATCAATGAGTGTGGTGATGGGTGTAGGGGCCAAAGTTGGGGGGGTTAGACCTATAATGGAGATGGTCAGGTGGTTAAGCCTATATTAGAGACAGTCTGGGTGTTTAAGCCTAGATTGGAGACCGTCGCCTTCGAGTCACTCTGGGACTCCTCTACTACGACTGCCCCTGAGTCTGCCGACTGTACTATATCCTGTGGGGAGGATTGGCTGCCCGCGGGGGAACAATTGACCGTCTTGGACACTGTACTACGATCTATTCAGGTTCTGGCTCGTGCTCAGACTCAGAGGCTGAGCTGCCAGGCTCCCCACCTTCCCCCAACTTTGCGAGGACCATCTTTAATAGCTGGGCCAATTCAGGGTCACAACCCTTCCTCTTGCCCACCCAGCCCTCTTTTGCTCGCATTGTAAACCCAGGGAACCATGAACACCAAAAGTATAAGCCGCAGCACAATACAGTTTAATTCACTGGAGGAGTACTCACCTCAAGTCCCGTCCGCATTCCCGACCCAGCGCAGCTGAAGGAAGTGGGTGCACAAATTTGCTGTACGACAGGCCACAACAGCCCCAAAAAGTCAAATTGTGCAGGGAAGGGGAGGGGGGGGACCACTGCTCAAAAGGGAAACAACCATTACAACGCACTACATTTACAACGCAGTCATTACAACGCAACTGCCTTTACATCGCATGCCATTACAACGCAGCCATTACAACGCATGTCACTACAACGCATGCCATTACAACGCATGTCACTACAATGCATGCCATTACAACGCATTACCCCTACACTATCCAACACTTACCCTACTGTTGCACTCACTGGAGTGGGAATAGTAATTTTTACCCCTACACTATCCAACAGTTACCCTACTGTTGCACTCACTGGAGTGGGAATAGTAATTTTTACCCCTACACTATCCAACACTTACCCTACTGCTGCCCCAAAAGTATTATGCGTTGTAATGGTATGCGTTGTAGTGGTATGCGTTGTAATGGAATGCGTTGTAAATGTAGTTTCTAAAAATGCGTTGTGATGGCATGCGTTGTAAAATCATGCGTTGTAATGGATGTTGCGATGTAAAAAACACGTTGTAAAGGCATGTGTTGTAAATGTTTGCGTTGTAACATGTCCTATTCGCTCAAAGGCAACAACCCCCACCTGTGGGAGAAACTGAAAGGAGGGGAGGCACAAAAAAGTGTAAAAGCCCTCAAAATGGGGAATAACCAGCTAAAGAGAACCAAGAGTGCCAGCCCGGGGCATCAGAAAACCAAACAACAGGGACTGATTGAACTCCTTCAGAGCTCATGGCACAGTATGATGATGTAAGCGCTGCCCCAATTGCGGTCGAGAGGAGCCCGCGCTGATGCGGTGCTTCGGTATGCAGAACAAAGCAGAGCAAAAGTAGCCTGCATTGATGAGGCACTCCGGTGTTAATGGGGAAAACCGAAGTAGATGGGAGCCTGCAAGACAAAAAGGAATGGGTGGAAGTGATGTGCTCAAGGGGGAACACTTGGCCCAACACCCGAGCAACGCTCCAGCTGGAACCTTAGAGGCGCGTCCCTTCTCTGCCTCCACGCCTCCCTGGCCAACGAGTTGCGAGCATGGGGACGAGGCCCAACCCCCGGAGGCCCTGGGTCCTAATGCCATGCCCCAGGAAATCAGAGGGCTCTGTT
The DNA here is from genome assembly GCA_963921515.1 of Calotriton arnoldi. Taxonomy (NCBI): domain Eukaryota; kingdom Metazoa; phylum Chordata; class Amphibia; order Caudata; family Salamandridae; genus Calotriton; species Calotriton arnoldi. Next base: position 1,632,859 of record CAWUFW010003001.1, on the reverse strand, counting down.
AACTTTTTCTGAGCTATTCAACCCACCTACACCACTTATTTTGTTTTTCCTATTTAATTATTTTGTATTTTTCCACACGTTTTTTTACCACACACTGCCATGGGAACTGTGTGGGGGTTTACAGTGCATACATTGGTTATTTGGTTGCAATGATGTCAAATGGATCTTTTCACCTTTGATATCCTAACATCTCCTTATCATAGAACACAATCTGAATATCATGCATACCCCGTTAAGCCTTGACTCTCAGGATAGTGAAACAGCACTGTTCAAAGCTTTACTCAGGGAAGTGCTGTGGGCTACAGACTCAGAACTCAGTATAATCAATGAGGATTAATAAATCAATTGCCAGCCAATACTTTGCTTAAAAAAGAAGACCTATTTTAATTCCTTTACACAGCAGAAACAAATGTGCATGAAACAAACATCAGAGTCAATATACATCAAGGATTCAAATGGGTAATTATTACAGGGCTTTGAAGTAAACCCTGGTTTACTTCATGTGCCTCTGGACATTGCTATTCTTTGGATCACCCACTAGCAAGAGTCACTTTATGTATTTAAGCAGCCCTGGTGCCTTTATCTATATGTGGCTTTCTCAGCTTTCCTGCAGTTGCGTGTTCATATATATGCTTGGCCAATAGATGCCTTTCAAGCTGGGCGAGTGCATTAGAGGGGTAGAAAAAAGAGGGAGACCCGCTACCCATTGCAGAGAGAAAAATACAGGCAGGGAGCGATGCCTACATTGATGCCGTTCGGACTGGAGCACTGCTCATGGGAATTGAGTAGGCCCAAGGAACACTCCACTCAAACGGAGCCGAATAGCCCACCCACACATTAGTATTCATTCATTAGAGAAAGGAGTTTGGAGAACGCGGAAGGGCTAAAAGGTGGTGGGCGGGTGGGGGGATTAAAAATGTAACCAAGTCCCTATGCACAATGGTCTCTGGGCCCAAAGGGTGGTGAGTGCATGATGGAATCTATAGATAAAGCCTATCAACCACAATCGGGTAGTGAGGTGTAGGGGAGGTACAGGCATTTACCGGTATGATCTTAGTAGGCATAGTTACGCAAACCACTTAAGTGATGTATGTTCGACCTGGCCCTTTTTGCAGGTTTATCCCCAAATTTTGCCTCTTGCCTCCTATTTTTTCTAACCTGTTTTGTTGGCTTTAGGACTCTGGGCACTTTACCACTGCTGATCAGTGCTAAAGTGCATATGCTGTCTGTGTAAATTATGATTCGGATTGGTTCTCCATGACTGGCATATTTAATTTACTGGTAAGTCCCTAGTAAAGTGCACTATATGTGCCAAGGGCCTGCATATCAAATGCTACTAGTGGGCCTGCAGCACTGGTTGTGCCACCCACACGAGTAGCCCTGTAAACTTGTCTCAGGTCTGCCATTGCACTGTCTGTGAGTGCTGTTTTAAACTGCCATGTTGACCTGGCAAGTGCACTCACTTGCCAGGCCCAACCCTTCCCTTTTTCTACATGTAAGGCACCCCTAAGGTAGGCCCAAGGTACCGCCATTGGCAGTGTGCAGTGTATGTTAAAGGTAGGACATGTACTAGTGTGTTTTAAATGTCTTTATTATAAAATACTGACATTTCGCTTTTCACTATTGCAAGGATTAGCTCTCCCATAGGCTATCATTGGAGCTGCCTTGTAACATGTTACAAGTGTAACTTTCAATTGGGAAGATATAGAGATTTGGAGTTTGGGCTCCCTAAGCTCAGAATGCAAAAAGTACATCTTTTAGTGAAGGTGTTTTTTAAATTGTGGGTTTGAGAATGCCACTTTTAGAAAGGGGTGCATTTTCTTGCTTTACCATTCTGAGTCTCTCCCTGCCTGTGGAATCATTGTTTGTGCATTCACTCTAGACAGTCACACAAAGGGAGCTGAGGTGTGTCCTGCATATCCTGAGGAGGCTGATGGGTCTTCCTGAGTAGAGTGGTGAATAGGCTGTGCCTGTCCTTTCACAATGCTGCCTCCACCCCCCGGGAGTGTGTCTGGAGCCAAGGCAGAGCAAGGCAGATACTTGTAAACTACAAAGACTTCAAAGGCCAAAAGGGGTATGAGCATTGGACCTAAAACCCCAGACTTTCAGAACACTTCTGGATCAAGAGGAACCTCTGCCAAGGAAAAGAGCTGAAGAGCTGTGAGGAGGAGTACTGCCCCTTTGGTGTGTGTTGCTTTGCTGGGTTGGCCTGCAGTTGCAGCTTCTGCTTCGGAGAGGACAAAGGACTGAACTTTGCTGTGTATTCTGCTTGTGAAGTTTCTCCAAGGGCTTGTGTGTGCTTGCCTCCTGTTAAGAAGTCTCAGGGCTATCAAAAGTCTCAGGGCTATCAAAGACATCATCTGCAGCATCCCTGAACTCCACTGCTGGGAGTTCTGACCAGCCTTGTGGTGCCAATTCCAGTTCTCGGCCCTTGAAGGTTGTTCCTGCTGCAAAAAGCATCAAGAAGACATTAAAATCAACGAATCGCCCTTTCAGCGCCTGCTTTCCTACGCAGCATCGACCTGTGGAAGAAATTTCCATGCGCTGCCACCGTGTGGCTGAAGAAATCGACACAGCTTTTGCCTGGGACTGAAGAAACTGCTTCAGCCCGAGTTCAGCGCACCGTGTCTCCGAAGTCCGAGACCCCATACTGACTCCGACGCAGGCCCTGCTGTGCTGCTGATGACGCATCGTTGGACCGCGGCTGAAGAAACCGATGCAGCACCTCTTTGCCACCACTGCATCGATCTCCAGTGAGTCCAGATTTCCATGAATCACACCTGTGCAACAGTTTTTTCTGGTTATCACCCGCACACCAGAACCGTCTTGGGATTTCGTCCCTACAGTCAGGATTTGACGCAACACTTCTGCGTGCAGCAGAACTGTTGCATCGCCTCCTCATGGACCCAGGAACGGACGCATCGCTGTGTTTTCTGACGCTTCCCTCCTCTACGGCTGTTTTGTCTTGTGGATTTTGACGCATTTGAGGTACTTTGTGCAAAATTACCGCATCCATAGAGTTCTATGAACAGCATTGCTTAAACCTTTAAAAAGTCATACTTTGAGTTGTGTATGTTAGATTTTTGTCGTTTTGGTCTAGTTTGGTTTAGATAAAGATACTTTATTTTTCTAAACTGGTGTGGTGTCCATTTGTAGTGTTTTCATTGTGTTACTGTGTGTGTTATGTACAAATGTTTTATACATTGTCTCTGAGATAAGACTGACTGCTCATGCCAAGCTACCAAGGGGGTGAGCAGTAGTTATCTTGGGTGTGTAATTCCCTTATCCTGACTAGAAAGAAGGGTCCCTACTTGGACAGAGTGTATACCACTGCCAACTAGAGACCCCCATTTCTAGCAATGAAACATAGTCCATGGGCTCTGAAGTATTTTCGTCCTGGCTACGTGTCCGAAACCATTTAAGTCCTCAGGAAATGGAAGAGAAAGCTCAAGGCCCAAATAATAATTCTGTGTAAGTTAGCATGATCATGATACACGATCAACAATCACTATCACCCTATACTGAGAAAAACAACATCCCCATTGTTCGGTAAAGCTATTTTTGACAACCATGATGGACTGACAAAGTCTATTGAATCCAACTGCCTCATAGTCCAAGAGCAATCTACAAAACTGTAACACAATCACAAAAGCATCTTATAGTACGAAAGAGAGAAACCGCAAAATCAGGGATGAAACACAAATTATCAGGTGAAATGAGAAAACACATAAAATCAATTGGCAGGTGAGTAGGATAAGACAATTTTCAAATAGGAATAAAGGATTGAACACAGTAAGTTACGTTTGACCTGACAAGGGTTTAAAAGTTAAAGGTAGTTTGGTGGAGGAATCTTAGGGCCAGATGTATCAACATTGCCTTTTGCAATTCCATAATAGCGAATTTTACCGATTCGCTATTATGGAATCGCAAAATGCAATGTATGTAGGTTTCGCAAATAAAAGTGCGATTCCTACGCATTTCTTATTTGCGACTGGCAAATTGCGAGTCGCAAATAAGGAATGGATTCCCATTCATTCCTATGGGCCTAAAGGCCCATAGGAATAAATGGGAATTGCATGCGCAATTTGCGAGTACCCAATAGGTACTCGCAAATTGCGCATGCAATTTCAAGGGTGCCAAATGGACACCCTGTTGCACCCCTGAAATATGCATGTGTGCACATGTGGCACACATTCATGCCCTAAGGGCATGTATGTACGCCACATGGCACCTAGAAAAATGCAAAAAAGTGCATTTTTCTAGGAATTTGCAAATTACCACCAACTAGAAGTTGGAGGCAATTTGCGATTCCTTACAGCCAGGTCGCAATTTATTTTTGCTTCCTGCATTGCATTTAAGGAATCGCAAATTGCGATTTCTTAAATGCATTCGTAAAATAGGTAATCGCAAAAATTGCGATTCCCTATTTTTGCCATAAAAGTTAAAGGTAGTTTGGTGGAGGAATCTTAGGGCCAGATGTATCAACATTGCCTTTTGCAATTCCATAATAGCGAATTTTACCGATTCGCTATTATGGAATCGCAAAATGCAATGTATGTAGGTTTCGCAAATAAAAGTGCGATTCCTACGCATTTCTTATTTGCGACTGGCAAATTGCGAGTCGCAAATAAGGAATGGATTCCCATTCATTCCTATGGGCTAAAGGCCCATAGGAATAAATGGAATTGCATGCGCAATTTGCGAGTACCCAATAGGTACTCGCAAATTGCGCATGTAATTTCAAGGGTGCCAAATGGACACCCTGTTGCACCCCTGAAATATGCATGTGTGCACATGTGGCACACATTCATGCCCTAAGGGCATGTATGTACGCCACATGGCACCTAGAAAAATGCAAAAGTGCATTTTTCTAGGAATTTGCAAATTACCACCAACTAGAAGTTGGAGGCAATTTGTGATTCCTTACAGCCAGGTCGCAATTTATTTTTGCTTCCTGCATTGCATTTAAGGAATCGCAAATTGCGATTTCTTAAATGCATTCGTAAAATAGGTAATCGCAAAAATTGCGATTCCCTATTTTTGCCATTGCCTTTTGGGATGATACATCCCAAAAGGCTTTTTTCCCGTTCGCAAACAGGCCGATTCTGCGAATCGGCCTGTTTGCGAACGGGAAAATGCTTGATACATCTGCCCCTTAGACCTAGGAGAATCCCAAGGGAGTAAAATGCTAACACCTCCTCAGCGCTCAATTTGTAAAAAAATAAAAAATAAGTGCCAGTTTCCTCCTCGGGAGGCCACTGCAGCTTGTACCGCCCATTGCCCCTGCCAGCCCTGCCAATGACAGCACAAACAAAATTACTAACCATCACACTCGTACATAAGTGACAATTCAGACTATTCCAGGGCCCCAAAGCTATGAGAATGGCTTGGGCAGCCGCTATTAGTCCTTTTAAATGTTTAATTTACTTAATAAACAACTGTTGTGTGCTCATCTTTAACTTAGACAAACAGCACCACTAAGTGGCAGACTGTCATAAGTACCGGTGTTGGCAATTAAGTGCTGATGTTGAGCACCGGAAACCACCAGCTCAAATTAAGCACTGCACCTCCTCTTCTGGCACTGTCTGCACTCAGGCCACATCCAGCTGCGCTTCCTTATCAACAAGGTTACCTGTTATGCCTGCAAGTGGAAGAGAGTGATTACGAAAGTTAGAGGCTATTCATTTCCAAATATACTCTGTCATCCGGGTGGCAGAGGTGTCAGGGTTAAAGGATGGCTGGTCCTCAGGATGCTGAGGACCATGCACTGGCGTTCACCTAGCTTAAGTGTAGCCCTTGCCATAGGTTTCCAAAAGCGCTGCTCAAGTTGAACCCCTATGCTCTTGGATTGACGAGGGTGTGTGCTCATGTTTGAGAGTGACTCCCCGACGTCTAAGGAGAGAGAGAGGAAGTGAGTCCAGAGCGTTATGTCAATGGAGGAGATGAGTATAGTGGGGTCCATGTGGGAATGAGCATAGCAGGGGCGGCTCTTCCGTTATGGCGGAGGAGTGTCACCCCACTGCTGAAACCATCAGACGTATGTAAAATAAAATGACAACAAAGCAGTTATAAAACTGCTTTGTTATCATTTTATTTTACTCCCACAGACGAGTCTTTAGGGCGGGGCAATCATGAGCAGGAGTGGTGGGCTCAGGGCACACTGCCAGAGTGCATTTCCGTTTGGCCGGCCAATTGCTCACTCTGGATTTAGGTAAAGGGGTGGGCTGTCCTGCTATAGACTGCTCACATTTAGGAACTGATTTTCCAGCTATCTGCCAGGTCTGCGGATCCCAAATTAGCCCATTAATGCCTTCCCACTCCCCCTCTGAGTCACCATGGGAATGTTCAGAACTCCCTCACACATCGAGGTTTCCCAGAACCAATGTGTCAACAATGGATTTTCCTATGTCCGAAGTTCTCGTAAATGCTAGGTCTATGGTCAAACACAGTGCTGAGCTCTGATTTTTTTGGGAAACACAGGGTTCATCTATAGTGTTTATTACGGAAACCTTGGCTGATCCAGATAGTAACTCAGACATGGTAGCAGCCCTCCCTGAGGGTTTTGCTATATTCCAACTAGAAAGGCCCAAAAATCGGGGGGGGGGGCATAGCCATACTCCATAGGTCAGATCTTTCAGAAAATACCTCCCTATCGTTTCAAAGTGTTGTGGAGCAATATCTTTCAACATAGGGCTCTCCAAAACTCAGTTGTTTAATGGCATGATTATTTATAGACCTTCAGGTTCTAGATCAATGTTTGCTCAAGAAATCTGCAATCTTTTGGAGGGTCACATTCTTACTACAGACTATACTGTATTAGGTGATTTTAATTTTCGCCTGGAAGGTAGCCAAGATATAGACACACAAACCTTCCTGCAAACAATGACTGGACTGGGTCTCCCCGGGCGGTTACTTACCCTACACAGCAGGCAGGACATACCCTAGATGGTATCTTTACAAATAACCCAGCTCTCACTATTGCCAAAATTCTACCATTGGTCTGGTGAGACCATAGGGCCATTCTATTTGACATATGGATAAAGCAGCCTACTCCTGCAACTAACACTCACCCTGCCTGTTCCTTCTTCCGGGCTTGGCATAAAATCCAACCAGCCCCCTTTTCTAATGCACTGACTACTTCACTTCTGGAACCCTCAGACAATGTTGAAACGGCAGTCGCGAGATATACTCAGTAGCTGGAGGATGCCACCGTTTTACTGGCAACCAATAAACAGGTTAAATCCAATTGGCTTAAAAAGCCAGCCCCCTGGTTTACTGCTGAACTTAGGACACAAAAACAACTTTGCAGGAGACAGGAAAAGTTATGGAGCCCTGAGTACAGTGAAACTGATAAAATTAAATATAAATACTGTCTAACACTCTATAAGGCCTTAATTAGGAAAGAGAAGACATCTTACTATACCTAAGAAATAGATGAAGTAAAAAATTCCACTAAAGAACTATTCAAGACTGTCACTAAACTTACAACAGTAAAAAATACACAGAGGGAAACCAGTCAATCCTTCTGTGATATGCTGGCTGACTTCTTTTTACAGAAAGTCGAAATGGTATAGAAGGGATTTACCTCAGTTACGTCATCTCCATTCTCAGAGCCTGTCTCTCAGTTGCACCAGTATCACTTGAAATGTTCAGTGAGTTTATCCACCCAGTAAGGAGGAGGTCTTCAACTCTCTTCATTGTTCAAAGTCTGGTTCCCCGTGTGATCCTTGCCCACCCAGAGTGGCTAAGCTAGCGGTGACACTATTGCCCTAGCCCTTACCTCGATCTTTCAACTTATGCTCAGCTCAGGCACTTTTCCTACTTCCTGGAAAAATGTTTTGATACTCCCACTTCTGAAGAAGGCTACACTGGATCCTAAAGACCATAATAGCTACTGCTCGATTTTGCGCCTCCCCCTTCCAGCAAAAATATTGAAAAAATAATGAATTCCCAGCTCATGGAATATATCCAACAGAATAACCTTCTTGATCCCACTCAATTTGGTTTCTGAGCTGGACACAGCACGGAATCAGCTCTAATCAATGCGACTGAAGAGATCAGAATGGCAGTGGACCAGGGAAAGGGAGCGGCCCTGGTCCTGCTTGACCTCTCAGCGGCCTTCGATACCGTTAGTCACCGATTGCTGTTGGATCGCCTTGCTAACCTAGAGATCACAGGCACAGCTTGGACATTACTGAAATAATTTTTTGAGGATCGTGAGCAGTCGGTCAATATGGACCCTTTATCCTCCAACCCTTTCTCACTTCCGTGTGGGGTCCCACAGGGCTCTGCGCTTAGCCCAAACCACTTTTATGTATATGTCTCGCACCTGTAGAGAGAGTAAGAATTCCCCTTGGAAAGCCTATAACAGACACATTCATTCACAAACTCACTTCGATTTACTCTTTCTTGTGAATAGACTCAACATAGAAATGCACTGGAATCCACCCTCCAGACTTGTATACCACCAATTATGAGATGTAACATCAAGGGATATTTTTAATTATTTAATATAAAATAAATTTTAACTTCATATCAAACTACCTTTCTTTACTTCGTGTAATCAAAGCATTAAAAATTGTAAAATTCATATATAACATGCAATATACGATTTTAAAATACAATGTATACAGTGTATACAAACACTTATTAAAATATCTACAACGACAAAGGAAGAAAATCTTACCGGGGAACCCTTTTTGCACAGTTCAAAAAGCTGTTGCATTAACTGATCCAACAGTTCACATCAAGTTTGTATCCTGTTGAATGTGAGATTCCATTCATTCCAGTGATTCCTTGTGGTCGGATTCAGCAGTGCTCAGCGTCGACGCGTTTCGGTGGAGATAACTACTAAAAACCACCTTCCTCAGGACAGAAAATAATAAGGGATTTTTTCTTCCCTCCTCAAAATTGTATTGTATTGTATTGTATTGTATATGGAATTTATAAAGCGCAACAAACACCCTACGTGTACCCTGGCGCTAAAAGTACATGTATACAAACCAACGTCAGGCAAGAAAGGACAGAACCTAAAGAAAAACATTACTCAAAAGAAAGACAGGAACACTATCTGGGGAACAGCCACGTTTTGATCCTTTTTCTAAACAAAGACAGGGTACTGCATTGTCTGATTTCAGTTGGGAGTGTGTTCCAGAGCTTTGCAGCAGCAACACTAAAAGATCTTCCTCCCGATCTGACCTTATTGAACCTGGGTATCTTTGCCAGGTAGGCAGAAGAAGAACGGAGGGTCCGGGTAGGAATATACCAGACCAATTTCTTCTGCAACGGTCTAGGACCGAGTCCATGTAATGCCCTAAACCCCATACAAAGGGATTTAAAATAGATTCTTTGCTGCACAGGGAGCCAATGTAGCTCCGATAGGCACATTGAAGCAGAAGAGCTTCGAGGTCTAGACAAGGCCAGTTTCGCAGCCGTGTTCTGGACACGCTGCAGTCTCTGTATCAAATACTTTGGGGACTCCAGCAGCAAAGCATTACAATAGTCAAGTCTACTTAGGATGGCGCCTTGAACAACCAAGGCTCTGGCCGAAATTGGGAGCAACGGAAGAATCTTTCTCAGAGCCCTAATGAGGCCAAAACAGCACCCCACCAACTTGTTCACTTGCGTCTCCAGCGATAGGTTGGCATTAAACATAACTCCCAAATTTCGCACCGTCTTAGATGGCGGCAAAGTTGTAGATGAGCCAAGGGGCCAGAAGTTGTGAGGAAGAGGCCGATGGACCTTCCCAACTGCGCAGTGTACAATTTCGGTTTTATCCGAATTGAATTGCAAGGAGTTATTCCGTAGCCACTGCGCAGTGTCATGCATACATGCATGAAAATCCTCCAGGGCGTTGGGTGACGTTTCATCAAGAGAAATAATAATCTGGGTATCATCAGCATAATTCACCAATTTTACATTATGAGCCCGAATGATATTAATCAGTGGGCTCAAGTAGATGTTAAATTAAATTGGGCTGATGGCGGATCCTTGTGGAACTCCATGACAGATGTTAGTAAAGGCTGACTGGAAAGGGGAAGGGCCACTGCCTGACACCTGCCAGATAAGTAGGATCGAAACCAGTCCAGGGCAGTGCCCACTACTCCCACCTCCTCTAAACGTGTTAGCAAAATGTCATGGTTGACCGTGTCGAAAGCGGCAGACAGGTCAAGCAAAATAAGTATTGCTGATTGTCCCCTGTCTGCCCACAGACGCAAATCATCCAGCACGGTCACCAAGGCTGACTCTGTTCCGTGTTCTGGACGGAAGCCGAATTGTACATCTGCCAGACAGTTGTTACGTTCTAGAAAAACTGACAGAGATTTGCTAACCAGACGTTCAAGGATCTTCACTGGATAGGGAGGAGAGAGATGGGCCGATAGTTACCCGGACAGGTTGGATCAAGAGTGGCCTTCTTCAAGAGTGGCATAACTACCGCCTGTTTCCAGCCAGATGGTACAACTCCACTAGATAGTGATTGGTTACATATCTGTCGGAGTCTAGGGAAAAGTTCTGAAGCAAATTCCTTCCAGATTTTATGAGGAAGGGGATCCAAAGGAGAGCCCGAAGAAACACCCATAGCAAGCCTATAAAATTCCTCATCCGAAAGGAGCTCGAAATGGTCCAGGAAACTCTGTTTATCGGTCCCTTCGCCAATCTGTGTTCCTGCGCCAGGCACCCCTCCCGTATCGGCAAACGGAATAACTGCCCCTGGAGTCACAGCCTCTGTCCCCCCAGAGAGGTTCTTTTTGAGACCTGAGATGATCGTTCTAATCTTATCATTAAAAAAAGTAGCCAAACTATCACAGAGATCTTGAGTAGGCTGAACCTCATTTTGTAAGCACTGAGGATTAGTAAAGTCATCAATGATTTTAAAGATACATTTAGACTTATTCAGTGATTTCAAGATAAGCTCTGCAAAATATTCCTGCTTCGCAGCAAAAATTTCTTTCTTATAGAGAGAAATAGCCGCTTTCAGGCGATCTTATCCTCATTCACGTAGTACTTTCTCCACTTCCTTTCTGCCTGTTTGCATTTTAATTTCAGGGCTTTTAGTTTTCGTTGAACCACCTAGCAGAAGGTCTACCCCTGTTTTTGCAATTTTTAAAAGGGGCGATTTCATTAACAAATGAGGAAATAAGATTGCGAAAGTCTGTATAATTCTCCTCCACTGACCTAAGCATATCCAAATCCCCATTAATAGAGAACGTAGGTGACTGTGACACCTTTTCCATTAACCTCCTCCAGTCCCTTCCCACGAAACTCCTTACATCCCTCAGAGCAGGAGCTCCTCGACTGGGGATGACCGTCCGAAATTTAACCAAATGGTGGGCAGTCCAATCTACGGGAAGCACCTCCATATGGTCAATGACCCCTTCCTCACTAAAAACAAGGTCAAGCAAGTGTCCTCCCATATGTGTAGATCCGGTACTAACAATACTAACAATATGTGTGATCTATAGAGAGGGAAAACATACAGAGATATATATTTAATTTCTATATCTTCTGAATCAATGCCCCTCCCTAGACATTCAAATTCTTTATTCTTCTCTGTTGCCCAAGTATAAAAAACTCACACAGAATTTTATCCCCTTAATAGTCTCCTATTGGTGCATAATCTCATTTGGTGGTTACATGTATCCCTTAACTGAATCTATTGGGCTGCCCAAACTCTGAAAGGAAAGTCTCTGCTATTCATTCACACAAACCATACATCCCAAGTTCTTCTCGTTTTGCTGGAAAAAATAACACTCACCACTCTTGGTGATACGTGTCCAGCCGGTATGTAGTGGATATTTAAGATTTGTGGCTTTGTATAATTAGCCCACAATCTCGACTCAGAACGGGAGAATACCTTTTCGTAATTCTGAGGTAAAAAAAGAGAGAACATACAGGGTGCTCTTAGACTTAATCATCCCTTATTAAAACTATTTCTCCTACAGTGGTATTTAGATGATCTTACCTCCTAAGGACCAACCTTGTCTCATATATATGTAGACTTTATGTCCTAAGTTTTGTAGGGACAATATATCTCCTGCTCATGCACTCTTATTTTGCTGCTGTCAACTGGAGAGAGGAGTGGATTTTTCTCATATATCCTCTTCCTTCCGTATTGCTGTAACTTTCCAATCCGGATTCCAAAACCACACCCCAGGATTCAATTCTTTGAGGTTGTGAGGAGCTTGTCCCTAAAATACGCAACCAGCCTTAATCTTAGTCGAGTATTCTCAGATACATGTAGGGGCATATTCACAAGAACGTGTGATAACTACCGCAAGTGTAGCTTAACGCAACCCCACACATCGCAGTCCATCGCGGAAAAACAACTCCGTGTCAACGTGGTATTCACAACACGGTGGTACCATGCGATAGTCACAGGACAACGCGTCAAATGAATGCGTTAAAAACAACGCGACGCCGCAAAAACGCGAAAATAGTAGCGATGACGCCAATCGCGATACAAAAATCTACGAAAACCAGCCACAGGCCTGCAAGTCCCACGCGTCATGCGGGAAAATGCACCATAAAAGTAGAAAAAACATACAAACAAAAGCCAAACAACAGCGAAGCACAATGGAGGCAGCCGGAGCAAGTACAGAGGACAACCAGAACCCCACAAGCCCCACGGAGGACCAGCCTGGGACCTCGGGGTTAGGGAAGGGCAAGGACAAGAAGAAGAGGAAGACGAAGTTCAGTCCGCAGGAAAACAGGATCCTGATAACGGAGGTGATAGAACACCATCAATCACTGTTCGTCACCTCCACTGTGTCACTGGCAACTAAAAATGGAATATGGCAGACCATCGTGGACAAGGTGAATGCAGTCGGAGTGCTGAAGAGGACAATGGACGAGGTCAAGAGGTGCTGGAATGATGTGAAGCGCAAAACCAAGCTGAAACTCGCAAACAACCGGAAGGCAGCAATGCAGACTGGAGGTGGGAGTCCAGCGCCACAGGAGGAGCTGGACGAGATGGAGGAAATGGTCTCCACAGTCATCAGTGGGGAGACGGTGGCAGGAGTCGGGGGACCGGACACTGCTCAACATGACCGGACACAACAGCAACAGTGTGAGTAACCACCAGGGACTGGGGGGACGGGGGGAGATGGACACAATGGCACACATGCACAATTAAGCATAGCACATCTGCGGACAAAACATGCCTCAGACCCACAACTCCCACCAAGAAACCAATGCACACAGGCATGCAACATCTCAGCACTGCATAAGCACAGAACCCAGAGGCACACCACATGGAAGGGAGAAGGGCAGCTAAATCAGAGCTGCAGGGGCGACTCCCCCAAAATGCGGCACACACACATAACATGCAGAGCACATCAACATTGACAACGAGGTGGTACAAACCGCAACACGTCCACAACAGAACAGAGGACACAACAGGTGCCCCATGTGTGTAGTAACTGGCCAATCACATATGGCACTGCAGGGAAATGTGAGTTGACAATGTACAAGTACAAACTCACATCCGTGATGTAGTCGGAATGTCCACTGTCCCCCATCAAATAGGCAGCTCCCCCAAACAGTCACAATGTACACTGTCATGCAGTCTGAATTCAGACATGTAGAATGCGTCAACATACATGTGTACGCGATGTTAAACTGCATCTCCCCTTCACATTGCAGGGGGAAATACAACACCTCCTGCAGAGCAGTCCGAACCTCTCTTCTCTGATGAGGAAGAGGACCACCACACCTTCGACTCAGATGCCCTCGAACAGCTTGTGGAGAGCCTCCGCAGCCCACTTCCAGGATCAGGGCAGCCCAGCTGCCACGAGGAGCCCCCCACCCTGCACAGTACACACAGCAGGCAGCACCCACCACCACGGCTGCCTCCCAGGACCCCCACGTCGAACACATGGCCTTCCAACGCCGTGTGTTGGGGTGCCAGGAGAAGCTGGCTGAACAGGTGCAGGTGGGGTTCGACCGCATGGCAGCCAAACTAGACGCCATACGTGGGTGTCTAAGTCCCATCAGGGACCACTCACAGTCCCTAACGGACACCCACAGTCCGCTCCTTGCTCTCCAACGGACCATGGCTGACATCGCCAGAGTCCTGACTCTGCGACAAGAATAACTGTCTAGCCAGAGTGCCTCCAGCGATCTCGCCCGGGAGTTGGGACACAGGCGTAGGATCATGAAGAACATGGAGCGGATGCAGGCGGAAAGAGCGGCTGCCACGGCTGCACACCAGCGAGAGGTAGCTGGGTCCCTCAATGCCCTAAAGACCCTCCTCATGGCATTGCTGCCACAAGGCCTGGCGCTGATGCATGCTGCTGCTACCACCCCATCCACATCTCCGGCCCCTGATGTGTCTGTGCCACACAGTGCTGGAGACAGTACACCACCACCCACATGTGAGGCACATGCAACTGCAGAGGATGAAGATGCGGATGAATCAGCCCTCTTGGTCAGAAGGACGCAGTAGCATTCATCTCCGCCATGTGGCCTGTTTCTGCTTGGTTCTGCCCTCTGCATCATCACCTTCCACTGTCCCCCGATGCACTCTGCGACACTCACCTTGGACCTCGACATGGACTGCCATATTCTGTTTGGTCACCAATGACACAGCTAGCAGACTGCGGATTGAACTCCTCCTCTCCTGATGTACCTGTCATTCCCTGTAGGACTCTGGCTGGCCCTCCACGGGCCGACAATGTGAAGTGGGGTTGGCATGGCCATGTCCTGCTCCAGCTGCAACACTCCCTTGAATGTGTAATAAACATTCATATCCACATAGATGTGTCATGTCTATGATCTTTCAAGTGTGGAAGTATGGATGAATGTAGGGTCAGTGATTCCCCCTTACGTCCATGTTGCCCATGTTGTGGGACTATTGTCACAGGGTGACAGATTGCCGAGTCCGGTCCGTGTGGCGCCGACACTACAACGGAGACCCATCCATTGGTCACTTCCTTGTCCAGCCCAGGACGGTACTACGCCCAGAGCCCCGGGGTCATTGTTCACACCCTTACGCTGGACTGGCATACGCCAGGACAGCCCACTCCGATTACGCACACAGGGGGGGACGACAACGCTACATGTCCCAGGTCTTCACTGTGGGGATCTGCAGCTCACAGGTCTAGTTGTCAGCATGCCACAGCCACTCCCTCACGGCTGGTGTACACCCACACCACACCCATCCAGCACTAGCGTCACAGGACATGTGACCCTGGCAATAAAAAGGGCCTGGCGCACGTGCTGGATGCCATTTCCACTCTCTCTGACTGGGTGGCTCCGTGTAGTTCGCATGTGTGCATGAGGGCCTAGGGCCCTACCACCTCACATTGCCCAGTGCTGGGGGTGACATGATGGCGTCCGCACAACGGGACTCAATCATTAAGGGTCCATGGCTAGTGGTGCACAGACTTGGTGGCACCGGATACACTGCGGCAGGCACAGGCACCCCGCCACGGGACGGTGTCTTGCGGTGCAGTGAGATAGGGGCACCTAAAGTGCTGAGCGGGTGTGCAGTCTGCGATGATGCACCGTCCTGGCGGTCCGGACTGGCAAGGATTAGTGTGAGCCCTGCTGGACTGCAGTGTAGGCCTGAGCCAGCGGGCAGTGCGGCCCTCCCGCCACGTGGTGTTGCGTCGCGCTTCACAGAGTTAGTGGTACCTCAAGCGCTGAGCGGGTGTGCAGCCTGCGATGATGCTGTGTGCACTGATGTGGTCTCTGCATTGCGAAATCAAGACCCAGAGTCAGTTGTGTGACCTGGTGCCCCGTGGTGCGGGGCTGCATGATGTGGAGGGTGCCATGGTCGCGGGCACTGGGCTTGGAGATCCCTCCGGAATGTGGTGGGCCCTCTTGGGGACATGCCGGTGGCGGAAGGTGAGCAGTGAGGCCTGGTTGCGCAGGGGCGGGCAATCACCGCTGGGCGGCGGGAGGGACTGGGTTGGAGACACACCGGTGGCAGCAGGTGAGCAGTGAGGCCTAGGTCCGCAGTGTCAGCACTCTCTCCCTTTCTCTCGCACTCTCTCCCTCTCTCTTTCTCTCTCCCTCTCTCCCTTTCTCTTTCTCTGTCCCTCTCTCCCTCTCTCTTCCTCTCTTTCGCTCTCTCTCTCTGTCCTTTGATGGGCGCATGGCACACCTTCTGATCCAGATTTCTGTTTTGCAGGCTGTGACTTACAGAATGTCCTGAGACGACCCGCCATGCCTCTTCAGAATTGTTTTTTTTGGTTTGTTCTGCAATAAACGTATTGTTTGGGTATTTTGATATGGGTGTATGATTTCCCTTTTTTGGGCCACACATGTATGTTGGGTGTTGTGATTGTGCGACTTCAGGCGATTTGTTTGGTTCATGATTTTGTGGAGTTGATGTGCAAAATCTTTGTCCATAGGGGGTGGTGTGGGGGGTGCCCGGGGTAGGGCCCGTGGGGGGGGTCCTGGGGGTGGTGGCGGTGGGTGTTGTTGACCTATTGGGGCTCAGGCCTTCATGATGGGTTGCTCCAGGGCATCTGTTGTTCTTCATGTGTGGCTATGGGCTGTGCTCCCTTGTCTGGTGCCGGTTGTCGTCCGACTTTACACCAGGTAGGAGCAGGTGTTAGTTTCCTGCTGCTAACGCGCCTTAGCGCATGTTTTGTGATCTTATCGCAGATCTGGCTGGTCGTTGAGAATGTTGTGGAGTAGTGTTGTCGCTGCTTTTGGCACGGGAACGCCTACTCTGCATATCATTAGCGTTAGTTGCCGGGCTCCTCTGTGGCGATGTTTTTTGCGACTGCTATCACAGGTAAACTGGTGTTGTGGGCTGTTAGCACCAGCTTGGAAATGGGGTGATACATTTATCGCGGATTTGGCTGCGATGAAGTGCCGTTAACTCGGTGATTGCTTTTTGAGAATATGCCCCGTAGAGTACGTCAAAGCCCACTTCAAAATTTACTCTACAGTTCCCTATAAATCGTTGACCCTGCCACCGAAGTAAGATAACATGGTGTAGCTGCACTTAATCTGTAATATCTTGTGAATCTGTTTATTTTTAATTTTAACAATCATGTGAAGTCACGCTATCGAGGCATCGTTTAAAACTGCACTGACATTTTACATCAATGCTGCTATCGCTTGAGGTTTGCCCTATGTCAATTCCTCAAATGTGGCCACGCTATGAAGCTATAAAACCCCATAACATATTTACTTTTCTATTATTTCAATACTAAATCCGTGGAGCGGGGCTCTTCTTCCCACTGTTCCACCGTTTAACTATTTGGTTTATACTTTATAATGATCACCTCTTCTACTTAATGTAAGGAAAAGTAGGGCATTTCTATGGTACAAATACTAATATCTGGGAGCGTGGCGTGTCTTAATCTTACCTTGTCATTCAGGCGTCTGCCTCTCGTTCGGTCAAGGTAGCCGATCTCTGTGGTCCATGGGGTTTAAATCCTGCATGAACCGTAAGTTCTACTTCCCTTAATTTTGCTGTGTTTCTTTTACGGCATGCCACACTTCATTCAAGGCGGCCATCTTAGAGTTTCTACCTGCGATTCGGGAATGAATATAAAACGTTTATACATCGCTCACTATTACTACTTTTAAGGGGAAGAAAAAGGTAATATTATCGCCCAAATTGAACCCTTGTAGCCTTCTTCCCTCTATTACTGTTACCATTTGTGGCATATCTATAGCGTACTTTGAATAACTTCGTAATAGGCGGCCATCTTTGAATGGGGCAGCCGAGCCCGATAATGTATGGTTCAATTGTGTGCTACCATAATAATTACGCCAAATCGAGGACTACTCTTGTTTACCATAGCAATTTCACCTATGACCTAAGATCTCTGTCTGACTTTCTTTGATCTACATATTGTGGAAGCCCATGATCCTTTCCTTAACCAGGCTTGGGTATCTAGCCCACAATGATCCGTTCCCAGTCTTCTCTACTATTAAGGCCACATCTGATGGTGTCAAATTTGATAATAAACCACTGCTCTCTAAGTTTTCTTCTGTTCTCTTTATTCCCTCCCCATCTCATATCTCTGATCTTTTCCAACATTATCCATCTGATATCTGTTGGACTGTGGTGTTTTTCCATCCAGTGGTTTACTAAGGGAGCATTTTCTTTTTTAGTGTTAATGGCGGATCTGTGTTCATATAACCGTTGCCTAAATTCTCTACCTGTCTCCCCTATGTATCCTAAACCGCAGGGGCAGAGTAAAAGGTATACAATATTCTTGCTTCTGCAGTTGTTAAGGGTGGTAATCTTATGGATTACCCCATTTAGGGATACTTCTTTCCCTACCATGCATAAATCACAGGCACTGCAGCTGCCACACTTATGATTCCCTATGGCTTTACCCCCTTCTAACGTCCTTTGGGTTTCATTATGATCTTCTCTATAGGTGAATACCAAAGTTTTTCTTAAATTCCTGTTCTTCCTAAATGCATAAAGGGGTTTAGGGAGCATTTCTGTCTCACCATCATTGAGGATCTTCCAGTTACGATTTACAATATTTTTTAGTTTGTTGCTTATCGCTGAAAATTGACTAACTAATACTAGCCTGTCCTGCGATAGTTCCTTTTTGCTCCCATTTAGAAGGTTCTCCCTATCATAAAATCTGGCCCTCTTGAAGGAATGATTAATTAACTTTTTCGGGTATCCTCTCTCTTTTAATTTTTTCTTAAGTCTCTCTGAGTGGGTGTAAAAGTCATGTAGTGAGGTACAGTTTCTGCGAAGATGCAGAAACTGCCCGAAAGGGATGTTATCTTTCTGACTTTTGGGGTGGTAACTATTGTAATGTAAAAGGGTGTTTTTATCGGTGGGTTTGGTGAATAATTCTACTTCCAAGTGTCCCTCATTATGCTTAATGGTAATGTCAAGGAAGTTTATGCTGTCTTTGCTGATGTCTCCCACCTGGCTGACCTCATAAAAAGCTTCGGATTCTCCCTATCGTCATCTGCAGATGACACGCAGATTGTTGTTTCGATGGCAAAAGACAATCACAACACTGGCCTTAGGTTCAGTAGCTGTATGCAGGCCGTCAAACTATGGATGGATAAGAACTATCTGAAGCTTAACTCTTCAAAGACAGAAGTATTACTCTTCGGAGGCCACACCTTTTTTTGGACTCCATCATGCTGGCCACAGGACCTTGGCCCTCTACCATTGCCAGTAAAGAAGGCTCACAATCTGGGGGTCTTGATGGATGATAAGCTATCTTTTTTTTTTATCACATTAGCTCAGTGACTTCACCCACTTTTTATACCTTGCGGATCATTAAAAACATACTACCTTTCATCCCATGACATCTTCAAAAATCTCTTGTGACATCCCTGATTATGACGAAATTGGACTACTGTAATGGTTTATTTTTCTCTGCCAACCAAGTGGTAATAAATAGATTGCAAACCCTTCAGAATGCAGCTGCTAGGCTTCTGTACAAAATCCCCAAATATCATTCAGCCGCAAAGGCTGTAAGGCAATTGCATTGGCTCCCGATCAGACCTAGAATGACCTTTAGAGTACTTTGCATCACCTACAAAGCGCTACACGGTCAGGGCCCTCTTTTTTTTCGACCTAGCTTTGTACGATATACTCCTGGCAGGACTTTACGTTCAGCCAAGGCCAAACTAGCGGTGCCTTCCAGGTTTAAGCGGGCAACCTGGGGAGGAAAGAGCATTTTATTGGGAGCCACAAAAGCCTGGAACACCCTCCCCTTGTACATCAAGGAAGCCCCCAACATACTTGCCTTGAGAAAATTGTTAAAGACCTGGCTATACAAATCCCTGTAGATTCTTCTCTTTGAGGGCCACATCCTACACCAGTGATTTTTTAGGACAGTGCCAAGACGCCTCCGGGTATTCAAGCGCTTTAGAAACTAAATATAACATAACATATCTCCAGGCTATTGCTTGGAGATATTGGCAGGCTCAGGAGCACAGGCTCCTAGTCCCTGTTGGAGCATGGAACTAGCTTGCTCCGCCCAATACCTACCACTCTCTCATGCTGGTTAATACCAGCATGAGAGTAGCGTCTGGATTGGCGCATTGGAGTCTGGGAGCCTGTCTGGGCATCAGAGCTGAAGAGGCACAAGGCGGCGGACGTCAGTCTGCAGGTAAGTTTTGTTTGTTTTTACTTTTTTATTCCCCCCCTGCACTGCACCAATGATTTCCCCTGCCTGTGGCCGCTACTGGGTCATAGGAGCATTTTAGAGCATGTGCCTCTCAATGAGTGAGTAAATGGGCCTCTGGATGAATGAATGCTGAGTGCAGTGTGTCGGGCAGTGTATTAGGGAGTGAAAAAATACAGGCAGGAGTACAAATACTTGGATTGGAAACACTTGAAGAAAAAAAGCACTATCAGCCCTACACTGTTCTGAGACTCAGCAGATCAAGAGTCATGCATGCTATCATGGATGCGCCTCATGGAAGCCCGCGAGATCAGTTAGTTATGTTTGGGAGTTCAGATGTGACGACACGTGTGGCTCTGAGAGATCCACGGGAAGGTGCCATTATGTTCTTTAAGCCAACAGTTTATAGACTGGTGTTTGGCCACCCACTTTCCCCAAGGTTTTAGCTCATGTGGGCGTGGCCTTCACACACCTGTGGGCTCAGCCTTGAAGGTGAATGTGCAGATTACAAAAGAGGAATGGAGGGAATGGACGCTTCACAAAGAAAAGAGGGAGTCTGGTGACCAGGAAGAGGTCTGGGCACATACATTCTGTACAGGCGCAATCAGATGCTTCTTCAAGCAGGAATGTTGTAAATCTCTCACCGCCCTCCCTCGAACCTGCAACTTGCCATCAACATAATGTTGTAGGTTCCAGCTCAGATGGTGAGGACAATCTTTCATCTTTATGAAGTTGATAAAATGAGTACCATCAAGATGCAGAATATTAACCTCAATTGTCAGTGACAAGAATTATTTGATTTTACCCACAATGACTGGAACCTGTGTCCTGTAGATAACAAAATGATCCCATGTAGTGGTTCACGGAACTACTGCATCTGCTGCTTGTATCTGGGGTTAATCCCCAGGTCATAGTTTCCAAGACCAGTGAGTTCTCCTAGGCCCAGATTCACAAAGTTTTAGCGTTGGGTTTGTTAGTTTTGTAACGCTAACCCGAAGCTAAACTTCTAATGCTAACCCGACGCTAAAGCTTTTTGGGGATTAACAAGCCAACTTTAATCGGTATTAGCGCTGGTTTGTATAGCAAAGTAACGCAAAGCAGCTGGAAACGCTGCTTTGCATTACTTTGTGTCTAGGGGCCTTACACGGGTGGTACATGGGTGTTCCAATGCAACCAACCATGCTTTTCTACGCTAAACCCTATCTAATAACATTAGTATACATGGTCTAACGCCCAAAATTAACGCAGCTGTAAAGCAGGCATTAAAAGGAGAAATGTGTTCAATTCTTTTTTGACTGTGCGTGCGCGCTGCACTGTGCAGCAAACATACAAAGTAGGAAAAGCTTTGAAGTGTGTCTAGGCATAGTATTTTGAGCAGGAAGTATCCCCTTCCTGTACAAAACCTATGCTAGACCCAGGCACGCACCCTAGCGCTATGGCGCTAAGGTGTGTGCCTGATGCACGGCAGCTGAAATCAGCGCCGGCGCTAGGGAGAGGGGAGGAGAGAGACATATCTCTGTGAATATGGTGCTCTCCTGCTCGCTCCCTGTCAGTTTTCAGGATCTGGGCCTCAGCCTTTCATCCTTCTGAGGTTAATAAAATGAGTACCATTGTATTGTATTGTATGGGTAATAATAAACATCCATTATCTGTCCTTCGTGCAAAGAGGCCTCCTTGTAGGTGAACATGCGCTCTACAAATAATCTTCATCTCTTAAGCACCAGTTAAACAATCTAGTTTCATGCCTTGAACAGCTCTTTCACAAACTCATTGAAACTGTAACTGCCTTCCTTAAATAGCTCCAGGCAGGAACTCCTGTGATCTTCCCACATGATCTTAAGTAAAATATTGAGACATGTTCCAATCATGACAAATTCCATAAGAGCAACTACTTAATTGTGAGCTCCCTTGACCTGGAGGACTAAGAAGGGCCAAATGTACCCAGGGTCACTGACCTCTCAAAACCGATGTAAAGAAAGCAAGCGCTAAATTCCCAAATGTCTGATCTTGGACAAACCACACTACCTCAGATTACTTTCATTTCTTGGTTGTAAGTGTGTGGTGTCATCAAGTCCCAGCAAGATGCAGCCAGCCCTCCAGGCGTCGCGAATGGCATCTTTGGTTTAATTGCATCCAATACCCACAGCTTCAAATGGATTCAGGACTCCCCTGCGACTAGCGAGCCTGTGCATATTCATGGGCTTCTGAGCCCCAGGGAGTCCAGGATTTACCACCAGTTAATCAATCATGCATCCATTACTGTATGGATTTAACCAGCAGTGCTGAACATTTACCATTACTATTTCAAACTGAAGGGCAGCCAAAGGTCGTTCCGTTGCAAGAGGATGGTTCAGTGAATTAACTTGCCGCTGAGATAAGAAGATCTACAGGTCACGTGCTTCAATTTCGACAAGGACGATTCAGCCTTTCATCCTGCCGAGGTCGGTGAAATGAGGACATTGGTCAATAGTAGTTCTTGTTAGAGCTCTCAATTCTCTTCTGTAGACCATGCTAACAGTTCACCATGGTAAGGTCCTGTCTACTGTGAAAACTACCATCTCCACCCTGGTGAACCTCTTCAATTACTGCCTTAGTTCTCCTTTGCTGCAGGGTGTGTTTCATTCATGGGTTCTCCACACTTCCTGAAGCTGTTCCTTGGAACCAGCTGCGGAGTATGCGAGATGTTTGAGCAGGATACACACCTGTTTGCTTTGTCAGGTGACGCTCCGGGCACATTAAGGCTTCTTGACCTTAATGTGTTTAGTCAGTGCTCGAAGTGGGCCAGGGCCGAGCCCTTTAAAAGCCAAAAAATGGACATTGGACCAGGCCCTATGGGGACCTCTATTTCAGTCATTCACTGGCTGAAGAAAAAAAAGCCCTGCTTCCCTGCATGTCTCATCACATGCAGGTGTGGCAATGCAATGTGACCAGAACTTCCCTTTGTGACTCAGGGATTCAGTGACAGGTGGCCTAACGCATTATTTCATTTCAACTGAATAACTCATGTATTGCCTCTTACTCTTAAGCTTTCCATGTCAAGTAGTTTTTGTTGCTTTTGGCCCCGGATAAAGGTGCTGTGTAAACTATTAAATAAAATATCCTGCTGATTTTGATTACGCCTTGGCCAGTGAGGGAGGCCCTCTCAACTATTTCAAATATATATATATGACTGTGTGATCAAGGCAGGAATTGCCGAAACGTGTCACAGCGTAATTCTGAATTAATGACGGTATTGCCAATGCTACCCCCGTGTCGGCGTCCGGTTTCATTGTGAGGAGTCGGATGTGGTGTTCATATATATATATATATATATATATATATATATATATATATACACTTGTTAGGGAGTTTTATATAGCACGAACTAGAGCAGAAAGTATCAGGGCCCTTTACATGAGCACTAGTTGGTTACAGACGGACACATTCATTTTTTTTTTTGTTAGGCACGGAGAGATTAAGTGATTTGCCCAGAATCACAGAAGGTTGAGTGTGCCTGTCGAGACTTGAACCCGGTTCCCCAGCTCCGAGGTCGACCGCTCTAGCCGTTAGGCCACATCCTCTTCGCATGATGTGATTTACATAGGCCGTGCCTCGGGTAAAGATTTCTGAGATAACACCTGTTCTAGGGCCACATCACCTTTTTCACCCGACTTAAAGCACTACCTAAGGAGACGACAGCAAATCTCACTGTACTCACATTAGGTGGATGTTTTCAGTGTGGGTACAAGTGATGAGAGGTGAGGGGTAGGGAGTGTGAGCAGAGACAAAAGACGAGCAATCGCATCCCTGGTAACCAGTGGTTAATTTGTAAAAAAAAAATAAGTGCTGGGGCTCTTCTCAGGAGGCAGCTTGCACCAGCCCATTTCTCCTGTTAGCGCCGCCTAAAACAAAACCAAATACTAACCATGAAATCAGGGAGAAGATGTGGCATAATGGCCAAAGCTGCCGACTTCGGAGCTGGGGAACCAGGTTCGAGTCTCGGCGTCGGCTCAACATCCTGTGATTCTGGGCAAATCACTTAATCTCCCCATAAATGAATGTTCCTTTAACTGGTGCTCATGAAAAGCCCTGGTGTTGATGATGAAGTGCCGGTGCTGAGCACCGGAAACCACTGGCTTAAATTAAGCACTGCTGGTTACCTACCACAAAGTAAACTCCAGTGCAGGCATTTTGAGGATGTCCAGTGAGCTTATACTTAAAAAGTACTACCTTATTTATTTTGAAATCAGTGTCAGGTGCGCATGGCTTTTTCCTGAAAATTTACTCTTTGGAGTAAGACAGCAAGCCTGTGCCTATTTACCATTCCCCAAGCCTGCAGTGCAGTGTAGCACCAACACTGCAAGCTTAGGGAATAAAAACCAAGAGCTTGTGAATAAAAAACAGGTCACAGACATAGGAGGCACAGAAAGAGACAGACATGGCACATAACGTCTGTGCACGTTTGGGAGTGCCTATGTCTGCATTCTTGTCACTAAAGGCACTCCCCCTCGCCACCATTGTTTTGCTCTTTCCAAAGGAAATATTGTATGTTAATGGTAAAATCATGGCATGGCGGCTGACTGGAACCAGGTTTCCAGGCGTGCATTTGCATTAACATCAGTCTTCATCAGATATGGAGGTTGCATTAGAGACCCCCAGTTCAGGGTGCAGCTTTGAACTGAATGTGTAGGAGATGGGTCACTGTGGTGAAAGGAGGTGATTCTTCTGCTGTTGCCTAGGCAGGCAGATCTTTGATTGTGTTTAGGGCAGGTGTCTCTGGAGATTGTGTTAATGGATGGGATGTGGGCTCTCTGATCAAGGAGTATTCGAATGTGGAGCGCGTTAGAGGCATTCTGTATGGAGGACTGCTCCGAAGGCAGCCTTGGGGTTAGTCAGTGTTGGCCTCTGCAGAAGAATTGTGATGAAGGAGATGTAACAGGGAAGTCGGGAAAGTGCTTGTGTATTTTATGCTGGTGAGCAGTCTTTAGTTTGACGTCAGCTATTCATTTTTGGGGAGTGGATAAGAGATTTTTGCTCTGGTCAGTAGTAAGTGGCTGTAACGAATGAGTAATCCCACCTCTCATAGTGATCGAGTCCGTCTGCAGCAAATGGGTTTGTGTGCTCTTGTTCTGGAGTATCTGGGCTGAACAGGAAAGTTGGGTGACAGAGGGGAGCCGTATCAAGGGGCACTGGAGGCTGCCAGGTAGACTGTGAGTTTGGCCCGTGACAGTATTTCAGTATGAATCAGTGTAGCTTGAGCTTTGTTCCAGATTATGGTACTCACTACTTTAATTTAAGCTGGCATGATGCTGCCTTATTTCATTCCCTGGTGGGCAGGTGGATGATAAAGAGGAGATGAATTTGTCGCCCTCTAGTCAGAAGAGATTGAAGGGATAATATTTGTGTTAACTTCTCTAGCGATGGTAAAATAAAGTAGGGCCTTCAGTGTAAAAAAAAAATGTGATGAAGATATGGATGTTAGTATCTGAGACTTGGATCATGATCTTCCCATTTACCTACATGATAATCTGTTACTCGCATTTATGGTCATCGTAACCTCAGATATTACGCTTTTCACATAAGGGATTTTTGTGTGAGAGTAAGAAGAAAACACATAGGGGCATACTTACAATAAACTGGCGGAGCGCGGTGTAGCTCCAAAATTGCAAAGCCGCGCTCCGTCAGTTTAAAAACGCAGGGATGCGCCATATTCACAAGATTGCGGCGCACCCCTGCATTTCCCCCTGCGCTGGTGCTAAATATAGCTGCCTCGTGCCAATGCAGGCACACTTGAACCATAGTGCAAGGGTGCCTGTGTTGCAGGGAATGATTGTTTATGTGCAGGAAGGTGTCCCTTCCTGCACATAAACAATCCATCGTGGCGATTTGTAACGTCTATGTGTGCTACTTTGTGCAGCACACATAGAAGTTGAAACTCGTCATTTTTAAATGATTCTTTATGACCAGGAAGGGACACCTTGCTGCACATGAGCAATCGCTAATGGCGAGTTGCTGTTTCTATGTGTGCTGCATAATGCAGCACACATAGAAACAGCAAAAACGAGGAGAAATTAATAGTTTCTCCTCGTTTTGCCAGGTTAAGACCAGGCTTTCCCTGGTCTTATTTTTGGCACTTCCCCATATTTACACCACCCTTGCAATAGGGGGCAGCACCAAAAGCAATGGCCGTCCCTTTCACACTAAGTGCTGCTTAACACCGCCTTCTATAAGTCACGTTAAGTGGCTTAATGCTGCCTTGTAAATAAAGCGAAGGGCTTATCGCCACCAGAATGCCATAAAAAGTGACGGTCTGGTGGCGATAAGCCCTTGTAAATATGCCCCATAGTGTAGCAGTCCAGGAGTGTATAGCCTTAGTTAAAAAAAGAGTAAGTCAGTTTTACAGGAGCCATGCCTGAGTAAACAGTATTGGTCATTGATTAAGGTCTCAGGTAGTCCTGTAGGCCTCGGTGTTTGCAATATTTGAGAATAATATTGGAGTTCAGGTGGGAAAAGAAAGGTTGAGGTATTGTTACACAGATCTTGGAGTCTGATTTCGTGTGAAGCTCTTATCATTTTAGGTTTGAGGCCATAATAGGATCACATGGACATTGTGTAGGGTATAATTTTGAGAAACAGAGTCAATGTGGGACAGGCACAATATGCAGTTGAAGGATAGCATGCAGTACAGAAGAGAATAAATGTGGAAGTAATATGCCACATAAGGTGTAAAAAGGTGTGCATTAATATCGATCTCACATTTAGTTGAAAGCACATTAAGACCCACAGTCACTCTTGGTGTAACAGCAGCATGACTGTGGAAAACATTTAGGAGTTCAAATCCTATTTACCTGGTGCACATATAGCAATAAAATCTAGTTTAGGTGCTGGCAGTCATATGTGCCATGCCTGTTTACAAGTCAGGCATGTGCAAATTACACACCGACTGGCTTGAGAATGGGCTTGCAATTTGCGATGACACCTATGTAGTAGTATTTCACATCACAAATTGACCACTCACAAGGGGGCAGAAAACTACTTGCCTCATGAATATTAATCAGGCATGTGGTAAATTGTGACCCCCACCCCATGTGATTGGTTGTGAATGCAAGGATGGAGGCCTGTAAGGGACAACAGTTGCAATCCCAGATGGGGAAGATTTCTGCTGCTTTTAAAAATTCATTGTTTCCCATTGGGAATACATTGGGGGGAACCAGGCAGCGCACTCTGGACCACTGCCCACCGTTCCAAGGCTGCAGACATTATTCCTAGAGGTGAAGCTGTTACACAGGGACAGCTTTCTCCAGCCGCGGCCCGTGCAGGTAAGAGCGGTGGGGCCGGGTGGGGGGGGATTTCGACATACGACGACGAGGGAAAATTAATTTGCCCCACCGCTCTTACCTGCACGGGCCGCGGCTGGCTTTCTCTTTGTTAATCAGTAACCATCTCATCTTGTGAGT
Source organism: Calotriton arnoldi (assembly GCA_963921515.1). NCBI lineage: Eukaryota > Metazoa > Chordata > Amphibia > Caudata > Salamandridae > Calotriton > Calotriton arnoldi. The sequence continues at coordinate 1,605,345 of CAWUFW010003001.1, read as the reverse complement.
CCGTAACTGATCAATGCTTTGCATCCATGATTTCAGTCACAAACATCTTACAAATAGAAGGAGGCGGCCCTTTTATAACCCCTCCTATTTTCAATTAAGAAAGGGTTGCAAAAGCCTTTTGACGAGTTGAAAAACAAATTTGACATGGCTTTTGTATATTGTAAAAAGCCCTTTTTTCAGTCACACACCCTGTTATTTTGCAGGGTTTGCACCTGCAAAAAGGCTTTGTACATCTGACCCTAATTCACATCTAGCTACAAAATCATTCTTGGTACAACATCTGCAGGGTAATGAAAACACTTTTAGACGCACTAATCTTTTTTGGGTGTTAAATACATTTAGTGCAAAATAACATGTAGGCTTAAAATCACATTAGCATACAAAAGCATCATTGGTGCAGCATCAACAGGAGCGTGGAGCACCTCCAGGAGCACAAATCACATTTAGGAGAAAAAACGATGTAAAATCACACTTAGCGCAACATTAACAAAGATGCAGAAACCCTTGCTTGCAAATAGGTGCAGAAACACATTTCGGTGCAAAATTAGGTTAGGTGCAAAATCACATTTAGATGCCACATCACCGTTGGTGAACACGAATAAGAATTTTAAGACATATTTAGGTGTAGAAACAAATTAAGGATGAGCCCCCCCCCACCTCCCGAGCCTTTAGTTACTAAGTGCAAAATAACATTGGTGACTTTAAGTGCTAAGGACCAGATGTATGTAGATAGCATTTTGCGATTCCAAATTGCGAATCACAAGGATTCGCTATTAGGAAATCGCAAAATGCAATGTATGAAGGTGTATAGTACACCTTTTACGATTCCTAGGGGGTCGCAAATGACCTACCTCATGAATATTAATGAGGTAGGTCGCAATTTGCGACCCCCTAGGAATCGCAAAAATCACGGGGATGGTGGCCTGTTGAGATCAGTAGACCACCATGTCCGTGATTGCTTTTAAATAAAGCAATCTTTTTTTTTGTAAAGCAGCCCGTTTTCCTTAAAGGAAAACTAGATGCATTACAAAACGAAAAATGAAAAGTTTTCTTTTCATTTTTTAAGTGCAGGCAGTGGTCCGTGGGACTACTGCCTGCTCTAAAAAATGGTTTTACAAACATTCACAAAGGGGAAGGGGTCACTTGGGTACTCCTTCCCATTTGCGAATGGGTTACCTCCTACTTGAAGTAGGTGGTAAAATGCGAATGTTTTGCGACCGCAATTGAGGTCACAAAACATTCATACATACCGATCCGATTCGGTATTAGGAAGGGATGCCCTGAACACGCCCCTTCCTAATACCGAATCGCAAACCCATTTTGCGATTCGGGAACAGGTTACCGAATCGCAAAATTAGGTTTGCTGCATCGGAAAAGCAATTTTTGCATTCGCAAACAGGCAGATTCTGCGAATCTGCCCGTTTGCGAACACAAAAATGCTTGATACATCTGGCCCTAAGTTACTTCATACCGAATGAGAAAATAGAGTAGTAAGATATCAGAATGGGCATAAAAAGTGTCCATCAATATGTCAACAGCGTTCATTGTCAGCACACTGAGGTACAAAATAACACTTGATGCAACATCAGTATGAGCGTGAAAACACTTTTAGGTGCAAAAACACATATAGGTGCAAAATCAATTTAGGTGCAAAATTACACTGTTGACAAAAATCAAATCCCATTGCTCAAATCCCTTTGTGTCTGCCAACTCATCAGCTTCATGCATTCCTGGTGCTGTGACAATTCCTCTTGGAAAACCCTATGCACCATCTCCCATGGGCACAGGTCTGTGACATTAAAAGCCCACAATAAAAAAAGCTATCCTTTTATCCATTTGCCTGAAATTGAAGGTACACTGGCAAGCCAGACACACTTTTTTCCAAAATACATTAGAATTGTTGAATGCTTGGTAACAAGGATGCCAACATAAATCCAGGGGGCGGATTCGTGCCAGATTGTAGGGATTTCCTCAAAAATATACATTTACATGCAATGAATCTAAATATGACTCATTAATTTAGTCAGTGGCATGGATCCAGCTCTCTTGTACCTATATTTAATATCCCTTCTGTCCAGCATAGTTTAAGAAATCCCACCATCCTAGGACATCTGAAGGCAAGACGTCACAGCTGTGTTAATTAGATTTGGATATTTAACAAGGTGCATCCCTCCTTAAGCAACCCACATCCATGGCACTATCGAAGCGTTTGTATTAATTTATCGTTCATCCCACTGCATATTCAGATAGATGGTGCAGATTCTTTGCACCTGACATGGATGGATCCAAGCCTTTGCAAATATTGTGACTTGCAATAACCTTCTAAAACCAAAGATGGCCTGGATGCTCTTGCAGTTTTCATAATGCCATTTTTAGCCTATTCTTTCCTTGGTTAACTCCTATTTTTAGCTGCACACTGATGTTTTGTGGCACCTGTCCCCTGGAACTGTATATACATCAAAGCTGTAAGGTTCTTCATATATGCTCCCTTTGCGTGTTGGCGCTTCCAGCATCAGGGTATGTATATATTTATATGTTCCTATTGCATTTATGTACATACTCCTGACGCTTCCTTCACTCTAACATGTATATAAATATATCTTCTTTTTTTTAATACTCCTTCTCCACATTATGTCATTTATTGTGTCGTTAAAGTACCGAGGGGCATATCAACAACGAGTGGCGATATTTATCGCCCAGCGCCCTAGCGCTGATTTCCTTAACGCCGGCTATCGCTAAATTAAATCGCCGAGTTTGCGCGTTATCATCAACGCATAACTCAAGGGCGATATATAATCCAGCGATAGCGGCGGAAAAGCCCCTTATCGCCACATAAACGGAGATAAGCGAGCAGCGTTAACTGTTCAGCTTGCTGATATGGGAGTGTGGATGTAAACATACAATCCACCTCCCATAGGGAATACTGCTAAATCCGGATTTCAGCAGACGTTAGATTAGGCGATAATGGGAGTTTAGCGCGATTCCCATTATCGCAATGCGGGTCTGTGGCTTCCTTGTAAATATGGAGAAGCTGATTATGGGAGGTATTCACATGTATTTAGTTGAGGAACGCCTACTTTGCATCTCATTAGAGATGCGATGCGAGGCGTATTCAAAACGGCGGCTGTCACACGGAAACATGCGTTAGCGTGTGCTTGATGAGAGGGCGATGTTTAATTCGCCGCTTTTCGGCCAAAAACGGCCGATAAAGCGGCGAAATCGGGCTTGATAATATGCCCCCCTGTTCTTTATCTTTCAATGCTTAGTGCATTATTTTGTCAATTTTGTTCTCCTACTGTAAAGCACTCGCACCCATGGCCGCGTTCACACTACACAAAACTCCATAAACGACATAAATAAATAAATATTTCAATAAAAACATTTCTGAGATGTTTGAACAATAAAGTCGAAATATTGTTAGCCCTTCCCTATTGTTTTGGGGGCCAGAAGAAGCTTCCTTCCATTTTACAAGTGTTCGCAGACATGCTCTCCCTTTTATCAGCTCTACCTAACAAGCTAGAATTGCATGAACAGTGATGGAACTGGTCTGACTCCGGTGTGGTGTATAATAAGCATTACCAATGTGTAATCAATGTTATGAACAGTGCCATGCAATCTGATAAATCCATGGCTATTACCAGATCAGTAGATATCCAGTTCCCCCAACTTTGTTCCAATCTATGCCATTGAAAATTTACTGAGTTAAATGGTGTCAGCAAAACCGACAGATGGTGACATCGCTGGCCTAGGTTCACAGCTCATCACCAACCCTTACACCTTGGTGAAAGTAAACTACCTCGGGGCAACAGTAAACAAACAAAAAAAGGTGTTGACTGATGTCCGTTCAGCCTTGACAAGCCTTGCCTGTGATGCCCCAAAAATTGAAATGACCACTTCGAACGTCAGTGGTGGTACCTCAAAAGTAACTGAAGTCCTCCCTACGGCAGCCATTTGGCTAGTTTCACTGACATATTCAGTGTCACTCTTCCATCTATCATTTTAAAAACTTGGCCTCAACATATACATTTTCTTGCCCCAAATTCTAACTGCTAAACTCCAAAACTTCCTCCTCAAAGTCCTAACGAGGTAAGGTTTGCTTCAACCGTGAGACAGTGTTGCCTAACCCACAAATAAAACTATGGGGCATATTAGCAAGGGCACTATCGCCGCTTTAGCGGCACTTTTTGCCGCTAAAGCGGCGATATTTATATCGCCCTATCAGCAAACTGTCTCTAACAGCAGTTAGCGACAGTTTGCGGGCATTAGCGCCCGTTTTTTTACCGCTTTGCATGTCAGCGATATTTATCGCTAATGACATGCAAAGTGGGCGTTCCCGACGAACAAACCTGGGAAACACTCGCTAACAGGCCTATCGCCTATTAGCAAGGTGGCCATGGCCCCAGTTAGCAACGTGAAAAGTCGCGCTAACCGGGGTCATCGCCATTTATTTAACACCTGCAATTAGCAGGTGTTAGCCATACCTAACGTGGGGGTGGATTATGCTGATACGACCACAGGGTCGTATCAGCAAGGTGTTCTCCCTTCTCCATGCAACATCGCTGGTTTTCAGCGATGTTGGCTCATTTCCCCGCTATCGCTGGAATATTCATCGCCATAGCGCTAATCGTTGCTAATACAGCGTTAGCGTGGCGATATATTCCAGCGATAGCCGGCGATAAAAAAAATCACGCTAAGCAGGGTTAGCGATGATTATCGCCTCTTCTTGCTAATATGCCCCTGCTTTCTTTTCCTTTACCGTGACCGTAAAGTTGGCCCCACCTCTTCCTAACCTTATAAAAGTCACACGCGCTCCTCCTTTCTCCTGATATACAACAGCGCCCCCGGTGGTCAGTATGAGTGAGAGTAGGAAGTGAAGGACCGAGACGAAAAAGCTTTGAACTTCGAGTAATGAAAAGTATCTGTGAGTAATCAGGGATTAGCCTCTGTGAGTAATCAGGGATTAGCCTCCTCGTCTTTCTTCCTTGTCCCAGACCCAACAAAGTGAGGATGTAACCAAGTGAGTAACAGAGTCTCAATGACAGGCAAACATCAAGGCAAGTCACAGATTGAGGTCATGCCTTGGCCATGGGAGAGGGTTGCCTAACATAGATTTTTTTGGGGGTGGGAGTTTTATATAGCGCTAACTCGACCCGAATGTATCAGAGCGCTTTGCATGAGCAACAGTTGCGTTACAGATGAGCACATTCATTTTGTTAGGTACGGGGAGATTAAGTGATTTGCCCAGAATCACAGGATGTTGAGGGTCCCTGCCGAGACTCGAACCCGGTTCCCCAGCTTCAAGGTCCACCGCTCTAAATAAAACTATTTTCTCTCCATTCACCTCGCCCTTAAAGATAAATCCTACTCTTCCTGCCCCCGTAAAAGGCCACTCCTTCTCCTGTCTCACCACTAGACTATTACCTTTCTCTATCACAGGTGCCATAGCAAGAAAATGGTGCCCCTCGCACTGCCATCTCTCTACAGTTTGAAGGGTGTTGGAAATTCTCAGCCCTTGCGGTTCTCCCTGACTCAGGCATTCCCTGCAAGATCTGGATCTGACAGGGGTCCTGAGCCTTGTCCAGCGTACAGCCATGCAGAGTTCCCTTAGCATGCCCCCGGCGGGCACCCTGGGCCAACAAGAGGCTGGCTCAGTCCTGCATTTTATCAAAGAGCAAAGAAAACAAGAGGGGAGCAAAGAGGTACTGCTTGTTACAAGCAGTGGAGGTGGATACGTCCTCCTTCAGTCTATAGTCAATAAACCACAAAGATCCACCCTCAGACAGTTTCAAAAGCCATGTCCTCCCAGATTGAGTATGCTTCCTACAGTGGTGGGAAAAACACACAGGGGCCGATTCCGATTCGGGCCGGAAATCTCTCCGACCGAGCCGGACTCAGAGAGAATTCCGACCGAATCGGACCCTAGCAGTCCGACCGAACGAGTACGATGTGCACGTATGCCATCGGACTCGATTCGGTCGGACTCCCATTGAAGTCAATGGGAGCCAGTCGTACGATGCGTACACGGGCTCCCATTGACTCAATGGGCACGACGCGAACAAGGGCGCCCCCTACAGCGTGTTCGCGTCGATGCGGGTCGCACCATACATGCACGTGTAGGGGGGACCCATGGCTCCCCCCTGTGTGCGACTCGCGTGCCTATGCTTCCAGGGGGGTCCGACACGGACCCCCAAAGTGCGGCTCCGAGAGCTCCTTGGAGCCGGACTGCGCGAGTCGGTCGGAGCGGTCGCGATGCGCAACGTACTCACCCGGCCGGGGAACGTCTCCATTGCGCGGTGCGAGTCGTCCCCGTGCGAGTCGGTCGGAGCGGTCGGGTCCTGCGAACGAGTCGGTCGGAGATTTCGCGAACGCACGCATCGTACTCACTCGCTTGGACGCGCGTACGAATCGGTCGGGAAATAGGGCTCCGAATCGGTTCCGGTTAAGCCGAATCCGATTCGCAGCCCTACCGGCCGAGATCGGAATCAGCCCCACAGTGTTTTTAAATACCCCTCACACACCAAAAGGGCCCTTGGTGTCATGCTTCATCATAGGGGTCTTCCCGCCCCTCTACGGGACGGGGCGTGCTACAACCTACGATTACGCGGGAGCACTGTCGTTGTGAGAAGATTATGTGTCGTGTAGGAGTGTCAGTGGAAGGGTCAGAGGTGAATGGAAAGTGAGGTTAAAAAATACCTGGCTCAGTGGCTAGAAAAAGTTTTAATATACCTTTGAGCTGGTATTATTAAAAAGGTGGGGACGGAGGTATATTTGCCTCAATGAGCTATGCCTCCCAAATCAGTCAACATGTTTCGAAGCTCCCCTGGCTTCTTCTTCAGGACTTAGCAGATCCCTTCTACACTCACTCTTTACGTGGTGTGTTAATACAACTAATCCTCTTCATGAAGAATGTGTTCGTGAAAATAAATATACAGTGCATGTGGATTCTCAATGCACATATACGATACCTCAATAGGTATCTGTCATTGTTATCTGGAAGAAAAAAACGACATCATACATATATGTTAAAATGCGGGACAGAAGTGCACCATCCATCGTGATAACGTAGTGACCTGAAAAGAAAGTGAAATGAGTGAATTTATACTACTTATCATTAATTCACAGTGCAGTTTGATGGTGATGTGTCCCGCTGTTTACCGGAGAAAAAGACATTTAACAAAGACTCACACACATGAAACATAAAGCACACACTCTATGGAAAAAGGACCCGATCTATTCGGTCCGTAGGGTATTGTCACATTTGTTCAGTAAAGTACATGGTTATATAGTGCATCTCTGTAGGAAAGGAATAACCTACTTGTTTTCAAAAGTAAAAACGCCCCTTGAGCCTGTAACGGGTGGGAGGGGTGCCTATAGTTGCAACCTAGAGAAAATAGATAGGCAAGATTGTTTCCAAAATGATTGTCTCGTCCAAAAGGAAACACCTAACAGCACAGATGACCCCCGGTTATGCCGTACTCACTGCTCCTGGGACACTGCCCCGCCGTGTCTGGCCTCCCCGCGGCTCCGCTGGATGGTGGAGCTCATTTTGGGTGGATCTTAAATAAGACCCTTAATTGTTGTTCCCGCTGTAAATTAAAAGTGTAACTGGTTACACCTGTATATTGCAGGAAAGCTCCGTAGTATAGAGCGCTGACCTCCGATGTTTTCTGGGCGGTACTCCGCTGACGCACGATGGACACTGTGCTGCTATGTGTAGCAGCGTCCCAGCGTTATGGCCGGATGTAAGTTTAGAAAAATCCGGAAGGGGATAAACGAAGGAGGAAAAAGACTAACACTAGCCTGCCAACCTCCTGTTGGGCGGAGATCTTAAAACGAATAGGTTGTTACATATACGAAGATAGGTATCGGTTTATTGAAAATAATGTCGTGCACATTTAATAGTTAAATCCTGACAATGGCAGTACTCTTGAAAGATTCGATTAAATGCACGGACACATTAATCAGAGTCTCCTCACATGGATAGAACTCTCATAGGTGTTAAAAGACATGGCAGGCGTTTTAGTTAAGGTACACATCTTTTTAAAAAAGGAAGAACTATCTCATAATATCCCATTCTGTTAGTTCATGATGCAAACTCAGAAAGGACTAGTCTAGTGATGTTAAATAATGGTAAAAAAAACAGAGTTTTTGCTGATAAAATGTGATTAAACAGAATCATAGGGATAAATTCAGGTTTCAGATGGAAAGTTAGTGTCCGAAGGCCACCCAAAAGGAGTGGTGTGTGCGCACCCATTGTACGTATATCATGAGAGGTCCTACACGGTCTACAAAGACCGCTTGTAGTGTCTGTCGCGAACCTGATGGACAGATTAAGGCACGTAGGCCCACTTCTCGGAGTGAAGATTGCGTACCCATCAGACTGAGGACACTTCTTACGTGAACTGATTCCATGGTATTTCGTCATTCAGCCCATCGACGTGTGTTCCAAGGCGGAACACCCACCATTGTTCTTTATCAAACAAGCCATTCTCGCTACTTAGTTGTTCAATCGCGGTCCACTTTAAGTCCCCCATTCCATGATTGTGGGTTAGGTAGTGGGTCGACATCTTGGTTGTGCTCCTCCTGAAACGGATGTTGCTCCTATGTTCCCCAATGCAAACTTTAACGGGTCTTGTGGTCATTCCTATGTATTCCAGGCCACATGGGCAGGTGATCATATAGACAACGTTCTTGCTGTTGCAATTCGTGAAACCTCTTTGCTCCCACTCACTGCCATTCCTGAATTTCAAAAACCTACTCCTGCACGTCAGATGGCATGTGCTGCAGTTGCCACATGGATGATGTCCCTGTACTGGTGGCAATAGTAGGCCCGTCGTTCTTGTTGGTGCGGATTTCCTGGGTCTGGTATGGACAAGCATGTCCTTCAAATTCTTCCCTCTTTTGTGGGAAAACATAGGTTTAGGGAAGTTCAGTTGACAACTGTTGAGGAGTCTCCAGTGCTTATTGACAATCTTGGTGATCTGGTTCGAATGGGTGTTGAACGTAGTGACACAGATAGGTTGTTCCTCTTGTTCGACTGTCACCCTGTCCTCCAACAGTGACTCCCTGTTGTTATTTCTTGCCCTCTTCATAGCCCTGTCGATAACTCTTTTGGGGTAATTCCGTTTTAAGAGTTTCAATTGTAAGTCAGATGCCTGACTCCTATAGTCACGTAATTCCGTGCAATTCCTTCGGAGGCGAAGAAATTGTCCGTAGGGAAGGTTCTCCCTCAGATGGCGGGGATGAAAGCTATTATACAGCAGTAGACAGTTCTTCGCTGTCGGTTTGAAATGTGTCGTAGTTTTCAAAATACCCTCATCTGGGTAAATGTTGAGATCCAGAAATACCAAGTTGTTTCGTGAGGTGGTACTGGTAACTTTTAGAAAATTGTTCTGTTCATTCAGCCATGCCACGAAAGCCTCGGTTGATGTACTGTCCCCTTCCCAAATCACTAGTATGTCATCAATATATTGTTTCCAAGTCTTTATAGTCCGGTAGAAGGGGTTGTTGATGTTCAAGATTTTCTTGGACTCGAGGTGATACACGTAGAGACCAGCTAGACTGGGAGCAAAAGTTCTCCCCATGCTGGTCCCGTGCTTCTGTAGATAGTAGGTATCCTCGTACATGAAATAGTTTCTCGTGAGTGCTAAAGAAACGCACTCCATTACCACATTTTGTGGTGTCTGGTATTCCCATTCAGTGGAAAACAATACTTCCTCAATAATAGATAATGTGTCATCATGCGGCAGGCTCGTATAAAGGCTCTCCACATCAAGGCCTATGATAAGGTTCTTTTCGGGGTCAAACTCAATATCTTTGAGTAGTTGTAGTACCTCCTTGGTATCTTTCAAGTAGGTATCCGTTGCTTGGACCATAGGGCGGAGAAACGCATCTGCGAATTTAGACAGAGGTTCCAAAATGGAGTCTATTCCTGAGACAATCGGGCGCCCTGGTGGTTGCCCAAGATTCTTGTGAATCTTGGGTATGGTGTAGAAGTATGGGACCCTCGGGGATTTCTTTGTAAGGAATTCCGCCTCTTTTTTAGATATCCAGTTATGGGCCCTGGCCTCCTCTACCATGGTGGCTATCTGAATTCTAATGGATTCCGTGGGGTCATCGCGGATGATCTCGTAGTTCCTGCGGTCATCGAGGAGTTTCCTGCATTAATTATCATAGGTGGTAGCCGTCTGTATAACGATGGCCCCGCCTTTGTCCGCTGGTTTTATGATGATGTCTGCATTGAGTGATAGTTGACGTATCGCTTCTTTCTCTTCCTTTGAGTTATTCTGAAAGGTAGTGTTATCTGATATAGACATGTTCTGCATTTCCTCCATCACAGCTTTTTCAAATGCTAGTAATTCCACGGGGAGTGTAGAATCTGGGGGGACAAAGGTCGATTTCACCCGTAGGCCTGTGTCCTTATCTCCTCCCTCTGGGTTCTCTTTATCTTTAAAAAAAGCTTTCAGTTTCAGTTTGCGGATGAATTCTTTCATCTCTGCACATGTTTTGAATTTGTCTATCCGGTTCGTGGGTACAAATCCCAGTCCTCTCTCTAGGACTCGTCCTTGTGTCCGTGTTAGCTGGTAATCCGACAGGTTCACCACCAAATTTACCTCCTGCTGGTTGACGGTTGGGCGTTCGTCGCGCCGGTCATGCTCCTTGTTGAGACCCGTGGTGTCTCGTCGTCCATGGTGGACCAATGGACATTGTTGCCTCTCCGGTTCCTGCCTCTCCGTGGGCCCTGGCGTGATCCTAAAAAAGGCGGTGGACCATAATAGTTGTAGTCATAATCCTGTGGTGGGGGTACCCAGTGTTGATATGGACCACCCATGGGTGGTGGACCGTAAGGATACGGTGGGAACGACGGTGGTCCTTGGTAATTCCCCCATCCTCTCCTTCTTGGGTTGTATGGTCGCTGGTATTGGTTGCCCCCTCCTCGGTTATAACTGCGGCCACTCCCTTTACTGGAGTTAGAGTTGTCAGATCCTGTGTCTGAGGATTCGCCATCGGAACTCTGGTCTTGGTTTTTTTGTACATAATCATCCCGTATATACGGGTATACCCGCTCATGACTGAAGCGTGAGGTATCTTTTTTCAGTTTGTTAAACTTACTCTGCTTCAGTGTCATTTCATAGTCAGTTATTTCTTGATTTAGTTCCTCCAGGCGTTTCTTCAAAACATTAGGGGGTATGTAGGTTTTGAGTTGTACCTCCAATTGCTGGATCTTGATTTTAAGCTCTTGGGTGAGTCTGGTGGCTGTTTTGATTATTAGGACCAGCCAATCTCGGGTGCAGTACCACGATATTAGCGACCAGTCACGTTTGAACACCTTATCCTGTTGAAAAATATATGGTTTGTTGCGGACAATTAAACCCTGTGGGGCCACATTGGCCCTTAGGTACTCAGTCATTAGTAGGCCATGTAGAGCTGTTTTTATCTGTGTTCTCCTAAGGTTGGCCAACTCGTCCCAGTCTGCGTTGTTTGGTCCAGGATCTGTGCTGCTCAATCCCTCAAAAGGGTTGATGGCTGCCAAGATTCTATCCACCTCCTCCTCAGCGAAGGTTAGACCGGTATTTTCCGTCATATCAAGATATCTTTGTTACTATCAATGCCAGTAGTGTGTGTAGCGAGTGTGTGTGCTAACGATCAGTGGTGTGCTTACGAAATGTCAGAATTCTAATAAACTAATACAAATCGTGGTATTCCCACTGGGGTAACCAAATAGGAAATCCTGAAAACAGAAACTCCCACAGCTGTACGCTGTCTATAAATCAAAGAAAACAAGAGGGGAGCAAAGAGGTACTGCTTGTTACAAGCAGTGGAGGTGGATACGTCCTCCTTCAGTCTATAGTCAATAAACCACAAAGATCCACCCTCAGACAGTTTCAAAAGCCATGTCCTCCCAGATTGAGTATGCTTCCTACAGTGGTGGGAAAAACACACAGTGTTTTTAAATACCCCTCACACACCAAAAGGGCCCTTGGTGTCATGGTTCATCATAGGGGTCTTCCCGCCCCTCTACGGGACGGGGCGTGCTACAACCTACGATTACGCGGGAGCACTGTCGTTGTGAGAAGTCTATGTGTCGTGTAGGAGTGTCGGTGGAAGGGTCAGAGGTGAATGGAAAGTGAGGTTAAAAAATACCTGGCTCAGTGGCTAGAAAAAGTTTTAATATACCTTTGAGCTGGTATTATTAAAAAGGTGGGGACGGAGGTATATTTGCCTCAATGAGCTATGCCTCCCAAATCAGTCAACATGTTTCGAAGCTCCCCTGGCTTCTTCTTCAGGACTTAGCAGATCCCTTCTACACTCACTCTATACGTGGTGTGTTAATACAACTAATCCTCTTCATGAAGAATGTGTTCGTGAAAATAAATATACAGTGCATGTGGATTCTCAATGCACATATACGATACCTCAATAGGTATCTGTCATTGTTATCTGGAAGAAAAAAACGACATCATACATATATGTTAAAATGCGGGACAGAAGTGCACCATCCATCGTGATAACGTAGTGACCTGAAAAGAAAGTGAAATGAGTGAATTTATACTTCTTATCATTAATTCACAGTGCAGTTTGATGGTGATGTGTCCCGCTGTTTACCGGAAAAAAGACATTTAACAAAGACTCACACACATGAAACATAAAGCACACACTCTATGGAAAAAGGACCCGATCTATTCGGTCCGTAGGGTATTGTCACATTTGTTCAGTAAAGTACATGGTTATATAGTGCATCTCTGTAGGAAAGGAATAACCTACTTGTTTTCAAAAGTAAAAACGCCCCATGAGCCTGTAACGGGTGGGAGGGGTGCCTATAGTTGCAACCTAGAGAAAATAGATAGGCAAGATTGTTTCCAAAATGATTGTCTCGTCCAAAAGGAAACACCTAACAGCACAGATGACCCCCGGTTATGCCGTGCTCACTGCTCCTGGGACACTGCCCCGCCGTGTCTGGCCTCCCCGCGGCTCCACTGGATGGTGGAGCTCATTTTGGGTGGATCTTAAATAAGACCCTTAATTGTTGTTCCCGCTGTAAATTAAAAGTGTGACTGGTTACACCTGTATATTGCCGGAAAGCTCCGTAGTATAGAGCGCTGACCTCCGATGTTTTCTGGGCGGTACTCCGCTGACGCACGATGGACACTGTGCTGCTATGTGTAGCAGCGTCCCAGCGTTATGGCCGGATGTAAGTTTGAAAAAACCGGAAGGGGATAAACGAAGGAGGAAAAAGACTAACACTAGCCTGCCAACCTCCTGTTGGGCGGAGATTTAAAAGAAAGGTTGTTAATATACGAAGATAGTTCGTTTATTGAAAATAATGTCGTGCACATTTAATAGTTAAATCCTGACAATGGCAGTACTCTTGAAAGATTCGATTAAAGCACGGACACATTAATCAGAGTCTCCTCACATGGATAGAACTCTCATAGGTGTTAAAAGACATGGCAGGCGTTTTAGTTAAGGTACACATCTTTTTTTTAAAAAGGAAGAAACATCTCATAATATCTCATTCTGTTAGTTCATGATGCAAACTCAGAAAGGACTAGTCTAGTGATGTTAAATAATGGTAAAAAACCAGAGTTTTTGCTGATAAAATGTGATTAAACAGAATAATGGGGATAAATTCAGGTTTCAGATGGAAAGTTAGTGTCCGAAGGCCACCCAAAAGAAGTGGTGTGTGCGCACCCATTGTACGTATATCAGAGATCCTACACGGTCTACAAAGACCCTTGTAGTGTCTGTCGCGAGCCTGATGGACAGATTAAGGCACGTAGGCCCACTTCTCGGAGTGAAGATTGCATACCCATCAGACTGAGGACATTCTTACGTGAACTGATTCCATGGTATTTCGTCATTCAGCCCATCGACGTGTGTTCCAAGACGGAACACCCACCGTTGTTCTTTATCAAACAAGCCATTCTCGCTACTTAGTTGTTCAATCGCGGTCCACTTCAAGTCCCCCATTCCATGATTGTGGGTTAGGTAGTGGGTCGACATCTTGGTTGTGCTCCTCCTGCAACGGATGTTGCTCCTATGTTCCCCAATGCGAACTTTAACGGGTCTTGTGGTCATTCCTATGTATTCCAGGCCACATGGGCAGGTGATCATATAGACAACGTTCTTGCTGTTGCAATTCGTGAAACCTCTTTGCTCCCACTCACTGCCATTCCTGAATTTCAAAAACCTACTCCTGCACGTCAGATGGCATGTGCTGCAGTTGCCACATGGATGATGTCCCTGTACTGGTGGCAATAGTAGGCCCGTCGTTCTTGTTGGTGCGGATTTCCTGGGTCTGGTATGGACAAGCATGTCCTTCAAATTCTTCCCTCTTTTGTGGGAAAACATAGGTTTAGGGAAGTTCAGTTGACAACTGTTGAGGAGTCTTCAGTACTTATTGACAATCTTGGTGATCTGGTTCGAATGGGTGTTGAACGTAGTGACACAGATAGGTCGTTCCTCTTGTTCGACTGTCACCCTGTCCTCCAACAGTGACTCCCTGTTGTTATTTCTTGCCCTCTTCATAGCCCTGTCAATAACTCTTTTGGGGTAATTCCGTTTTAAGAGTTTCAATTGTAAGTCAGATGCCTGACTCCTATAGTCACGTAATTCCGTGCAATTCCTTCGGAGGCGAAGAAATTGTCCGTAGGGAAGGTTCTCCCTCAGATGGCGGGGATGAAAGCTATTATACAGCAGTAGACAGTTCTTCGCTGTCGGTTTGAAATGTGTCGTAGAAAACATCGGAGGTCAGCGCTCTATACTACGGAGCTTTCCGGCAATATACAGGTGTAACCAGTTACACTTTTAATTTACAGCGGGAACAACAATTAAGGGTCTTATTTAAGATCCACCCAAAATGAGCTCCACCATCCAGCGGAGCCGCGGGGAGACCAGACACGGCGGGGCAGTGTCCCAGGAGCAGTGAGTACGGCATAACCGGGGGTCATCTGTGCTGTTAGGTGTTTCCTTTTGGACGAGACAATCATTTTGGAAACAATCTTGCCGATCTATTTTCTCTAGGTTGCAACTATAGGCACCCCTCCCACCCATTACAGGCTCATGGGGCGTTTTTACTTTTGAAAACAAGTAGGTTATTCCTTTCCTACAGAGATGCACTATATAACCATGTACTTTACTGAACAAATGTGACAATACCCTACGGACCGAATAGATCGGGTCCTTTTTCCATAGAGTGTGTGCTTTATGTTTCATGTGTGTGAGTCTTTGTTAAATGTCTTTTTTCCGGTAAACAACGGGACACATCACCATCAAACTGCACTGTGAATTAATGATAAGAAGTATAAATTCACTCATTTCACTTTCTTTTCAGGTCACTACGTTATCACGATGGATGGTGCACTTCTGTCCCACATTTTAACATATATGTATGATGTCGTTTTTTTCTTCCAGATAACAATGACAGATACCTATTGAGGTATCGTATATATGTGCATTGAGAATCCACATGCACTGTATATTTATTTTCACGAACACTTTCTTCATGAAGAGGATTAGTTGTATTAACACACCACGTATAGAGTGAGTGTAGAAGGGATCTGCTAAGTCCTGAAGAAGAAGCCAGGGGAGCTTCGAAACATGTTGACTGATTTGGGAGGCATAGCTCATTGAGGCAAATATACCTCCGTCCCCACCTTTTTAATAATACCAGCTCAAAGGTATATTAAAACTTTTTCTAGCCACTGAGCCAGGTATTTTTTAACCTCACTTTCCATTCACCTCTGACCCTTCCACCGACACTCCTACACGACACATAGTCTTCTCACAACGACAGTGCTCCCGCGTAATCGTAGGTTGTAGCACACCCCGTCCCGTAGAGGGGCGGGAAGACCCCTATGATGAAGCATGACACCAAGGGCCCTTTTGGTGTGTGAGGGGTATTTAAAAACACTGTGGGGCCGATTCCGATCTCGGCCGGTAGTGCTCCGAATAGGATTCGGATTTACCGGATCCGATTCGGAGCCCTGTTTCCCGACCGAATCGTACGCGGGTCCGGCCGAGCGAGTACGATGCAAGCACCCGCGAAATCGCCGACCGACTCGAACGCGGCTTCAACACGCTCCGACCGACTCGCATGGACACGACTCGCACCGCGCTATGGAGACGTTTCCCGGCCGGGTAAGTACAATGCGCGCCGCGAGCAGTCCGACCGACTCGCGCCGTCCGGCTCGAAAAAGCTGTCGGAGCTGGACTTTGGGGGTCTGCGTCGGACCCCCCTGTACGCATAGGCGCGCGAGTCGCACACAGGGGGAACCCATGGGTCCCCCTACCTGTGCATGTACGCCGCGATGCGCATGGACGCGTACACGCTGTAGGGGCGCCCTTGTTCGCCTCGCACCCATTGAGTCAATGGGAGCCCGCGTACGCGTTGTACGACAGGCTCCCATTGACTTCAATGGGAGTCCGACCGACACGAGTCCGATCGCATGCGTGCGCATCGTACTCGTTCGGTCGGACTGCTAAGGTCCGATTCGGTCGGAATTCTCTCCGGGTCCGGCTCGGTCGGAGAGATTTCCGGCCCGAATCGGAATCGGCCCCTGTGTGTTTTTACCACCTCTGTAGGAAGCATACTCAATCTGGGAGGACATGGCTTTTGAAACTGTCTGAGGGTGGATCTTTTATCAAAGAGCACCAGATGCCCAATGATTCTGGGCAGAAAGCTGCTTCCATTCTTTTAGACACCGATTTGCATTGATTTATTTATCTAGAAAGTCAATTAAAATTGAAAGAATGAGAGGGGGTCGGAGCTTGCTGGCTCGCAAGATGGCCGCACACTAAAGGAGCTCCGCAAGCCATCTCACCATCCACCATGAATCCTGACATCCTGTAGGCGTTGTAGCCCTAAACACGCTGTAACTGAGAAAGGGAGTGTTGCAGATCCAGCACACATCCTTACTGACGCTGGCGAGGTGACTGAGGCGTCTGGTGGCGCGAGAGAATAAGGAGGCCGCCCCGTTTGTCGCTGAGGCCTGCCGCGGGGACGAGAACGGGGCTGCGCACTCCGAGCCTCTGCTTCTGTGGCCTGGAGCAACCGAAGCGATTGGCGGAGGGACACACGGAGATCCGGGTGCGGGTGCCGCCTGACGCCCAGCGACTGGTGCGCGGAACGCGCTGGCCTGGTCCCTGTCGGGCCTACTTGGAAGGCGCGGCTTGTTGCTCGGCTGACTGCGACCTGGGGAGTGCCGTGTCACGGGCCGGGTGCGGCTCGGGCCCTGTCGCCGCTGAGGGTTGAAGCGACCGGCGAGGGGGGAGAGGTGCGACCCTCCGCCCCCAATTCTAGCTGCGGTGCTGTGACGGAGGACCGGTAAGGTGATCTATCAGCGCACACGCCTGGGGGCGGCGATCCGACGCAACCTGGGGGCTTGTGAGCCTCCGATACACTGCGGGGGAGCCCTAGACACCCAGCACTTATAAGTGACACCACGGAATTGGCCCCTTTGCAGACTCTGTTGCTCTAACATTATACCTCCTATCAGAGAGGTTCGCCAGATGCCTGGGGGCCTGCGGAACTAAGTGCGACATTACGGATGGGCAGGTAGCCTAAAGCAGGGGCTTGACCACTAGTGCTGGATCCCCCCCCTTTGACCCTCACTGCATGCCGAAATACTGAGCAGCACAGGATTTTCCCATGGGGCGCTGCTATGTCCACTGCCAATACCAGTTTAAATACACTGGCCCGTGCGCTTGGCCCACAATAGGGTGGTGCCACTTTGATTCCCCTTCTCCGCAAGTCACCATCCATTTCAACTGCGCATAGTGAGGCCACGGTCCGAGCCTTGCCAGTCGGCCCCTGTCTTGATCAACACTCCTCTGAACTGATTAGAGTAACCCACCTTGGGGCCCTTGGCGTGGAGAGCGACGGCACGTGGCCTACATCAATGGGGAAGGTGGACAAAACGCAGCCAAAGTTGCAGTTCGAGCAGCGAAAATCCAGGACCCGTGAGACGGGCGACGCCCAGTCCCCGGAAGAGCAGAGAGACATGCCCGAGGAAACGCCTGCAGACCTGTGACAGATACTGGCAGCCATGCAGCAGAGCCTGAGCACAATTGATGGTAAAATAGACTCCCTGGCCTTCCGCATGGACCGTATGTCGGAGCGCCTCGACAAACATGCTGAACTACTTGATATGATGGAACGGCGCGTGACGAAAGTGGAGGAGGCTCACTCTGAGACAGATGTCGCGCAAAAACAACTCAGCAAGGCTCTCGCTCTGCTGCAAGATAAAACAGAAGACTTAGAAGCCAAGTCCAGGAGAAGCAATATTCGTATTATTGGGCTCCCTGAGTCCACAGCCACGGGCAATATGGAGGCATTCATGGAAAAGCTCTTAGTGTCTCTGCTGGGTCGAGACACCTTTTCCTCCATGTTCGTGGTCGAGCGAGCCCACTGATCTCTGGGCCCCAGGCCTCCTCCGGGTGCACAGCTGCGTCCGGTCATCGCAAAACTCCTGAACTATAGAGACAGGGACGCTGCCCTGAAAAGAGCCAGAGAAAAAGGGGATCTGCACTTTGAGGGCTCTATTATATCGCTTTTTCCAGACTTTACAATGAAGGTCCAGGAGGCTAGGAGGCAGTTTTCCCCATTGAAACGCAAACTACGTGACCAAAACCTTGAGTACGCTATGCTCTACCCCGCCAGGCAGGGTCACCATGAATGGCACCTCAAAGATATTTCTTGACCCTAAATCCCTACAGAAAGCTCTCAAGGAATACTCCAAAACTCAGGCACGGAGTGGAGCCTTTGAGAAGCTGTCGGAGGTGTCTGGAGGTGGCTTGGACGAATAGGACTAGCTGGTCAGACTGGCAATATATTCCTACAGGCATGGTGGGGTTGTTCATATCTGAGTTTGCCAATTGGGATATGATGCTTTGAGATAGTGTGTTGTTTGCTCACTGTTATAGTCTTTAGGAGGCCATGGTGTCTCGGTCTCCAGCCTCCACTCTCTAAATGCTTGAGAACGGACATCGTGACTTTGATTCCTTTTAAATGTGGACTTCGTAGTTCTAGGCACAGACATGTGCGATATAGGGGGGGGAGCCCGGCTCCTACCCCAAGTATGCAGTGAAATTATATGCGATTAACTGCGGAATGTTCTGTATGGCTTTTGATGGCACTAACTCCACTCTACTATTGTGGAGTGAGGTTCGGCAGAGAGGCAACATCCGCCCCTGTGTGTGTCCCACTACATGGCGTTAAGCCATTTTTCTTTGAGTAAGGGGGGGTGGGTATCTCGTCCATGGCAAGTTGGGGAATGCGTGGCGTGGGGGGGGGGGTTTGCAACTGTTTATTGTTCTGACCTGACCACAGTGCTTTTTACATGCTCAGACTCCGCCCTAGTGGCGCCAAGTGGCTGGTCAGTCCAGTTGGCAATAAGACATGCAGACACAATTCAGGTTCATTCAGACTGCTCAAAGATGGCACAGGGTGGGGGTAGTGCAGTGAGATTCCTCATGTGGAACGTCAGAGGTCTTAATGACTATCGCAAAGTGCGCAAAGTATTTGCCTACCTGGCGAGACATACAATAGACGTTGCTCTACTACAGGAAACCCATTTGCCTGCAGATAGTAAAATGCTCACACACAGAAGATTGCAGGGCTCTTTCCATGCGGCCGGTTTTTCAACACATGCTAGGGGGGCGCTAACGTTGGTCAACCCGAAATCAGGTTTCATACTAGAGCCCGTCGAGGCTGATTCCGAGGGCAGATATGCTATTTCTAGATGTAGGGGGAAGGGGCTAGACCTGCTGGTGGTTAATGTATATGGGCCAAATTTTGACAACCCTCTGTTTTACCGCAACCTATTAGTACGTTTGCAAATTAACACCATGCTCCCGCACCTTTGGGGAGGCGATTTTAACTGTGTTCTGGACCCTTCGCTGGATCGCTCTGGGGGCCCAGCCCGGCGTCCCTCGGCTTCTGCTAAAACCATTACTGATGCTATTATGCACCTAGACATGGCTGACGTTTGGCGCACCCATTCCCCTGGAAAGGGAGGTTTTACTTACTATTCCGCCCCGCATGATTTGCATACAAGAATTGATTATTGGTTCATAGCCAGAACTTTATTTCCCATAGTTAGGGAATGCGTGACCCTCCCGCGCTCATTCTCAAATCATTCACCTATATTTCTTGAGTTAGTAAGCTCACAGAAAAGACCAGCCCTGTTCACGTGGCGCTTCCCCCCCTATTCATTACTAGATAGTGTTTTTAAAACCGACATATCCGACGACATTGAAGATTTTTTCAAAATTAATATCGGCTCGGTATCACGATTCGCCACAGTCTGGGAAACAGGTTGACATTCGAGGTATCGCTATCTCAAAGCACTCAGGAGTACTCCGTTCACTTAGAGGTCGCCTTGACAGCCTAGAAAAACGTTTGGCCGAATTAGAGCAAGCTGTCTTGCGAGGGGGAGAGGCTCACAGCACAGAGTAACTAAAAAGGGCATTGGAAGAATACCATGAACTTGCTGACTGTGAGGTCAAACATATGGGTAAATATGCGGTGGCCAAAACGTATGGGGAGGGCGAGCGTCTGGGAGCAACCTTGGCAGCCTTATTGCGGAACAGAAGAGAGGCCGCCACAGTTACAGAATTGCGCGCGCCCACGGGTAAGTTGGTAACAGACCCGTCGAGCATTGCAAACCACTTTAGCCAGTACTATACTGATCTATACCGCTCTCGGATGACAGCGGACGAGACCGCTATCTTAGATTATTTAGAGCACATTAAGCTCCCCTGGTTAGCAAACGAGCATAGAGAGTATCTTATGAGGCCCCTGGAACCTTGGGAATTACACGAAGCTTTAAAATCCATGCGCTCGGGCAGCGCCCCGGGGCAGGACGGCCTTACCGTCGCTTTTTATAAAGAATTCAAAGATCTTCTCGTCCCACATTTTGTAACACTCTTCGAGGAAATTAGCGAATCTGGTAACACTAAAATCTATGCCAAGGTCCTTGCCAACCGATTGGCCCCGTTAGTACAACAGTTGGTTTGCCCAGAACAAGAG
This sequence comes from Calotriton arnoldi, assembly GCA_963921515.1. NCBI lineage: Eukaryota > Metazoa > Chordata > Amphibia > Caudata > Salamandridae > Calotriton > Calotriton arnoldi. The sequence goes on along the minus strand of CAWUFW010003001.1, from coordinate 1,584,314 downwards.
GGCTTTGTCCAGGGGTGTAATCTGACATACAACTTGCGCATAGTCTTCGGGGTAATACAACACACTAATCCAGAGATCAAGGCTTCCGCAGTCTTTCTAGACGCAGAAAAAGCCTTTGACTCTGTGGAGTGGGCATTCATGACCTCAGTGATGAGGAGAATGGGTGTAGGCGAGATATTTCTCAAACTAGTTGCTGTCCTGTATAACACTCCCTTCTGCCAGAATAATAATTGGAGATGCAGTTACTGCCCCCATTAAGATATCCAGAGGCACTCGGCAGGGTTGTCTGCTATCGCCTCTCCTATATGCAATTGTAGCGGAACCCCTGGCCTACTGCTCTTAGGGAATACCACAGACAGAGAGGTATTCGGTTCCCGAACTATAACTGAATAATATCATCCTACGCTGATGACACTTTTCTGTACATTAGAAATGCCGAGTTAAATCTATCTCCAGTATTGAGAGAGGTTGTGCGCTTTGGGAAATTCTCTGGCCTAAAAGTTAATTGGACTAAATCCATATTTCCACTGACCTCAGTCAGGGCTCCTATCGAATTAGACTTTCCTCTTCCCTGGTCGAATGATCCGGTGCGCTACCTAGGAATCCAAATTCATTCTGATCCTGAGATTGTATGCAGTGAGAATTATGGTTGGGCAGTCACTAAGATAGAGGAAGACGTGAAACGCTGGGTCCGCCTTCCGCTGTCCCTCCTTGGACTTATCTCACTGATGAAAATGGTGGTGCTTCCCAGGTTTCTATTTTTGTTCCAGAACATACCAATGGTGCTTCCCTCACACTTTTTCAAAGCTATTAGAACACTACTGACGAAGTTAGCCTGGGCTGGCAAGCAACCACTTGTCCAATAGAAAATCCTAACTCTCCCCTATGCTTTGGGTGGACTGGGAGCCCCAGACTTAGAACTTTACTATAGGGTTGCACAATGCTCGCATGCATATCACTGGATCCACCATCATTTGGACCCTCCTCACTTACAGATAGAAAAGATAGTAGCTGCGCCCTCTCCACTGCCCACCATGTTATTTCAGGCCCCGGTCCGTCGCACCGGCATCTTGGATTCGGTCAATGCCACGGTACACGCATGGCACGACTTGATGAAGAGACAAGCGAGCACTATATTGTACTCCCCACTAGAGTGGTGCTACTGGCTGCCAATTAGCAGGGAAAAAGAGGTAGTCAAGGCACTAGAGGCACTCAACATAACTAAAATTGGGGACCTCTTTCTTGCTGGTAATGCGCGTGATTGGGCTGGGATTGCAGCCGAGAGACAAGATACCTCTCCACTAGTGCGATTTCACTTCCACAGGGTGCGTCATGCCCTTCGGGAGCTTCTGGGAGATGACATGGCGGAGCCCCCAGAGCTCATTTTTATTACTGTCAGAGTCTCCCTACAAATTGGTCTCCAGTATTTATAGTACAGTCCAAGGCTACCGTAAGAATTTTTATACTAAGCCCCGGCTGGAGTGGCAATGTGACTTAGAGGTGGCCATTGATGACGACAGTTGGAGCTACTGCTGCGAGGCAACGCGGCGTATCTCATTAAATGGCCGTCATCGGTTAATACATTTTAAATGTTTGAATAGAGTATACTACACACCAGCCCGCCTGCATAGATATGGCTTGCGGGAAACAGCGGACTGTGAACGATGCAGGGATAACCCAGCAGATTTTATTCATGTGGCCTGGTTATGCCCGGATATAGCCAATTATTGGAGTTCGATATTCCAAAAGTTGAGTGAAATCACAGAGACATCACTATCCCCCGATCCCTTATTGGTCCTCCTGGGTTACTCAAAACTAATAAAGAAAGACATCTGTCGCTTGATAGATATGAGGATGTTGATCGCAAAGCGTAGAATAGCCATGCGTTGGTCACGCGGGCCGGCCTCTACCCTGGCAGAATGATCGAACGACATGCTCTTTTGCAACACACAAACAGAACTACACCTCAAAACTGCCCCAAAAACGTTTGGGGATTATATCAAAACTATTTAGCAGGGAAGGTATCAAATATACCAGAGTAGAGTATCACTACCAGGTCGAATAACGCGCTCTACTAAGCCCACTGGGCCTGGTATTATCGGGTGGCTCATTTCCTGGGGGGTGTCCCGAGGGTGTGCAGGGCACTTGCTTCCTAATACCTGTTTGAGACTCTGACGCGCACGCTGTTCCCTCCCACTGGTATCCGGATGGGGTGTGCGAATAGTCCCACACTTGTAAAAAACAACCGAAATCTGTTGTGTTGGTCCACGCACTGGGTTCCCCCACTGTGCTCTGCCCATGCTTACAGTCATGTAATGCCTTCATCATTTCTGTAAACTGTGGTCACTGTTAATGCATGGTACACTGGTTGCTATTGTTCTTTTCTTTTTTTTCTGCCGCTTTTTCTGGATTTGTATGGAATAATATGCAATAAAACTAATTAAAACTTTTTTGAAAGAATGAAAACCTTTTGCTTCTTGTGAAAAAATATTTATTTGCAATTCTTTTCCGAATTGTATTCACGTTTAGGTTTGTAAGTGTTAACTGTTTACATGCCTCAGGCATACATTGTCTAGAATGGTGAGTTCTATGTGTCCTATGGGTACAGCAATCACTGGACCCACATGAAATGCAATTCCTCATTAGGAAGTTCTCCCTTAGACAGCACAAACAGTGATTGATGGAATCCTTAATTTAGTCTAAGCCACCTTCCTTTCCATCTTTTTAGCTCCTCAGCCAGGGGCAAGTCCTGTGCAAATAAGTCTGTGCCTTGTCCTAAAAAGGACTGGCCAGCCTGAACTACAAGCCCACATCCCCTCTAAACTTGATCATAAGCAGCCCCAGACCAGTTTCAACCTTTGTGGCCGAATTCTAGAGGTAGATTTTGGGTCCTAGGGCACAGTTTGTTTTACGGTTTCTGTTGGAGAAAGCTGTCAATGCGATCACAGGAAACCACAGTGATGCCTTACACTCCATGGAGCATTCTGGATTACATGCATCTCTTTAATATGTAATCTCTTTAATATTTAAAAGGTCTAATGCGTCCCCAGGAGAGTGGTCTTGATAGGGGCCAAAAACAGGTACTTTGCAAGACTGCTCTCTAGTTTTGACAATGAGACATTGTTGCCATTACTGGTTGCCCCTGGTCAGGGCCACTGGAATTATGCAATTCTGTGGCTGTGGTTATTTTCGCATAATTATGGATTTGCCGCATTAGCCACATAATTCATCATCTGCCACATAATCTGCTGATTTTAACAAAAAAAAATAGTTTCTGGCTCAAACAGATCAAAAGTTACAAAACATATGGTGACTTGTGTTCCTGCTCACTGGAAGGCTTTTTGTAAAGGTTAAATGGTCATCTTTCATTTGCTTATTGCTTTATTTGGATGTTATATTGGCACTAATTAGGGTCAACACTTTTCTCAGACACTGTTTCCAGGTGTAAAAATGACAAAATAATGAAGTAATACTATCACAAAATGTGCAGCATTAGGCCACATAATTTGCCATTTATAGCCGCATAATTTAGACAACCCTGACGCATAATTTAGCCCTTCTCTGCCGCATAATTCCAGTAGCCCTGCCTCTGGTATACTAGTTTTTAAAGTCAATATGTATAATTTTTGAGTTTTGATCCACTACTATATGCCTTTGAGCCCAAAGGTGATGATGATGGTTGTTAGGAGATATATCTTCTCCATTGAGTCATCAAGGCTCATAGAGGAAGGAGGGGGAAGTGAGTACTCTCATTTTCAGAGTCTATTCTGATTCTTTTTTTTTCTCTCAAACTTTAATTACATTTTTGACAACCATACAAAATACAATGACATATAAATCACTGACTTGGCACGCACTGAGCAAGTTAAGGCAGCACAGGTTGCATGATTACAGAGTATACACTCAGGGTTGCGATTTTATATAAGTGAAGCATGCCACAGCGGAGTCAGGCACATTCCCTGAAACACCACCTACATAAGTTTTCGCACTAGGCAGAGGGTACCAAATACACTTTCCCACCACAATCTCCTTGGGGCTGAAACCGGACCAACATCGTTCACCAATCTCCCACACCGAGTACACCACAGATCTATACATACACTGAGCAGTTTGGGGGTCTACACCACATGCTGTGAGCCCACTCTCTCCAGCCTCCCCAGTGCGGTCGGCCTCAGCATTCTCTGTCTGGGCCAGGTAAGCCTGATAGGGTCCCCAAATGTCCTTTGGAAGGTTACGGATCAGCATCTGGTCGTGGTAGGCGCCAGACTGGGAGTTGCAATACGTCATATCCAAATGCCACTCCTTCAGCGTCGGGAGCGGTCCCTTTGCCCAACGCATCTCTATTCTATGCTTCACAAGCAATACTGCCAGGGCTATCAAACATCTTATGGACTTCGGGATGTCCCTGTCATAACCCAGCAGTGCCAACAGAGGGGACGGCTCAATGTGTTTGCCTGTTATCTCCCGCAATTCCCCCAGTACTGCATCCCAATAGCGCCGCATCCCTGGGCAGAATCACGCCACATGGGCAAAGCCCACCCCCTCTTCTCCGCATCGAAAGCAGCATGAACTGTCCCTCAAGCCATAACAGAACAGGCGGGCCGGAGTGTAATGTACCCTGATAAGGCATTTAAATGTATTAACCGGCGCCGGCTATTCAAGGATATAGATTTGACAACAGAACAACAATAGGTCCACTGTTTATCACTGATAATTATTCCTATCTCGTCCTGCCAGTCCAGTCTAACTTTTGTGACTCCCGCCCACCACGCATCTTGAGAGCACGCATATAGTTTTGCTATAATGCACTGAGGCATCGCCTCCTGCAGCAGAGATGTCAAAGATGGTAACTCTGGAGGTTCCCACAAGCAATCCCCCAGCAGCTCGTGCATTGTGTGACGCGCCCTATAGAATGAAACTGAGCTATTAAACTGTGAGTATCCTCCGGTGTTATCTACTGCTCCCAGCTGCGCAACACCACGTCTTGGAAGAAACCGCCCATGTGTTGCAGGCCCAATCCCTGTAATACACGTTCCGCCCCTCTACCCTATCCCAATGGGAACCACATGCACCACTCCAGCGGCAACAATGGTGAATAAAGGAGAGGCCCAGTTTTTAACTCAGTAAGCCTCTTCCATGGGTGCACCATTGTGTTTAACAGGTCAAAGGTATTATAGTGTCACGTGGGATTATCAAACTGCTTTTTAGGCAATGAAAAGGGGGAGCTGGCATCTCTTTCAAGCCACAAATGAGGTAGGTCACGTGTGCCAAGAAGCCAGTAAAGAGCAAACATACACTGCACAGCTCTGTAAGCTTCCAGATCTGGGGCATTCATCCCTCCCATATCATAGGCGATAGTTAACTTGTCCCAACTCACACTCAGTTGCTTCCCAGCCCAGGCCATGTGCACTAAAAGTGTCTGTAAGTTACAGAATACTGCACGGGGTAGAAGAATCGGGATGTTCACAAACAGAAACAAGAAGTGGGGCAACAACACCATCTTCATTATGGCGATGCGCCCGCTGAGCGACAGAGGCAGTCTGATCCAGTGGACAACCGCCTCTGTGAGCCACTGCATTGCCCTGCCATAATTGTCTAGCAACACCACTGACAGGTCTGTGTGGACCTGTATACCCAAGTATCGCACCAATTAGTCGTCTACTGCAATGGACGAAAATGTTTGCTTTCCCGTCCACCATCATTCGCAGGTGAGTAGGGTATAGCATACTTTATTCTAAGTGGAGGTCTTGCAGCTTGCGCTTGCTGGGTTTAATTGCCTCTGCACCTCCTGAACTTGCTGCGTAAAATCTGGGAAAAGCGCCAACTCTGTTCCCTTGTGTCAAAGCACCTTTACTTCCGAGGTGTGCAGCACAGTCCATGTAATTTAACCTCACTCCCAGCACCGGTCATGGAGCAAGGGATTGGCAGGTGTGTTCCATTACAAAGATGTCTAAAAAAGTCTCCCGCCCCAGGAGATCTATGAGAAGTTGACCCATGTACTTCTCCATGTTGCCAGTGTTGGTGGATTTATCCAGTACTACTAGCTTGACGTTATTGCGGCGTAACCTAGCCTCAACATCATCCACCTTAGCCTGCAAAGTAATAAGTGCCTTCTCATTCATTTTCTGGGACACCGAGGCAGTGACTTGTTCATCCTTGACCTCAGACACGTGCCTCTCCATCATGTCAAATCGACTAAAGACAGGGCATCAATCTTGCCATCTATTGTAGTGAGGCTGTACTAGCAGACAGGATTTGCTGCAATTTGCTGCCCATCTGCGGCACGGCAGTGTCCTGCTCGCTCTCCGCCATAGTTGCTCTGTCGTTGCGGCCTTTAGGGGTTTTCCGCTGCCCAAACTGCAACTTGGGCTACGATTTGTCTGTTTTGCCCATGACGTGCAGCTGCCCAACTGGGCCACAAAAGAAGGTACCCCAAGTCTCACAGCACATGCAGGGAACAGTCCAGCAGGCGGGCCGTGTATTACATCTGCAGCACCCCAGACAAGGCTACCTCCCCCTCTTACCACTGACGTCCGTTCAATCCACAGGAGCAGCCAACAAAGCACATCCAGTGCGTATTTGTACCTTCCCATTGTGGAAGACAGGGCCCGTCGACTCCCGGGCCCCTGGCACGCTCCCTGCCTCTGCCTGTACAGGATAATCAGAGCAGGGCAATGCCCCCATCTGTGGAACCTCACACAGCCGCTGCGGGCCACAATCACTCCCTGGATCACAAGATCACTGCAGCAGTTTCTGTCACCCCGTGCCGATCCAGCCCTGTTCCCAGGGTGCATTGCGCTTACCAGATTGGCACAGCTCTGGTCTCACTCTCAAGGGTGAGAGGTTGGTATTGGTAATGGCCCGTACCACCGGGCGGCCACACCCGCACTCTGCAGGGCAATGCCAGCTTATGCCGCTCTAAAGGCCTCACTGGTCCCGCCGGGGGCCAGCTGCCCCTTAATGCCTGATCCACGGCCCTGGCGTGCAAAATTGGAGACACCCATCCTCAGGGCTCAGAGCCACACCATGTCACATCGCCGAACTCCAGGTACATAAGGGGCCCCTGCACAGCTAGCGGGGCCCAACAGTTCAGTCACTGCACCCAGTGCAGAGCACTTGGTCACACCAGCAACGCCTGCCTCAAGGCCTCACCACATCCTCCAGGCCCAGCCTCCCCTCACTCTCCGACATGCGGCCCCAACGTGCAGGATCGAAGCCGCCCTACCAGTGGGCCCGGGGTTGCACCATATCACTCTGCTCCTGCCAGACGTAAACGGGACCTTCACACCACCAGCGAGGCCCTGATGGTTCAGCCATTGAGCCCGGTCCTGTGCTTACACCAACACGAGTAGGCCGTGTGGCTGTCACTCCAGCTCAACCTCGTGGCCTCCACTAGTCTACCTCACGGGGTTAGTCGGCAGCGATTTCTATCTTGTTTTTGGCCCCGTCATTGCTGCAGGCTAGTTAGGGCTGCATGCAGGCAGCTGTGGCACTGAATTTGCCGCTTAAAGCACCAGGATGATTTAGGATTGTATACGGCTGAAGGAGCTCACCTAAAAGGAGGCCATCTTCAGGCCAGGCAGGCTCCGCCCCCTAGTAGTATATTGCTTCTAACAGTCCTAATGAATCTGCACTGAAATATCTTATAAAAGTAAAACATGTTCAGTATCATTAATGAGCCAACAAGTGTGGCGTTTTTTAACTTGTGGTGACATTCGGCCAGTGAAGTGATTGACGGCAACAGACACACTCCTCACTGATGTTGTTTCCCTTACCATTAAACTCCCCACTGCCAATTACCTAAACGGGCTATTATTGATGTTGCACCACCATTTGATTAGCTGGGGTAAGTGATAGGGTGTAGCTATAAGGAAAGATTATTTTCCTCTCTCTCAGCTGCTTGGGCACACTAATGATGAGAAACTGGGTGGTGCTCCATACTGTATTCTGGATTCCCCCATTGACATTCAAATGAGGTGTCTCCTATTTTTTCCACCAGTGTGTGGTTGGGTTGCTGGTTTCAGTTTTCCATTGATTAATTTTAATGGCTTTGATTCCTTTATGAGTTATCTAATTAGAAATGTCTAATGTATGTTTCTTCTTCCTACAATAGGATTGGAATTTTTTAACATAGTATAGTTATTATCATTTGTGTGTCTGTCTTTCCAGAATTTTGGTTTGTTTGGTTATTCTTTTTGAGGGTGATCCTGCATTTGTTCCCTAATTCTCTTCTACTTTGAATGACCTGCTCCGAAAAGGGCAGTCCAGTTCAAACTATTAGGCCATGTTTCATCTAAATGGAAACATAAGCAATCCCAGATCAGTTTTGGCCTTGTCAGGCCTCATCAGTGTATGCAACTTCTGTCCTCAGTGCACCAAGTTCAGGACCCAAGTCTTGATATACCACCCCTACATCGGCAAACATCCTTCGACAGCACAGAATGTGATAGGCAACATACTTGATTTAATCTCAACCACTGTTAATTACTCTGGACCACATTCCATTCCATTTTTTTAGCCTGTCAGTTTAATTACAGACATGGACAAATCATATGTTAATCAGTATAGGCCCTATCCTAAAAGGCTCAGTCTAGCCTATCCTGCTGCCCTACATCATCTCAAAACTACAACACAAGAAATCCAAGACATGTTTTGGCCTACAGGACAGATACGAGTCAACCTATCTCACATTCAACAATTGGTGCACCAGAATTGACTTGTCTCAATGACCTATATGCTAGGTCAAATAGAGCAGGATGTCTTGCCATTTACCTGGGCAGCTTATTTGCACCTCCCCCTTTAACTGGTACAGAAGATGCACAACCTCAGAGACTCAAAACCCGTCCTTTACTAAACACAAATAATTTCTGCTGCAAGAGTGCCTTCTGTGACCTAAGATGTTTGCCTAAGAGCTTAAGAATGTACCATGCTTCAAAAGGTTGCTGTGGCCTGGGGGCATAACAAGGATGTTCTAGACCCTAATGGAATATTGAAAATGGGGCCATTAGCCACTGTTTGGGTAGTATTTATCAGCTATAACCAGGGCCACTGGAATTATGTGGCAGGTGACATTCAGATTACGCGGCAGGGTAGACTAAATTGTGTGGCTAGAAAACAGAAATTATGCAACGTAATGTGGCACATTGTGTGATAATATTCATAATTTTGTCATTTTTAGGGTCGAGCCTGCGCTAGCGCATGCTACCCGCTGGCGAGACACTGATGTTAACAAAGAAGGGCTTGGAGCCTGCCTGTTGCTTACCATTTATTGGAATGCATAGCACTTTTCTTTACAGCCTCAAAATTCCTCATTGCAGGTCTTACCTAATTTACGGTTCTTTCTGTGGAGCAAGGACCAAGCACTGATTGATTCAACTTAATCAGTGCCCGTCTGCTACACCCAATGTGATTGAGGTACTGTTATGTTCTTTTTAACTTCTAGGGCAATGCAAACAGAAGGCATGTGACTAGCAAAAACGTGTCCAGCAGAAAAAACAAAATTGCAAAGATTGATTTTCTATAGTTAAATTTCTTTTATTTTGCCAAGTCTTCTTTTTCTTACTTTGCACTCATGTTTTCTTTTGTTTTTGCTCGTGGGCGCTGTTCTCAAAAGATGAGGATTACTTTGTTCTAATTATTTCAAAGCAATATTGTTTCTTTCTTATGTGTAATTTCTGAAATGATGCTTTAACACATAATCGTGCAGTACACCCCCAATCCACCCCACTCTAATCTGCCCCACTCCAATCCACGCCAATCACCCCACTTCACCCCACCCTACTCATTCCAGTCCACCCCAGACCAATCCAATCCGCCCCACTTCAATCGAAACCACTCACCCAATCCAATTCCACTCCGGTCCACCACACTCCAATCCTCCCAACCCACCCCACTCTAATCTGCCCCACTCCAATCCAAAACAATATGCCCCACTCCAATCCAAAACAATCTGTCCCACTCCAATCTGCCCCACTCCAATCCAAAACAATGTGCTGCACTCCAATCTGCCGCACTCCAATCCAAAACAATCTGCCCCACTCCAATCCAAAACAATCTGCCCCACTCCATTTTGCCCACTCCAATCCAAAACAATCTGCCCCACTCCAATCTGTCCCACTCCAATCAAAATCAATCTGCCCACTCTAATCCGCCCCACTCCAGCCTCCCCTGCTCCAATCCAAAACAATCTGCCCCACTCCAGTCCATCACACTCCAATCTGCCTTACTCCAATCCAAAACAATCTGCCCCACTACAATCCAAAACATGCTGCCCCACTCTAAATCGCCCCACTCCAATCCACCCACTCCAATCCACCCACTTCAATCTGTCCCACTCCGATCCAAAACAATCTGCTACACTCCAATCTGTCCCACTCCACTCCAAATCAATCTGCCCCACTCTAATCCGCCCCACTCCAGTCTCCCCTACTCCAATCCAAAACAATCTGCCCCACTCCAGTCCATCACACTCCAATCTGCCCTACGCCAATCCAAAACAAGCTGCCTCACTCTAATCCGCCCCACTCCAATCTCCCCTACTCCAATCCAAAACAATCTGCCCAATCCAATCCGGCCACTCCAATCTGCCCCACTCCAATTCAAAAGAATCTGATCCACTCCAATATGCCCCACTCCAATCTAAAACAATCAGCCTCACTCCAATCCAAAACAATCTGTCCCACTCCAATCTGCCCCACTCCAATTTAAAACAATCTGCCCCACTCTAATCCACCCCACTCCAATCTGCCCCACTCCAATCCAAAACAATCTACCCACTTCAATCGGCCCCACTCCAATCCAAAGCAATCAACCCCACTCCAGTCCATCCCATTCCAATCTTTCCCACTCCAATACAAAACAATCTGCCCCACTCAAATCTGCCTCACTCCAATTCAAACCAATCTGCCCCACTCCAATCCAAAACAATGTGCCCACCCCAATCTGCCCCACTCCAATCCAAAACAATCTGCCCCACTCCAATCCACCCCACTTCAATCTACCCCACTGCAGCCCGCCCCACTCCAATCCAGTCCATCTCACCCCAATCCACGCACTCCATCCCATTTCACCCCACTCCAATCCACGCACTCCATCCCAATTCACCCCACTCCAATCCACCACAATACGCCCCACTCCAATCCAGTCCAACCCACACCAATCCAATCCACCCAAATCCAGGCCGATCCAATCTATCCAACTTCAATTTTGTTCACTCCACTCCCGCCCCAATGCACCCGAATCCTTCCCAAATTGACCCCAATTAAAATCCAGTCCACCACGATCCACCCCACTCCAATCCAAAACAATCTGCCCAACTCCAATCTGCTCCACTCCAATCTGACCCACACCAATATGCCCCACTCCAATCCAGAACAATCTGTCCCACATCAATCCAAAACAATCAGCTCCTCCTCAATCCAAAACTATCTTCTCCAATCTGCTTCACTCCAATCCAAAACAATCTGCCCCACTCCAATCCAAAACAATCTGCCCACTTCAATCTAAAACAATCTGCCCCATTCCAATCCAAAACAATCTGCCCCCACCAATCAGACCCACTCCAATCCAAATCAATCTGCCCCACTCCAAACTGCCCCACTCCAGCCTGCCCCACTCCAATCCAAAACAATCTGGCCCACTCCAATCCAAAACAATCCGTCCCACTCAAATCCACCCCAATCCAACCCAGTCCACCTCACCCCAATCCAATCCACCCCACTCCAATCCAATCCACCCCTCTCCAATCCAAACTACTCCACAGCAATCCAATCCACCCCAATCCAGCCTACCCCACACCATTCCCCCCGCCCAACCCAATCCAATCCACCTCAATCCAATCCACCCCACCCCAATACAATTCACCCCAATCCAATCCACCCTATCCCAATCCAATACACCACACCTGCCTCAATCCAATTCACCTCAATCAAGTCCACCCCACTCAATCCAATCCTCCTCACTTAATCCAATCCATCCCCACTGCAATCCAATCTACTCAACTCCAATCCACCTCACCCCATGCCCATCCAATCCACCCCCCTCCAATTCACCCCACTCCATTCCACCCCACTCAATTCCACCTCACTCCATTCCACCCCACTCCATTCCACCCCACTCCACTCCATTCCACCCCACTCCAGTCCTCCCCACTCAATCCACCGCACTCCAATCCAATCCACCCCACTCGATCAATTCCACCCCACTCCAATCCACCCCAATCCATCCACCCCACTCAATTCAACCTCACTCCATTCCACCCCACTCCATTCCACCCCACTCCATTCCACCCCACTCCAGTCCTCCCCACTCCAGTCCACCGCACTCCAATCCAATCCACCCCACTCGATCAATTTCACCCCACTCCAATCCACCCCAATCCAATCCATCCCACCCTAATCCAATCCCTCACACTTCAATCCACCCCACGCCAATCCACCCCACCCCATTTCATACCACTCCACTCTACCCCAATCCACCCCACCTCAGTTCAATCCACCTCACTCAATCCAATCTATCCAGCTCACCATACTCCAATCCATTCCACTCCAACCCAACCCACTCCAATCCACCCCACTCCAATCCAACCCAACCCAACCCAACCCACTCCAATCCAATCCACCCCACTCCAGTCCACCCCATTCCAATCCGCCCCACTCCAATCCACCCCACCACACTCGAATCCAATCCACCCCAATCCAACCCTTTCCAATCCACCCACTCAAATCCAATCCTCCCCATCCAGTCCAGTCTAATCCACCCCGTCCAGTCCAGTCCAGTCTCATCTACCCCAATCCACTGCGCTCTAATTCACCCCACTCCAAACCACCCTACTCTAATCCAATCCACCCCATTCCAAGGGAATCTAATCCACCCCATACAATTCACCTCACCCCATTTCAATCCACTCCACTCCAATCCAATCCACCCCATCCAGTCCAACCACTCCAATCTAATCCACTCCAATCCACCCCACTCTACCCCAATCCAATCCATCCTAATCTACTACAATCCAATCCACCTCACTACCGCAATCCCCTCCAACCCACTCCACTCCACTCTATTCCACCCCACTCCACTACACTCTACGCCACTACACTCTAGACCACTCCACTCTACGAAACTGCACTCTACAGCACTGCACTCTACGAGACTCTCTGCCACTGAACTCTACTCCCCTCTACTCAACTCTACAACACTCTACTCCCCTTACTCCACTCTATGACACTCTACTCCAACACATCCACTCTATGACACTCTTCTCCCCCCACTCCAATCTAAGACACTCCACACGACTAACTTTTAGCCATGCTGAACAGCAGCCACACTGGTGTACAACTTAGCAAAAACACATTGTCAAAGCCAATAGCTCTTTTATAGGCGAAACCTATTGGCTTTGCCAATGCTTGTTTTTTTTGTTAGCACTGTCTGGGCGAACGTTTCACCTCGGTAGTACCAGTTTAACACCCAAATACAGTAATAATAATAATGAACTGATAGATGACCAGTCAACCTTTAGACAGAGCCATCCAATGTCCGGCGACATGCGTTGCTGCGATTTTAGTAACTTTGCATTTCTTTTATCCGTTTGAGCTAGAAACAATTCTTTGGTTCAAATCTGCAGATAATGTAGAGATGATGGATTATGTGGCAAATGCGGCAACTCCATAATTATGTGGAAAACGATGTGGCTAGGGAATCGCATAATTCCAGAGGCTGTGGCTATAACTAGTGTGTAGTGGGCAACTCGGTGACGCTAGACCACTGACATCTGAGCCACTGATCTGGGTGCAGAACTGGCACAGACCGGTTTAGATTGCCATCTACGCTGATCTCCTTGCACAGAACTACAGCAAACTACAAACACACCAAATAGTGCTGTTCATCTCATCCTCGGTCCTCAAGCTCCCACGTCTCCTTCAGCCACACCATGGAACTCCTCTGGACCGACCACCGCTGCATCCATTTCACCTTCCAGAAACCCACCACACACCACCGCACCCAACAGATCCCACGCCGCTGCTGGAGCAAAGTCACCGAAGACCAACTTCGGGCAACCCTCGCTCTCAGCCCTCCCTCCGACCCATCCAACACCGACGACGCTGCCTGCAACCTCAGACGATGGATGGACGACTGTGCCAACACCCTCGCCCCGCTGAAAAAGCTCACCTACAGTGACACCACCAAAAGAGCCAGCTGGTTCACCTCGGAACTCCTAGCTTCCAAGCGTACCTGCCGGAAACTAGAGAAGAAATGGCACAGTGATAAGACACCGGACAGCCACACAGCCCACAAAGACGCCATCCGTAACCACCACCACCTCATCAGGTCCGCCAAGAGAATCTCCTTCAAAGACCGCCTCGACAACAACGCACACAACAGCAAGGAGCTTTTCAACATAGTGAAGGAACTCTCCAACCCCAGCTCCAACACCAACGACATCCCGCCGTCGCAACCCCTGTGCAATTCCTCGCCACCTTCTTTCACCGCAAGATCGCCGACATCCACGACAGCTTCAACACCCAGACAGCCCCAACTAAGATCGATGCACCAGACCCGCCGCACACCATCGACCACGACCCCCTGCCAGCCTGGGCCAGCATGAACATCGAGGACACCATCAAGACCATGAGCACAATACACTCCGGCTCCCCGTCAGACCCTTTCCCGCACCACATCTTCAACAAAGCCAGCAGCTCCATCGCACCCCACCTGTGCAACGTCATCAATCTCTCCTTCGAGACCGCAACCTTCCCAGAGAGCTGGAAACACGCAGAGATCAACGCCCTACTCAAAAACCCAAGGCGGACCCGAGAGACCTCAAGAACTTCCGGCCCATCTCCCTGCTTCCGTTCCCAGCCAAGGTCATCGAGAAGATCGTCAACAAACAGCTAACCCGATACCTCGAAGAAAACAGCATCCTGGACCCATCCCAATCGGGGTTCCGCAGCAACCACAGCACTGAGACTGCCCTCATCGCCGCCACCGACGACATCAGGATCCGGCTGGACAATGGTGAGACCGCAGCCCTCATCCTGCTGGACCTCTCCGCTGCCTTCGACACTGTCTGCCACCGCACTCTACGCACACGCCTCCATGACGCAGGGATCCGAGACAAGGCCCTGGAATGGGCCACCTCCTTCCTCGCCGGCAGAACCCAGAGAGTCCGCCTCCCACCATTCCAATCCGAAGCCTCCGAGATCATCTGCGGCGTACCCCAGGGATCGTCCCTCAGCCCAACACTGTTCAACATCTACATGACCCCGCTCGCACGCATCGCCAGACAACACGACCTCAACATAATCTCCTACGCCGACGACACTCAACTGATCCTCTCCTCACCAAGGACCCCCTCGCCGCCAAATCCAACCTCCATGAAGGAATGAAGGCCGTCGCCGATTGGATGAAGATCAGCCGACTAAAACTGAACACGGAGAAGACAGAGGTCCTCATCCTCGGCTCCAACCCCTCAGCCTGGGACGACTCCTGGTGGCCAACGACGCTGGGAGCAGCCCCGACACCCACCGACCACGCACGCAACCTGGGAGTCATCCTCGACTCAACGCTCTCCATGGACAAGCAAGTCAACGCAGTCTCATCCTCCTGCTTCAACACCCTCTGCATGCTTCGCAAGATCTACAGGTGGATCCCGACAGACACAAGAAGAACAGTCACCCAGGCCCTCGTCAGTAGCAGACTTGACTATGGGAACGCCCTCTACGCGGGAGCCCCGGCCAAGCTCATCAAGCGGCTGCAACGCATACAAAACGCCTCCGCACGCCTGATCCTCGATGTACCACGCCACAGCCACATCACCCCCCACCTGAGGAACCTGCACTGGCTCCCTGTCGACAGGAGGATCACCTTCAAACTCCTCATCCACGCACACAAGGCACTCCACAAGACTGGCCCAGCCTACCTCAACAGACGACTCTTCTTCTACGTCCCCAACCGCCAACTCCGCTCCGCCGACCTCTCCCTCGCCACCGTCTCTCGCATTCGAAGAACTACCACCGGCGGCAGATCCTTCTCCCACCTCGCCGCCAAGACCTGGAACACCCTTCCACTAAGCCTACGACAGACCCAAGACCTACTGACCTTCAGGAGGCTACTCAAGACCTGGTTGTTCGACCAGTAGCAGCACCCCCCCCCCCCCTTTTTTCTTTTTTCCCTAGCGCCTTGAGACCCTCACGGGTAAGTAGTGCGCTTTACAAATTCTGTGATTGATTGATTGATAAAACATGCCACCAGTGACGTCAAAGCGTGGCACAGCCCATCTAAGAAAGTATGCATATCATCTCTAAATGCAGTAAAACCAGAAGACCTTTGACCCCGATGACACTCACTAACTTTCTTCAGACCGGCATTTTTATTAGGTCTCGCCTACGCAGCGCGCATGCGCTGCATAGGAGGACCTTTAGCCGTCGTTCAGCTCTTTTTCGAAGCACATACTCGTGCTTGTGGCGGCATACACCTTGCGGGAGCGCGCAGCGGCACGCCACAAGCACGAGTATGTGCTTCGAAAAAGAGCAGACTGCGCGCGCACGCATACACGCACGCACCACTCCCGGTCTTGTTTTGGCTTCTTGGAATTGGCTTGCGTTCGTGTTGTTAATTTTTGGGGCTTGAAAAGGCATTCTTATCAGTGTTTGGGTTTATTTTAAGGTGACGTTTAAATAATTTTTGCTTGGAAAAGGGATTTATACGTTCACTCCCGATCGCATTTCATCTGTCTTTCTTTTGAGTTTGCGTTGAAATATTTTTGGTGCTTCAAAAAGCATTCATACGCTACGATCAAGTGCGCCCTCAGCAGTCCGTCCGGGGCACAAGCAGGGACTGACTTGAGTGCTCCCGATCCTCGCGCACTCCGTAGTCTTCCCTCAGCCAAAGCAGGCATCCACTTCTGTGCTCCCTCGTTGTTTTATCTTGCCGCTACTCCAATGAGATGCACGTTTGAAGTCGCAGTTCCCTTGATTCTCCATGCAGTCCTATTTGCCATCTTGACTTGGGTAAGAATCACATTGGTTTCTACTTCTTGAGTTTGCATCTTGGAATTACGGCACTTTCAGTTTGCTGCTTGTTTTGAAACACAAATTCGGGCAATTATTTAATGAACTCTGTGGCTTGATACATGTAGTCTGTAAGCATGTTTTTCAATGAGATGGCACAAAAACTAGAATGCGGCATCATACAAGACTCATTATACTGTTATTTACTAGTGGTTTCAGGCTTATGATTTTCTCTTGTAGTGGCAAAGGGTTTGGAATCTGCTTATAACTTGTTAATTTCTATTTTTGTGCAGCCCTCGAAGCACTATAACTAATTGAACCAAGATGTTCCAGTTCGAATCGGGGCAGTTGGGTGTTCGCCAGACGCCCTCTTCCCCAGGGATGTCTCCCGCCTCCTTCTTCAATGCAGCGCATTATGTCAACGTCCTAGAAGGCAGCTGAAAGCTAAGGCGCTATGTTGATGATGGGTGTACTAACAATATATTATTAAATGAGGCTAACTCAAGGCCGTCTAAACTCTCTGTGAATAGCAGGTGTTCATATGATTCATCTCGGTGATATTTACTTGCTGATTTATCTTACCGGATACATTGCTGGTGATCTAATGCTTACGTTCACTCTCCTGTAGGTGGCGTGCATTACCGTCTGAGCTAGCTATCCGGCTCATCAGAAAAGAACTTTATATACACTGCACTAAGGCCAAACGCGCCCTAAAGGTGCTTTGTGGGACATCGTGAAGCACAGTCTCTTCACAGCGTCAACATATTATTAGCAGTTTCAAGGCGATTTTAGGTGGCATTTTAACAAAGTTGAGTGGGTTTGCTTATGTACTGACTTTCAAAGTACAGACACCGCCCCTCCTAAAGTTGCATTTAGTACTTGTTTTTCAAGCTTCACCGTGCGTATATTTTTGTTCCTCTTTGGTCTTTCAGCGTTTTTAAAGCTATTCAATTTCCGAAAATCTGGCCGAAGTGGCATGCAATATTTATGTCCTTGCCCGGCTCCCTGCATTCATAAAATTGCAAATGTGATGTCATTGCTCAGGTGTTTATTTTCTATCACTGGCTGCCTTCGTAGCTGCAAAATGAGTGCTAGTTGTCATGCCAAAAAAACTCGGAATGCTCAAGATCTCCTGGAGAAATACAGCCGGGGTGGAAAGCAAATGTGCATGTGTTATTTCTGTTCGGCCTTTCAAGTTACAAATGTCTGTTTTTCTGTTCTGCTGCTTAAAATAGGAAGAGAAACTACAAATATGGTATCTGCCGTTCATTCGCAGCCCTGATCGTGTTTTTCAGTGTTACACGAACAAACATACAGGGCCTAATACTTACAACTATTTGAACACCTAAGCCAGACTTACTCCAACAAACAGCTTGATTTGCAAGCACAAAGCCACCTTTGCAATTCAGACAAGCAATGGCATACCCAATAGGTCTCGCCTTTGGGACATTATAAGTGTTTAGCCATGCAACAGTTGATGTTGCACCAAGGATATTGTGCTGCATGATTAAATACTTATAAGGTCCCAAAGGCGATATCTATTGGCTATGCCAATGCTTGTTAACTCTAGGGTTTGGATGCAGCCTGTTAGAGAACAGTGATTAATGCAGAAACAAACACGCCACTACTTCAAACTAATAAAAATCAGCAGATAGACGCCAAGCCTACCTCGCCCAGTCACCATGCCTCTCTTTATGCTTAATCACAGGGGGTGTAAAACTCCCAGGGGGCGCAGGCAACAACCTGCGGTCAGTACGTTCTAGAAATTAAATAATTTGCCACTTTTATCAGCAGCAGGGCCGGCTTTAGGGCGGTGTGACAGGTGCAGCCGCACCTGCCGCGGACTTTGGTGGGGGGGGAGGGGGGTGTTGTGTTTAAAAATATCTATTGGTTTAAAGCATGTGAACTTCCTGCGTCCAGCAGTTTTCAGGCAACTATAAACATGCCAAGATAACTGTTGATTAATGTTCCTACTGGTTGGACAGGAATTTTTGTCTAGTGGCAGCTTTGACTCATCATAAAGCAGCGCAGAGGGTTAATGTGCCTGCTGAAAAGAATGTGGACCATGCAGATCTCAGAACTGAGTTCGAGTGAACTATGATTAGCGCTATAAAGAAATGAAATGCATGTCAGAGAGAGGCTATGGAGAGAAGAGGGGCACTGTTGGAGAGTGGTAGTGAGGGAATTCATGGAGAAGGAGGTCATTGGGTGGGCGCTAAATAAGATTGTCGCACCAGGCGCCACCAGCCTAAAGCCGGCCCTGGATATTTTTGGGTTTTGCAAAATCGTAAGAAGAAAGGTTTATCGGTAAAAAAATAACATTACTGTAGGCACCAGTACATGCGTTCACTGTTCACCTCTTTGTGTTCATGATGTCCGTACCTAGGAATTTAATGCCAGGGCCTGGAAGTTTCTGCAATGTTTCTCTTTTGAATGTCCTACAAAGGGTGTTATGTTGCCTCAAACAGGAACTAGTATTCATCGCAAGAGATCGTAACGAACGAAGCACTGACTAGGTTTCCTTTTATTTGTAATTCACAGAGAAATAATGCAAAATTGGTATATATTGCAAATCGTAGGAAATTCAATATGCCTTCAATGATGCTAGTCTCAGTTTCGTGATAATTGCATGCAGGAAGCCCGCCTGTACCAGGCGCCTTACATTACAGGAGGGTTGAAAGTTCCACAAAAAAAGCAGGAAATGTGTGCAATAATTAGTATATAAATTAATCTAGAAATATAATGGCATTTGTTGAGGCCGCCCATACAGTGTACAGTTCACACATACGCCATTCTGTGTCAACGCACACACTGTGAGGGTCCGCTTTCTGGCTATGTAGAACTTATCTTCCGTCAGGCATCAAAGCCCCTCTATCAAGGGCGCAGGCGTATTTTGTCCCATAGATTCCTGAAAGTGAGTATCGTCTGGAACAGGCACTGATAAGTGGAAGCTAGCGCTCTGAAGTAGCTGTAAGGAGATAACGCAGCGCTCTATTCTATAAAGCTTCCAAATAAACGGAATACAGATGTTTATACATTAAATGTAAGCTCTTAGGAAGTGCTCAATTGGCTTCAAGCATATTATGGATTACTCAAGAAAAGGTGAATTTCCTCCAATATGGTAGGTTAACAGAAAACCGAGTGAATCGGGAATAGAGGGGCCAGACAGCCTGCCCACAAAGCACCCCAAGACTAGAGGTGGCCGTGATAGGTGTAGGGGAAGTGCTCCGGGCAGATGGAGAGACATAGTTGTCACTACCTTCATGTAAGGACCCATCTCTACGTCTTTCTACATAGTAGACAGCTGCAAAGCACTATGCAGGTGTCCAATTCTGCATGTCCATGTGCAATATTTGCACACTGGAATAATAACATGTCCTGGGAATTATGTTTTAACCCGTTCCGTGCGCGCGTCGGCCAACGGCTGTCGCGAGCACTACCTGGCTAGTGCTGCGCACGTCCGTTGGCCGACGCAGCCCCGCCCACTCATTAGAACTCCCGCACCGTGGCGGAATTCGCGCCGCGGTTAAGGAGTTAAATCTTCCTGCCTGCAGATGATGTAGCTTAAATCCTGGCTTATACCCCAAACTAGGTCAGAAAATTTGGGCCTGATTCACAAAGGTAAACTGAGATGAAAGTCTAACTTTACGACTTTCGGTATTCACAAAGGGCATTTACAAGTTGTAAAGTTAGGAATCCTAACTTTACTACTCCTAAACTGAGACAAAATCCTAACTTTATGACTTCCGGTATTCACAAAGGGCATTTACGAGTGGTAAAGTTAGACCTGTGTCTCAGTTTAACTTAAGTTTTGGGCTTAAGTTTAACCGAGACTAAACTTTTGGGTCTAACTTTACTACTCGTAAATTACCTTTGTGAATCGGGCCCTTTGTTCTTTAAACAGGTGGAAAATCATGGAAACACATTTTGGAGCAAGAGGCATGCAGGATCCATGTCTAAGACGTTTTTGCTGTAGGCATATGTCGCTACAAGGCCGCAGCCAGACAACGAAATACTCTGCCCAGAACAATCTATTGGATGTGCTGTATATTCAGGATTCTGTTGGGGTAAAGAGGGCGCAAGAACCCACCAGAGATGGGTTTATGTCACAACTACTGGAAACTCAGTTTACGGTCTCAATGCATCGTCTAACTCTTCCATGCTTAGTTTGATAAATATTTTGTGGCTTTGAAGTACTTTGCAACCTTTTTAGCCTAGCACTAGAACATAGTCTAGTACTTCCCTATCCTGCTAACATTTCTGATAGCAAAATGTGTTAGTTTTCATCCTCGGCATGGCTGAGAGCTGGGTCTTCTGTCTTCAACCCGTGACGTGACACTCATGCCTGCAGCAAACGCCTTTGCTGCATTGAGGCTCCTCCTGACTTTTGACTTATCCTCAAACCATCAACCTGCAGACATCAAAATGTCATCTGTCTGTAAAGTAGAAGGAGGTTGAGCTACCCTCTGCTGAGATTTGGGGGCCGTCCCAGAGCTCAGTATGTCTCACAATCCCACCACCTTCCTAAATTGTGGCTTTCAGTCTGAAGCAAATTGCACATTTTACGTCCCTTACTCAGAAAACGTCACTTAATTTGAAGCATTAACTTACAAAGAAAAAGCAGGAGGCTAATTATCATTACACCGCCTAAATCCGAATGACTGTAAATATGAAAAATACATGGACATGAAGTAATCTTGAGGTGGATGCATTGATTCTTCGGATGTTGTAATCTTCATTGATAGTTTGGAACCTGCCTCCCATCTGCTGATGGAATAAGTTCCCAAGAGCTACAGTGGATTCCATGCCCTGCTGTCTTCATTTGCTACCTTCTGTCTGTCTTTTTGGTAAGGTGTCAGTGAGTACGCAGAGTTGGTCGGTGCACCAAAGCTAGTTTAGGATTGCTGCCAAGTCCGCTTTGAGGAAACTTTGGCTTCATGAGTTGCAGTCCTGTGGCAACTTATGATCACAGTCACATCCTTGTGTGTACAACTACTTTTCTTCCTTGAGCAATTTTCTTTGGATCTTGGGGATGGTTTGAGAATAATTTGCAGCCTGTTGGTGAGCTAGGGAGGTTAACAAGTGCTTAAGTTGTTACAAAAAGTGCAGTGGCACAAAGTTCTTTTTATGAGCCCATTATTGGCTCTTCTGAATGCCAGTATCACCAAATACCAAAGTTGCATAGTCTTGCTTCTGCCTCATGCCTTTTCTTCCACGATCCTTCACTTTTGGTCTCATCATCTCGCTCTTGCAGGTTCTTTTTCATCCCCACTTTCTCCCATGTGACTTTTTCCCTAGTTTTCTCTTCCTCCTCCTTTCTCACTTTTCTGTCTTCCTCTCTCTTGTACTGGATCAAAGTCCGATGATGAAAAATACCTCCTTTTTCAAAAATAAAGTCCTGGTACCAACCAACTGCCACCACCAACACAAACTAACAATTGAGGTTTGCTCAAGTAAAGGGAGGTTTCTCTAAAGATGAGGAGGGCTTCAACTAAAATTCAGTGAATCTTGATCAGGCTGTGGCCGAACTCTTGTTATTGTGGATAAAGTGCTGGGTAACCACATGGACTGTAAAAGTGCAGAAAAGAGATTGGAGAGGAGATAAGTGAATCCCTAAACATGGATAGGAAGTTAGAGAACTGAAACATTATTAGACATTTTATTTTTCAGGAGATGGAGTTGGACACTGGTAAATTTAACAAGCTATTAGGCTTGAGTGGAGGGGCAGAGAATTTGATGCATTGCCTCATGGCCCGCTTGCATAAACCCGACTTCGGAAATGATTTGCTGTCATAATCTCATTGCAGCTTTTTCACATGTTGCATCTGGATTGACATTCAATGGTGATTGTTCTCGTGCTGCCCTCATGTCCTATTTGTGTGGAACTTGCATGGTGATTGCTTTAATGTTGCAGTCACATCTCTGCCATTTCTCACGTTTCATCTCAGCAGGTCTTATGTGATGGTTGCTCTGCTGTCATGCTCATATCGCATATATGTATCATACACTGTGACGTTGCTACTGGGTTGTTCCTGTTCATCCAAGTAGATCTTACTCCTAGCTTCATTCTAGTAGTACTTCATTAACCCATTTTTGCGGATCCCTGAACGTAGGTTTTTACATTCACTTATTATCTGGCTAAGCCTTTCACTCTTTACATTTTTGTAATGTTATCGGCAGGCGGCTTCTGGTTGTGTGATACACTTTGATTTTTCTGTGGTTACGGTTATTGATTCTGGCCACCTGTTTTGCTCCTACAACCCTCTTTCAGCAACCATTGTTTTCCTCTGCCCTCTTCTCTCTTAATGATTTCCATCTGGCACAATTGCCACAATTTCTAATGGCTGTTCATGGTAAGTATAGAACAGTTTAGTGGAGTGTTGCTGATAGAATAGGTTCAGAAAGACGCTGCAGGAAAAGGAGTAGGGCAGAGGTAAGTGAAAATATGCCGAACCCTCGGCTGCAGCAGTGGGAAGATAGGAACACCCAAAACAATTCTCTACCTGCATCATCCTGGCGGATTTGTCTAACATCTGATAGTGCACATTATAGCTATACACACTTTCAGACTGAGGGGTATGGGAAATTCTATCTTCATATATGTGCTGATTAACAACAGTTGTTTACAGTTAGGTTCGTTGACAGGTGAGGAACATTTCCCTCCAGCAGATAGACATCTAACATCCTCCCAACTAAGGACACAGAAATGGCAATTGCCAAAACTACAAGCACAATTTTGCAGTGTTGTTGCACCATGTTAGTTTAAACCAGACCAAGAAAATAATGGTTATTTCAGACAAAGCTACTACTTCTTCTGTCTCTACCGTATCATCACTACCCTATCTTGAAAGCAACAGGGATTTTTATTCTGCATGAGCCGGAGGCCTAAGGAACTTCAAGCCCTCTAACCATTACCCTAATTCTCTATTTGTTCTCTTTGACATTTGTCAGTGGTCTCTATGAAGCAAACCCCTTTTGTTGTCGGGTTAGGGATCAAGGAGGTTCAACAATGTCATTCAGACAGTCATCAGATTCAAAGTCAATTCTTGCAAGATATGTCTAATCAGGACCTGAGTACTTAGGCTTGATCTTGCACTTCCTTTTAGGTCATTTTGATTCTGTTAGGTCTGAACTTTCCCCTTCAAGGTCTGATTGCTCCGGAAGTTATTTCTCCTCTAACTCACTAACCTCTCTTATGGTATCTGGTCATTTCCGTGCAGTTAACAGTCTCGTTTGGTTAGTCCTTTTCTTAGTCCACCCTTCTTCTGTTGATGCATGATCCTTTGAGGTGCTTGGGATCTCTGGTTGGCGTAAAAATAATTCTCCTTCAGGGGTGGAGCTGTCTCTTCCAATTCCGCTCTCTGATTTCTGGAAACCTGACTCAGGCTGACTTGATTCAGCACGCCACCATTTTTCGCTGTCTCTGTGAATGCATGTTCTTAACCCGGTGCTTAGTGTTACAGTCGTCACCAGAATGACACTTAATCGGGGTTTGCTCTGCGGATGATTGCGAGCTCTCTGACTGGCCTTCTTCTTCTTCATCTGATGCCTCAGTAACTTCAAGCCTAGGTGGACTTGAACAGTTAATGGATGTTGGCTCCGCTACTTCCTCTTCTCATCTCACCCTTTTGCTGGGCAAGGCGTGCATCCAGTTTGGAAGACCAGCACACCTTACAGCAGTGTTGGTGGCCAGGATGACACTGTACTGGTCTCTCCAACACTCTTCCAGGCACAATTTGCGGACATGCTTCTTTACGTGAACTGAATCGCCAGGGATCAAGCCATGACCTGAAGACGCGCACCCAGCTGGAGTAGCAGCATAAACCCGATGAGAGATGCACCACATCAGCTAATCCCTTGCAATACTCAAGAACTGGATCGTCTGTGATATTTACAAGGGCAGTAGCTGGAACTGAAGGGATTCGTATGACTCTTCCCATCAGTACTTCGTGAGGATACAATCCTGTCTGTCTAAAGAGCATGCTTTGAATACTCATCAATACCAGACGAAGAGCATCAGGCCATTTAAGAGATGTGGGCGTACAGGCTTTAGCCAATTTTTGCCTTGCAGTTCCTTTCAGTCCTTCTACAATGCCTGAAACTTCTGGTCTGTAATGGGAATGGAATCTCTGATCTATTCCTAAAGCTCTGCATAGCAATTGCATTTCTTTGCTCTGATTCAAGATGAACTGGCATCCCGAAAGCGGAATTAATTCCCACAATAGTAGTTTAGCGACTGTCAGACTGTTGCATATCCTGGTGGGATACGCTTCCAGCCAATGGGAAAATAAGCATACAGTCACAAAGATGTACCTTAGCTGGACTGGTTATGGTTGGACAGGAAGGGGAACATCCAATATGTCAGATCTTGGTTTTGTGCACAGCTCTGCAACACTCACGCAGTCATGGTCAAAATCTCCCTTTTCACCATCCTCTGGGGTGGGTAACAAAGAAGCAGAGTTTAAGGTATAACATCTCTTGAGATGAACAGCCTCAGCAGCCAAAATGATTCTCTCATTGCGGGTTAAGTGGTCTTTGGTCGACTGTTGCATGTAGGTATGGGTAATGAGAATTTCAATTGAATGTTGGACCATCGCAATAAGTGGATAACCCATCACTTTTCCTTCGGTTTGCTGAATGCTAAGGCTTACCTCTGCAACCACCTTGAGACAACCACATAATGCTGCTGCTATGGGATCAAGAGTCACTGAGAAATACCTGATAGGGTCACCTATTCTCTCCATAGGCCTGTATCAACAGAGATAACGCACAATCATCTTGCTAATGACAAAAGAGTACAAATTCTTTGGTGTAGTCTGCATTCTAAGTGCGGGTGTGCTGCAATGTAGGTTCATAAGCTTCTGAAAGATTTCCATGCTTTCATCATCCTTTAGTACCAGGTAACTGACATCAGTATGAGTCAGCCTCAATAGAGGCTTTGCCACAAAGGAATAGTTTGGGATCCACTGTTGGCAATAGCCAACCATGCCCAACAATATTCGTATTTCTCTTTGTGTGGTTGGGATCTTCATTTCAAGGACGGTTACAATGCATTCATGGGATAATCGCCTATTTCCCTTCTCTATCTGATGTCCCAAGTACATGATCTCCTTCTAACATTACTGTAGTTTTTCATGGGAAACCTTGTGCCAGTTCTCAGCCAAGTGGTTGAGCAGCGAAATAGTGTCTTGCCTACAAGCTTCTTTTGTCATTGATGCAATGAGTAAGTCATTGATGTACACAGTAGTTGGAGAGTTTCTAGGTTTTATTAAGTATCTGATTGAAATAGGATGGCCTCTCTGTTTACCCTTGGGGACCGTGACACCACATGAAAGTCTTCTCTTGGAACCGAAACACAAAGAGAAACTGGCTCTTTTCTTGAAGGGTAACTGAGAAGATCACCTGGCAAAGTTCAATGACTGTGAAGCATTCAGCTTCTGGGGGAATTTGGAACAGGATCACAACAGGGTTCGGTACCAAAGAATTGCATGGAATGACAATTTGGTTAATTTTTCGGAGATCCTGCACTATCCTCCACTTTTTATTTGCTTTTGGCAAAGCCATAATTAGAGAGTTATATGGACTCCCGATGACTTCCTTCAAAATGCCCTGTTCTATCATATTCTCGATAACAGGTGTTATCCCTGCAGTGGCTTCTGGGTTCAGCTTATAAGGTCATGCTTGAGGAAATACCGCGTTAGGCCAAACAGTTATCTTCAGGGGCTTGGAACCCTTAACCAACCTATTTTCTTTCCAGCTGAAATCCAATACATATTTGCTAACTGTCTCTCTTAAGTCAATAGGTAAATCTTCTTTAGTGATGACCAGATAGAACTTGACTACAGGGTCTGAGATCTGTAATTTAAATTCTGCATCTGCTGCTTGGGTTACTAACCTTACTCCGTCTTGTGTACAGTAGATTACGCAGTTGAGTTTGCAGAGGAGATCCCTCCCTAGCAAGTTCACAGGGTTTGAATCACACACAACAAATTGGTGTTGCTCTCTGATGTCTCTGAATTTGACTGGAACTTTGGCAGTGATCTGATTAGTACGCTGATGATTCATAATTCCTTCAACTTGGACTTCCTTTTCTGAGAGGGGTTGGTTTGGGACCTGAACTGTCCTAACAGTCGAGCGAGTGGCTCCAGAAGAACACAGGATGTCCATTGACCTCTCCATTTAAATACGGGCCACTCTGATCCACTTCCAGAACTGCACCAAGTACGCACTCCTCCTCCCCTCTCAGGCACAGTCATTGGGACTGTTCAAAGTCTGTGGAACCCTCATACATCATGGGAATAGTGCAGTCTGAGATGTGAATGGGTTTTGGAGAACACTGTGGCTTGATTGGAAGTGGGGATCTCCCTACATCTGTACAAGCCCGGGGGAATTCTGTGGCATACCGAACTTCGGGACCGTTGAAGTCAGTAAAGGGGGTCTGAGTACTGGGGCAAGCTCTCTCTACACTGTAAGGTTTGGGGCTTGGGCATCGCTCATTGCTTGATCAGGATTGCAGTGGCATTCCTTCTTCCAATGCCTAATCTTGTTACAAATGTGAACAAGGGGTAACCTTCTTTAATGCACTTATACTGTTTCCATGTGTACTTCCATGGCCTCTTTCCATTCTTGGCGTGTTTCCTCCGTAAGCCATTGAGACTCCCCGCATATTTACTTCTGTACTGGGATCAAAGTCAAGTCCTTGAATAGGCAATTTATGTCACTTTTTTTCTCCACCCTGTGCCCACTGGGTCTGTGTAGTCATAAACCTCTCTTTCTGCCCCTTATGTTTTGCCACTAGCATATCACTGCAATATTTAATCTATGGGTTGACTCTGCCAGCAAAGAACACTTTGTATGATCTGATTGCTAATTTCAGGCCACAGTACTTGCACAAATAATTGGAGAAACTCTCCCATGTTATGCCCAAGTGGGTCATTTAGACCGCTATGCTCCCTGTATACCTGCATTAGCCTTTAAAGGTACACATGCACAGATTATTTGGGTTCTTGGGATGTTCCAAAGATTTTGGGCCGATTCATCAATTTTCAAGGAACTTTGGGGGCATATTCATGAAGGGGTTTGCGTCACGTTTACACCACACAACATGGTACATTCACGACGCAAACCCAAAATGCGATGGCCCGGAGTGGCTTGATAAATCAAGAGTAACACAATGCAGATCAAATCGCTGAGTTGCGTAACTCTGCCCTGGGAAGGCACTCCCTGAGCATTGCGTGGGTGTTCCCACGCATGTCCCATGGATTTTGATGCATTCCCATATTTACCATCACTGGGAGACCTGGGAATGTGCCAAAAGGATACACCTTCTTAGGGGAGGCGTAACAAGGAGAAATATCTTTTTTTCTCCTTGCTACTTCATAGAAAGAGGAATATGCCTCTCAGGATTTTTTTTATGCAGGAAGGTGCCCGTTCCTGCACAAAATGCAATCCTGCATGCAATGCAGGCACCCTTCAAGGGTGCCTGCATTGGTGCTAGGCAGCCCATTGTGCCCTAGCGCTGGGGAAAGGAAAGGAATGAGCCGAATTGTAATAAATATGGCGCATTCCTGCTCTTTCCCTGTAACGCAGCGCGTCACAATTTCATAAATATGCCCCTTAGTCTTTAGGTGGCTAATGAGTGTGATGGAGCAGGGTAAATGAAAAAATTTTAACCTCCTAATATTTTCGTAAAATAATTAATAAACATGTTCGTTCAAGTAAATAACCAACAATGTATGTTACATGTTAAGGGTTAAAGGTAACACGCTATTCTGTGTGCAAATTAATTGACTTATAATTGTTTACGTGTCTAACATAACATAATATTTGCGTACTAATTAAATAATAAACGCATGATCTGTGCTTTTAAATAAAACGTGTGGTTGCAAAATAAAGCGATGGTAAGTAAGGGACAGCTTTATATGTTGCTTTTTGCTAGGTAATACCTAATTGGGGTACGTAGAAAGACGGGAGGGAAACGAAAGGGTTTATATTTCTTTGTTTTAACAATATTTTGTTTATCTTTGAAAATAGTGCGCTTAGGCCTGTCGAGCAGCAATATAAAATGGCCGCGAGTTGCTAGAGTACTCATGAGCGGGAGACCATGTGATAGAGGAGAGAGGCTGTGGAAAAGGGATGATCACGCGCTGATGCTGAGAGGCTAAGATGAAAGTATGGTCAAGGCTGTTGTGACCCTTCTGAGCAGATGTGTGCCAAGATGATCAGCAAGAAGCGTGAGAAGCCCGACTGAATCAATAGACGGAACTGTATTACACAAAATGTAACAGAAAAAGATACAATTTGGACTGATCGAAACGGATGAGCAATTGCATGAACTGTGGGAAACGATGCTTGCATGGGCATTCCACACGGAACTGGTTAAGACCAGGAAGTTTGATTAAAATGTATATGGGCCTGAGTTTTGACCAATGAGAAAGAATCGCGCCATGAAGAAGAAACATTTTATGCTGTAAGCTAGAATTAGGGTATAAGAAGACCTACTCTTGGTGGGAGGGGTTAGAATGCTGTTAGAATGCTGCGGGAGATGCTGCAGAAGTTAGATGCTGCGTGAGTTAGATGCTGTAGATGGGAGAAGTTGCGGTTGCTGATGCTGACGAGCTGATGCTGCTGCTGTTATTTTCGTTTTCCAGTTGAGTATAAAGATGCTGCTTTAGGAGAACTTTTTCTTGATAGATTTTTATTAGAATTATTAGGCTTTCCCCAGATAGATAGATAGATTGATCTATAGAGTTCTTATTATGATAACCTCATTTTTCCGTCTAATAAATATGCATTGCAATTTCAAACTATTCTTATATTGATGATAAATGTAATGATCTGAATAATAAGTTTAACCTCATTTCCTGCATTCAAAACTTTATAAAAACTTTATTATTCTTTAAACAAATGACTCAGTGATTCTTTAGCTCAATTATTAAAAATGAAATGTTAAAGAGTTTATTGTGATTGAGCTGGTCTTAATCACCATCAACTGATTCCTACTAGTTGGTCCATCGACCAATGAGCGGAATACCTTAAAAGCAAATGAGAAATATTATGAGGTATCCCGTCTCCTTCCAGCGAATCGTTTTTCTCCTAGGTTAATGACGGAGGAAAATCCAGGGAACAAATGAGTAAGTGAATGTATATGCGGTGTTATGGGCCCCACCGTCATATGGATATAGTGTGTGTGTTAGAGAAATAGTTGCACCTGGATGACCAAAGCCAAATAGGAGAATTATTTTTATTGTTAGCGCTGGATCAGATTTCTTGGTAGCAGAGGATGGTTACTATAGATTAGTTTGGTGATTTATTGATTATTGATTATTGATTATTGATAAGTTCATGTCTAACACTTTTTGTTGAGTCGCGTTATGTTATATGTAAGTTTTCACGCTTCCGGGAAGTAGGAAGTAGAACACGTGTGGCAAGAGAAGTCACATGGAATTGTACACTGTCTGAGTTCAATTTTGGTAATAACACAGGTTGTGTTATAATAGGGACATTTTGCGTATAAAAGGTGTGTAAGTGAAATAGTGATCGGTTTTCTTGTGAAACTCTGCCCTTAATTCTCAGGAGCAGTATAGTCTCCACATGTGCTTTATCCCCAGAGAAACGGGTTTACTGATTACTTGAAAGAAGGGTAAGGTAGAGGGAAGTGCTACTTTATCGGCGAAACTGAAAATTCTGTGGTAGGGTAGAGGTAAGCGCTGCCTACTGGAAAATACAGAATTCTTGTGTAAATGGTTAAAGCTATCGTTTCGGTTTAGCGAATCAGACAATGGAAATGTGGTTAAAATGTTGTAACTAACAAAAATTGTTGAAAAAGAAATTGCCGATAAATTTTGTAAAGGAGGGGTCAAGAGCAGAAGTGACGTAGACAAGAGTCGCGCTGGGATTGGACAGTGCGATAGTCACATGAGAACAGGAGCAGGACTGACGTAGACAAAAGCCGCACTGGGTTTGGACAGTGCGCTGTGGACAGAAATCGCTCTGATTGGAGCTTTAGTGTGAGTCGCACAAGGATTGGTTGAATAGCCTAGTGACGTGGAAGTTTGTGATTGGAGTGTTAGTGTGAGTCGCGCTAGTATTGGTTGAAATAACGCATAGGGAACAGTGTTGAATTGCGGATCGTTTAAGGAGAAAAAGGTTGTGAATCATGTCGTACTATGAGTATGGAAAAGAGAAACGTCATGGATGTCGAAAGTTAAGAACTTCTTTAAGAAGGACAAAAAGGTAGTGACTAGAGAGGGACAAATAATTCCTCCGCCGAAATCACCAGCTTCACATATGATGCTGAAATATGGATATCATACATGCATATGGTTAGAAAATTGGACAAAATACACCAAGAATGATGGAGCATTGGCTTTCCCTGAGAATGGTTCATTTAATGTAGCCGTACTACGGAACTTGAGAGAAAAGATGGTAATGTTAGAACCTAGACCTAGACCGACACAGTTTGAAGCTTTGACGGAATGGGAAGATGAGATGTATGAGCGAGAGAGATCCAGAGGATTAAAGAATCATGAGTTTTTGCCTGGAATGTTGTGGGGAATAAATCATGAGGACAGAGTAAAGCGTTGGAGATATGCTAACATGACAGAAGGTTTGTTTCCAGCTTTTACAGTTGAGGAAGAAGAAAAGAGAAAGTGTACCGAGAAAAAGAAACATGTAGTGGTAGAAAAGTATGTGTATGGTGGTAGTGAAACAGATGACGAATTGCTGGAAGATATTTTAAACAGAAACCCACCTTCATACCAACAGACTTCTGCGGTGGTGACACCTAATGCACCGCCAATGGAAACTCGGAGGAATAAAAACCCGAACGAAGAAATGAAACAAATAGGTCACAAGAAACATTTAAAACTTCACAAAATGAAGAGATAGAAAGTGACAATGCAACTGAATTAGCAAAAACGACAAAAGAATTGACTGAGAAAATAAGAGAATTGACAAAGAATATGGAAGCTGTAACTGTACCAGTAACAAAAGGTCCAGTAATGCCAATTTTTGAGAATCAGAAAATTAATGAAAATTCCTTAGTGATTCCCATGAATTCACATTTGCAAAGAAAAAGAGAAGGGATGGAACTGAATAATGAAGGTGCACACAATTTGGCTAGTACGTGTAGACCAAGCCCACCTACAAATTTGACGATAAATGAGAATGAGATTAGGAGAATGCCTATGGTGACAGAGTCCGCATCAGGAACACCAGAAAAAAGCAGCGATTGGATAGAATTAAATAGTACGCCTGTAGGTCCGACTCCAGATGAGTTAAACGAATGGATGAAAGCGCTAAAAGCAAAAGAACCGGAAGAAAAACCATTAGATGTTATTAGGTTGAAAATAGACATGGAAGAATTGATTTTGGGAACAATTGGAACAGAAAAACTAAAAAATTATCAGGATGATGAGATTATGTTTTTGTGCAAGAGTCTTACTTGGAGAGCTAGAAATTTACATGACAAATTGGAAGAGACAGCAAGTGAACTAGGAGTAGAATTTGTGAAAGTGAGAACGTTGCAGAAACCATACAGAGTAGATTTTTGTGAGAAAGACATAGAGAATTTGAACACATCAGGAAGACTGACCCAAATAAAAGAGCTGATTGTTTTATTGAGAAAATGGGGTGATGTGGATAGATGGAGAAATAGATGGTCAAAGAGGAATGAGAAAACAACAGATAAAGCATATTTGGCTTTTGCAGTGACAGATAGGGAACCAGTTGTTAGGGAGTACCCGATGAGAGAAACTCCAGGAGGAAGTTATGTGCATGTTCCATGGACCAGACAGGATATACTGTCATTTACAAATGAC
Source organism: Calotriton arnoldi (assembly GCA_963921515.1). Lineage (NCBI taxonomy): Eukaryota > Metazoa > Chordata > Amphibia > Caudata > Salamandridae > Calotriton > Calotriton arnoldi. The sequence goes on along the minus strand of CAWUFW010003001.1, from coordinate 1,551,487 downwards.
TTCCCCAAATTGAGAGAGAAACCAGTAGAATGGTACAGACAAGTGGAAAGATTTGTTAAGGTGTCAAAAGTGCTGTGGATAGATCTGCATGGATTGTTTGATATAGTAGTGCCAGCTGATTTGTGGACAGAATGTAAGATTACTATTGATTGGCCAACTGTAGAATATCCAAGGGATGCTAAAACAGGAGCGCCAGGTCCAGAAGTGATGAGGAAATACGACCAAGTAGTTACCTTTTTGAAGAATAACATTCCACCAAAAGAAACAGGTTGGGTAAAAATAGACAGAACAACGCAGGAAAGCAAAGAGTCAGTGCACGCCTACTATGAGAGATTGTTGTTGGTCTTCAAACAGTATAGTGGTTATGAGACACTGAATGAGAAGGATATGAGTCATTTTGTATATAGGTTTGTGTATGGATTAAAACCAGAGATAAGTGAAATGATTAAGCAGCACTTGATTGGTTGGCAAAATAGCACAGTGGATGAAGTTTTGAGCTATGCTAAGTATTGCAGTGATGAAATTGAGAGTAAACAGCGTAAATTGAAAGAAAAGGCCATGTGGGCACAGGTGAAAGTTGCAGAGAAGCAAGAAGCTCAATTGAGTAATACTGGTAGTGAAACAGGACAGTTTAAATCCCGACCTAATATAGGTAAAGGAAAAGGACAAATGAGCATAGATGAGGCAAAGAAAAAGTGGCCATGCCACAACTGCGGAAAGCTAGGACATTGGAGAAACGAGTGTAAATTTCCTCCAAAACCTAATGTGGAAAATCAATCATTAAATTCACAGGTGCAGAGTGAGGTAGTTACTCAACAAGGTCAGGTGCCACAACCACCACTTCCCAAGAGTGTTAACCAACAGGCTTAACCAATAGCAAAGGAGCATCAGTATTTGCTACAATGGGAGGTTCCTGCATCGGCCACTTCACTGCTCGCTTACATCTGCCCACAGGTCCTAAGGGACGTCACTTTAAACAGCACATCCAAATCCACCCATAAGCTCTTTGAAATAGTAACTATCTGATCTACATGCGACAACCACTTACCAGGATTTTTCCTCACCTGGGCAGAGAGTTTGTGACCATTAGACCATGGGACATGCACAAATGCTCCTCCCTGCACTTCCCTTAAAGGCTATTCCTTGACTAGTTCTCCTACAACATCTCCCTCATCCTCCTTGGTGACTTCCTTTTTCATTTTACCTTGACCCTCTCCTTCTTAGACCACAACTCCCTGAACTTTTCCGTCTCGCTCCAGTCCCTAATGTTCTCAATTAACTCCCTCACATGTGTTCTTAGCCTCCTTGGCTTCAGCAACTTCAACTACTTGTCTCCCATCTTCATCCTGACATTCTTTTGAAATGTTTTTCTTTGCGTCAAATAAAAACTCGCTTCGTCTGCCACTTTCTCCATCCTTGCATATGCCTCTCCCGCCACCCTTAAAGCATCCTTGCTCATGTCAAGTAGCTTGTTCTCATCATAGTAACCTAAGAAGTTCATCCCTACATTGCCCTTAACAATTTCCTCGAACTCTGCTTTCAATTGGGTGACATTCATTATTTGTGGAGTCTGTCCCTTACTATGGGGGTTGACTGGTGTAGCTGCAGTGGTCGTGTGACCGTCCGCCACCTTGGTTTTCAAAGCCTTTCCCTGGGCCCGACGCTACAATGCTGAACATTACGGTGACATCCTGAGGGATGCTTAGGGGGTCTGACTCTGGGACATGTTAACGGCAGCTGTCTCTGTGTAACCTGGGAGCGTGCTGACTTTCTGGGGTGCCCACAGTGTTTGTGTTGGTTTCCTGCGCTTGTGCTGTAGCACTTGGTGCAGTGACTGTATTATCTGGGGGTGAGCATAATCTAAGGAGTTCGTACATGAAGGCATCTTCCCCCTTGCTCTCTACTTCTGGCTCATCCTTGGATTTCTTTTTCTCACTAGGTTTTTCCTCTTCTATCTCCTCGCCCTCTATTAGCAGATAAGCTCTAATTGTCTCAATCACCCCCTCCCTTAATTTCTTTTGCCTCGAGTTTTCCTGAGCATTTATCCATGATTAAGCCTTGTGATTGATTTTTAATGCAAACTTCTTTCTCTTTTTCTCATTTGCAACTTGTTCCCAATGATTTAGGGCCTCAAACTGTGTGGGTCTAGGCTTAGGTTTCATGTCAACCATTCTCTGTCTTAAATTTTCGATTCTGGGAATGTAAAAGGTTCCGCTCAATGGGAATCATAATTCCCCATCCTTGGACGTATATTTGTGCCATTGTCTAAGCCACATCCACGTGTGCAAACTTTTCTTTTCTGCCATTTCCCTATCTGGATTACCTTTTGGTGGGAATTTCTGTTCCTTATTTACATCTTTTTCTTTTTTCGAAAAAGGATTTCCCATTGTGATAGTTTTCAATCACTTCTTACTCAAATCTCATGCTCTCTCTGTACAATTGTATTTGAGATCTGCCTACCAATAGCAGCACGTCACGGTCAAAGGTCACCTTATCGCAGTGCAGCTTTAGCATCCACCAGCTAATCCCTGCGCAGCACCAAATGACGTAAGCATATGACTACTACCAAGCTCTCCTAAACTCCTTTCACCACAATTTATGTTCTGTCTGCTTTGCCTAATCAGAAATCTCTATAGTTCCAACAAGACTACTTACATTCACACACTGGCAGACTCTCGACCTGCGGAGTTGCCATACTCAGCGTGTTAACTCCCATGAATGAACTGCTACTAAGCTCAATTATAATGCTACTTCAATATCCTGGTGTAACCTCACTTTAGCAGACAGTTCAACAATTGAAAAAATCTAACTGAGGTACCTCTCTTCAACTTTAATAAATCAAAAATGGAAATATCTCATTGAAAACAAAATAACTGATGCCCCCACAGGTCCAAAAATTAGTGCCACATAGTAATTCAATTCAAAGTCCCTCCACAGCATTCCACCACAATGCACTTAGTACAAGTCACAACATGCACCACCTCAAAGCTCACTTCTCATGCATGTGCATAAATCCCTATCAATACTGACGTTGTCCTTCTTCGGGTTACTGCTACCTCATACTCATGAACCAGGATCAGGTCAGGGCGGGGTCAATTTGGATCTCAGGACAAAACCACCTGCATAATGAAGGTACAATAGTCAGTTCTATAGCCAAATGGGTTTATTTAATGCTGATTAGATCCAATCAGAACCATCCTCTGCTACCAGATTTGTTGGTGCACATATCTAGATCACCTTGACATACTCTGTGCGCACCAATGGTTCGGACCAGGAGTGGTTTAGTCCCTAGACGGACTTTGGTTCTCCCCTATTGGACCCGTCTCTATCACAAGTACACTCAACAATGCAATGAGACTTTAACATTCTCAATCAAGAATGACAGACATGGGTCAAAGTCTTAAATATTTAGATAAAAAATTAATTAGCCAAATTACATGAAATAAATCAGCAATAAGGTTAGCATCAAGGCTTATAAATCATGCGTACAGAGAACTTAGTAAAGTTCAATAGAAAATCCAGCATAGATTCGCGTTCTAAGAGTGGGAAAATGGGAGCTCCCCCAATGTGAAAAACGCAGGTCCTTGTATAGGACTTTAGACAAATGATATCATACATTTCTACACAAGTACACAGTACTCAGAATATGCACCCATGAGGACCAGGCAACAAGAAACATTTTACTACTGAATGCATTCAAAGATTCTCTCATAGTGCTATCACATTGAATTCAGAGGTTCCCAGAGTCTATTCAGATGAAAGGAACTGTAACGTATACAGTGTGGGCTGGGAGAGCTAGGATGTTCTTGGTTAGGAACATCGTAATCCCAAAGGCTTGGGAAATCTCGCAATTCTTTATGAGCGCAAACACAACAACAACAATAATGATCACAAGGTGCACTGCTGCGTAATTTCAAAATGGAAGACAGTACACTTTTGGTTTTGTTAAGGCAAGGTTGATTCCAAACACATTAGAAGCTTAGAAAAGATAAATCAACATTCACAATGGCTGCCACGAGACTCTCAGCAACACTCACCATTTACCAGCCGCGGTTCTAGCCCCCGTGGTTCACCCCTGGACTGCCCTCGCCTCTAGCCGTCAGTTTTTCTTTTCTCTCTTAACCAGGTTTTTAACCAGGTTGCTTACTTATTACTGGCTTTATTTTAAAAAGGGTTTTCGTTTTTTTTTTGCCTGCCTTATTCCTGTGCAGCCTTTAGCTCTTAGCCTCCCACCGCTTCCCGTCACTGCTGCCCCAGCGGCCCCTCCTGCTCTCGCGTTCTCTTACCCGCTCCCCTTCCCGCCTCCCAGCTGCCTTGCCCTCCCCGACCTCTACTTAATGGAGGCCGCTGCACGCTGAAGTCGAGCTAAACCCTTTTGGATTCTTGCTCTTCCAGCGCGCAGCTCCGTGGATCACTCGGGCAGTGCTCTGCCTCTAACCCCGCTGCAGCCCGCTTCAGACCGTGGTTCTAGCTCCCGTGGTTCACCCCTGGACTGCCCTCGCCTCTAGCCATCAGTTTTTCTTTTCTCTCTTAACCATATTTTTAACCAGGTTGCTTACTTATTACTGGCTTTATTTTAAAAAGGGTTTTCTTTTTTTTTTTGGACTGCCTTATTCCTGTGCAGCCTTTAGCCCTTAGCCTCCCACCGCTTCCCCCCACTGCTGCCCCCGCGGCCCCTCCTGCTCCCACGCTCTCTTTTCTGCTCCCGTTCCAGCCTCCCAGCTGCCCCGCCCTCCCCCGACCTCTACTTAATGGAGACCACTGTGCGGCCAGCGCGCTGAAGGCTCGCCAAAGGCAAGCCCGTCTGCGCCCGTCCATGACCCGACCGTGACCAGCGCCAGGGACCCTGGCTATCCGACCTTCCACCGCTACAATCCAGCTGCCCTCCTCGCACTCAACCCCGGTAGAAACAACTGCCAGCTGTCGACGCCGAACACCTCCCATGGCCATTTCTCCTGCTGACACTGCTGACATTCCTTCACCAGCCACAGCGCCCCCACGACTTCTGCACCCACACCGGACGCCCGCACCAAAGAAGTCCTGAAAAGCATCCTCCTCAACGTGTGCTCCCTGCACAGACATGCCGTAGAGATCTGGGACCTCCTCGACACCCTCTCGCCAGACGTCGCCTTCTTCACGGAAACCTGGACAAACGCTGCCTCTGCCCCTGACATCACCACCACCATTCCAGACGGCTACAAGATCCAGAGGAAGGACCGCACCCACCACCCAGGAGGAGGACTCACCATCGCACACAAGAGCTCCCTCCGACTCTACACCTCCAGCACGAGCGACTCCCTCTCCAACACCGAACACCTCCACTTCCAGGTCCAGACCAGCCCAGGACCACGATGCACTGTACCCTCGCTTACAGACCCCCCTGGGCCCCGCGCTCCTTTCAGCACCGCCATTGCCAACCTCATCGCACCCCACTCCATCGCCTCCACGGACTACATACTCATCGGAGACCTGAACTTCCACCTCGATAATCGCAGCTACCCCGACTCCACCGCCCTCCTGGACAACCTCACCAACCTTGTACTGAAGCAGCTCATCACCATCCCCACCCACAAGGCCGGACACACCCTCGACCCCTTCTTTGCAGAAGGGAGAAACATCCACTTCAGCCACACCTTGCAGCCCCTCTGGACAGACCACCACTGCATACACTTCTCTTTCAACACCACCACCGCACACAAGCCCGCCCCGTGCCGGCCACGAAGGAACTGGAACAACGTCACAGAGGAGCACCTCAACTCTACCCTCGTCCATGACCCCCCCTCTGCCACAACCAACGCCAACTCTGCAGCCACGGAACTACACCGCTGGATCACCAACTGCACGGACAAGCTCGCTCCCCTCCGCCGCCCCGACAGAGAACGCCCGCTGAAGGCCGCCTGGTTTACCACCGACCTCCAAGAAGCCAGACGCTCCTGCAGACGACTCGAGAAAAGATGGAGAAACAGCAAAACCACCAAAGACCATTCTGCCTACAAGCACGCCACGACAAAATACCACCAACTCATAAGATCCACCAAGAGTACCTTCATCAGGAACAAAATCCTCACCAATGCCAGCAACTCAAACGAACTCTTCAACATCATCCAGCAGTTCACCAAACCCCCTAGCGAAGCCACAGACATCACACCGTCCAAGGACCTCTGCAACAAGCTCGGCACCTGAAAATCAAGGTCCTCTACGACAACTTCAGCGAACAGACCCCAGAAACCACCCTCCCCTCCAGCAATGGCAGCCAGCCCACCATTACCAGCTGGACACCGGTCACCACCAAAGACACCACCATGAACAGCACCCACTCAGGAGCCCCCACGGACCCCTGCCCGCCTCACATCTTCCACAGAGCCACCACCACCATTGCGCCCGAACTACGCCGCACCATCAACACCACCTTCGAATCCAGCATCTTCCCCAACAACTGGAAGCGGGCTGAGGTCAAGCCCCTCCTCAAAAAACCTTCGGCTGACCCGACGGACCTGAAAAACTACCAGCCCATCTCTCTCTTTTCCTTTTCAGCCAAAGTCACCGAGAAGTTCGTCAATGCACAACTGACCACCTTCATCGGAGAGAACGCCATCCTTGACCCCTCCCAGTCCGTATTCCACAGCAACCACAGCACCGAGACCGCCATCCTCGCTGCCACCGATGACATTTGCGTGCTACTCTACCAGGGACACACCGCGGCCCTCATCCTGCTAGACCTCTCCGCAGCCATCAACACCTTCTCCCACCGCACCCTGGCAACCAGACTCCATGACGCTGGCATACGGGGATCTGCCCTCGATTGGATCTGCTCCTTTCTAGCAATCAGAACCCAAAGGATCAGACTCTCACATTCCTCTCTGAACCCACATAGATCAACTGCGGAGTACCCCAAGGATTATTGCTCAGCCCCACGCTCTTCAACATCTACATGGCCCCCCTCGCTGCCATCGTCAGACAGCATGGGCTCAGCATAGTATCCTATGCCGACGACACCCAGCTCATCCTCTCCCTCACGAAGAACCCCGAAGACACCAGACTCAGCTTCCAGGAAGGAATGAAAGACGTCGCAGGCTGGATGAGCAACAGCTGCCTAAAACTGAACTCGGAGAAGACAGAGGTCCTTGTCCTTGGACCTAGCTCCTGGTGGCCCTCTGTCCTCGGAAACCCACCCACCCCGACGGACCACGCCCAGAACCTCAGCATCATTCTAGACTCCTCCCTCACCATGACTCGCCAGATCAACGCCATCGCCTCCACCTGTTTCAACACCGTGCACGTCCTCCGCAAGACCTTCAAGTGGATCCCCCCGAAGCCAGAAAGACCGTCACCCACGCACTCATTACTAGCAGACTGGACTACGGAAACGCCCTCTATGTGGGAATCAACAAATCCCTGCTACACAAACTCCAGACCATCCAGAACACCGCAGCCAGACTAGTCCTTGGCACCCCACGACATGAGCACATGACCCAACACCTGCGAGACATCCACTGGCTCCCCGCAGAGAAGAGAGTAACTTTCAAGCTACTCATCCAAGCCTACAAATCCCTCCACAACATCGGACCCAAATACCTCAATGAAAGAATCACTTTCCACACACCCAAAAGAAACCTCTGCTCCGCCAACCTCGCCCTGGCAGCGACCCCGCGCATCCGCAGAACCAGAGGTGGAGGAAGAGCCTTCTCCTACGTTGCAGCCAAAGCCTGGAACGAGCTCCCAGTCACCATCAGACGCTCCCCTACCCTGCACACCTTCAGGAAGAGCCTCAAGACCTGGCTTTTCGGCTGACCTGGAGCTGCACCTCACCCCTCCCTCCCTCCCCCCCCCCAGCGCCTTGAGACCCTCACGGGTGAGTAGCGCGTTTTAAAACCCCTGATTGATTGATTGAACAAAGCATCATATTTAATCTTGTCCAGATATAGTCATAATTTGCTTTATCCTAGGAGAGAATGTTAAACAGACATCCCAGTATCCTCATATGCATTAGACGCTACCACAGCCATATGGTTGTTGATACCTAGCCGTCTGTTGCTGTGGCCACACCTTCATACAATTCAAAGGCATTCAGAACATGGCAGATTCAACATACCACGCCCACATGTGCACAGCTTTGCATCCAAATATATATTTGACTAACTATGCCGAATGACAAAACCGTCTAATCATGCCCAGCAATGGCCAGCCGTGCACTCCAGTGGGACAACATAAACAGCAAAGTCTTGTGGACCAGGCACATAACTACAAACATCACTGACAGAGTGGAACCAACCATTGTGAGCCATTTGCAAGCACCGCACTGGACAGACTATTACATTAACAATTACTCCCGTGCACATTGGATCTGGTCCATGTGACTCACAGAAAAATAAAGGAAAGAGTATACACGTGGTGATAACTTAGGCTGTGCTCTTACAACAAGGCGCTGCTGCGGATTCAGAGGATGTGTTTGGTACAAAGACCTCTTCTGGTGAGTGCCCAGCTTATGAGCAGGTCCAAAGAGAGCATGAGAGATGGCCTTTTCATGGCTGGAGAGCTTGGTGCCACAGCGATGCAGGTGGAAATGTAGGATATTCTACACCCTCTTGTGATATGGACCTGTACACACATTTAGCTATGTAACAGCAACACCCAAACATGCATATATCATGGACTACCGATGCCTGGCGTTGGGACACCGGAAGGCGATAAAATGCTCGCCAAATAGTGAAAGAATTTACGCATTTAAGAAAAAGAGTGCAATAAAGAAAACCGTCAATATATGCATATGAAAAAATAAATAAAAAGCCTGATATGTAAAATGATGAAGGCATAATTACATTTGTTAGCAGTGCCATCATATAATTTATAGAAAATAATTTTAAAAGCCTATAAAGTTAACGTGAGAATTATTCAGTTTTTGTTACGTAACTGCCCCTGTGTGCTCCAGTGGCGACGCGGTTCATTTGTATTGTCATAACATCTGGGCAAACATCCGAAACTTGTCCCACCAGAAAAACCTGTGTGGCCAGTTGAACTGCTCTCTCTATGGCCTGAAACACGACCCCCAATTTGTCAAAGAACATAAAAGAAACATCAAAGACTGAAGGCTGGGAGGGGGGGTGACGTCACCGGGTGACCATCTGAGAACGCAATTACGTGCAGATTAGCAAATTAGGACTGGCCCGGATGGCAGACGCAGAGATTACTTGGAGCCGCGGCCATGCCGCCCTTGGTCACCCGCCTGCTTTGCGACATAGTAAATCTCCCATTTCAGCCCTTGTCGCACAGGAGAAGAAAGATGAGCAAAGGCAGCTGTTTAGTTTCTGTAAATGAGCCCTGACAACTGAAATGAGAAAGTGGCAAACGGCGGCTGGATGGACCAGGCCATGTTTTTTGCAGGTGAGAGAAGTTTTGCCAGTCCTTGAGGGCAAGAGGGCCGTGAAACCGCTGACCGTGCCGAGGGTCACAGTGTGATAAAAAACAAAAAGAGGGAGCGAATGCATGATTTTCTGGGTTCCGACAAGTATTGAAAGGGATGGAACAGGTGAACAAATAGCCCAGATTTACGAGCATATTTATGAGCCCCTTGCGCCGCCGTAGTGTCACTTTTTGTGACGTCACGGAGGCGCAAATCACAACATCATATTTATAAGGTCACTCTGAACGGCCTCATAGATATGGAGTACGGCAAGCAGATCAAATCGCTGCGTTGCCTTACTCTGTGTCAGGGAGGTGCTCCATGGGCGTTGCGGTGGGTTTTCCCACGTAGCACCCATGGATTTTGATGCTGCCTCAGATTTACAAAACCAAGTAAACCTGGGGATGCATGAAAACCTTACGCCTCCCCAGGGGAGGTACAGCGAGGAGAAAACACTCAGAAAGAGGAAAAAGCCTCCCAGGATTGTTTTTGTGCAGGAAGGTGCCCCTTCCTGCACAAAAGCAAGCCTGCCGGCAACACAGGCACCCTTGCACCATGGTGCAAGGGTGCTTGCATTGGCGTTATGCTGTAGAAACAGGCCAGCTCAGGGAAAAGGACAGGAATGTACCGTATTGGATTAATACGGTGCATTCCTTCCCTTTCACTTTGGCATAGGGCAGCGCGGCAAGGTGATTTGCTGCGCTGCCCTACGACAAACCCCATAAATTTGGCCATTACTGTTCTTTGACGCAAGGCAATGCTTCACCAGAGTTGCTGCACTGCCTTGCGTCAAAGGAAGAGAGAAAAAGTGCACCATGTCTAGTAGGATATGGTGCATTTCTTCTCTACCCCAGCGCTGTGCACTTTTGGCAGCCTATGCACCCACACGCTTGGGCCATAGTGCAAGGGTGTTGCATTCTCTAAGGCATAGGTTTTACACTGGAAATGGTCTTTTCCAGTGAAAAAAAAATGCTTTAAGGATTTTCCCTTTGTATGTGTGCTGTGCAATGCAGCATATATTCAACGATGGAAAAACGAGGAGAAAGGAAAACAGTTATCCTCATTACATTTGGCTTGAGGAGGCACAGGATTTGGGCAGAAATCCCTGTACCAGTGTTTGTAGATAGGGAATAGCGTCAAAACCCATCTGTGTTCGTATGGGAACGGCCATGCATCACCCATAGAATGCCCACTTGACGCAAAGTAGTGCAGAGCAGCGCATAACACAACTTTGCTTTACTTTGGGAAACTATCCAACTAACACTTTCTGGCAGGTTTGCATCGCAAACCCGGTGCGGAGCGCTAGTAAATTGGGGCCTGCATTCTTTACCCATGAAAATTTTAACACACTTTCACACAAAACACTAGTGTTTTTTAAATCAAGATTTATTTAAAAAAATACTTTAGAGAAATAAATCAACACATTTTTATTAATATGCTAATGAGGCCTCTCAAATCGCCTATATTTTTTAAAGAGATCTGGCCTATCACATATAGTGAGCACTGCAAGTGCTAATTTAAGATACTGGGCCAGATAACAAAGCATATTTGACTGGCACTATTTTATGTCGTTGGTAGTAAATTAACGTAATGCTCGCTCCAAACACTTTTTATCACCATAATATGAAAACAGGGTTCTAGAGGCAGTAATACGTCTCTCAAGAACATTGTGTGCTCATATGGTGTGTGAAATTTTGTTGTGGTGGTGATGTGTTTTTTAGGCTGATGTGTTTTTGTGCTACAGATTTGCAATGTGATTTTGTTGTTTTCTACTGCGGTTGTCCTTGTGCATTTTGCTTTGAATATTTTGTTGTAATAAGCCATGTTATGTTTTAATTGTGATGTTATGTTGATTGTGTATAGTATTGTTTTACGTTCTTTTGCTTACTATAGGTATTTTAAGAAAATGCTGTTATATTTTCAGCCAAAAGCAGCACATGACTTGAAAGTTCATGTGACAAGCCATCATTTAGCTTTTTTTCTACAGTGGTAAAATAGCATTTCTCCAGGTCTTCAACCACTTAGGTCACAAGCCCGCCCAAAACTTTGGCAGAAACTGCATCTTAACTTAGCAGTCCCATTGCTCACTTTATGGGCTACAGCTTCTTGTTTCTGCCGCAGTTTTGGGCTGACTGGTGTCTTATATAGTTGAAGGGGTGAAACACCGCTGTTTTACCACCTAGTGGTAAACAGTTGATTGTAGCAGGAACTTCAGAGGCATGTTGTGCTTTTGACTAGAAATGAGCAGCATTTGTTGATATATCTAAAGTTAACTGCAGAACATGACACAATAACATTCACAAAGCAACATAATATCCCAATCGAATCATAGCAGGGCACAACAAAATGGTAAAAACAGAACACAACACAACAACCACTGTACAATTTAACGCAGCACAAAAATAGAGCAGCACAAAAAAAACAACAGAACGCATCACCGCCTCAACAAATATGCACGAATATTCTTGTCACACATTACCACCTTCAGAAGCCTGCTTTCACAATATGGTAGTAAAAGGTGTTTTTACCAAGCATTGCCTTAAATTGTCACTAACATTGTGAAATGGTGTTTGTCAAAAATGTTTTCTGATCTGCCCCTTATCTTCAACTTATACAAGCGAACATTTTTTTTAACGGCAAAAGAGGCTCCACGTGGACACAAGGGACTGGGCTGCCCAAAGTGTAAAAGAGGGACGTCCATGTTAGTTCAGGATATTCTGGCTAAGGAAATGATAAGGAAATGATTCTCATTTAGATTATGAATCCATATATGCCAATAGACCCTGTTCATGTGGGAGACTCCTGAATTTGTAGCAAAAACCCGTTTTATTTTGGCTGTCTCCCGCCTGAAATTGCCTCTGCTTCAATAGAAGTGAATGGGCGAAACGCATTCCCTCCATTATTTTTTCAAAAATGTCTCACTTTCCTCTACTGAAATGTTGGCATGAATGATTAATTATATGGATGGGCCTCTGCTGCTTCGTCATGCGCACTTTGTAAGATGTTCAGAGGCACAAGCAGTGGCGTTTGGTGGCAAATCACATCGAAGAGGCGCAAAAAATATACACATAAAAAATACACATAATAACATACACAATACACACTAATATAAATATACACATTTAAAAAAAAAAAAAGACTTACCTTACACTGCCACTTGTCCCACAGCCAATTCTCATCCAATCAAGACGTTGTTCTCATGCTATTAAGCAGCATGAGTGAAGCGTCTTGATTGGCTGGAGTGGGCATGCTCGACGCTCCTAAAGGCACTATAGGCCTTTGCCTGTCCAAGACAGCCGGGCAGGAGAGGTTTGAATTGCACATATCAGTTTGGCCCTAGCAAAGTAGCCGGCCAAACCAACATGCGCACTTCAAACTTAAGGGACCACTCCTCACTGTTGCCAATCATTTTCAGCAGTGACGCACCGGTCCGCCCTGCCCTCGCACCTCGTTTGCTGGCAGAGAGCAAAAAATAAAATGGCAATCAAATCATTTAATAAAATAATTTTATTACCATTTTATTTCTCACGCTTTCTGCGCAGCAGTGTGGGGGGGGGCGATGCTCCTCTGCTCCCACGGAGGAACCGCCGCTGGGCACAAGCGCACGATCGTTAATAAATGTGCATAATGTACGTTCCGCATTATCAACACATTCCTGCCTCAAATGTCTGATCTCAGGCAGACCAACTAGCTTCCATTGATGTGCGCATGGCCTGATGTGACACATAAGATGGATTTTCCCCAGGAGGCACACTGTTACATTTCTTGGTCTCGTTCAGATAGCATACCCTTCTGTTGCCTTTTCGTGCGGATTTGAATGTGTCCGGCTTGATGCCCAAGGGAAGATTGGTAAAGTAGTTTTTTTCTTGATGCCATTGTCACTTGCTGATTCACAATTTGTCTGGGTCTGAGGCTTCTTAATTGGGGGTGGTTTATAGCGCTCAAGAAAAAACCCATAAATAAATTTAAAATGATTTTAGCAATGGTGGAGACCAACAAATACAAATTAGATGGCTCTGCACTCTTTGAGTACTGTGGAACACAAAGGTAGTATCCTAAGACCTATACGAAAACCCCAAAATAAATACACTTACATATACAGAGCTCCCCTAAAACCTATTGTGAAAATCTCTAATCCTACTTTAAGGACCTGTCAATATATTCCTATTTTGGCCAATATATTTAGCTAAATGTGCATCTAAAACAAGCAGATAGTTATCCATATCATAAAAAATAGCTGTTTAATGGGTAATGGCAAATACCTCAAATTTGCATTCGTTTGTAAAATCAGCTATGATATAGCAACTGCGTTCTTGGTCGAATTTTATTTGAAAATTCAAAATAAGTCACCATTCCAAATTGATACCTATTATTAGTATATAGCGCTTGATGCCAATTAGAGGGGGCTTCAGGGCACTCTAAAAAGGCCATAAAGGAGGAAAGGAGCCGAGAAGATTGTCACACCAAGCAGTACCACAGCTGTGAGGGATAAATGTATGAAAGGGCTGATGGAACAAGCATTGGCAAAGCGACCGGTCCGCATTGGATTTCGAGTTATAATCCAGACCTATTGGCTTCACCAATGCTACTCTGTGCACTGAATTTGTATTTAGACAGCTGCCTGGGCTCAGGAGCATCAGAGTTTTAAGCCATGCTCTATCTTATCAGCGGCATGGTGGCTAAATGTGGTGGCCATTAATGCCAGGTTGTTTCGCTAATGAAAACCATTAGAACAACCGCACTTGGGGCATATTTACAAGCCCCTATCACCACCACAACATCACTTTTCTCGATGTTGTGGTGGCGATAGGGGCTTCACCTTATTCACAAGGTGGCGTTAAGCCACTTAATGTGGCTTAATGACTCCTTGTGAATAAGGCACCCTTTCACACTATACTTAGGCCGTGAAAGGGGCAGGCAATATATACAATCATTTAAAAAATGACGTTTTGCAACTTCTATGTGTGCTGCATTAAGCAGCACACATAGAAGTTTCAAAACGACATTTCAGATTGTTTATGTGCAGGAAGGGATGCCTTCCTGCACATGAACAATCATTCCCCTCAACACAAGCACCCTTGCACTATCGTGCAAGCGTGCCTACGTTGATGCTAGGCAGGTAAATTAGCACAAGCAGATGGGGAAATGCAAGGCTGCAGCATATTCTTGTAAATACGGTGCAGCCCTGCATTTAAAAAATGGGGGAGCGTGACGTTAGGCCACGCAGGCTAACGCCACACTCCGCCACTTCCTTGTAAATATACCCTTAGGTGTCACTTGAAAACCATTTTCTTTGTTGCAAAGTAAGCCAATGCGCCTTGAATAGAAAAGAATTGAAGTGAAATAATTGCTTTTTGTGTACAAATCATAAATGAGATAAAGAATTGAGTGTGCCTACACTATGATGATTGAGTGTAAAACAACCCCTCATGCATTCAATGAAGCACTAACCAGCTGCTGGAATGATACACCCAAATTGCCAATAGCAATATGGCCTGACTAAAATACTCCTCTGGGCTGATCCAAGATGTAATTAACAGGGTCTCAAGCTTATAGCTGAATTGTTCACAAGCAACCAATCCAATAGTTTGAAGGGGCTGACCCAAAACCAACCCTCTGTGTATTGAACATTAAAGTTGGCTTCACCTGACCCACAAAAAGAGAGGGTGCACTAAACAACTGGAGAGATACCTATCAACAATGAGGGCCTCATTTACAATGAGGCTGCGCCGCCGGAGCGTCACTTTTGCGTCGCTCCGGGCAGCACTAAGCCACTTTGCGTGGCTTAATGCGGCCTTGTAAATATCGTTCCCTTTAATGTAGTTTTCTGAGTTAAAGGGGCATGCAATGGGTGTTGCTGGGGGCGTTCTCAGCAACACCCATGACTTTTGACACTGCCCCAGATTTACAAGGAATCGTAACTCTGAGGCAACGCCAAAAACTCACGCCTCCCCAGGGGAGGCGTAAGGGAGGCACAACGAGGACAAATACCTTTATTTCTACTCGTTTTTCATTTTTCTATGTGTGCTGCGTTCTGCTGTGTTGCATTCTGCAGCACACATAGACAGAGGAAAAAGCCTCTTGTGATTGTTTTCGTGCAGGAAGGTTTCCCTTCCTTCACAAAAACAATCATCCCTGCAATGCAGGCACCCTTGCACCATGGTGCAAAGGTGCCTGCGTTGGCGCACGGCAGCGTATTGTGCACCGGCGCAGGGGAAAAGGGCAGGAATTTGCCGTATCTGATAGATACAGCGCATTCCTGCCCTTTTCTTTTGCCATAGGGCAGCACAGCAGGAAGGCCTGCTGTGCTGCCCTATGCAAAATCTTGTAAATAAGCCCTGAGCGTTCTAAGCACACCCGAGAAACTACTAAGGGGTGACCAACAAGTTACTATAGCAGAGAATATGCGTACATTAAAAGAGAAAAAAGTGATAGCATTTTAGACAACATAGACAAAATATGTGCACTGTTTTGCTGAAAAACAGCCCTAACTGAAACAAAAAGAAACAAAGCAAACTAGTAGGCTGTAATAAATATATCATATGATGCCAAATACATAGCATCACGCCTCAAATTAACGCACCCTAAAAACAGATAGCATCGCCGTGGGTAGCTTCTTTAATCTGGACAGAACGGAATATAGAACATTGTGCTTTTTTTAATCTATAAATCTGCACATCTGGAAAATGGCCCTAAATATTCTTTGGAGCTCAGATGAAATCACAGCCATTAGTGGTCAGAACATGGTATTTCTGGATTGTTAAAAGTGAGCACCTTCAAACTTTCGCTGCAGGCTGAGTGACATTCACTTAAAAGAGTTTGAAAAGTGCACTTCACTCCTGTCAGTTCCATTATGTTCACAGAGCTGCGGCCGCATTTCTAGATGAACATTTACATCCTGACACTGCTCTCTTTTACAGCAATCCTCAGGCTGTGCCTTTGTGATCTTGAACAGTTCCTGCGCACCCTGACCCTAAGTTTTTTTAGGTCACAGAAACGAAAGAAGGCTCACCATCCCAAATTCCCCTAGAATCTCCATGCGGCCCCAGAAACCCGAGTTCTTGAATCCTGACAGTGCTCACTAGGCTGAGGTTTTATTACCTCTGTAGCACCAAGATGGTTCAGTGGTTTATAACTCGCAACTTACATCTGCAATGAAGTGACGGTCATGATTTCGAATCCCCCCCATGGACTTCTATCCTCCTGAGGGTGGTAATCTGAGTATCAAAAACATTGATTAAAACTCCACCTGCTGTTTAGAATTATTATAAAAAGCACAAGGGTGGAGTTAATGGCTTTATTAAAAACACAGTATTATTGTTGTAAATGGGTTAATGTGTCCCAAATAAGGCATTCTGTGTAGTTGTAGCTTACTGATTATGGCATATCGAAAACAACAGGAGGGAACCCCTCATATGATCTATCTATCATACCTTACCCCTCTATCACCTCTTACCCCTCTCCTAAGTTAACTCTCTAAGGTGTTTAAAAGGACTCTCACCCACTGGGATTTCCAGTGGCACGCTTCATCATTGATTCCCGTCCAGATACCTAGGGGCTTATTTACAAGGCCCTTGCACCACTTTTGCGTCATTAGGTCTCGCCTGAGCCAGCGCATGCGCTGCCCTGGCGAGACTTTTAGTGAGTGGGCATTCAAAAATCCGACCACACGCTTTCTGTGTGGCCTCGAGCGTGCGGTTACGCGCTCTGTTACGAGCAGAGGCGCCATCTGGCTTACCTCTCTCCTCATGCGCTCAGCGCATCGCTCGCGGGCACACAGAAAGCGTGTGGACGCTGCAGCTGCTTTCACTTTTGCCGCCGCGCGCCCACTCGCTCCGCCCTCTCCGTCTCCTTTTTGAAGACCGCTTGTTTAACAAGCGTCCCGTGGTGCGCTTTCCTGTAATGCGGCCACACAACTTTGTTTGCATGCGTGTCCTTTATCTTACTGACGCGTCACTTTTTTTTTTAACAAGTGCCCCGTTGTGCGCTTTCACGTAATGGCGGCCGCGAAACTTTGTTTACAAGCTGATCGTCAAAACAAAAGTGCGTGGCCGCTATTAAAATGCTGCACCCATGCACAATTCCACCGTCAGGTTTCTGGGTTCCAGGGTCACGGAGGATCACCTTTCCAGGATCTCAGAGACGGTTAGGGGGTCTTGCAGGGAGAACCGGGGTGAGGAGTCAGCCTTTAGTGGCTAGAATGCAGGCATCAGTACCCGTGCTGCTCGTGAGTAAAAAGCATGGGGAACTCTGCTTCAGATTTCTCTGAGGATGTTTTCCAGTTAAACTTAGATCATTGCAATAAAAAACAGCTGCACACTGGCTTCCACGTGAGTTTCTGTGCGCAGCAGCTTTTCGGCGTCTACCCAGCTGTCTGATCTGTGACCGGCTTCACTTACACCATGTGGACTCCTAAACTTCTGTTGCTGCTCTTACTCGTGGCCATCTTCACAGGTTAGTGAGTTTTCTGCATGATGTTAACATATTTCCACCCTACATATTTAAAAATGGAGCGGGTAACTGCAATGTTCTTGGAATTAAACTCACCATCTAAATATGTACTTGTTTTTCTAATAAAATACATATTTGAATAATGGGAAATTGGTCCCATCCTCACTTATGTTGTCTGAGTTATCACCCTATCGTCTGCGTTACCCTGCTACCAGCCTCCCTCCTGCTGTTTATGTTGCCCTGCTCCCACCCTTCATTAGAAAAACGTCATAATTCTTCCCCCTTTCACTGCCCATGTTGCTCCTCCCACCTGCCCACCCTCCCCCCATTGTCTGTTGCCCCCACCCGCTATAGCAAAAAAAAACGCTATGACATGGACATCGCTTTTTTCCCCCCACCCGCCTTTTGTGCTGCTTCCCACCCTACCTTTATGCTGACTCGTACCCCATCCTCCCTCCTGCCAACAATAAAAACAAGCCCTATGACGCAGCAAGCTCTGGCTGTTTCATAGATTTTAGTTTTTTATATATATATAACTTTTCGGCATGCTGCACAGCATAGCTAAAAGGCATTAAAACATTGACAAAACCCAATGCCTTGAATAGGAGCGACCGATTGCCTTTGCCGTTGCGTGTTAACATTTGAGTTACACTTGGCAACCGAGGTCTTTCTCCACATGCCTAAGATGTGCACTTGGTGAGGCGCTTTAAAAAGAGTGCAAATAATGTTAAGTTGTAGCCATTTCATTGAAGAAAATGTTCACCCTTACTATAAGAAGACAGTGTGTACAGATTTGGAGCTCGTTGTCTAAATGTTTAGCGTATGGTGTTCACATTCATACAGCTGGTCTTGCCTTTTGAAAGAGGCTTTCTTCAATTTCCATCTAACAAGTCACCTTATTTGACACTCTAGCAACTAGAGTAACCTAATTACCGTGGCCCACACAGGGATTGCACGCACTAACATTTCAAATTCCAGCTACTTGGCGTTTGTTTTCATTATTTAAATATAATCAGTTTCCTCATTTTTTTTACAAGTGTCTGGTAAATCTAAATCCTCTTCACAAAAGGAAACAAGTATTTGTAATGCAATAGGTCTCGCATTTTCGCGAGTTTAAGCTATTGGCATTGTAAACGACAATGCCTTTTACTTATGTCTTAAAAACCAAAACATAAATAAAAGGCTTTGTCATTTACAATGCCAATAGCCCAAACTTGCGTAAATGCGAGACCTATTGCATTGCAAATGCTTGTTTTTAACATGGGAAAAGTGACGCAAAGTGGCGCAAGGGGCTTGTAAATCTGCCCCCTAGTATATCTGGACGGGCTTGACTTTGGAATCCAAGGGAGCTCTTTGATTGTTATGGGGATCCTAAAGTTAGAATTGTGTAAGGTGTCCTAGAGGTTTAGTTTATTGTTGGGGGCACCTTGATAAGGTTAAAAATAGGTGGGGACACTCACTGGGGAAACTAGTATCCTCGGTATCTCTTGGTCAACATGTTTCAGCCATCACACCAACATCTCACTGGGCTAATTGGCTTTCTTCAGGACCTCAAAAGGATCCCATCCACGTGCTCAATACTATTCGTGCACAGCAAAGTGTGAAATACTTATTCACCCTAATCATTTAAATCATACAGACTAACCTATTTGGACTTATTATATGTGTTTTTCTGTTGAAATGAGATTGATATGACAGACAATAAAGCAAACAATAATTAAACCTCTGTACTTTTCTTGTGTCTCTATGTGATTTAAAGGGATAATTGCACAACATGCAGGACAGCTGCATGACCAATCAGTGAAGTAAAACATTTTTCAGAATAATTTGTAATCATGTTGTGTACTGTGTGTGCTCAGGTTTTCATGTTTCCCATAGTCATCCAGACATATCTGAGGTTACATGGGCAAGTGATAAGGTAAATAACTTGTGCGGAGTTGCAGTTAGTATGTTTCTTTACTGTCGAGATCTTTACCAAACCCAGATCAATTGTT
The DNA here is from genome assembly GCA_963921515.1 of Calotriton arnoldi. Lineage (NCBI taxonomy): Eukaryota > Metazoa > Chordata > Amphibia > Caudata > Salamandridae > Calotriton > Calotriton arnoldi. Next base: position 1,531,642 of record CAWUFW010003001.1, on the reverse strand, counting down.
TTTTGTCTGTGTTGTCAATAAAAAGACACTATTCCCGTAAGGGTAGTGACCTATCACCCTGGGGAGATTCCGGCTCAAAGTTGATGTGTCCAGTTCTCGTGCAGGTTTTTGGGGTCTTGTATGTCCTAGAAAGTCCTTCAAACTGGTACCTCTCATGTGAGAATTGCGGCTTCTCTAACTTCATGCTCTGTGAGTTCAGGATACTCTAATTTAGTCTGTGATCTTTTTAATATAGTTCGAGGCTATATTGTATGTGGTGACACAGACCATCCTGTCCTCTTCCTTATTCCTAAGGGAGTTTTTAAAAGGGCTTCCCTACTATTGTTTTGTGCTCCTCGCCCTACTGATGATGGTCATCAGGTAAGACCACTGATGAATTAGTATCAGAGAAGACCCGAATAGGTGCTACTGACGGGTGTCCAGCCTTGACAAATGTGTGACTACAGGCGCTCGCCCCTTCCGGGATCCGTAAAAGCTACTTAAAACACGTAGCAAGTGTTTTATACATCCTCCAGTGGTCCCGTAAGTATGGTCACACCACTGCATACACAGCACACCTTAGCGAGTGTGCTGTAAAATATACACGTGGCTTATTTTTGCCACACAAATCACTTCACTCACGCAGTTTGGTCCTGAAGAAAGCCTCCAAAACCTTTTTACAGAGGCTGAAAAATGTTAACCATATGGATAATGAAGACCAATTATTAATCTTCACTTTATCCTTTTTGCTCCTTTTAACCATGTCCTGGGCCGCTGGGAATAAAGAATAAAAAATAATCAGTAAGGACTCCCAGAGATATTTTTAATTTGCACCACTTTTTGATCACCACTCACATCACACAAAAACCAGCTCCGCTGTAATCAGGCGTTGAAGCACAACTGGGCGGCTTTCAGACACCCAGTTGGGAACCCTATGATGAAGCATGCCACCAACTAGGTTGGGGGGGTGAGGGTTCTTTTTACAAACCTGTATGGTTCCTGGCACTCAAACGTTATAGTAGAGTCGTCTTTTTCTAGTGGGTTCCTCCACGTTGTTTTGAATATTGAATCGGGGATACAGACGTTCCCCTTACCTAGTCCTTGCTCTCTCTCTTGGTTCTTATATGTGTAATAGTAATGCCTGCAAAAAACAGGTCGATAATGCATGCAGGAGTTTTTCTACTTGCTCAACTCAACTACTTCCTCGACATGAAGTCGAGCAGAGCAGGGGTGGTACTTACAGGGTGCAATAAATACCACAATTTTTGAGTTTCACGAGCCAGAATGAGGCATAACATGCAGATGTACTATTAGCTCATGTGTCCTTTTACCAGCCATTTTCCTAAATAAATTTCTGCCAGCAGAATATTTGCAAGTATAAGAACTACACTCTTGCTGCTCATCTCGCTGATGGTGCTTGCAATATGTGTCACCATACAGTAAATTTGTTGTGAGAACCACCTACTAGTTGTTAATCTGCCTCCAAGACACGTGGTAATGTTATCTTGATTTAACTTTTTTGGTAGTTGCAGCATTTTGCAACTTTTGCAGGTTAATGCGTCACACATATTGCCCATGGATTCCTCTGTTCTCATTCACCTTTGGCTGTCTAGGGGATGCGAAAAGAGTTCAACGCATTAGTTTTCATCGTTTAACGTACTCCATCCACTGTGCGAATCTTATTGCAGGTCTTTTCGACTGTCAATTATTGTCACCACTGATTTTTATATCATTTAACCTGATTTGATGCTCTTCTTCCACCCTGGTGGTGAGTTTCTGTCTATTCACTTTTTATAGTATGGGTTCTATGTATCTGGTTTTTTCGCCTCTCCTGTTTGTATTAATCCTATTTTCTGTTTCTGGTTGGGCCAGAACTAGGTTCATGGTACATGATGCAAAGTAATATTCTTGCCTCTCTCACGTACTGAGCTGAGCACGTTTGTTCGTACTGGGGGCAATACTGTGTCCCTGCTGTGTGTGCCCTCGCGAAGCACCATATTATTGCCTTATCTGGAATTGGTTCTGGTTCTTTTTGGTTCGCTCTATATTACTTTGTATGCATCTCCAATGGTACCTGAGCTTCTATTGGCCAGTGCTGCTCTTCTGAGGACTATGCTTCTATGCTGCTCGTGCAAAAAATGGTTTCTTCTCATTTTGGGTGAGTGACATGTTACATACCAGATTGCACCAGTGCAAAGTGTATCTCGATACTGCCTGCTTGTTCTCGATTATTTGAGTTTCTGTCCTGTGCCTTCTTGACTGCCGGCCTTTGTCCATTTCATATTGTGCAGTATTTGCTATTTTTTATTGTGCTTGCGAGGACCGTGGTTTTATTTCCGTGTGTTGCTTTTAACAGACGGGTGCATTAATGAGGATGCAGACCCAATTTGGGTCTGTGCTTTCTCCTGCCAATCAGCAGTCTTTTTCGGTGGGGCTCAACCAGAGCTTGGGTCTATTCGCATGATTAGATAGTGTGACCATTTGGGAACGACTGAGTGCAGTTACCAAAAGAGCAGAAGGTAGAGAGGCAGACAGATTGATAAACAGACACCCATATACACACACTTACAGGCACACTGACGCTTACACGCACTGGCGCATACACAGACACACAACCAAACACACAAAAGCGCAGGCAAACACACACTTGCGCAATGCCCTCTTCCCTCATATTTTTACAGGTGGGTGTCAGGGCCGGACTGGGAACAGCAACCAGCCCTGGCAGATTGCTGATCGACTGGCCCTGGGAGTTGGGGGGGGGATGCTAGCAAGAAGCACTGCTCCCGCTTTTGTTACCGGGGGACGATATTGCTGCAAAACCGGCCCCCAGTGACAAAACCGGCCACCACCCCTTCGGCCCACCGGGGAAAAGCCCACTACGGCCTGTCCGGCCCTTGTGAGTGTACTACTTACAGGTTTGGAATATTTCCCTCTTCATCCCTTCCACATGATTATTGGGGCATTGCTTGGTCCACAGAGCACCAGAGCCTGAAAGTTGTCCGACTTACTACATTCTTTGTAAATATCAAAGAAGGTACAGGCGGTGTTTATCCAAAGCTGCTCTAAAATCAGAAAGTTCATTAGTCACATTAGAAAATCTTTTCATTGTACATCTAATTGAAGCAAGAGGGATTCATAAATCCAACTTCAAACACTGATATAACCCTCAAGGATGCTTTGAATAAGCTTCCAGTCATTTACCATTCTGAAGGACTAAATAGACACCTTGCATTTGATAAATGAGTCCCCCATAGAACTGGATGCCTTTTTGCACTAATAACCAAATAGCAAAGCTCACAGCTCAATTTATTTCACTCTTTTTATAACACTGTCTTGTCATATTCTAGGCACTTCTAAACACTAGGAAGTTGTTTGGAATCTGATCCCTCTTAATGCCTCCTAGCAAATGTGGTGACGATATGGGTTTTTGGCCGAGGGCCTCTGCGGAGTCTTAACTAAGTATGTAGAGGCCCAGTACTTTCTTCAGGTTGGCAAGGGTGGTCCCTGTGACATTTTTGCTTGTGAACTCTCATCTTCAGGTTCCTCTTGAAGGCCAACAATAAAAATAAATAGCTTCAGGACTGTCCTTTCTGTAGCACAAGACAGTGTATTGTTGTGTGATCATGTGCAGTACGACCCTTGTGGTCCTTGGTGGACTCCTTACAAGTTGGGAGGTATCTGGGTGTGGTCAATAAAGTTTATGACGTAGTGCATGCAGTTAACGGTTGCATGTTGAAGAATAAAGATGTGTGTTACGAAGCTCTGTGTGTGGCATGGTCATTTGTGTGCTCCAGAGCTAAGAAGGACGTGACAACTGGCGATGAGTTGGGGATACGCTCCCGAAGGAACAAGACTGCCCTCCCTGAGAGTTTGCCGAGTTCCAGAAGCAGTCTCTGGTTGGCGTATGTGGAGTCAAAGCTCCACTCTAGCTCTTACAAGGTCCTCGAAGAAGATGAAGGCCCTACAGAGGAGCACGGTCAGAACGCCCTCGAGAAGTCTGCTGGCAAGGCCGAAAGAGGAGATACTGTGACACAGCGTAACACAAAGTCATCATTGATACAGAAAGAAACGCTAAAGACAACGACAACTAAGTACGATGCACAAGGATGAGAGCGGTGACGAACAAGTGCAAGAGACAAAACTGTTACTCACTGTTAAGAAAGAAGATGGCGCCGTACGACATCAAGCTGGGCGAGACAACCCAGATGTACGCACATGGCTGATGCTTACCGAAGAAGCAGGTACAAGTGAGCAGCAACCGTCTTCGGGACAGCATATACTCTCAATGTCATTAAGTCCCAACACAAGTTATGATGCTGTTGGGTTTTTGAAACCACCACTTCCCTTCGATACTGCCAAAAAGCAGAATATTGGAACCAGATGGACTGCATGGATTGAAGTGTTCGATGACTTCATAGATGCTCTAGAAGAAGTAGATCATCAAATACTTAACGAACCTTGCAGGTGATGGAGTGAAAGAAATGATAAAGATAAAGAAACAAGCTGATGTAGTATCATACCGTCAAATCAAAGAAACATTAGAAGCTCAATCTAATGCTGAATGTGGACTATGAAAGGTACATTTTCAACCACGCAAGACAGCAATCTGGTGAAACGGTGAATGAGTTTGTCGAAAGGCTTGATACCCTCATCAAGCACTGCAAGTTCAGTGAATTCAATGACGAAGAAGCCATGCATCTCAGAGTCGTCAATGGTTGCCTCTCCAATTCATTCAGATGACGCATGCCGGGAGAGACACTCAGGGGCCGATTCCGATTCAGGCCGGAAATCTCCCCGACCGAGCCGGACCCGGAGAGATTTCCGACCGAATCGGACCCTAGCAGTCCGACCGAACGAGTACGATGCGTTCGCGTGCAATCGGACTCGATTCGGTCGGACTCCCATTGAAGTCAATGGGAGCCGGTCGTACAACGCGTACGCGGGCTCCCATTGACTCAATGGGTGCGAGGCAAACAAGGGCGCCCCCTACAGCGGGTACGCGTCGAAGCGACTCGCGCCATACATGCACAGGTAGGGGGGACCCATGGGTCCCCCCTGTGTGCGACTCGTGCGGCTACGCGTACAGGGGGGTCTGACACGGACCCCCAAAGTCCGGCTCCGACTGCTCTTTGGAGCCGGACTGCGAGAGTCGGTCGGACTGCTCGAGGCGCGCATCGTACTTACCCGGCCGGGGAGCGTCTCAATTGCGCGGTGCGAGTCGTGTCCGTGCGAGTCGGTCGGAGCGGTTGGGTCCCGCGAACGAGTCGGTCGACGATTTCGCGAGCGCTCGCATCGTACTCGCTCGCCCGGACGCACGTCCGAATCGGTCGGGAAAGAGGGCTCCGAATCGGATCCGGTAAAGCCGAATACGATTCGGTGCCCTACCGGCCGAGATCAGAATCAGCCCCTCAGTCTAGAAGAGGTACTCATCTCTGCAAAAGCTGAGGGACGTGCAGTTTGACAGGCTGCTGATATGGAAGCTGGAGCAGCCCAGAATGAATCAGCATTGATCATGAAAAGTAAGCAGAAGCACAAAATGGAGGCCCATAAGACGATGTCACCGAAGTAAAAGAAATTGTGTTTCTGACATGGATTCTCGTTTCCACACAAAGTTAAATGTCCCTTCATTGGACAGATATGCAAAGGCTGTGGGAAAGAAAACCATTTCATAGTGGTCTGCAAAGCGAAAGAGAAACTAAGTGCACCACAAATAGAAGAGAAAATGGACGCCAGAAAGTTCCAGAAGCATTCCAGCCACACCCACAAGGTCAAATGGCAAGATCAATTGAGGCAAGTAGAGCTAAGCAAAGTTGTTCCTCATTAAATCCATCTTCCAAGGGCTCTTTAACATCGTCATCGAGTGACGTTGAAGAAGATGAATGTGCTATGGTGATGTCAACCGCAGAACGACATGCACATATGGGTTTGGCTGCTTGCACCGAAAAACATCAAGGAGAGATCGCCACCTGAATCAACCAAACTCATTTGGACAGTGCCCCAAGATCACGCTACAAGTGAATGGCTGCCCTACAACTTTTATTATAGACAGTGGTGCATTGATCAATATCATACCGGCAGAAAAATACAACAAACTGTCTTCGATACCATGTCTAATGCCATCGAAAAAAAGGTGTACACATGGGCTGCTTCTACGCCACTGCAAAGTTAAGGGTAATTCGTAGTGACCATGTGGCATTAGAAAACAACAGTACAAACACCAATTCATGTCCCCCAAGGTACTTCGTCGACTGCATGTCTAATGAATTTCAGCATTGCTGCTGACATGGACTGATATTCATCAACTACAACCTCAATGCACATTCTGAAATAGTATGTCAATTCCTGTTGTTATTTCATGGACTAGGGAAACTCAAGACAATGAAGTTGCATATTCACATTAATGAGTACATTGGTCCTGTTGCTCAGCAACACTGTCTGATTGCTTTTCATTTACAGGAGGCTTTTGAGAAAGAACTAGAAACAATATTAAAGCATGACTTCATAGAGCACTCTACTGGCCTGATGCTATGGGTTTCACCCATAGTGCTAGTACCAAAAAAAGCCAGTGGAGGTGCAGTGCATATTTGTGTTGATATGCGCCAGGCCAACAAAGCAATCGAGAGAGAAAGACATCCAGGTCTACACATAGCAGACATGATTACACAGCTGAATGGCGCCAAAGTCTTCTCCCATCTTGATTTGAACAAACGATACCATCAGCTCGAGCTGCAAGAGAACTGTAGGCACATTACTACTTTTTCAACTCATGTTGGTTTGTTCAGATACAAAAGACTCAGCTTTGGTATGTTGTCAGTTGCAGAAATCTTTCATAATGTCATTCATTGAGTAATTTAACCCACCACACATGCGTTTAACTAGAGTGATGATATACTAGTGTTTGGGGCCACACAAAAGGATCATGACAAAGCTCTTACACAAGTATGCCGTTTGCTCGCTGATGCAGGTCTCACTTTAAATGCAGAAAAGTATGAGTTTCACAAAACAAAACTCATATTCTTTGGCCATATTTTCTCTGAAGGGAGATTGACTCCTGCCCCTGAAAAGGTACAAGTATTGTCTAATGCCAACTACATATACATTCATGACTTTGTCATGGTGAGTGCCCCATTAAGAGATTAGACAAAAAAGAACATTCCCTTCCATTGGTCCTCTGAATGTGACCGAAGTTTCAAGAAAATCAAACACGAAATTGAAAATGCAACAGAAATGGTTTATTTTGATCCAAAGTTACATACTGAGATCATAGTTAGTCCGGTAGGGTTGGGTGTGATCCTTGCTCAACAGAAGAGACAACCAAATGCTCAGAGACACATTGTGACCTATGCTAGCAGAAGTCTATCTCAGACTAAACATACCTATTCTCAGGCAGAAAAAGAGAGTCTTGCTGTAGTGTGGCTTATGAACATTTCCATGTGTTTCTGTGCGGAAAGCATTTCACCCTTGTCACTGACCACAAGGCGTTGCTTACCACTTTCGGAAATCCAAAAGCCAAGATGACCCCTCGCATTAAGAGGTGGGGGTTGTGATTGCAAGAATATGACTACACTATTGTAAATAAGCCGGGGAAGTATCAAAACCCCGCAGATTACTTCTCACTTCAGTGTCACAGTGCAACGTCTAAAGCGGCCAAAGAATATATCAATTTCATAATAATGTCTAGCACCCCTACATCTCTATCCATTGAGCAGATCATTGCTGCTACCAACACGGACAGAGACATTCTCACACTCAAGGATATCATTGCAATGTGTTGTAATCTATTACTTGATTAGTGCATCCTCCCTATTGATGTCCTCTGCCTTGCTGCTCAGTCATCGGTGATGTCATCGGAATGTTTGGTGTGTTTGAGTTGGAGAGAGAGTCAGTTGGAATGGATGGGCTGAGCAGCAAGGAGGCTGCTCCTGGTGGGGCCTAATATGTATCTAACTTGTTTCCTGTAACCAACCAACAAGGAAGTAACCTGATGAATAAATCTACTATCCTGTTCTACATCACTTGGCCTACGTACCTTTCTTCCTTGCAACACTGGTGACGATCTGGATAAAAAACCCTGCGTGTACTGGCTTCCTGTCTACCTGAGGTGAAGATATCTGAATTCAAAACAAGACTATTTGCACTGGAAACCACTTTAAGGAAAGAAATTGGAAAATTATGGAGAAGAACGCCCTTCAGCCCCACCAGTGTCCTCCACCACCTGGACAGCCTGTTCTGGGCGTTTCACACTCCTCACATTTATAGATGTTTCTTGTTGCTTCAACCTTTGCCAGCTTCCTGTAATGTGATCGTGTGGTTTTAAGGCAACCTACAATCGATCCACGTTGAAGCCTGCTGCCTTTCAACAGATATTGAGAGAGATCTGTTACCTTTATTGAAGCAGAGATTTACAATGACTGACAGCGTAAAGGAGCAAGAGCCATCTGCCCGGCTCTACACTAATCTGGCTCTACACAAAAGATATGACCCCTATTACTGCTTGCACTTCGGTTATCTGTGTGTGGTGTGGTGTTCATGAGGAGCCTCTGACAACACAGTAGGCGGCAGTGTGTTTGGAAAGAATTGCAGCCCAACTAAAGTTTTACCCATGAGGAGCTTGGACGAGATCTTACTACGAGATCGGCAATCCCGAAATGTGACCCTGTCTCTTGGCAGAAATTGGAGCATAGAGATGTTGCAGTGACATTGAAATTGCAAGTAAGACATTTTTCGTCTATTATTGTTTCTTGCAGCTTCCGCAATCCTTATGTCAGTGCCAGTTAAACCGCTTTTTGATGTGTTTGAAAATTTGAGGCCCGAGTCGCGAGAGGCGCGCGCACTCTTACCTGCATTTTTGCGTCGTGCTGACTGGAACTCGGCTGCTATTGAATGCACGTCTTCACTGCGAGCCACCCGGCGCGGGCATAACAACGTGCCGCCATCTTGTGTTTCTACTGCAGTCCTGCGCTTCAGCGACGCTGTCTACTGTTGTTCTTTCGTCAGTGCGGCGGTGGCACAATAAAGTTAATTTCACTGGCGCTCTCAACTTATTAAAGTTAAATTCAACGGCGCTCTCACGCAACACCAAGGCGCTATTGGTACTCATGCCAGTTTCCCCGTCAAGCTCCGTGGCTATTTGAAGCAAGTTCCTGTTCCTCTGAGCTGTGATCTCTTGGCAGCATCCCGATCAACTGAGTATCCTGGCTTTGGACTTCGGCTACTAGTCAGTGTGAATTTCTGACATAGGACAGTTGGGAGTTTAGCTGCGCAGTACTATCAACACACCTGCTGAAATGAAATTACTATCTTCTTGACAAACTTACGCCTTCTTTAACAATTGGACAATATTATTGAGTGGAGAGTCTACTAACTAGAGGTTTCTGGGATTGGAGCATCGGGTGAGAAATCGCTCACCGGAGAGAAGTACATTATTCTTTGTTTTTCAAAGTCTTATGCTATTTGTTGTGTTTATATTAGCATATATCTCTAGCATATTTAAGGGGGGAGTACCGTGAGGGGATGTGCTCTTTTGTGTAGTTAGTGGGGGGGGGTGAGTAAAGTTGTGGTGGTTAGTCCACGAGGTGGGTTGGGTCATTCCCACTGTCTACGAGGTTTATTTTAGGGGTACGGGATACACTTGTGTTTGCTTCGTTGTGAGGCGAGGTGGGTTGAGTTATGTATTACCCACTGTTTAAGTGGCTTATTTTACGGGTCAGAGATACCCTGTGTGTTTGCTTTGAGTGAGGTGTTTGAGACCTCTGGGGGTTGTGATGATACCCTGTGAATGGTTGTTGTCGTGTGAGGTGCTTGGACTGTGCGTTGCGGGTGCGCACGTGAGAAGACTCCTTCTTATGAAGCTTCTCTGACTTACCTGTTTTGGTTATACCCTCTGATTGGTTGTTACCTCATGTGAGGTGTTGGACTGTGCGTTACGGGTGCGCACGTGAGAAGACTCCTTCTTATGAAGCTTCTCTGACTTACCTGTTTTGGTTGTACCTTCTGATTGGTTGTTACCTCATGTGAGGTGTTGGACTGTGCGTTACGGGTACGCACGTGAGAAGACTCCTTTTGTTAAGCTTCTCTGGTTTACCACTATTTTGTGGTTGTGGGTTGTCTATTACCCTAGTGTGAGTTAACGTGAGTGTGTACTCACTGATTTATAAAGTGGAACGCTTTTCTTGTCTTTTCCCTATCTTTTCTAGGTGGGGTTGGGCATGTGATTTTTTTTTTAATTGTTGGACATTTTGTTGTGTATATTTCATCTTGCATACAACATTGTATAATCATTATAAGGGGGAGATGTGTTGTAATGTGTTACTTGTTTAATGCATCCTCCCTATTTATGTCCTCTGCCTTGCTGCTTACCCTATAGTGAGTTAACGTGGGTGTGTACTCACTGATTTATAAAATGGAATGCTTGTCCTGTCTTTTCTCCATCTTTTCTAGGTGGGGTTTGGGCATGTGATTTTTAGGAATTTGTGGGACATGTGTAGTGTGTGTGTTTCATCTTGCATGCAATCAACATCTGTTACATGTCGTAAGTGTGTGCTATGAAGTTGCATATCTTAATGTTATTTTGATTATTATAGAGGGGGGGATGTGTTGTAATCTATTACTTGATTAGTGCATCCTCCCTATTGATGTCCTCTGCCTTGCTGCTCAGTCATCGGTGTTGTCATTGGAATGTTTGGTGTGTTTGAGTTGGAGAGAGAGTCAGTTGGAATGGATGGGCTAAGCAGCAAGGAGGCTGCTCCTGGTGGGGCCTAATATGTATCTAACTTGTTTTAACACATTACAACACAATGCAATCATGGAGAAAACATACTCGACCTCTCATAGATGAGGTTAAATATCAGAAATTCAAAAATGTGCATGAAGAACTTTCTGTCATTAAGAAGGTATTGTACTAAGTTCGAGAATTCTCATACCTGAGAGCTAGAGGCAACATGTCATTGAACTAGCACATGAAGGAAATTGTGGCATTGTACCCAAGAGAGTCATCCAAGACCGAGTGTGTTTTTCTCGCCTTGATGAACGAGTCGAGAAGGAACTGAAAGCATGTCACCTCTGTAACTGCTTATCTCCCAAGACAACACAATATCTGCTAAATATGTCTGACCTTCCTAAACAAACGGGAGAGAAAATTGCAGTTGATTTCTTTGGACCATTAAATAATGGATATCATTCAATGGTAGTTATTGATGAGTACTCACGTTTTTCCTTAGTGGAAGATTTATCATCAATCACCCATGACAAAGTCATCAAGAGGCTGGATGATATTTTTGCGGTGTAGGGTGTTCCCTCCATTCTTAATTCTGAAAACAGTCGACCCTTCCAATAGGAGAATGTTCTAATTTGTAAAACAAATGCCTCACAGAGCCCAAGGTGGTTGAAATCCCTTTGGGCTGCATGAAGCCTTTGTTCACAGCTATAGCTGTGATCAAACATTGGAATTTTGATGCTTCAGGCTTTCACCAGCCATTAGAAGCCTGGAGCACTCCGTTGTCTTCAATGGAGCGCCTAACATTCCAATGTTCTAATATTCATTAGATTTCTCAAAGGATACACTACTGAAGTTTCCAGATTATTGATCAAACCTACAAAAACATAAGCCAGAAAAAGAAATAATATATTTACATTGCAGAAATACCAATTTCTATAAGTAGAGTGCAAAGTTTACATCGTTACTGTCCCATCAACTTATTATATTACATTTATATATGCTCAAAAAGCAATCAAGGCATTAGACACGCTAGTGCTTTGTGATTAAATATGATGTTTTGTAGCCAGTAAAGGGACGAGTGAGCGGAGGCTTTGAATGAGGGTCAGTTAGAAATAAAGTCGGGCACCTATGAAGGCACCTCTACATTTTAAGGTCAACATAAGGTTGAAAATAGCAGGAAGTAAAAGTGTGTTTGTGTGTGTGTGTGTGTGTGTGTGTGTGTGCGTGTGTGTGAGATCACAGGCGGCAGCATACGAGGCCTGCTTCCCAGATTTCTTGACAGTGCTTAATACAGCAGCTTTATCTTTAGCACTGAAAATACCAGATGCTCCCACTGAGCAGTAGCTCGTAGCCACAGTACATAACATTTTGCAACAAGGCAAAACCAAGAGAAAGTTTGTACTGCATGATTTTGCTGTTTACTCTTTCAGGAGTAGATAAAAATGTCTCCGCTGAAATGAGGCGAGGTCACATTGCATTTTTGTTGCAAAAAACAGAGCAACTTGACTGAGCAACACTTAGCAGTTATTTACTTAAAACATAGCTAATACATTGCGATTCTCTTTTTAAAAAATGCCTAGTTTGAGGCAGCATCGGCTCTCTCGGTTGATTATTGAACACTGCATATAAAGCAAACTTTCAGCATGATAGGATCCACTTAACAGTGGATCCTATTATGCGCTGTACAGCATTTTTGCAAGAAGGTCGCTGCATTCTGCAAGCGTCCCAAGAGAGGTGGGTATTGCTTGTCTCTTGGTGGTATGGAGCTGTGTGCTCCATCAAGCATTTTTCATCCTACATGGCCTGGGGGAGTCAAGTGTGTGTAAAGTTTATCTTACACCTGGCAGGATTAACAAGTTCTATGAGACTGGTGCTGAAAAATACCCCAGATGTGGGGAGGTGGGGGCAGAAATGTTCCACATGGTATGTTCCTGCCCTTCATTAGCGGGGTTCTAGGAGGAAGTAATAGAATATATTAATAGAATAACCTTGCAGGATATCCCTTGTACACCCTTGGTCTATCTCCCAGGGGGATACCCTCGTCCTAAAAATAAGAAAAATACTACTAGATTTACTGACTTAGGTTTTATTTTGGCAAAATGAGAATTGACTATGCACTTGTGCATGGGGAATATTTTGACACTTTATTTCTGACTGCTTTTTAGGTCTCGCCTGAGCCAGCGCTTAGCGCTGCTCTGGCCGAGACATTTAGTAAGTGGGTTTTTGAAGTGCTACCAGAGAGGCTTTTGCTGGCCTCCAGCTTGCGTTCACGATGGCGTGCACGCGCGCAGCTGCCATCTGGGTGTTCTCTAATGGCTCCTCTGCGCACACTACCCCCTCCCTTCTCAGAGGCGCCATCTGGCTTTCCTCTCACTCGGACAAGCGCTTTAATGCCCCCTCCCCCACCACAGATCGAGTCACCATTGCATCTGCATTTGCCTGTGTTTTGTCAGCAGACGAGGAGTTTTTACATTCTCATTTTCTTTCTTTGCATCAGAGAAGCGCAATGGTGCAAAAGGCAATGTATCTTTTGAATTAAAGGAACAGATCACGTCACCACTGCTTCTGCATTTGCCTGTGTTTTGTCAGCAGACGAGGAGTTTTACATTGCTCATTTTCTTTCTTTGCATCAGAGAAGCGCAATGGTGCAAAAGGCAATGTATCTTTTGAATTAAAGGAACAGATCACGTCACCATTGCATCTGCATTTGCCTGTGTTTTGTCAGCAGATGAGGAGTTTTTACATTGCTCATTTTCTTTCTTTGCATCAGAGAAGCGCAATGGTGCAAAAGGCAATGTATCTTTTGAATTAAAGGAACAGATCACGTCACCACTGCATCTGCATTTGCCTGTGTTTTGTCAGCAGACGAGGAGTTTTTACATTGCTCATTTTCTTTCTTTGCATTAGAGATGCGCATTGGTGCAAAAGGCAATGTATCTTTTGAATTAAAGGAAGCCGAAGCAGAGTCTACACATGTTCCTGTTTTACAGACACTGCGCGCACTACCCCTCCCTTCTCAGAGGCGCCATCTGGCTTTCCTCTCGCTCGGACAAGCGCTTTAATGCCCCCTCCCCCACCACACATCACGTCACCACTGCATCTGCATTTGCCTGTGTTTTGTCAGCAGACGAGGAGGCCACCACGGACGCTTACAGCAAAGAGTTAAACAGTCAACAAGCCAATACAATGGGCTAGGTTTGTCTCTGCTTAAATGCATTCATTTTAAAGTCTCGCTAAGTACATAGTCTGTCAAACATCTTCCCCTTCTCGCTCAGCCTTGCACATGCTTGTCGCTGTGCAGAAGGCAGCATAATGCATATCTATCTGTGCCTAGAGTGTAATTATCTACACAGCGGGATGTACAGATTAAATTCAAAACTCGTCTAAGCATCACTCAGCACCACCACAGCATCACTCTGCACCACCACAGCATCACTCAGCACCACAACAGCATCACTCAGCACCACCACCAAATCACTAAGCACCACCTCAACACCACTAAACACCACCTCAGCATCACCAAGCACCACCACAACACAACTCAACACCACCTCAGCATCAATAAGCACCACCACCACAGCATCACTAAGTACCACAACAGCATCACTAAGCACCACCACAACACCACTCAGCACCACCACAGCATCACTAAGCACAACCTCAACACCACTAAACACCACCTCAGCATCACTAAGCACCACAACATCACTAAAGCACCACCACAGCATCACTCAGCACCACCACAGCATCACTCAGCACCACCTCAACACAACTCAACACAGCCTCAGCATCACTAAGCACCACAACACAACTCAGCACCACCACAGCATCACTCAGCACCACCACAGAATCACTCAGCACCACCACAGAATCACTCAGCACCACCACAGCACCACTAAACACCACCTCAGCATCACCAAGCACCACCACAACACAACTCAACACCACCTCACCATCAATAAGCACCACCACCACAGCATCACTAAGTACCACAACAGCATCACTAAGCACCACCAGCACCACTCAGCACCACCACACCACCACCACAGCATCACTCAGCACCACTAAACACGACCTCAGCATCACTAAGCACCACCACCACAGCACCACTAAGTACCACAACAGCATCACTAAGCACCACCACAACACCACTCAGCACCACCACAGCATCACTAAGCACCACCTCAACACCACTCAACACCACCTCAAGCATTAGCATAGCCAATAGGTCTCGCCTTTGGGGCCTTATAAGTGTTTAACCATGCAACAGTTAATGTTGTTGCACCAAGGATATTATGCTGCATAACTAAATACTTATAAGGTCCCAAAAGCGAGACCTATTGGCTATGCCAATGCTTGTTTTTATTAGGGGTAATTGTGGCTGGTGGATTGATGTTATAGTTTTATTGTACTAATTTTGGTAGACCTAAGATATGTATGAAATACACAGTAGTTGGAATATGCTTGAATGCTTGTGGATGCATGTCATATGAGATATATTGATATCACTTTTAATCTGTATATAGTTATCTGGTTATTTCACCTTTTTAACCTAGATTTTAATCTATTTATTATAATTATCTATGTACCTTTTTAATTTTTTTTACTGTATATGTAGTACACATCATTTATAAACTGTATTATATGCCTGTCACTATTACACTAAGGTCTATTTAATGAAACTAATGCAAATTATTTAAACGAACAAAGGGGGTCATTACGATGACTGGCGGATCGCCACCACCCGTATGGCGGTGGCGATCCGCCCGCCATTCCCCTCCGCCCGCATGCCATTTCCCCCCTGCCACATTACGATGGCGGGAGGAGCCCGGCGGATGGAAAGACCGTCTGCCGGTTTTCTGCCGGTCAAACAGGTGACCGGGCGGAAAAGGGCAGTAATATGGTGGCGGTGTCTGCAAGACACCGCCATCCATATTAGGATGGATGCGGAGAGCAGCCTTGCCGCCATGGAAAGGCATACGGTCTTCACGATTGGGGGCCCGTTGCGGGCCCCCAGAGTGTTGGGGGTGGGGGTGCACATGGGGGTACCTATGGTACCCCCTGCATTGGCATGGACAAGGTGGCAGGCACCGCGCGGTGCCTGTCACCTTGTGCATGCTAATGCACGACGTGCATTCCCAGCATTGTGGCGGGCGGTGCTGTGAACACCGCCCGCCACAATGTTGGGAATAGGGGATGCCACCGCCACCGTTCCATTCACTGCTACTTTGTCCGCCCGTCATCGTAATGTGCCCCCTAAGTGTGCGCAAAGTTGCAAAAAATATTTTTCCAACATTTGCAAAGATTCAGGGAAAGAAATCTGCAAAGACTTGTCATTCTTCATAGAAAGCTTCATAAAAGGCAAATCTGCGGAGAGATATTTTGCATTCATTTTTTAGCTGGCCTGGGTTTTACTTGTTTAGAAATAACCTTGCTGTGCAGTGAAAATTATCTCACAATGTGAAAAACACTTTGGGCAAAGGTAAACCTGACAAGCTTGACAATCTTGGCTAAGTGGGAAAATTGGGGACTTCGTTGGCAAAAAGAAACTTTGCATATTTCTAGTTGAGACTTTTGATGCGATTAGGTTGTCTGGTTGCCGGGGATCACGGTCTCTGATTATTGGCCCCAGCATCATGTGATTCTCTGAGGTGATGTTGAAGAGGTGAGTGGGCATGTTGGTGGTACCATTTGAGTTACTCCTGTAGATGGGCTCATCCCCGTCTAGGCTTTTGTGATGCATAATATTGTGGACCTAAGTCTGGACTGACTACAGAGCCATTGTAATTTTCTGAGATGTCCGAGCTTTGTGCTATTTTAGCTCATCCTAATATCAGTGGTAAAGGGAGCAGATGTACCCCCACGTACAGTTGACAAATGCTACTCTGCATACCCTGTCCTACAAAAAAGTCCCACTCCTTCGCTGTTACCTTACAGTGATTCCCTCAGTTCGGCTGTGTAACAGTATTATTCTCATAAATGACTGTAATGTGTGGGTGGGGAGGGCACATAACCTTTTCCTGGTATTTGTGTATTCATTTTCTACTCTACGCTTGAAATTAAATTTTTCTTAAAATGTTTGCTTGGCGGTTGCTGATTCACTCGCTGTAGGGGAGTTTTGAACAGTTGTTACTGTTTTACGTGGTTATTGTTTGTTTCCCTCTTCGTTTTGTCCTATAAATTTAGCAGTTGCCTGTTTCCCTTGCGTTATTTTTCTGTTCAACTACTCTTCCTGTCTCCTGACACTTGTTCTTGTCTCCAGCCTGGCCCCTATATTTATTCTTGCCACTTATCTCCAATTCGTATTTACATCTGGTGTTAGCCAAGACCTTTTAATTTTATTAAAATGATATGCATAACACACTTATAGAGCTCTCGGCCAGCCCTCTTCATCCATTGGTCTTTTATTGTCTCATTTAAAATGTTTTTTCTGCCCACTGCTGCATATAGCATGGGGCAGTGAGTCAGCCCACTTCAGCCATTGGATGACTTCACTGTGAGTGAGTTTGTTCTGCCCTTTAACAAGGAACATACCCACACCAAAACTAGTTCCCTAAGCGCCAGGGGCTAAAATGACCCAAAAAAAATGTTTGCTTTCAGCCAATATTTTTTTAGATTGATAACGTCCCAGCTGCTTTTCCAGCAATAAAGGTTTACAAAAACCATGACACAACAAAACAAGCATTGACAAACCAAAAGTCTAGGACCACCACCAGATTTTGCAAATGCTTACTTTCATTACATTGTATTTTGCACTAATTCCTTTAAGTTGTTTCACCATTCTGCTCTAACAGATTTGTGCAGCACATTGGTGCAGGCAGTAAAGCTTCATACTTGCCAAAACATTTGAATACAAAAAAGCAATCACTAGCTGATATAATAATGAATGACTCAAGATGACTGGTAACATGACAGATCTGCAGTATTAAAACATGCAAAATACAGCACTCAAAGTGAGGATTACATTTAAAATCTGCTTATTAACACACAAAGGAGTCTACTTGAGAAGCTCCCCATACCTAGCCAACCTATTAACTGGTTCTGGAGGCTTGTACGAAAAGCACCAAAGTTCAGAACATTTCAGGCCCTAAAGTAAGATTCTTCCTATGGATTGCCACTAACATACAGAAGTCTACCTGTCCGTCTGAGGACACAACCCACTCTACTTTACTTCAGGAAACTTTTACAGACACCTTTTCAGAAGCACCTAGCCGAACGTCAGACTGCTGTCTATTGTGTTGATCCTCACAGTGTAATATAGCCTTATAGCCCGCGGTAGCGGGCTATACCGGCTATTAAAGGCCCGCTCCAGCGTTAAAGGCCCGAGCCGAAGGCGAGGGACTTTAACAAGGGAACGGAACTTTAATAGCCGGCATAGCCCAGATACGAAGGGCTATAAGGCTATTAGAACATTCTGCAACTAGAGGGCAGAAAGTTCTAACAAATAAAACAAAGGCCTCTCGGAGTTCGAGGGATTTAAATCCCCTCGGGCTCCGAGAGGCCTTTGTGAAAACAACATTGGAATGTTGCTTTGCGGGCCTTTACCGGCCCGTAGAAGCAAGGAGCACTCCATTGTCTTCAATGGAGTGCTCCACATTCCAATGTTCTAATATAGCCTTATAGCCCGCCGTAGCGGGCTATACCAGCTATTAAAGGCCCGCTCCAGCGTTAAAGGCCCAAGCCGAAGGCGAGGGACTTTAACAAGGGAGCGGGACTTTAATAGCCGGTATAGCCCAGCTACGAAGGGCTATAAGGCAATTAGAACATTCTGCCACTAGAGGGCAGAATGTTCTAACAAATAAAACAAAGGCTTCTCGGAGTTCGAGGGGGTTTAAATCCCTTCGGGCTCCGAGAGGCCTTTGTGAAAACAACATTGGAATGTTGCTTTGCGGGCCTTTACCGGCCCGTAGAAGCACGGAGCACTCCATTGTCTTCAATGGAGTGCTCCACATTCCAATGTTCTAATATTAGTTAATCACCTGTGCTCATATCCTACCTTAAAAAGAAGCATCCTTTCTCTCTTCGACATGGTTTATTGCCCACGTTTGAACATGTGTTTATTTCTGTTATACTTATCAGGACATCCCCAGTTATCAAGTTTTCACTTCTTGTTCCATTTAAGTGAAGATGGCTCTCATTCATCAATTGTTAGATGTGTTTCAGACACACTGTTTTGCTAATTTCCTGATCAGAAGGTTTCCCTAGATGGAGACAAATTTGATTGTTATCTCCATACATTTGCAATTGCAGCCAATAACAGGAGATGATCTGGGTTAGAGTTCTCATGTAAAAAAATAACAGAGAAAGTGGATGTCATTGGGGGACGCCTGAGCCGACGGTCAAAACGTCTAACTGGTTGACATCAAGAGACGATAGCGGCTCTCATCTAAAGTTGGAAACTATAGTTTATGTGACCCTTTCAGGTATCAAGCCTGATAGTCAGTCGAGGAAAATGTTAATGGTTTTGATTGATTCTTGTAGTGGGAATGTGATCTTTCTCTCTCGTATTTTGGTTTGGAAGTGGAAGTTTGAGATGGGTCTCTAAAGGGTCAGCAATGAGTTTCTTTAAGTGTAGAGTAACCATAGCCAGTTTTAATAGTTGCATATGATGCCTTGCCAGCGTGAGGCACGTGCTACCTGGGTCAAGGGTAGACATCTGCTCTGTGATAATGGATGCTGGGGCAGTCTCAACTGGGAGGCTTTAATCTATCTCAGAGCTTTGTACACTGGCTCCACAATCATAGCAGTGAAGATTTACACCTCAAATGGTTTAAACAGAGATTCCTTTTGTATCTACTGAATGTTAGATTAGATCTTTAGGATCTTCTTAAAGAATGAAGGTAGAGTTTCAAAGAGCTGGTTTAATGTTTTAAAGGTCATTTTCAATATTTCCTGGTCATATACTCCCCAGACAATTTCTGCCATTTATATTGTTTTATTTACGTCTTGGTTGATTCTATACATCGTACACACACCGTCTTTGCTCTCCTTACCACTTTTTGGTAACTTCTGATACTAGTTTTGCAGGTCACTCTATTTACTGCAGCTTCAATTTTCCACCAACTCTGCTCCTGTCTTTTCAGGGCGGCCAGGTTTCTCTCAAAACACTTATTGGCAGCTTAAGAAGCTGGGTTGGGGTGTTTAGGTGGAAGGGGGGATGGCATTGCCAAAGGCCCTGATGTTCATATGTAGTGAATTGAAAGAGGATGCTGAATTCAAAGTCAACTCAGTGAGTTGGGGAAACAACATTGAAATGTTTCTAAGAACTCGTCAGGGTGTGGTGTTTACAGAAAATAGAATTCATTGGCTTAAGCATTTTGAAATACTGGTGTTTACAATTTGAATCCATCATGGAGGTGATTATGTAGTGCTATGACCAAGATTAGATCATCTACTAGGTCTAGGATGTTCAGGTCTCCGGGTATAGCCAAATCAAGGGTATGACTCATGGTGTGGATTAAGTCCAATGCTAGTAGATTGATTTGCATAGGGCTGGGTCCAAACTGAGGTGGCATGGTGTGCAAAATAACGATGGACTGGGATGTGGCCTGAGTAAATAGCAGCGGCTGAGATTAAATAAAGCATTCCATCCATCACGTTTTTGTTTACTGCAGGTGTAACAAAAGGTAGGCAAAGAAAAATTATCAGCAAAACAAATTCTAATAAAGAAAATTAGTTAGTTTATTTAAAAAATGTAAACTTTAAATATGGGAATGGGTATGGCAAGATAAACTAAGTGCTCTATCAATGTTCACTACTGTTAATAAACTCAGACAGAGGCTGTCAGATGAGCAATGGTCAATCAGGTGCTTTATGGTCGAGATATGTTTTGGGGTCTTTACTAAATTGTAGTAGATCTGTTAAAGATTATAGTTCTGGACTATGTAAATTCCAGATTTAAGAATTTTTAAGAACTTTTAATAATAATGAACTTAATTCATGTATGTAACGGCCTATATTTACCTCCTGGGATCCTGCTAACCATGGTAAATCTGAGCTGTTGGTTAGTGGTCCACTGTGGAAATTGGGTACACGATAGACCGGAGTTTTATTGAAGCATACTTTTGTAGATTAGGTCAAGCAGTTTGAAAGTTATTCTTTGCTCTAAATGCAGTCCATGGAGGGCTCAGGGGACCAGTTTAATGAGGTCTTTTGTGGCATTTGAAGTTATTTGATTTGTTTGTGTTAAGTGGTTTTGCAATCTGGAGAGAAATGGGTTTGAACTTTGCACTTTTTAAAGAAATGGGAATTAACTCTTTTGGATACAGTGAAATATGTGGTAGGAATGGCGGAGGGGATTCGAAGAGGACTCCTCAATCTTTGTGCTTATTGCAGCCTGCAGCCAGATGATAAAGTAAATGGATTCCCTGCAAGGTAGTATCTCGGTTTAAAATTGTTTTCTTGGATCCACAGTTTGAAGTTAGTAAGGCACTCAGGATCCCATTAGATCCAGGATGATCTCCACTTCATTTCCATTGTGACGGGTTATCCGGTGCGTCTATTACTACATCTTAAATTCTTCAAGTTGTTAAGGGTGATAATGCCTGAATGCATGATTTCAAATGATTGATAAACAATTCAGAGCACCACTGCAATACATCTAGCACCATGACGCAACCAAAGACTAGACTGAGCAAAATCCAACAACACACGTGAGCTGTAGATGCGATGAAACATCTAAGTCACGATGTAGAACATACTTTTGAAGTGCTGTTTGGACAATGTAATTGATTGTGAACCAAAGGATTAAATAAAATGCTCTCAACAAATAGCAGCTTGCGGTGTAGAAAATACATGTAAAACCAGTGTGTTAATCCGAAAAAGCACAGCGGATATGAATACTACATGCTTACTTCCTGTGAATGAGGCTAGTGGCATCATCTTCTGTCACTTTCCACTGCAGGTTACTAACCTTTTCAGTGACACATAACAGTACAGTTTTACAGATTCAGACCATCTTGTTATTTGTGCCACACCATCACGCCTTTACACTTTCCACGGTCCACACTCCACCCACCACCTGTTGGGAAATGCTGTGGTTAATTAACCTGGGTGCTTTGTCGAGTGACAGTGGTGAGCATTTGCATAAAATATAAACTGGCTTGGAGTCATGTTTTCAGTTCCTCCATATTTTTTGAGTTGTTTGTTGTCAGCGCTAGAGCAGCTGCTAAGAAAATTGAATAAAAAGGTGTTGCTCTTGACTGGGAACCTTCTGAAACAACTTATTAAACTGTCCTATTTCATATTTTGGTCCAAAAACAGGAATGAATACCAAGAACAGATTACCACTGGGCGGTGTGAGATTCTTTGTTTTATGTCTAACATGACTCTTTCACCTGTGTGGTTTCCTGCCAGAGCTCAGCTGTGTGGGGGGTTTCTCAGAAAAGTGACGTTCAGGGTGCGTCAGAGCTAAAATGTTTTGCTCACTATGGAACCTTCAGCTCTTTGCAAAACCCCCAAACCTCAGCCTCATACCTCCATTTTTAGCACAAAGTGACTGGGTAACTGCTTGAATTAATCTCAGCCTTTGGTGAAGTTACCACATGCATATCAGTCTTTGAATTGATACCTTTCTGTACCTGAAAACAGCACACTAAAACCACATATGGACTCGAACAGAGTAATCCAATGTTAATTATCATGGATGGAGGAGTGGAGGGAGGTCATGTTCCTCTGAAAGCTTGACCTCTTGGGAGTCATAGCCTCTCCCTACACTTAACATTGGTAACAGACCGTATATTACACATGCCCATCTGCATATATCCTGTCTAGTGTCCTAGGAAGGTGGACAGACACTTAGATACACCGATAAACAGATAGCATATATCAACACAAATTATATCAAACTAAAATATTGTTTATTCAGATTACCAAGCTCTATTCTACTGTGTGTCACAAATCAGGGCAGCAACCTATTTCTAATAAAATATAAAAAAGGAATTACAGGACTTTTTGAGTGAAGACATGCTAAGTAACTAAACTTGGTAGTGGTCACACAGGCTGTGTGGATGGATGTTGGACTCATACTGTAAATGGAGTCAAACTGAACTTGGTAAGAGAGTGAATTAAGGTGCTGTTGCCAGGGTGGTGATGACAGAAGATGCAGGGGAGAGGATGGTTTCACTCTTGGAGCAGTTAAGCATGAGGAAGCAGAAGACCATTCATTGTCATGTAGCTGCGAGACAGGTAAACCTTTTGTGATTGAATGCAAAAAATGTTATTATCCAAAATGAGAAGAGAAGCTGAAGAAAGAGTTGATGTCACCAAAGAAGGGCCCAGAACAGAGCCTCATTGAATGGCTACCAAATGCTAGCAGACAAAATGTGTGAAAATCGCAAGCAGCACTAGTAGACAGCAAAGCTCTTGGATGATATTTCGAATGTAAGAAGGATTTTGCCAAAGGTTTCTTCGGTGACTGGAATACCACAGCAGATGTGATGCATTATGAGTAGATGTTAGAGACCGGAACATAAAGGAAATGATGCAGAAAAAGACACTTGACTAGAGCGCAAGGGGATTGATAATTTGGGTAACAAAGTGGGTAATTAAAAGTTATTAGATTGAAGAATTGCAAGCAGCTTGACTAGGTAGGTAGGTAGGACTAGGACTGAGTTGGCCACTGTCATGTTGTGAGGACACTAGGACCATATGAGGGCGGCTGGGCACTGGACACCACTAAGGGGTTGATTTCAAGTTCGGCAGTGCGGCGGCAGGAAGGCCTCACCGCCGCACCGCCAAACCCGCGTGAGAACCGCCTGCTGTATTATGAATTTTTTAGTAATTGGCGGGCGATTCTTTGGCGTTGACCTTTAAACACTACAAGCACAAATCCATCAACAAGCCGTAACCACAGAGAAAAATGGACAATCCCTAGGAGGCTAGAATTAACAACCAAGCCTAAGGGAAGCTCAGGGAAATGATATTGGGCACTAGAGCTGAAACAGAAATAATTTCCATATCCACACATAATAAGACACAATAGAGGGTGGCTGCCTTCCCAAAATAAGCCGGAAAACCAAATGTCATTTTATAACTTATCTAAATATACAGTATATATTGACACATGGCTAATTTTCCTTATAAGAAATCTTAAAAACCTAACAATAAATGATTATCGCTATATAACAAGTGTGTATATTGAAAAGATAGAATTCCTCTATAGATGATTATACTGAGAACTACAGTTCCCATAAGACAACATAATAACTGTTTAAGTAATATATCCTTTTACTCCTCGTAAGGACCATTACTTTAAAGTACACCATTGCGCATACTTCCCCTACATTTTATTAGTCCTTATGAGGTTCTCACTTTTAGAAGGATTGACGCCTCCCAAGTCATATTTCTCCTTGTCCACTCGATCACCTTTTTCGTAAGCTGAGAGGAACCTAATTTTGAATTAGATTATTTTAGTGGGAGTGTGTATCCCCTCACCTTTCATTTTTTAAAAGATCTCTCCACTCTACACAGGTCTCTGAGGTATCTTCCTCAGACCCTACTTGCTAAATAAGATTCTTTGGCGTTTCCATGGTGGTGCCTATAATATAGGCACTGCCATGGGAACGTCAAAAGAAGTTCCAGCACGGCATGTACGGAGTAGTCCATGCCGTGCTGGAACTAGGGTGTATGCACACAATTGGGCACATGCTGTGCCCCGTGTGTCCATCCACATGGAGTGAGGCACAACAGGGCCCCCTTTCTTTCCTCACCGCCACTGTTTTCGAGGAAAGACCTCGATGAAATCAGTGGTGGTGAGGAAAGTCATAATATGCTTGCCGGGACTGCGGCAGTCCTGCCAAGCATATTACTGCCTCAAGACCGCCCGCACCACCAGGGAACGGCGGCTCCCTGGCGGCGGTCCCAGGACAGCACTACTGCTAAGGTCGTAATGTGGCTGTCAGAAGACCGCCACTGATGTCGAGACTCGAACCCTATTCTCCAGGTCCAAAGTCGGTAGCTCTGGAGGTTGTGCCACAGCCTCTCTCTTACAGGGCATAGGCGTCAGTGTGGCTGAACTGTCTGTGCACATGCTCTGTGATAGTATGCAACAGACATGGGTGCTGGTCTTAAATTGTTTGCAGCATGATTGGAATTCTCTACTGGCCCCCGTTCTTCTCCTGAGTGTATGTATTTCTTGAGCTTACATCATGGAGCAGTGCTTGGATCATACATTCCTATTTATTGGGAACAGAGGCCCACATGGCATGTTTGGTCCTGGGACCTTCGCATGTCCATGCCGGACCAACTATCTGCTAAGAAGTCAATGGGAACAAGTAGGTATATGGCTTACCATTGGTCGCGTCCACGACGTTGTCAGTCATCATAAAGCAGCAGCGGCCAAACATTGAGCGTCGGCTCCATGACGGTACGAGACGTGTGAAGGTGAGTAAAGGTGAGTTTGTGCCTTATATGCTGCCCTTTCTGCCAGCTCAGGTGTGGAGGATTAACCACCACAGTCACTTCGGTGGTAAAGCACATCATGATCGGGTGGGTGTAGAAATTGGCGGTCCGTCCTCCGACAGATGCATTGGCCTATCCCGCCACAGACGCGGTCGGGATTTACTGGTGGTGGCAGCAGTACCACGGCGGTCTTTCATCTATGGGAGTGCATGCATTGTAATAGGGCTGTGGGACCGCCAACTCACAGTGGTGATTCCGATGCTGTTTCGATAGTGGTCGCGTTACCACCAAACTCGAAATCAGGCCCTAGGTTAGAAGTGCTGTGCAAATGAGGTGTACTATAAGCAGTTTCAAGCAAGACTGTAAGTTGCAGAGAACAATGGAGATAAATGGTGTAAACTCCCAGAAATGTAGGGTGTCTAATTTTATCCAACTTACCCAAGCAACATATTTATTTTTATATTAGTAAATAGGGTATTCTTTTCCTATTTGAAAGACAAATTTGGTTTCTGCCTACTCCTCTGCCTTCACTTGTTTGTTTTTATTCTAACACAAGTGTAGTATTTTGTTCTCGTTCTCTATAAAGCACACTAAAACCACTTAGATACCCCAGTACTAAAGAACATTTTTAAATACATAAATGAAACATAAAAATAAATACATACATACATAGATAAATACATGCATACATACATTCATATACACGCAAGGCAAATAGATGGTACAGAGAAGTAGAAGTGCTCACTTTTTGTGACGCACCGGCGGCTTAAAAAATGCGCCATGTTACGCCCTATTTACAAAGTGGTGCATCTAGCAGATGCGTCACTTTGTAAACCCCTGCGCTACATTATACCTGCGTCAGGTATAATGTATGCAGGGTGGGCATTCCCCCGCATACAAGCCTCGTAGAAGTGGCACACTGAAATCTATAAGATTTCAGTGCGCCACTTCTAGGACACCATTGCGTCAAATCCTTATGCCTGCCTCATAGCAGGTGTAAGGGTGACGCAGTGCTATGTTCATAGCCCTCCACCCTGCATTGCTGGAGTTGCGTCACGCTTCCGACACAACTCCAGCAATGCGTCAGTTTTGCGCCGACAGATACGTCATTAATACTTACGTTTCTGTCATTCCTTGCGACACGAAGCGTCATACAGTAAATATGACGCATTCATCATGTCGCAAGGAGGGGGCACTTAGAAGTGACGCAATGCTGTTTTCAGGCAGAGATGCATCACTTCTCATAAACAAGGCCCAGAATCTTGAACAACCATTGCAAATAAAGCTAAAATGTTACGAAGCCTGTTTATAAAATACGATTAAATAGTGTACTCTTATGTTGAAACTCTCGAAAGCCATTTACAGTACGAAATGAACATCGTAACAAAAAAGGTATTTTGCTATTGCTAAAAAAGAGATTCTGAAAAGCAATCACCCCAGCTCCCACTGAGATGACGTCCACAATGACGGAGCACCTGCCAAGCCAAGAAACAGACCCACTGCTGTCTGCAAGGAGAAACAAACAGAGTGTTGCTTTACCCTTCATGTCAACAGGTCCTTGCAGTCGTCATCCGCAGGAGAGGATTATTTCATGCTGCTGGATCCTGTCCAACGAGCGGTTTCGGCTGCTTTACCTGTGAGCTTTGGGGACCTGGGGTCGTGTTAATCAGTAAATATTTCCCCATGATTCTTTCAGCGCCAACTGTGGGGACTGAATACAGGTATTACAACTCTATATTGTGGTCTAGTTTGAAAAATACAATATTCTTCCTTCCCAGTCAGACATTTAAAAATATAGACATTTAAAAATATATTCCAGCTGTGCTTGTTGGACTACAATTTGCAATAAAAAGCATAACAAGAAATGCCACGGGGGATTATTCCACAGGTTTTGCCGGCCACGGACTCTAGAGTGTAGGAAATTATAGCTGTAGTTTTCTTTTTATGTGAATACTTTTATGTTAGAAGAAATAATTTCCATGCGTCATACTCTCATTCGTTGAACTGTTATGCCATTACTGTTAGCGAAGTAACTATATGCGATTTTTGTTTGTTCTTTGAAAATAAAGTTTGCCCGGCTTTCTTATAAAACCATAATAATAAGTTCAACGTTCTTGAATTATAAAGCCATGTACCTTCCTAGACTAGGACAACATTAAACATTCCAGCTGTGGAACAAATCATCGTTCAGATATTTTATAAATAAACTGCACTTCTGTGAAGGCCTCATGCAGAAAATGCATTTCCAAGGTTTGGGGAAAATACAAAATGAAAACATACACTTCATTAGTTAAGGGGCAAAAGAATAAGACTATCGCAGTTGGCCAACTGGAGGGCTAGGGTGGGCGGCTGTGGGGCTTCGATGGGCTTGAAAAGTCTCCAGCTAGCTTCAGCTACTGGTGTGGGGTTGAAGTGAGCCTTGAGGTGTTTGTGTGTGTCTGTAATGCAGGATCCCAGAAGCCACCCTCTTAGGCGAGACACACAATCAGGAGAGCTGGGATCCAGGGGGAGCTATCTGCAGTTAATGTCTACCAGTGTTTACGGTGAATTGCATGTTGCAGTGCTGTCCATATTTGCAAACTCTGTGTACTCTGTTGTGTCTGTTTTTGTGTGCCATGTGCAGGGAGTCAGGAAGATCTTAGAGGTGGGTTTATACCAAGAAAACCTATGTGATGGAGGATGGAGTTTGTTGAGAATCGTACAGGACTTTGTGTACCAAACAGAAGAAATTGACCAACACTCTCATCATGATGGGAAGCCAGTGCAAGGAGGTCAAGGGATATGAGACGTAGGGGCTCGATTATGATGTCGGTTGGAGTTGCCTCCGACTGACACCCTCGTGGTCTCGGGACCGACCGACCTCCGGTCGGTGGTCCTGACACCGCAATTACAATGCGACCGGGTCGCATATTCCCATTTCTCTATGGGAGCTTGTGCTGCAACCGTAAACTGGCAGTAGCACAAACTCCCATAGAGAAATGGGAGATTGTGTTAATCCCCCTTGAGGTGCCTGCAACGCGGTGCAGGGATTAACAGGGGAGCACCATAGGTCCCACCTCAACCCCCAACCGGAGGCCGCAAGGAGAAGGGACCTTTTCCGACAGGCTTTCCATGTTGGAAAGCCCGGCATGAAACGCCTGTCAGAAACCGAGCATCGTAATCCCTACGACAGAAACGTCATCCATAGGGATTACGGGCTGGTCTCAGACTGGCCGATGGGCTCCTTGAGCCCGTCGGAATCCAGCCAGAATGGCCGGCCGGTTTCAGTTCCGACTGCCTAGATTGTAATTAGGCGGTCAGAATTGAAACCGCAATGAGGCTTTCCAGGCCTCATCGTAATAAGGCCCATAGTCTGGTCTATTAAATCCTAGCATGAGTTTGGTAGTTGAGTTCTGCACAAATAGCAATGCATGCACAGCTTATTAGGGTCGATCCAAATAGAGTTCATTACAGTAGTCAGTAGGGGCTGCAAGAAAAGGGTTCCCAATTTGGACTTTGTGATAGAAAGAGAATAAGTAAAAAAAATCTGCTTCACAGTGTGAAGATGGGAAATACAGGAACTTACTCCAGAGTACATCTGACTCATTAGGTACCGGTCGAGTCAAATTTAACGCTGAGGTTTTTAACAGAGGGCAAAATATTTAGGGGGTAAAATCAGACTAATTGCCCCATCAGTATCCCTGTGCATCATGGCACTGAAGAAAAGGAGTGGTGGTGGGTGATGGCTCACAAGATGCTTGTCTTTTCCTGCAGGTTTGTTGTTTTTATATTTTCCTGGTATTCCAGTTATTGAATCTTTTTTGCTGCCTCTAGATGAGCGGGACTCAGTGAGCTGTTAATGGTTACAAGCAGAGCACCCTACGCTTCGTGGTGACCTCTCCGCTGAAATCCCAGCAAACCAGTGCTCTCTCTATCCTTTCTATCGTTCTCAAACCCCTCCTACAAATCACTCAATGATATGCTCAGAAAAAATAACTCCTTGCCCTGGACCTGTTCATTAGTATCCTAACCAGCCCCCCATGACTTTACACTGTTCCACATAACCTACCTTGCCCCATATGTTGCTGGGTTGCAATTAAATAATGAGAAAAAGTTGTCTTCAGTGTCTAAACTTTCTAAGTTTTAGGCACTCCCAAACTCATTAGTCATTCAGGGAATAGGGAGTGCCCTTAACATGTCATCAGAATTGCATGGTTCCTACAGTCAGTACACAGATGATGTCTCATTCAGCATCCTTCCTGCAATTTCAACAGAAGCATCATTTGGTATTTCCCGCTTGTCCGTGTCCATCCACCAGACCAGAGAGCCCCCAGATCATCATTGTCAACCAGCATCACTAAAACATAATTGACTACCCAATTGATGACATTTATGCAACATGCAAAAATTGTCAGTCAGGTAACAGAGAACACTCAAAACACTAGCTCTAATCTGCAACTTGCAGCTGAATTACTGAACGTTAGACCTTCGTGGTTAAAATGCTATAGCACCCAATTACTCCACAACATTCAGTTTAACTTCCAAGTCCACAAAATGCAAAATTGGAGAGGCAGTTCCCACCAAAAAATAGACAACAGCATGGAAAGTCTCTCTGAGGTTTAGCTAGAGCATGGTCATAGCAAAACAATAGCCCTTTGTGCTGAAAAAACAATGCTAAAATGATATATTGGTCAGCTCAAGAATGAACCACCACCAGCTTGTAGAGGAAGTGTATTCTGTCAGAAGATAGCCTTTACCGCTAGCCGTGGGATCAGAATAAGGGCATCAAGCACTGCGACTGCCTGTGCTACTCATGGGCAGAGAGGCTGGGGTGCACGGAAAGCGTTGGTGTAACCTGGAGGAAGGTTGATGGTTCATCGAGTTTACTGTACTGGACACAACCAGGCATTAAACTACCCATTCTAGATCCTCACGAGGGTTGGAGATGATGGCGGCCATGATGGATAGTCGAGTATACTTTTCCTTGTGTTTCACAGCGTTCTTGCTAGGTAATCATACTTTGAAGTTGTTGCTGCCAGGACCCTGCTTTGTGGATTCGTGATTCGAGTTTTTGGATGAAGTATTATTGATTTAAGGATCACTGAGAGACATACTGGATTTTCAGAGCTCTATTCAGGAATATCAAGTCCCATTTGGAATATGAAGATTGAAGTGTTATTTGAACTTACAATTTAGTGGTCAAAGACTTGGGGATTATTGCATTAATCGGCGAACTTGATTTCTTTGTGAAATAACAATAGGAATTCTATTGTCAAGCATCTATGGGTATGATATGTCTATGTGGTGAACAATTAAGTTTCCCCACAAACAAATCAGAACTTAAAAGCACATCTGCATCAGGAGATGAAAATATGCAAAGTTGAAAGGATGTTTCTTGCACACTTGCATATAGGGAGGGAGGGTTATGTGTGTTTTTAGAATTACTTATGTCTTGAAACATTCAAGCGGTCAAGAGAAACAGCTTCATACCAAGAGCGCAGATAGTTTGTTATACCATGATAGTTTCAATGTATATCGCTGTCATTGTGAAAGCTAGATTCTCAACTTTAATGACAGAGGATAAAGTATTTTCTATTTATCCATTGCAACCTGCAGATGTCAATGGATGAAAGAGTGACCTGGTCACAGGTTCAAACCCTGGCGGGTCCACTCATCCTTTCAACTTCTGAAGTCGATAAATTGAGTGCTATTGAGTTGGGCAACAATAAACATCTGCTATTCAGAGAAAAGTACCCTTCGGTGAACGTGCACTTCACAAATACGCGTTATGTTACGAGGCAGAGAAGTGAAATCAAGTGTTTCTATTTTCTCTTGTTTGCCATTCCCATTTCCCCGCCTCTAATATTTATCTTGCATTTCATTGAATGTGTAGTCAATAGTGCTTATGGTGAGGGGTGAAAGAGTGCATCACTCCCATTAGAACTGGCATACTAATTTAGTGCTTTCTGACATTACATCAAAAATCCTCCACTCAAATCAAATTCTATCCACTGTGTAAAGCATTACATTTACTAAGTGCCCACCTCAGAATCCTAAAGAAATATTCAGAAATAACCCAATCAGTGTAGACAAATGGACA
Organism: Calotriton arnoldi; assembly: GCA_963921515.1. NCBI lineage: Eukaryota > Metazoa > Chordata > Amphibia > Caudata > Salamandridae > Calotriton > Calotriton arnoldi. The sequence continues at coordinate 1,500,467 of CAWUFW010003001.1, read as the reverse complement.
GATACTAACAATAAAGAGCACCCACAGAAGCGAATGAGATGAAGAAACAGTAAGTAAACCACCCTACACTTTGGTTTCTGCATCTTATTTCAAGGAAACTAATGTGATTTTGTCTAATTTTACAGCATTTAGTTCACATGCAATTTGTCGGCCAAAGGTGTGTGACCCTCAGACGTTATTGCTTTTTTGTAGGTTTTCAGAAGTGCATTTTGATGTCCATTGAATTTTGGGGGTACCGAGGGTTCCATTGGGGCTACTAGTGGGGGGTTGTATAGACTTCCAGCAGCTTGTTGGCCTCCTATTGAAAGAGGGTTTGGTTGGTCCAAGCTTGGACTGTAGGTATATGATCTTAAATCACTTTATTGAAGATATTTCAGAGATGGTGGTGCTTGGCTTGGAGTGATTTCCTACCCAGGGCAGTACTGTGCCTGTAGCATTTTCAAATTTTTGTTTCTTAACTCGAAAAATGCATTGCGTAGTATAATACATATGATAATAGCTATCACAATCAAAATTCTCCAAATACCTGATTAGAATAGGGCAATCATATTCTGGATACTAACATAAGGTTATATTCAGGCCTCGCATAATGAATCATTTAATTTCCAGATTTCAACATGTTTTAATAATAACATTCCTGGGCTGATAGCAATTCTCCATTGAGCGTATTTGTGGGAGCTTATTCCACCATATTTGAAAATCAGGTAGTAAGCTCGTAATCCAGTTAGCTATTATATCAGAACTTACCAGGAGCATTGCAATAAAAACCAACTTTTGGCTCCAAGCCTGGCTGATATTGTGTTTTCAGCTGAACCCAGCCGAACCCATTTGACGAATATTAGAAATGCCAGGGATAGGAGAAAAATAAAGATAATTATAAACCTCTTTCGCCAGTATTTGGAGAAATGGTTAAAACACCAAAACATGTGTACCCAATTTCCAGAGTCAAACATCTAGGACAAGCATCTGTTATATACGGATTGACTTTATTGGAATTTACAGGGGTATAGTAAATCAGTCATATGCTACTAAACTGCATGCTGTGCACATGGTTTCCTCTATGGAGGTGAACATAGGAACTATAAATAACGAGGTATGCTGTTCCTAGTGGTGAGAAAGAAGAAGGAGGATATGCTCCTATAACAAACAAGGGCCCTCCACACCCCGAAGGGTGTCATGCTTCATCATAGGGCAGCTCCTCGTTGGGCCGGCACTGCAATGCCCAATGGGCCCCGCAGGGGGGCTTTTTGCCAGAGATCCTTTATAGACCGTGGTCTCAGCCGTAGATGAAGCAGGTGTGTGGGACGTGTGGTGTCTATAAAAAGTGAGTAGAGTGTAGGGAGTGTGTGGATTAAAAATAACTATGGGAGCCTGCTGAACTAGCTTTAATTAGCGGGTTCCATGTCATGGTTAAAAAAAGTGATACTTGAATGTAGAGATGCTAGTGGTCTCATCAAGTATTTAAGTGAAATTGGCTGTCGACATGTTTCATGCCCTGTATTGTCAAAATGATCGTGGCATTTCTTCAGGACCTAAAACATCTACTAACTACTGAAGCAGGGTCCGTTAGCCATACCCTGACCAAATACACTATCTGCAGTCAGTACACCATCTGTAGTCAGGTTCACCTAATTGCGATTTTCTGCTAATCGTAATTAGGTAATCGCTTTTCCTAATGTATGAAACTCTTTTGAGTTTCATTAGCGATTCCTAATGGGTCGCAAATAGACCTACCTCATGCATATTAATGAGGTAGGTTGCAATTTGCGACCCATTAGGAATCAACACCATCACAGGGATGGTGGCCTGCTGGGATCTGTGATTGCTTTTAAATAAAGCAGTCTTTTTTTTTTTAATGCAGGCTGTTTTCCTTAAAGGAAAATGGGATGCATTTAAATAGAAAAAATGAAACTTTGCAGTTTCATTTTTTAAGAGTAGGCAGTGATCCCTGGGACCACTGCCTGCTCTTAAAAAATATTTGTTTTCCATTCTCAAAGGGGAAGGGACACCCTGGGGACTCCTTCCCATTTGCAAATGGGTTACCACCTCCTTCGGTAAAATTCGGTCGCAAAACATTCATACATCCCATTCAGATTCGGTATTTGGAAGGGACGCCCTAAACACGCACCTTCCAAATAACGAATCGCAAATACAAATTGCGATTCGGTAACATGTTATCGATTCACAATTTGTGTTTCATACATATGTAAAAGCCTTTTTGCGGTCGGAAACGGACTGATCGGCCGCTTCCGACCGCAAAAAGGCTTAATACATGTGGCCCAGACGTTCTCTCCTTCACTGCTGCTGAACCGGGGACCAGGATTACGGGTCCCAGTGCACTCTGCGGCCCCTCAGCCTGCTGCCAACGAGGCTCACCTGGGTCAGGAGGCCCTTTAAACTTCGAGCAGCTCTCCCGTAGCGCGGGACGTTCTTTCCTTCACTGCTGCTGAACCGGGGACCAGGACTACGGGTCCCAGTGCACTCTGCGGCCCCTCAGCCTGCTGCCAACGAGGCTCACCTGGGTCAGGAGGCCCTTTAAACTTCGAGCAGCTCTCCCGCAGCGCGTGACGTTCTTTCCTTCACTGCTGCTGAACCGGGGACCAGGACTACGGGTCCCAGTGCACTCTGCGGCCCCTCAGCCTGCTGCCAACGAGCCTCACCTGGGTCAGGCGGGCCTTTAAACTTCGAGCAGCTCTCCCGCAGCGCAGGACGCGCGCGGGCGTGCCCGGGCCAAGGGCGGGCCCGTCCTTGCCCGTCACTGACCGGAGGTGGCCGGGCTATACCCCTTTCATCCGCCATCTGCAAATGAAGTATCGTCCAGCATACTGCATACCCCCCTAAGTAAGTGACTCCTGGTGATTCCCGGTGGGCCCGAGACAGTCCCTACACCCGTGGATAGGAGTGCGTAGAGTACAGGGCAGCCGAATTAAGATTTTGAGACTGCTTGTGTCCTGTATCAGCAGTTGCTGGGGGAGGCTTGCCCGGGAGAATTCATCCCCGCACACCGATCATGGGGAAAAGGAAGGGGCCCCCTACTGGTCTATCCCCGGGCACGCCTAAGGGCACCATTGACTCATTTTTAATAAAGGCAGTGGGTGCAATTACCGAAGAAATCAACAAAGCAGAGAGACGGCTCTCTATGGGCAGAACTGGAACACTTGCGCTAACAACAGAAGGGGACTTGGCTCCGGTAGCTGGAAATGTGGAGGGTAACGGAGCAGGAATTGCACCGAGTCAGAGGCAGGAGGAGGAAGCAGAAGTGATTTGCGATTTAAATGAGAGCCCCAATATTAGCTTGGGAGACCGGACAGCTGGGCAGATTACAAGGAGCAGGGCCGCAACGTCCATTAGTTATTGTACGGATCAGAGTGGCCCGCCAGCCCCAAAAAGGAGGCGAAAGGTGCAAAGGAAAGCAGCACTCAAACCATTGAAGGAAAACCCCAAAGACCCAGACCCAAGGGGTGTTATGGGCCTGGGAAAGGAAGCAGAAGAACTCTGGGGGTCTTTCAGGGACAAAATTGTGTCATTGGTGGCTGGCCTTTTAAAGGATTTTTTATGTGAACTATCAAATATGGTCACTGATATCTAGGTGTCCCTGTCAAATATTGAGAAAGCACTGCCCCAGGATATTCAATCTAGGCAGGATGTTGTATCAAACCTCACTGCCCAAAAACAGACAGGCTTGAGTGTAATGCCATGTAGAGAGATAGGCACTGAGTCTCAGATCCTCCCAATGGAAACAGATAAAACTGGTCAGGGGGGATGGGGAGGACAGGGGGTGGGCTTGCTAAGGGCTGGTCAGTCGCAAAAAAATAGTAGGGTGTCGACTGAAAGAGATGATCAGGGGCGGTCACAGATCCAAGGTGGGAGAGTTAGGGACGCCAGTGGTGTTGCTGAATCAGCCCAAAACACACAGAATTTACCAATTATAGACCTCCCACCAGCATGCTGCCCGTATACAGTGGTACTAGTAGGGGTACCAGCGCATGATAGCCCACAGGAAGAGTCTAGCCCTCAGTTAATAAATAAGGTTACCCATTGGTTAGGGAAACATTGCGGGTTTAACAGCTCAGACCACAGACATGTCCTGATGGCGCGAAGGGTTGCCTGGATCGGAAGGTCCAAGAAAATATTTGAAGGGGATTGCGTGATTGTCACATTGAGGTACCCGTCAATGGCCCAGAAGATTTTGTTCTTATCTTCGCAATCATTCATGGCAAACTCTGGGATTAAACCAGTACCATTGGGTTTCTTTTATAGACCCCCGGCCAAACCCTTATCCCCTCAGGGTATGGCTATACAGGTAGCGGGTCCGAGCTGGAGAGGAGGCCCATTGCAGCTAAGAAATGCTTTTGCTCCCCTAAGGGATCTGAATGATTTAGATTGACTTGTAGAGGGAGCGTGTGTGGCAAGATCGGAGGGCATTCAGACAAAATACATCAAGGCCCAAAAGGGGAGGGAGACAGTTGATGACGGGGGAACATATGAAACCTACTGTGATTATACGGACCTAAGGCTAAGCAGGTCTCCCAGCCCAGAGGGGGATATTAGTGATGCCTCAGGCTCCCACGTGAAATGCAATCTGCACGATTTAAAAGTTATCTATTGGAACGTGGCAGGTCTGTCGAGTAAGTTTCAGGACGAACAGTGGCTTAGCTACATTAAAAGGTTCGACATAATAGCCATCCAGGAAACATGGGAGCCAGCAAACACATTCTTTTTAGAAGGGTATAAAAGTTTTTTTGTCCAGCAAGAAGATCTAATGCAGGGAGAGCTAGTGGGGGCCTAATCATGTTGCAGACCTAAAGATTCAGGGGAGGTGGAAGTTGATCCCTTGGGAGTCGGAAACAATACAGGGTCTAACATTTGTTAGCAAGAGTTATCGTCTGGTGCGTATTAATTTTTATAAAGCTCAGCCAAACGCGCAGGGATCAAAACCCTTTGGGGAACTAAGCGCATGCTTAGGGAAACTACAGTCCGAAGGACGTGCTTATGCACATTTAATAGTAATGGGAGATTTTAATTGCCACCTGTGTCCTAATTTAAGGGTGACTGAGCGTGATTGGCAGGCATGTACACTAAACAAAGAGCCAAACATGGAGCACTCTAAGTCAGGAAGGGAGTTGAGTGTGCTTTTAAATACCTTTGGGCTGATCCATACAATGGATTTGATCATTGGCTATCCAAACACACCTGGGCCCCCTACGTATAAAGGCAGGGGTTGTGCATCATATATTGATTTTATTTTTGTTTCTCACTCAGTGCAGCGATTCATTACTAGTTTTAACATCAGGCACAGCACATTCAGTGACCATAACCCGGTAACTTTGTCACTTGTTGCTCCTCGGCAGCTTTCGGTTCCGCAGAGTCTGATGGGGGGGTCGATCTCTGAAACGGATCAAGGAAGACGGCTGCAATGGGCGCAGGTTGATACCGTTGCTTTTAATCAATCCCTTTTTAGGAGAGGTCAGCAGGAAATTCAGAACTGTCTAGATTTAGATATGCAGGGACAGAATCTAGTCCATACATTTACAGCTATCACACGATTAGTGGACAGCCTTTTAAAAGTCCCTGCACCTATATGTCTTAAGGGCGCGCCAAGAGGGTTTGATGGGCACTGTTCAAAGGCCCTTAGAGCCCTGAAGTTGGCACTTAAACAATCACACAGAGATGGGGGTGGATTACGACCTGCCGTAAAGTGTACAAACAGGCAGTTAAGAGTAGGAAACGTCAACTTCAACTGAAGGCTTGGGAAGATCTAGAAGAGGCCGCTGAGCTCAAGGATTCCACTCGATTTTGGAAGGTTATAAATAATCCCTGTTTTAAAGAGTCAAACAATCCATCTCTTTCCCATAACATCTTACCTGAGCACTGGTCGGCTCATTATGAGGGCCTGTATAATCAGCCCCTGAGAGGAGACGAGTCACAATCATGGATTGAGACTGAGAGAACCGGCCTTATTGCTTTTACTTTAGATGAGGTGAGATTAGGGATAGATTGTCTCACGCGGAATAAAGCCCCGGGACCAGACAGGATCCCACCTGACTTATTCCGTAGCAATCCAGAGGTATGAGCACCGATCCTGGTAAGGGTAATAAACGCGGCAGTCACAACAGAAATGCCTTCCTCGTGGTCCACGGCAACCATTGTCCCGATATTTAAAAAAGGGGATAGAGACAGCCCACATTGTTACCGCCCAATATCCCTTATGGATGTAACAGCGAAGGTCCTGGGCAGAGTGGTGCTAAATAGGCTGTCTGACTGGGCAGAGACCCACGGTATTATAACAGATGTCCAATATGGGTTTCGCTCGGGCAAATCCACGGTTGCACAATGTCTAAATCTTTATTTGATTAATGCGAAGTACACCATAGCCAAAGGCGGGGGGCTTTACCTCGCCTTTATGGACCTTACCGCAGCATTTGACTGTGTAAATCGATCCAAATTATGGAAGCTTATGGGATCACTGGGGGCTGATTCAGCCCTAATTAATGTACTTATGGCCTTACACTCCAATACCTCAGCTGCAGTAAGATATACGCAAGAGGGGAAGACCACAGACTTTTTTACATGCTCAAGTGTGGTCAGGCAGGGATGTATCTTAGCTCCGTTTTTATTTACATTATATATTAATGGTCTTGAAATGGCACTAACCACATTACAAGCTGATGGCCCTAAAGTAGGTTCAAGACCAGTCCCCGTCCTACTTTATTCGGATGATGCGGTCCTTCTTGCTCGCACACCTAAGGCCTTGCAGATCCTATTAGACGGGTTTGTGGAATTTATGAATGATCTGGATTTGACACCTAACTTCACAAAATCCTATATAATGGAATCAGGGAAAAGGAGCAGAAAGGCGAATCATTATGTAGTTGGCACTCATACACTGGGGAAAGTACCAGCCTTTTCATATTTAGGCATCATGTTTTTTTTTAAAACAGATTTTATTTGTCAAAATAGCACATATAATGCAGACCTCTGAATTCCAGAGATAGCTGCCGCATGTAAGATACAAATTTTAAAATTGACAATTTTACATAGTTAAGGACAGGAGAATATGAAAGGCAATACAAATAAAATAAAATCCTGCAAACAACCAACTCCCCCACCTCCCTCCCCACCCCCCAGCGCACCGTCTCCCTATTCCGGAACAACATATTACTAACCAAAGCTGCCATCAGTCTACACCAGAGCTCAACATCCACAATACCATTGTCTACTGGGGAATCACGGGCCACACATGAAAGAGTGCAGGATTCGGGGGAGGCCAGCCGGCTACTCCGGGCCTCGACCCCGGTCCCCCCGCGGCGGCTCCAGCTCCAGGCCACGATAATCCGCCCAACGCCTCCAGATCTTATAGTGCTTCCTAGGGCACCCTCTAGCCTCAAAGATGGGGAGCTCAATGCCCATACTGAAGTCGAGACCATTTTTCCAAATCGAGACTGAGGGGGCAACACCCGCCTTCCAGGCTCTAGCTATATCTCTCTTCGCTAAAGTAAAGCCCAGGAGCATGAGATTGCTTATAGATGTTGCCCCCGATCCCTTCCATCACATGAAGGAGAACTAGTTTTGGTGAGTGAGGAAGCTCCCCCCCAGAACCTCAGTGAGACAGGCCAGTACCCCCCTCCAGAAGCGTGCTAGCACTGTACAGTGCCATACAGTATGTATCAGGGTCCCCTCTTCATGCCCACAGCGGAGACACCCCAGGGAAGCCACCAAACCCGGCCTCCAGAGCCTAACCCTGGTAAAATAAACCCGGTGGAGGTATTTAAATTGGATAAGCCGCAGGCGCACTGCAATGGCCGCCCCACGTGGGGAAGCCAAAGTTTCTGTCCAGTCCTCTTCTTCCATCTGACCCACATCTCCCTCCCAGGCCTCCCTCAGACGCTGCAAAGAGGGGGAACAGTGCATAACCAGAGACTGATAGATTTTGGAGATCTTGTGGTCTAGGAGATCCCCCATAAACACCTTAGCTTCCACCGGACTGAACTCCGGCAGTGAATCCAGACCCTCCAAACTGGGAGCGATGGCATGCCGAAATTGTAAATATTTTAAAAACTGAGTCTTTGGCATCTGAAAAGTCGTCTGGATGTCGTGAAAGGATTTCAACACCGTGCCACGCATAACGTCCCCCAGAGTAGATATCCCAATGTTATACCAATCGTGAAACCCGGAGAGACTCAGTAACTGCGGAAAACGGCTGTTGTGCCATAATGGGGTCTCCCTCGTCAGTCTATTCCACCAGCCCATCTTTCGCAATGCCTGCCGCCAGATCTGAAACACAATCCGCGTGGCCGACGGAAGGAGGTGCCTCAATGGAGCAGAGTAAAGAATAGTGTGTAGAGATTGGTCCCCCATACAGCGCCGCTCCACAGCGTATGCTGGGTCTGCCCTGTCTCCATACCACCACTCGTTTAAGACAAGGAGGTGCGATGCAACATAATAGGACCAGATATCGGAGGTTGCCAGTCCCCTGCCATACGTAGACAGAAAGCACGTCTTGACCGCCACCCTTACCGCTCCACCCTCCCAGAGGAACTGACCCAGAACTGAATTCACCTGCCGGAACCACCGCGGGGGAACCGGATAGGGATGATTTTGTAGTTGATACAATAATCGCGGGAGTGACACCATCTTAAAAATGGCTGACCGGCTGTAGATGGACAGGGGCATATGGGACCAGGTCTTAATGTCCTCGCGCACCCGATCCCATACAGATGCAAGATTCCGCTCCCAAGCCGTGGCGGGAGAATCGGACAAGTATACCCCCAAGTATTTCATGCCCCCTTGTACTACTTGCACAGAAGACGCCCAAGAACCAAGCTCGCCCCGACCTCCCAACACCCACAGAGTGGACTTCCGAGGGTTCATATATAAACCGGACGTTTCCCCGTAGATCTGCATGATACGCAACAACCGAGGGCCCGTTCCTTCCAGGTTGGTAAGAAAGAACAAAACATCGTCAGCATAAAGGGCGATGCGATCGGACAGTCCATGCGCCCATTCAAACCCGGACACCTGAGCGTCCATCCGCACCCAAGCAGCCAAGGGTTCCATTGCTAAGGCAAAAAGATATGGGGATAGTGGATACCCCTGTCTGGTGCCCCGCCCAATAGAGAATGCAGAAGAGACGAAGCCCGCCACTCGCACCGAGGCCGTCAAGTCGGTATATAACAGGGTAAGATAGGACAAGAAACACGGTCCGAAATTCAGCCGCCGCAGGAGCGCAAATAAATAAACCCAACTCAAGGAATCGAATGCCCTGTCCATATCCGCTAATAGGAGCGCAGCCCACTCCCCCAGGCCCTGGATCGTCGAGACTGCTACATGCGCCCGTCTAATATTGTGGCGGGTTGCCCGCTGGGGCATAAACCCAGCTTGGTCCGAGTGTACCATCATGGCTATATGGGGGCGGAGGCGGTTCGCCAAAGCTTTAGCTAGTATCTTGGCCTCTACGTTCAGGAGGGAGATAGGGCGATACAAGGCGTGATGTTCCGGTGGTCTGCTGGGCTTATGGAAAACCACTATCTCCGCATGGCGCCAATCGCTGGGCAGACACCCCCGGTCCCTAGCCTCCTCGACCACCCTACGGTAGTGGGGTCCCAACTGCAAAAAAATTTTTTTTTTAAATTCGTATGGAAAGCCATTAATTTAGGCATCATGTTTGATGAAAAACTGAGCTTTAAACAGCTAGTAGAGAGTAAGTGTCTAGATCTGGTAAAATCCACGGGGGCAATTACATCCTTTGCTCATAGGTTAGGCAAGTGGTCACCAGGGACGATCCTAAAACTGTATAATTCATTCTGTGGCTCCAAAATTTTATATGGAAGTGAAGTGTAGGATTTCATCGGTACAAGTGAAATACAGAGTGAAGAAAATAGGTATTTTAGGCGTTTGCTGAGAGTCCCCCACAGTACCCTCTCTTTTATTGTTCATGAGGAGCTGGGATCTAAGTACATCTCGGACTTGGTGAAGGTAAAACCCCTTCTGTGCTGGGTGAACGTGTGGACCAATGAGGAGACAGGTTTTAATAGACAAGTAATTCAAGACTGCCTATCACTGGATCACGCGTTAAAAATCCCGTGGCTAAAATATGTAAAAGATTCACTGACCAAGTTGGGCAGGGCAGATTTGTTCACTTGCACGGCCAAGGTGAGCCCACGGGATAAAGCTCTTATTAAAGACCAATTTTTTAAACTTATTGGGGCTCAAAGGGAGGAAATTGAACTAAAAAAGCCCTCGGTCAGGAATTATATTTTAGTTACGTCGACACAAAGCATAGAACCGTACCTTGCTATTACGAGTGCTCACGATAGATTTTTAATTACGCGGTTCAGATTGAACTTGTTACATCATCTACTGGCTGTACCGGCAGGATACACGCCACCTTGAGAACAAAAAGGGCCCTGTGGCTGCGACAACAGGTCTCCACAGGACTCGCTTCATTTTGTTCTTTTGTGCCCGTACTACTCACTCCCAAGAAGAGTGTATCTCAAGGGGCTTTTAAGGAAACATAGTTTTAGGCAGGCCCGGGTAGCCTTATTGTTTTTAAAAATATGTCCCGATGTTTTTACATTATCATGTGTCACTAATTTCTTAAGGTCTGCCTTAAAGCTAAGAAACACAAGGGGATTATAGTAGGAGATTTTAAATACTGGGCCTAGAAGCAAGGATAGCGGGTGGTGTTCTTTTTTATTGTTCTTATTGTTTTTTAATGTTTTTAAAATGTTTTAATATGTTTATAATAGTATTTCATATGCTCACGCGGTGTCCTGACTGGCCTGTAATATACGATGATCAATGTACTGTAAATGTTGTGTTGTTGGATGTGTATCTTTTATGGTCATATTTTTTATATATACCGAATAAAGATTATTATTATTATTATTACATGTGGCCCCAAGTCAGTTCGAGTGGAAAATTAACCCCACTATCCACCACTCAAATTAATTTAATATTTCACTATACTAATTCACCACTAATCCTTTTTGGGTTCCGGTATAGCATGCTATTCGCCGAAAAGCGATTCGACACCTCGTCTGAGGTAGTAGGCACTATATAAATGTAATTACAATACAATACAATACAGTACAAAAGAAATGTTGTTTCTAGCTTAAATGTTACTATAAATGCAGAGACTGGTGTTTCCGCACTGTGGAAGGCACTTTGCAAAAGTTAACTGGTCACATTTCTGTTGCTTATTGCTATATTTGAGTGTTAAACTAGTACTAATGAGGTGCAACCAATGCCCAGACAGAGTTAACATGTGTAAAAATGACAAAATAATTAAGTAATACTATCACAAAATGTGCCGCATAATGCAGCACAATTTGCCTTTTCTTACAGCATAATTTACTCCACCATGCTGTGTAATTTAGCCCTCCCCTTCTGCATAATTCCAGTCACCATGATAATAATGATTAGCCAAAAATGTGACTAATACCTTGTAAAATCTACTTTAAAAAGGTTATAGGGTGATAAGACCCTGGTTCTAACAATGACGTATTCAGTTTAAGAAAACAAACTAGGATACCGCGTGTGAGAAATTGGGTTATTGGTTGATGGGGGTGAAATCCTACTCAAGCAACAACCACAATTCTTGTCAGGGTGAAACAAGCAGACTCCAAATTAACCTGTGTTTAACCCCCTGGTAGCTTTTCACAAATCAGTCAGGCTTAACTTAGAGGCAATGTGTAAAGTATTTATGCAGCACTTCAAACAGTAATAAAGTAAAAAACAACGCAAGAAAAATCCAACACCAATCTAGAAAAATAGATTAAACTTTAACAAATAATTTAAGACCAAAATAAGAAAAATCCAATTAGTTGAATGAACTGAAGATATGCAATTCTAAAGGTTTTGAAGAAAAAGTAGCGCTTAGAAGCAAGAAGTGCCAATTGCAGTTATATGGTCGCGGTAGACCGGGTCCAAATCACAAAGTCAGGATGACCGCGGTGGAGCATGGGCTGGATACAGGACTGAGTTCAGTCTGCTGTTAAAAGTATCTTTTGTCCGGGGTGTCGAGATGGAAAGTCTTTCCGTTGGCCTGCGTGGCACGGGTGTCGAGGATCCTATGGGAGCTTGCGGTGCAAGATCCTGGGTCGAGATACGTCACGCTGCATCAGTGCAGGTGAAGCTGCTGATCAGGAGCTGCGAGGCAGGCACTGAGGTGCGTCACGCTGTGTCAAAGCCGATGAAGCTGCTGGTGCTGTGGGTACCTTGTGTCCTGGGCATTGAGATGGAAAGTCCTTGCGTTGACCTGCGTTGATCCATTAATGGGAACTTGCGGTGCAAGGTCCTGCATCGAGATGCGTTACACTGCATCGGAGCTAGTAAAGCCACCTACCAGGAGCTGAGATGCAAGTGCTGAGGTGTGTCGCATTGCGTTGAGGCCGATGAAGCCACTGGTGCTGTGAGGATTTGCATTGAGATGCGTCTCACTGAGTCGAGATGCTTCAAGTTGCATCAGAGTGAGGCGCCAACTAGCCCTTGGAGTCACTCTGATGTATGTTCAATGTTTCTTCTTCAGGCAGCAGGGCAGCACAGCAGTCCTTTTGCAGGCAAAACAGTAGGGCAGCAGAGCAGATGGGCAGTCCTTCTTGCAGCAGGGCAGCAAAGCAGTCTTTCCTATGAGTCTTCCACAGGTCCAGAAGTGATCTGAAGAGTGGATCTGAGGGTCCCCTATTTATACCTGGCGCCCACTATAAAATGGGAGAAGCTTTGGAGTTTCCCCCTACAGAGATGTCAGGAATTTCCTGCCTCCCTGCCTGGTCCCAGTCTGTCTGGGGTCACAAACAATAGACTAGTGTGGAAGTCCTTTGTGAGTGTGCTGAGGCAGTCCCTTTGAGGTGCATGTTTGGTAGGTGACAACTCCACCTCCCATCATGCCAGAGTAGGCCCATCCTGCCAACACCGAGACCTTCTATTGTGACACGGTCTGGGAGAATACACAAAGGCCAAGTGCCAACTTCACCTAGTCATGTAACCCAGGAACAGGCTGCAGGCACCAAATGGTTAGGGCAAGAAAATGCCAGCTTTCTAAGAGTGGCATTTTCAGAATTGTGATTTAAAATCTGACTTTTCCATTAAAGAGGTTTTTAAATTACAATTCCTCAGACACCAAACATAACTTTCCCACCTGCTCTCAATGAAAAGTTACCACTTATTAAATGTAATAATGGAACCCAATGTTATCCTATGGGAGGAGTAGAACTTCCAGTAGCAAAAGACGAATTTAAGAATTTTTCACTACCAGGACATGAAAAACTTAAAAGTACATGTCCACCTTTTCAAATACACTGCACCATGCCTTATGGGCTATTTAGGGCTTATCCTCGGTGAGACATATGTTTTAAAAAGGAAGGGTCTGGCAGGCAAAAGGTTTATTTGCCAAGTCGAAATGGCAGTTTAAAACTGCACACACAGGCTGCCACGGCAGGCCTGGGACATGTTTTAAAAGGCTACTTAAGTGGATGGCATAATCAGTGCTGCAGGACCACAAGTAGCATTTAATTTACAGGCCCTGGATACCTGTAGTACCACTTTGCTAAGGACATACAAGTAAATTAAATGTGCCAATTGAGTGTGAGCCAATTTTAGCATGTTTAAATGAGTGAGCACAAGCACTGTAGCTCTGGTAAGCAGTAGGAAAGTGCTCGTCTTAAGAGCCAACAAAAATGGGTGCAGAAAACAGGAGGGTGAAGGCAGAAAAGTTTCCGGGTGACCCCGTAGAGAGGGCCAAGTGAATAATAAACTTAAGTATATAGTTGTCTGTTAACAGGAGTTCATTCGTTATTACCAACCCACTTGGTGTTATTTATGCGCAGATTGTTGATAAGTGTTTATTAGTGTGTGCAACTGAAGAGTGTATAAAAGATATCTAATGCAATTACATATTGAAATACACCTCTAGCTGAATGCCGATCTTGAAGGTTCCAAGGAATTTAACAATGTTTTTTATGACCATTCCATTTGTGTGACGCAAAGTGATGTAAAGCATCCTGACCATACCACTGATCAACTTTCAAATGCAAAAGGTTTTTGTGTCAAAAGCAGTGCCTAATTTGAGCCGGTGGTTTCCTGTGCTCAGCACCGGCACTTAATTGTCAACACCGGATCTTGTGACAGTCTGCCACAAGGTGGCACTGTCTGGCTAATTTAGAAATGCAGAATTCAACAACAGGAGAGCGAGGGAAAACAAAGAAGTCACTCTTAATCCCCCAGATATATATCAAACAACAACTAAAGAGTGAACTCAAAAGAAACGAAAAAGAACAAAAAAAAAAAAAAAGAGAACACAAGGAAAACCATTAGTGTTTAAAAGAACCCTCACTCACCAACCTAGTTGGTGACATGCTTCATCATTGGGTCCCCACCAGAGAGGCCGAATGCCTCTCCGGTGTGCTACAACGCCTGATTACAGCGGAGCTGGTTAGCTGTGATTGGTGTGAGTGATAGTGAAGATTAAAAGATGCCTCGGTTTATTCCCAGAAAAATTTGACTAAACAAAATGGTTGCCTATACAAAGAAGCTATGATTTATTTGCAGTAAACACTCTATGTCTCTGTTTTATGTCTGATTGTCTTTACAGATTTATAATGGCTTTCAGAAGTTCTGAAGGTCTGATCAAGTAAACCGTGAGTTTATTTGTTATACCCCCACAGGTTAGGGTGTGCCTTAGCGTGCACATACCGCCGTGGTGGGTTGGTCCTGACGAAAGCTTCGCTATTCGCACTTTGAAGCAGAAACATGTTGACCATTCTTTTATACACTTCACACACTGGATGTGCTTGGACAAATTAGCCGGGCAGTCACCATCCAATACACTTGTTGTTTTTTACTGTTGCCTGGTTTTCCACCATTAAATTTTTCTGGGAATAAACCGAGGCATCTTTTAATCTTCACTATCACTCACACCAATCACAGCTAACCAGCTCCGCTATAATCAGGCGTTGTAGCACACCGGAGAGGCATTCGGCCTCTCTGGTGGGGACCCAATGATGAAGCATGTCACCAACTAGGTTGGTGAGTGAGGGTTCTTTTAAACACTAATGGTTTTCCTTGTGTTCTCTTTTTTTTGTTGTTCTTTTTCGTTTCTTTTGAGTTCACTCTTTAGTTGTTGTTTGATATATATCTGGGGGATTAAGAGTGACTTCTTTGTTTTCCCTCGCTCTCCTGTTGTTGAATTCTGTCTGTGGCAGCGTACAGCTGCGAGAGATTATTTGTTCTAATTAAGTGAACCTCTGACTTTTGGCTTTGGCAGTAAGGATGGAAAATTTAGGGCTTACATATTCGAAGGAAGAGGTAGATGCCCTTTGGCAGATACTTCCCTTTTTCAGACCCTTCTATAGCACTGACAATTTCACAGACTAGTGAATGGGAAAAACTCACTGAACAGAAACGCAATCGCATTCGTACCATCCTACATGGCACTATACTGACTGAATATCTGCGTAACAATGTGGCACCTAAGGGTTTATTGGTAACCAATGCCCCCGCATCTTTTTGGATGATGCGGTATTTAGAAAAGAATGGGCCCAGATCGCGTGGCATTGCACCCGCGACTGGTTGGTGTTGATTATTAAAACAGCCCTAAGACTTTCAGAAGCACTAATGGTGGAGATTCAGCTTACTGAGACACATTTTAGAACAACATTGACTGGGTATAAGAAAAAATTGGAGGAACTCAATAAGGAGATTAATGAATATAAAGATAATCTCACCCAATCTAAAGCCCAAAAGGTTTCAGAAAGATGTTAAACGTTTTTCGAATACTAAGACATACCCCTATGCTAATCCTGACTATACACCACCACCTAGGGATTCAAATAGTTCGGATACATCAGATGATGATGCGTCCACTACTAGCGGGTCCAGTGGGGATAGTTTCAGGCAGAGACAACGGGGTAGGGGGAGAAACAGACGTCAACAACATTCACAATACCCTCAGATGTGGCCACCGTACCCTGTACCTGGGGTGGGTGGGTTCCACAATCCGTACCAACCCCCTCCTTTTCCAACTATGGGTTGGAACCCCAACTTTATGCCACATCCCGCATACCCACAAAATAGGTACCAACCGCCTTTTTTAGAGAGGGGCTGGAGAGGCCGCGGGAAAAGAAGGGGACAAAACCAAGTCCATTGGGATCAAGAGGAGGTAGTGGGCGACAATACGCGGAGCAAATCGAGGGACCAACCAGCAGGACCCAGCAATCTGAGTGCCTAGTTGTGAACCTCTCCACGGCCATTCTCACTGAAACTGAGATGGCAGTTTTGGAAAAAGGGCTTGGTTTCGTGCCTACAGCACGCTTGGATCGCTTCAAGCTGCACTGTGAATTAGCCGAGTTCTTTCGTAAGTTGAAACTCAAATTTTTCTTTGAGAAACAACCCTCCAGCGAGGCTCCTATCTCTAATAGCGACACAAGTTTTCGCTCAAAATCAACCTTTACCCCTCCTCCACATACTATTCCACCTGAAATTACTGCTTTCGAACAGGCAGTATTTAATGACGTAGAATCTTTTGAAGAAATGGGTGTCTTTAAAAACTTGAGTGCCATTGAATTTCAAGCTTTGCAATCTCTCCAGTCTAACACCTCCATTGTCATCAAGCCAGCTGATAAAGGGGGAGGGGTTGTCATTCAGAATGCTGCCGATTATGATAAGGAATGCAGACGCCTATTAGGTGATCGTGGCAACTATACTCCTCTAGTAGTGGACCCCACACCCCTGCTATCGACTACTATTAAGAATCTTGTTGATGATGCAGTGACCAGAGGATACATCACCAAACATGAAGCGGAGTTCCTCACTACAGGGAAGGGGACTATTCCGTATTTCTATACTTTGCCTAAGACGCATAAAAATCGCACGCCTCCTCCTGGGCGCCCAATAGTATCAGGTATCGGTTCATTACTGGAACCGCTGTCCCGTTATTGCGATTTCTTTTTAAAACCATTGATCCAGAAGACTAATACCTATCTCAAAGATACCAAGAGCTTGCTAGCTCTTCTCCAAGATCTCACAATTGACAACGAGCCCGTATTTTTGGTCTCGCTGGACATTGAAAGTCTGTACACCTGTATCCCTCAGGATGAGACCATTAGGGTCCTAAGGGAGGCCCTGGATGCAGAGCCTTGGGATTTTACAACACCCAGGAGTTTTATCATTGACTGTGCTACACTTGCATTGAAACAAAACTTTTTTGAGTATAGTGGTGATATGTTCCTTCAGTCAACAGGGACTTCAATGGGCAGCACCTTTGCCCCGAGTGTGGCCGGGTTGTCTGTTTATGATTTTGAGTGTAAACACATACTCTCGGCCAACAACCCTTACTTGACCCATGTGTCTTTCTGGAAAAGATACATCGATGACGTTTTCGTCATCTGGCAAGGACCTGAGACCGTCCTCCTGGAGTTTTTCAACTGGATCAATACCTGTGATCCTAATTTGAGCTTCACACATTGCTACAACAGAGAAGAGATGATCTTCCTAGATGTGATTATAAGGAAAGCAGGCGACCAGCTTCTTACCAAAACTTATTACAAACCCACAGCGAAGAACAACTTGTTACACTTCGCCAGTTTCCATCCAAGACCACTTAGAGAGAATCTGCCATACGGCCAATACCTGCGCTTAAGGCGTAACTGCAGCCAAGTGGAGGATTTTCGTGATCAAGCGAAGGAATTGACAACGAAACTACGTAAACGTGGTTATCCTGACAAAATCCTAACCAGGAGTTCCAAGAGAGCCAGGAACCAGCCAAGGGAAGTCTTATTGGAAGAAAATCATAGACTGGCTGAAGATATACCACTCATGTGTGTCACCACGTATAGTGTTGCTGCGAATGCTGTGAGTAAATCTATCAGGAAGGGGGCGTGGCCTAGCGAGCTAAGATGGCGGTCGCACCTTGAGTGTGCTCCCGGACCCCTCCGCTATCCGGCCGTAATCTGCCCGTCCTATAACCCATCTACTGCTGAAATCCGGCGATAACCACCGCCGAGGCATGCCCTGACGAGACCCCTGGCTGGGTGGACCTGAGACACCAGGAGCACACCACAATCCGACCTGTCCAGCCGGTGCTCACTTCAAACATGGCGGCTATTGATACCTGCGGCCTTGAGCGGCGCTGTCCAGGCCTCTGACGAGCTGTTGGTCTGGGGGAGCCATAGAGACCGAGGGACCTTGCGGGGACGAGAGCGGTCCCGGCACCGCCGGCCTCCTCCCTCCCTGGCAAAGCTGAACTCTCCGCTGATTCCGGCCCGCCGTGATCGTGATTGGCGCCGCTGGCGCGAAAATTGCTCCCGGCCCCCTGCCTCGGCGGGGACACCCGCATCTGCACCTGGCTTCCCCGTGGAGCTGCTGTGGTTTCGGCCGTGCCATCGGGCGGCAGGACTCTGAGGTGGTGGGCCGGAGGCCGGTGGCGTGTGGGACCTGGGTGCGGAGCCCCGGCCTGCGGGGTGACCTGAAACCCTCCCCCTCCTCCTTCCGTACCTGCTGAGGTTGGCCCCGAGAGAGGCGCTGTCCCTGCCGCCCTTCGGTGCGGCGATCCTGCGGCTGCATTCGGCTCCAGGCGACATCGAGGTGGTGGCGGCCGTTACATCGTGCGGCTAGAAGTGGGAGCTGGCTGCGGGGGATCCCTCGGCTGCGGCGTACCCCCTTTGGCGGTGGAGACCCAGGGTTCGGCTGACTACGGAGCGGTGAGTCCGGGCGCCGGGGAGGGCTAGAAGCTGAGGACCGAGACCCTGTGCGCCCGGCCTGCGCCCGGCCTGCTTGGGTGATTTGGGTGCTGCTCTGTGTGGTCCGGCCCGCTGTCTTGGCCTGCTGTGTCTCTCTGCCCCGCCTGCAGTGCGTCGGGCCTCCGAGGCCCCGGCGCCCATTCCGCGATCAAGCCTCAGCGGCTCCCTGCTCCTGAGGTCTGTTTCTCTCCTCCTCCTCCCTCCTTGCCTGGAGGGGCCGCTGCTGCCACCGGGGCCGCCCCATCGGCGAGTAGAGGTGTCTGGGTCCCCCTGTGAGGGTAACGACAGCAGCCACGCTCCGGCCCTCTGCAACGCTGCCTGAAATCGGCCGCCATACCGGGCGGTGGGGGTGACGGACCAGTTGTGGTGGCAAACCCTGGAGAGGACGCTTCTGCACTAGGAGGTGGGATCCGGCGTTTGGCAGCCTCCAGACCGGGGAGGGACACCGTTGTGCTACCCCCCGCCTCCAGACCGGGATCTGCTGGGGGAACCTCCTGTGCACCTGATACGCTGTGCAGCCTGGGCCCCGTGCGGTGCTGGACCGGCGGGCCTGCTACTCCCCTACCCCGCTGCGGCGGGCCCTGTCTCCTGGGCTCCGGACTCCTCCCTGCTGGCCTGCGATCTGTTGCGGTGGGCCTGCTGGATCGGAGCTTGCCCGCGACACCCTACATACCGGTGCCCCGTCCTAGGGAACCGGTAACACAGAGAAGGTTGGTCTCCCCTTGATCGGCATTACCGCACTTATTGACACCGTAGCCCTCTGCTGGGGAGGCCTCGCTGGCAGATCGGGGAGGGACACCGTTGTGCTGCCCCCCACAGTCGTGGCCCGGGAGGGTCCAGGAGGCGGCAACTACCAAGGGGTGTGATGACTGGCGCAACATCCCTCCGACTCTGAATTGACCTGCAGGAGCCAGGGCGGTTTGGGATCTCCCGTTCCGGAGGATTCAGTACCTGCCTTGGAGCCTCGCGGGTCGGCTGGTGTGGGGACCCACGGCTCTGGGTCCTACCTGCGCCTGGTGCCTCCTGCCCCGGGTCGGGGGCCACGCAGACGCCCTACGGCGCTGTATGAACTCGGACCCACGGAGTGCTGATCATGGGTCGCGACAAAGGGCCAAGACCCCGGCCACCCAGACTAAAATGGACCGTTTTACCACCACAGACGCCGGGGCGGTTGGAGGACCCATCGACAAAGACGCCCCACCGGCCGCTGACCTGACTACCATACTCCAGGCCATACAAGCCTCACAGTCCTCTGTGGAGGGGAAAATTGTGGAGGTCCGAGTAGACATTACCCTCATCCGGCAAGACATGCGAAATGCGGTGACCCGAATCACGGAGACGGAGTCCCGCATATCCACGGTGGAGGATGACGTCCACCAACTCAAGGAACAGGTCAGCCGTCTCCAATCTCATACCCAGGAGCTTCATCGGCGGGCGGAAGATGCTGAAAACAGAGCCCGCCATAACAACCTCCGCCTAGTGGGATTCCCGGAGGGAGCGGAACAGGGTCGCCCAGCGGACTTCGTGGAAAAGTGGCTTCGCTCCTGGGTCACCGAAGGCTCGTTATCCCCATGGTTCGCGATCGAACGAGCGCACCGCTCCCTTGCTCCCAGGCCGCCGCCGGGGGCAGCCCCCAGACCTATCATCATGCGAATCCTTAATTTTAAAGACCGTGATTCCATCTTGGCTGAGGCCCGCAAACAGCAGGATCTTCGATACGACAACCACACGATTATGGTCTTCCCCGATTACACCCGAGAGGTCCAGAGTCAACGCCGATCGTTTGGGGAAGTTAAGCAAAAGTTGCGTGCCCTTAACGTCCAGTACAGGCTCCTTTTCCCAGCACGTCTGCGAGTGGTTTTCTCCAACAAGACCCTCTTCTTTGACACCCCGGAGGAGGCATGGACCTGGGCCACGGAGGAACGCCCCCTGAGAGCCGCCGATCATCCATCCGCGCCGGGTGGGCTGACCCGGGGATCCGGCAATCGAGAGGCTCCTGGCCCCCGGCCCCAGCGCCCTCGCTCACGCAGACGCCGAGGTCAGAGAAGGGCCCGCTCTGACTCCCCACCGGGCCCCTCCCGACAACCAACCCCGCTACCTGGAGGGCCTTCCGGTCTGAGGCGGTCAGGATCCTCGGGACGCTTGGACCCTGGAGGCTCATCGCCCCGACCTTCATCACTGGACCTTCCGGACACTGAACTGTCACGTAGCCCATTGCTCCTCAGAGACCCCACATGAGCGCGTCTCTGCCCGCCGGGCCTGGCTCCGCGGCCGGAGACGGCAGCTCGACAAGACAATGCTACAACCTCAGACGGACTTAAATACGTACATCCTGCAATGAGGAGGGGTCCTCCACGTTTCCCAGTCCCGAACGTTCTAGTTTGGTCTTTGTTGTTTTCCAATGTTAGGGCGACAGATGCTTCCGTTCCTGAAGTATAGGGTGGGGGTTGGGTTCGGGTGGGGGACAGTTGTCCCGGGTTCTATGTTGTTTTTGCCTTTTGTTTTTCTCATACCAGCACTTCTGCCTCATCTTATCACAGATATACAATGACAGACCTTCTCCCTCAGTGTCCTACGCTTCACGCGCGTCCACTGCTGCGCTCCCTGTTCATATGGGGCACTCCATCATTAAACCTGCCTCTCCATGTCTAACGCTCACTCAGGTCTAACAGCACTTCACGTTGTGTCATGGAACGTAAACGGTCTCCTTGACAAAGTTAAACGTACAGCGGCCCTGCGCTATGCACAGCGCCATAGAGTAGACATATTGCTGCTTCAGGAGACCCACCTAGTGGGCAACCGCTGCCCCTTCCTTGCGCGTTATGGCTATAGCGGGGTTTGGCATGCAGGTTTTACCCGGGGATCCCGAGGGGTGGCAGTCCTGCTGCGCCGCGCTCTGCCCTTTGTTGAGCGTAAAGTCATCCATGATCCGGGTGGTTGCTATCTCATTCTGGAAGGGAGCATTGGGACCCAGGCCCTGAATTTGATAACGGTGTATGCTCCCCCTCTCTGCTGTCCTCCACGCTCCAGCGCCTCACTCCACTTATAGCCGCCCTGCCTCCAGGGACCACGGTGGTGGGGGAGACTTTAACGCAGTCATGGCCCCAGCTTTTGACTCCGATGCGACCCCTTCTATCTCTCGGGTCTCCCAATCCACAATCTTTTCGAACTGGGCTGCGAATCTGGGACTTAGTGATGCATGGCGCCTCTGGCATCCGAACTCTGCTAGGTTCACTCACACCTCGGCCGCCCACCACACACAAGCTAGACTAGACTATCTGTTTCTCCCGGCCCTAGAATGTCGATCGATCCAAGCCATCACTATCCTTCCCAGAGGCCTTTCGGACCATTCCCCAGTAACTATGCGCCTGGGTAGCCTCCCGGCCTCTTCACGGCCGATTTGGCGGCTCAACGCCTGGTTTCTCCAGGATGAAGACTTCAAGAAACATGTAGGGCTTGAGCTCCATCAGTACTTCGCGGATAATCAAGGATCGGTCTCGTCCCCTGGTACCTTGTGGGAAGCCGCCAAGGCAACCATTCGCGGTTTCGCCAAAGGCCAACTCAAAATCCAACGCACGAAACAGGAGGCCCGGCTCTCACTCCTAGAGGCCCAGGCAATCAGGCTGGAAGCCTGTCCACCCGAGGAACATACGGAGGCGCGGGACCGGAGTCTTAACTTCCTCAGAGACGAGCTTAGACAGGCCTCCATGGAGTCCGCTAAGCTGCTTTGGAGGTCCTCCGTGGCGAGAGTGTATGGCTGGGGGATAAAAACGGGAAACTTCTTCATCGCCTGGCCACCTATCCAATGGCTAACCGTATTATTCCCGAAGTGGTGGACCCCAAGGGGCAGACACACCAAAATCCCACGGCGGTGGCCCAGTGCTTCGCCTCTTATTATGCCTCTTTATATTCTGCTCAGCCCCCAGATCTCACCCTATCGGAACTTCTCCAGAATGAAGGATTCTCACTCCCGCAGCTTACTGACGCGGAAGCGGGTGATCTAGATCTCCCAATCACTCCAGAAGAACTTAGCGACGCTATCTCCCGTATGGCAGCGGGCAGGACGCCGGGTCCAGATGGCCTCCCGCAAGAATTTTACGCGTCCTACCGGGCCACGCTGATCCCCCATCTGTTGGAGGTATACCGTGAGGCAGCGGACCGTGGTTTCTTCCGTCCTGAGACGGATCTTGCCACCATCGTGGTGATCCCTAAGTCCCAACCCCCCTCGGTCCACTGCTCGGACTACCGCCCCATTTCTCTTATTAACTCAGAACTCAAGATCTTTGCCTCAGTTTTGGCGCAGCGTCTACGCCCTCATTTGGCCAAATTGGTCCACCTGGACCAGTGCGGTTTTATGCCCGGCCGGGGCACCAGGCACTGCCTGCAAAGGCTCTACCTGGCTCTGGCGCACCGTCAACAACTGACTCCCTATCTCTCCTTGCTTCTCGTGGATTTTGAGAAAGCGTTCGATTCGGTGGATTGGCGGTACCTGGATGCAGTGTTGTCGGAGATGGGATTTGGAACTCCCTTTCGCAACCTGATTAAGACCCTCTACTACAAGCCGCAGGCCCAGGTGATGGTCACTGGAGGTCTATCCAGCCCCTTCCCCTTTGGGAGGGGCACGAGGCAGGGTTGCCCCCTTTCGCCCCTCCTGTTCGCGTTAGCGATGGAGCCCTTTGCCTCGCTCATCCGCGCCGACTCGATGCTTACAGGATGGCAATGGCCCGGTTTGGAGGAGGACAAGATCGCCCTCTACGCCGACGACGTCCTGCTTTTCCTGTCGGATCCAGCCCGCTCGGGACCTCGATGTCTCCGGGCCTTGCATCTCTTCGAATGTGTCTCAGGTCTCAGATTGAATGCGGCCAAGTCGGTCCTGGTCCCCCTTCATTTGTCGAGAGAATGCTTCGACTGGCAGTCCTCGATCCCACTCCGGCGCCAGTCATTTAAGTACTTGGGGATCTGGGTGACGCTCCTTCCTGATCTCGCCTGGGCTCTCAATGTCACTCCTCTGGTGAAACGGGTACGTGCGGATCTCCTTCGCTGGCAAACGTTGCCGTTGAACCTCATGGGCAGGATCGCCCTTTTTAAAATGATGGTCCTACCACGATTCCTCTACATGCTCCAAAATACACCCCTCACCTTCTCACGGTCCTGGTTCAGAGAGATGGACAGTTTGGCCACTAAATTCCTCTGGGGAGGGCGGCGGCCGAGACTGGCCCTGGCTCATTGTAGAATTCCACCCTTTGATGGGGGGCTGGGAATGACAGACTTGCACCTATATTACCTGGCGACGAGGCTTCTTACTGTGCACGATTGGTTCAATGGTGGATGGGCGGATCCGGCCTACCGATTGGAATTACATGCTTTGGGTGTTTCCGATATCCAGGGGATGCTGTACGGAACCACTATCCCCCACACTATTCCAGGGATCACCCGTGGGGTGTTCTTGGCCTGGCGAGCGGCCCTGCGTCATACCCGCTGGTCGGGCAGACTAACCCAATGTACCCCTCTGTGGAGTGGAACATGGCTCAAAGATGTTGCTTCTCTCACCGGATTCAGAGTCTGGGATCTCATCGGCATTTCTCAGCTGGGTGATGTCTGGCACGGAAGCCACATTCGCGAATTCTCAGACATGCAGACCCGGTTCTCCCTCCATGCCTCCCAGTTCTATCGTTATCTTCAACTGCGCCACGCACTTCATGTCCACATTTCGGAAGGGACCTCCCTGCCGGCATACAGCCCACCGGAGGCACAGGTCATGACTGGCAACCTGGGAAAGGGGGAATCTCTCGTATTTACCGATCCCTCACGAACAACACCCCCAACTCCCTCTCCTCTCTCCGGGATAAGTGGGAGGGCTGGATAGGCGCCCTAGAAGATGCTGATTGGAGAGACGCGCTGATGGCCCCTAAAACTGTTACTGCTTCTGCGCGACTCCGCTTAGTTCAAATATACTATCTGCACGCGGCCTACATCACACCACTGCGCATGCACCGCTCTGGGCTCCGGCCTGGGGCGTCTTGCCCCCGTTGCCAACGTTCCCAAGCAGATTTCTATCACATGGTATGGCTCTGTCCCGCAATTACACGATACTGGGAGTCAGTGACAGCTGACCTTACAGAGGTCCTGGGCTGGGAGGTCCCACTAAATCCACTCAACATCCTGTTAGGGGTTACTGATGGGTTAAATGGGAACAGGGCCGAGAAGCTCTGCCTTACTACGGCGCTGATGGTTGCTAAGCGAGATATCGCAGCCCTTTGGCTGGACCCACTGACCCCCACTGTGGCACGGTGGCGAAGGGGGGTGGACTGGTGTGCGGCGCAGGAGTGGCCAATGTATGTCACTCGCGGCTGCCCCAGAAAGTTTCGAAGGGTGTGGGGTAAATGGATCGGATGGGTGGAAAACTGAACTTCCTGAGGCTGCTCCTTGAACAGAGTTGTGGACAATATTGCCTGTTTTCCTTTCCCTTTTTGCTGGACTTATGCGTGTGAGATTATCATTCTGACTTCTATCACTGTTGGATACTGATCACTGGGCGGAAAGCTGGATTGTTACTTGTTGCAAATGTGTTAACTTAAAATCAATAAAAATTGGTTATCAAAAAAAAATCTATCAGGAAACATTGGCGTATCCTTGAAAGCAATAACATCAAGTGGGAGAAACCTCTTTTCTCTTATAGGAAAGCCAGGAGCATCAGGGATACGCTGGTTCATACACGTCCAAGGAGAGTTGGACTTGAAGAGGGTACCACTGTTCTCAGTGCCTGGGGACTTCCAAAAGTCACTGGACATCATCCTTGTGGCTCTTGTAGTGTGTGTCATTTAACTGCCACTACCAAGACTCTGGATCTTGAACCCGGTAAGACGTGGATACAACGCACCCACACCAATTGTAATTCAACCAATGTGGTGTATTTAATCACATGCCCCTGTGGTTCCAGATATGTTGGGATGACGACACGTAAAATAAAACGAGTGTGTGAACATCGCAGCAATATTCTGTGTCGCAAGAACACCACGAAACTTACTGAACATTTTTTGCGTTGTAATCATACCACCAATGATTTACGATGGACGGTGATAGAACAAATGAAACAAGGCAACACCTCGCCACATATGTTGTTCGAAAAGGAGCAACGTTGGATTTATAGACTTTCTACTAATCTATGTGGGCTGAATGACAATATACCCTGGGGCTCGGTCATGAGGCGTTAATCAGCCTCAGTACTTGAAGGTTTTTACATTCACCCTGCTTATGACTCTGGATATTCCAACTTTATGAAACTCTATCCACTCCTAGTTTTATCATATAAGTTTTCTGTAGTCTGGCATGTTGATGAAATAACATTTCCTTCGCTATTGCGATTTTATGTCCTTCTGCAGTTTGTTAAGGGTAATTACATTGCTCCCTTCCTTTTGGCCAGTTATTCCTTCGATAAGACATGTGTGTCATTTTAGCGATTTGGGACCTTTCTGTGTAGTTTACAAACATCATCAAACTCCATTCACACTTTCTAGTCGAATACTTGTATTTAGATGTAGCGCTTCCCCCTCCCTTTTTTGAAACACATGCGCAGTTGGCTTTTCTTAAAGATTGAGGGTAGCGTTCTAGTGTTCTCCGTGTGTCTCTCTTCCCCCAGGTGCATAATGATCAGCTCACGCGTACGTAGCGCTAAGCCTGCCGGTATTTATACCGAGTGCTCCGGATTCCGAGTTAATATTCGGATCCACGGAGGGCTACGAGTAGGTGCTGAACGGGCGCTGGTCTACATTTAACGTGAGTAAATAGGAGTCACTTTGGGGTGTTAGCACTGTCCAGCGGAGCGAGTGTTTTGTTGTACTCACTCCCATAAAACCCCTCCCTCCTTCCCCCCCTCTCCCCTTTTTTCTGACTCTACAGGGCTTGAACAGATGTCAAGCGCCACCCACCGGGACCCATGTTGCGGAGTTTAGTATAACTTCCTGTAAGCCTTTGATTTTTCCATGTTTATTATCATTTATTTAGTTTTCCTGAGTGCTTTGTCTGACACCTGTGATTGCCTACTTATATGCCATTGTAATTGCACACGGGTGTTGTTTTTACATCTACGCCCCGTTAGTCATGTTCTACTGTTTTTAGACTTTCTCAAAAGACTCTCCACAATGTTGGAGTTGAACGTGCTCATATGAGTATCACGCTATTGTTAAGCATTAAGCCATTAGGTGGATGAGTGCACCCGATTGGCACTCTGTATGAATGTTAAGTCTTCTACGGTACTAGGTCTGCAGATGAGGGTTCTTGCAGTGTGTAATAATTTTATTGAGAGCACAATGTGAACAACAATAGGCACTCAACAAAGGTGTTGACTAAACAAAATGGTTGCCTATACAAAGAAGCTATGATTTATTTGCAGTAAACACTCTATGTCTCTGTTTTATGTCTGATTGTCTTTACAGATTTATAATGGCTTTCAGAAGTTCTGAAGGTCTGATCAAGTAAACCGTGAGTTTATTTGTTATACCCCCACAGGTTAGGGTGTGTCTTAGCGTGCACATACCGCCGTGGTGGGTTGGTCCTGACGAAAGCTTCGCTATTCGCACTTTGAAGCAGAAACATGTTGACCATTCTTTTATACACTTCACACACTGGATGTGCTTGGACAAATTAGCCGGGCAGTCACCATCCAATACACTTGTTGTTTTTTACTGTTGCCTGGTTTTCCACCATTAAATTTTTCTGGGAATAAACCGAGGCATCTTTTAATCTTCACTATCACTCACACCAATCACAGCTAACCAGCTCCGCTGTAATCAGGCGTTGTAGCACACCGGAGAGGCATTCGGCCTCTCTGGTGGGGACCCAATGATGAAGCATGTCACCAACTAGGTTGGTGAGTGAGGGTTCTTTTAAACACTAATGGTTTTCCTTGTGTTCTCTTTTTTTATTTTTTTTTATTTATTTTTTTGTTCTTTTTTGTTTTTTTTTTTGTTTGTTTTTTTGTTATTTTTTTTTTGTTCTTTTTCGTTTTTTGTTGTTGGTTTTTTTGTTATTTTTCGTTTCTTTTGAGTTCACTCTTTAGTTGTTGTTTGATAATTTAGAAATGCCCCATTTAGAAATGCCCCGCCCTTGCAGGGCGGGGCATGGGAGCCATGTGATACTACCTGAGCACACGTGGGGTAGGTAACGCGGGATTTAAAAGTGGTTCGCGTAGGGAGATTGTGTTTAACATGGCGTTTGAGTTCTGGGGCGATCAGACTGTTAGTGAAACCGCAAGCTTATCACAGGTCAACATTGGGAATTGCGGTAAGATCGGGGAACTTGTTAACAGGGAAGGACAGAGGAGTGGGGTTGAACGTTTGTCATATTGGAGGTTCAATTACGAGGGTTTCGAGAGAGTTAAGTTGCTTTAGTTATTGTGAGATGTATCGGGTTGGTAACAACGTGGGGGTTATTGATTCATTTAGATTTGTTTTGTGGGGAGGACGGGAGGGTGAGGCAGTTTCGTTTGGATTATTTAGTTGATTCAGGAGGGAGGAGCACGAATTAGAACGCGGGGTGAACAGGTAAAGCAATGGGTTGCATTTTTCGTTAGCTGTTAATCATGTGGGACTGACGTATATTTTTTAATCATTGTAGATACCCCTGAAGAAGGTTGTTAACACGACCGAAATGCATTGGGTGAAGTTAAATGTGACGAGGAATCAAGTTTGTTTACGTGCCTGCGAATAGGCCCGGATGGGCAATTCTTGTGCAATTTAAAATGCGTGAAAACATGAAACTTTGTTTCCTTGACGTGACGGATTAAGATGGATAAACTTTGAAAACAAATAGGATGAATTTTGAGTACATTTCTGAGTACGTGGATATTTTGATCATAAACGTGTAGCAGGCTGTGCAACTCTTTCATGACATGCAATGGTCGTGTCATAATTCCGCGATAATTTAGAAATGACCACAACAACAGTTAATTATTAATTCAATATGAGTTAAAACATTACTATTACCTGCCGCCCGAACCATTCTTATAGCTTTGGGGGCCTGAAATAGTCCGATTTGTCACACTTGTAGGAGTGTGATGGTTAGTAGTTGTGTTGGTGCTGTCATTGGCCGTGCTGGCAGGGGCAATTGATGGTGCAAGCTGCAGTGGCCTCCTGACGAGAGCCCTGGCACTTATTTTTTTTACAAATTAAGCACTGGTCAAAAGTCTCTATGAGCACAGCAATAAAGATTATTGTGTCACAAAGTGTGAACTGTCTGATAATGTATGCATTGTTGGCGTCACAGGGCAGGACTGGTACAAATACCAGTCGAATTGGCGTAAACCCTCAAATACTAAAGTCGCACAAATTAACAAGACCTACCTTTGCTTGGCATATGAGTACCACACGAAAACAGATGTGAGCAATGTGCACAACTTAGGGTGGGTGATATTATGTGGTTTTTCAACATGTAATACGTGTAACAACTGCAGAAAGTACATACATTGCACATAATAGCCGTGGGCGGCTGTCAACGTGAGGATAGTTATTCTTTGGGAGACCACAGTACAATCCTTTTAGGGTTAATAGTGCTGAGGGCTACTGTGCCTGCTGCAGAGATCTGCGTGAGACCTGCCGTCCACAAGATCAAATTCTGGAGAGGTTTAATCAGCCTTTCATCCTTTATGGTCAATGAAAAGAGTACCATTGACGTAGTGTAATAATAGAGCCTGCTTTTTAGAGTTCTCTTAGGTGACCAGCCTGTGACTACAGGTACTTAGTTTCTATTATGCCGCTATACTGTATTATTATTTTTTACTTCTTAATTAGATAACAAATACAATGTATTGATTATTAATAATACATTATCATGAACGCTCGAAAGAGATGGGGTTTGTTAGACCTGGCATCCTTAGTGTGGTTCTCCCTAACTTTTTGCCTTCAGACCTCATGTTTTTGCTGACTTCGTTTTTGCTGGTCTTGGGACTCTGGGCACTTTACCACAGCTAACCAGTACTAAAGTGCATGTGCTCTCTCCTTAAAACAGGGTAGCATTGCCTTATAGCCAATTGGCACATTTAATTTACTTTTAAGTCCCTAGTAAAGTGGCACTACATGTGCCCAGGACCTGTAAATTAAATGCTACTAGTCAGCCTGCAGCACTCATTGTGCCACTCACTTATGTAGCCCTTTAAACATCTCAGGCCTGCCATTGCAGAGCCTTTGTGTGCAGTTTTAACCTGCCATGTCCACCTGGCAAAATAAACATTTAGCCAGGCCCAACCCTTCCTTTTTAATACATATAAGTCCCCCTTAAGGTAAGCCCTGGACAGTCCCAATGGCAGGGTGCAGAGTATTTAAAAAGTTGGACATGTACCTTTAAGTTTTACATGTCCTGGTAGTGAAAAATACTTTAATTTGTTTTTCACTAGACTAAGGCCTATCTCTCCCATAGGATAACATTGGAGTTACCTTATTACAGTGTAATTTCCAAATGGGAAGATATAATTGGTGTCTCTGGAATCCTAATTTAAAATCCTTACTTATGGTAAAGTCAGATTTTATATTACAATTCTGAAAATGCCACTTTTAAAAGTTGGCATTTTCTTGTCTTAGCCATTTGGTACCTTCAGCCTGTCTACTGGGTGTAGTTGGCAGTTGGGCTGGCTGTATTCCTCCTAGACAGCCATACATAATGGAAGCCTAGGTGTGACTGAATGGGCCATCACTGGCAGGGTGGAGCTGGGCAGAGAGGAACTGGCCCAGCCTCACTTATACCTGAAAAGGCTTTGTCCGACCTCCACACAAAGGGCCTAACGACCCTGCTTTGTCATTTCAGCCAACTTTGAGCCAGGGTAGGGGAGGCAGGGCATATGTGTAGATCAAAGGCAAGCCTCTAGAAGCTTCTCCCTACTTCAAAGGCAGAACTGTGCATAAAGGAAGGACCTCAGATACCACCGCTTCAGCACACTTCTGGACCTGTGGATACTCTGCCAGGAAGAAGGACTGCTATGCTGCTACAAGGACTGTCATTCAGCTGGACTGCTACACTGAAG
The DNA here is from genome assembly GCA_963921515.1 of Calotriton arnoldi. Taxonomy (NCBI): domain Eukaryota; kingdom Metazoa; phylum Chordata; class Amphibia; order Caudata; family Salamandridae; genus Calotriton; species Calotriton arnoldi. Next base: position 1,469,720 of record CAWUFW010003001.1, on the reverse strand, counting down.
GAGCTGCTGCCTTGCTGTGGTGACCTGCTGCCTGCTACCCTCATTCCTGGGGAGGTAGAACAGGACCTGCAACCCATCTTGAACCCAGGACCCCAGAGTGACTTAAAGGACTAGTCTGCTGGCCTCCTGATTTGAGTTTCAGGGAAATAGGAGGCTCTCCACAGCTCCTGGACCCATCATCAATGAGTACCTGACCCCCATGAGACACCTATCAGGCCCTGGGCCCTTGGTGTGGCCTTTGAGCTCTTTAATTTAAGCTTTTGCGCTCTTTGTGACCGAGAATAGGCCTGATTGCACCAGAACCGTGCCACTCACACGGAAAATCAGCTGCAAGCTTGTCTCTTCTCACAGCAACCATCAATCGTCTGCATGGACCGCCAATGCAAGGCTCCAGTCTGCCCATCTGCAAGGTCGAGCTGCTCCTCGAGCTCCACTGACCACTGCCAGTCCCCGGTGATCTTCTTTGACGGGAACAGGACTCTTGGCACAAAACATGAGAAGGTAAACCTTCAGTGGGATTAATCTGGGACTGTATCCAACTCACACTCCATTGCGGTTGGCTTGAACTTTTGAATTTGACCCGTTCATGCTTTTAGGCGCTATACTGCAGTTTACTCTTTAGAAATTCATAGCTCCTGTTCTACTGATTGGATTTTTGACAATTTTGTATTGTTTTATTTATTAAATTTCGCTCTATTTTTCTAACCTGGTGTGGGATCTTTTTGTGTGGTGTTTTCACTGTTTTACTGTTTGAGGTGTTGCACAAATACTTTACACATTGTCTCTAAGTTAAGCCTGACTGCTCTGTGCCAAGCTACCAGGGGTGAGCACAGGTTAATTTGGGATTTGGTTGTGCCTTGCCCTGACTAAGATTGTGGTTACTGCTTGACATGGGCTCACACCCCAGACAACCAGTAACCCAATTTCTAACAGGGTTGTTTGTTGGAATCAAAGCTGAGGGATTTAGTGTTGATAACACTTTTGATGTTAGAGTTCCATGCAAGGTTAAATCTCTCCCTAAGGGCATCTACATCCAGGTCTACTGAGAACATACATGGAATGTGAGGTAAAAGGTGCAGAAGGTGCTGATGATGTTTGATACTGCTGTGGGGTTCTTTGTGTTCCCTTTTGCAGCACAGTGCTCAAAGTACATAAAGTTTACAATGGCTGAGATTGTTGCAAGCATTTAATCTATCACTTGTTTATTTTTCTCTTTCTCTTTCTGACACCCCTAAGGCTAACGTGTATGCTCAGGTGTGTGTCTTGTGTAAGCTGAGCTACAGGGCGGCGACATACTGATGAGGCCCAACAAGATCTAAACTGTTTTTGGTTTGCCCATGTTTCCACTCAGAAGGGACCTGGACAGGCAGTTCTAGTGGACTAGCCCTAATGGAGCAGAATACAGTTTGAATTCCATAAGGTTGGTCTCTGTCTGTTAATGTATCAAATGTAACTATGCTGGTTTTGGATACGGCCAGCTTTTTCTCTGAATTCCAACCTAAGCTCTGATGGAGTGACAATGCACTGGATGTACTCCAGGTCTCAATGCTTCACATGTCTTCATGGTCCTGCTGACCTCAAGGTACTATCTTGGTGATAGTAGTCTAAAACTAAAAACTAAAACACACAGGAGCCAGCCAACTACCAGGATCATTGGCAGAACAGATCCTTCTTTCAGACATGCTTAAATTGATCCAAGTTAGACTGGCAACAACACTCGAGAGCGAGGTCGTCCGCGGATCTATGGTCTCGGATTGCACTTTAGGCTCTCATTATGACTTCTGGACAATTGACCTAATTTTCCCTACCCCTGGAGATGCCGATAGCAGGGCAACTGGTAGGTTAGAAAATTCTGGCATATTACATGTTGGAGCTTAAGGGTAAACTACAGCGTGAGGAATAACTGGGAGAAACAGGTCATTCTTTGTCCAATTTCCCTCTGTAATTCTCCATTTACCCCCTAACTGTGTGAAAGTAAAAACCTCCTATTTCTCAGAGTAACCTCTATTACCATTCCTATTGGTATTAAGAGACCACTTGTAATGAGGGCCCAAGCCTGCTCGAAACATGATTCTCAGAGTCAGGAGAGGACCTGATCGCAGACGCCTCACAGGCACACAGGGGGTCAAACGGTGTAATTGGAATACTGGGCTAGTCTTGTGAAAGGCCTTATGAATCATTAGCAGTGCTTCAACTGGAGTCATGACGAACGATGGGTCTGAGTGGCATAATCAAGTTTACAAAGGCCATAAGTGAGCCTATCAGCTGTGCTTTGAAGCCATTGTAGTTTATTGAAGAAGCATTTAAGAAGTCCATGATACATATAATTGCTATATACCAAGTGTGAGAGCACACTTGTTCCCACATTTATGGCATACTTAGATGAAAGTATAAAAGAGAGTTTTCTTTCTCAACATTCTCATTTGCAGGAAGCCTGTTGACCTAACTCCATGCACTTGTTCATTAAAATAAATCTCTTGATCAAAGAGGGCACCAAGTTGTTTGGTCATTGCAGCAGTGGGCAGCATGCCAAATGGTCTGGACACAGCTTGGATGTCGAACACGATTCATCTCCACTGACCAACAGGTTTTTGGTCTTCTGGTTGTTAAACTTGAGGAAGTTGTTGGTCATCCATCTTCAAATGTCAGTTAGACATTGCCTCAAATGGTTAATAGTATTATACCAGCCGTGAAGAAATGTCAGCAAAAACTGGGTGTAAGAAAGACTAAGTAGCAGATCACCTCCCCCAGAGAGTGAAGGTGTAGGCTAAGAAAGATGGAGGAGGCACTTGACCTCTGCAGGACTCCATAGGTGACAGGAACTGCAGCAAATCAGAATAAGATAGTGAGACCACGTGAGTTTGACCTCTCAAAACAGATCTAACCACTTTACACACTGTATTATCAGACTTGACAAAGTGGCGCAACAAATGCCCCCACAGCCCCCATGGTACGGGGGCCCCAAAACTCTGGGGCCCCCCTTTGGCACTGGCAGGCCCCTGGCCAGAGAGCTTTGGACTGCGTCTGGAGTGTGGGGGCCCCCCTGCATGTACTTTGCAGGGGGGCACCCTCAAGTTTTGTTACGCCACTGACTTGACACATCTTTACATACCGTTGGTCATGCCATTTTGTTTGACAGGATGATAATGATAGCTGGGCATTTGTCATCGAATGTCTGAGCCCATTTAAAGCACCTGGGAGATGCTGCATGTATTTAATATTTACTTAGAACTACTCCATACCCATGCAGGAAGTGTTGGCTTAGGGGCACATAGTTATGCAGATGGCACCCAGATGTATTTTGGGCTACTGGGAATCACCACAGATACTCTTACGTGGTAACTGGGCATTACCCCAGCACACAGTCTTGCCTTGGGTGGATAATATTAGATTGGTACTTAATAGCATTAACCCTGAGCCTATGCTGTCTAGGCCGAGGAAATTATTTATGCCTTCAATGTGCAGCACTAGGTAGCAAGGGTGCCACGAGCCCTGGTGCAACAATGATAGTGATAACGCTGATACCAACTGATAACGCCGATTCTTATCTAATCACCTATAAGAACCTTCTGGTCGCCAGGATCTTTTTTCCTGTTGAATAGTGTAAAGGAGAGAATCTCATCTGGTTATATAACAATTTGACCAGGTTACCTGAAAGGACCACTGACTCCGAATTCAAATTTAGGAATTTATTATCGCCAAAAATAACTGAACATGTAAGCACCTCAACACGAGGTTAAAGAAATAAATGGGAACTAATACAAATAATAATCTACGCAGGAGTCTCATCCGACTCAGAATAAGGAGGATTGATAGTTCTAAAAGAATCAAACAAGCAATGATTGCTCCAATTTCTATGTTGCTCTTCATTTATCTAAATAAGCATAAATCAATCTCTGTCCCTACACTAACACTAAGTGACATCCCTACTTAACGATTTTCCCAAGCAAGAGTAAATAAAAGAAAAGGTGTCAGCTGTGAGGACTTCCTAAGAAGTACAATCACTTAGTACCTATGCTCAGAAATTTAGATGCTCCTTCATCAGGACCCTCTCTGTCCTTCTCTCTGGTCTCCCCTACCTCATCTCCGGCCTCCTCCCTCGGGGCACTATCCCTAATACAAAATCCCAATACAATTGAACACGCCTTTGTCACGCCTCTTTGGCCAAGTCTTCTTTCTTGTATTTTTCCATCGAAACGGTTACTTCATCCTGGACGGTTGCGATGACCTTGAGTCCCAGGCACCTTCTCCGCTGAAAGTATCATCCCTAAATTCCATTGCACTCCCAGTTCCATGCCTCCCATCTCTCTAACTTTGTGAAACAAAGAGCCAGTCTTTTACTAACGAGGCATGTGTCCTTGCACCTGCAACAGAAGATACGTTCAACAAAAACCCTCTACTGTGCTAATTAAATCTACCGTTGGTTCCCAGAGAGCCTTTCCAAGAGAAACTTTTCCCTGCTTGCAAAATAAGCTAACATAAGAGCAAACTAGGCCTTTCCCTGTCGTACATGTAGTCAGGCCTTTACACATTTAAACATACAACTTAATTTCTTCTATAAGCATTAATTCATTACATTGCATATTCGAAAAGTAAACTACGTGTGCAACTTAATATAGTACACGTTAAACTGTTGCAGCTGGATTACACATGGGCTGATTCACCCATGCATTATTTTTCACTTCATTCAATTAAGCATTACATTGCATGATTATCGTAGCACAATTACACTACTGATTCACCTTAATACCTGTGAATTATCTACTCTTGCTAAACATACATGAATATATCTGAATATATTGGATACATCTCTGGATATATGTGGGTGCGAACTACCAGTGATTATGATGCACCCCTACAATTTCACATGAACATGGCGCTCTATCAATAGTGACCTCCTCTATTCCCAGATTTAGAGGTAAAAGCATCTTTTATAGGTGTTCAGGGCCCCTTGAACTGCTGGACCCGGTGCTACTGCACCTGTGACTCTATTGATAGCTGTGTCCCTGGTCTGCTGTGCTTGTCACCTGGATGAGTATGAGATGCCAGAACACCACAATGGATTCCGATCTGTCAGTGGACTGACACATGAATTATGTTATTTGAGCCCATAGCAAATATGGAATATTTCCGCGGGTTGCAACCAACAGCACGAGATCATGACAGGGCAACAGTGACAAAGACGATTATTGGAACGAGGATTGAATTTTGGAACACTCCTTATTCGAGTCTCCCAAAGAAGCTGTCGATCAGACTTTAAATACACAGCAGCAGCAATAAATGTTCCTAAAGGCAAATTCATAGTTCACCAACACTGCAGAGAAACATTGGGTACTGGTCTCCTGAAGAGTAATCATTCAGGTGGCAAAACCTGGGGCAAAAAATGTATTGCATTTTAGGCCCTTATTCTGCCAGATTAATAAATATCCCTTTAACATTCTTATTTCAGGAAGACAACTATGAACAACATCAAAAGGTCTGGTTATCATCCCTAAATTTAAAAGAATAACAGAAAGCAAGATGTCTTTATAGGTTCCGGGAGTTAAAGGTTGCAATGTGCTACCCCAAGAAATGAACTTGTGTTTATAGCTAGGAATTGTATTCTGAATTTAAGAAAAAATTCAAAAATATTATATTTCTGGGAATTCCTCATCAAACAACAATATAAGTAAATGCACATAAAAATAGTAAATTCAATAAACACAAAAAATCATTTCCTTCTTAAGTGACTGTATGACACCACATCTAGAATCCCAGTTCCATTTTTTTATTACATCGACCTTTATTTGGATTTCAGTCGTCTGACACTGTTTCTATTGATGGATCCTGGATCGTCCACATTGCATTTAATCCAAGTATGTATAAACAACTTTTCACATATTTCGACCATGAGATGAAATTGGTCTTTTCTAGATCTTTTTAGGGTTAGAATTTTGCTTAATGAATTCCTATAGATTTCTAGCTGATTGGTGTACCAAATACAAAGCCAATAAACAATAGGTTTGAGCATAACTAGATGAGAGATACATTTGAAATCCAGATCAAAGTACAAGGGTAGCATTGGAGCAGAGTTGTCAATGATCCCAAGAATTTGTTCTCTGACCTGGTTGGATTAATAATGTTGCAGTACCCCCATATACCTGCACCGTATAGTAGTGCACCTACTCTCTTGGAGCAGCATACGTCTCATGCAGGGGAAATTGTCCTAAATATGGAGGATTTAAACATGTTTAGCACAGCTGCTGTACTGCGCTGCAAAGTTAATTGGCTATTGGGGATTTCGCCCAGTTTGATACTCAGGTAGGCAAAGTGTGCCACTTGTTCATGTTCTGTGTTTTCCCTTTACAATGCATGTGCGGATTAGAGATCATGTATTTAGTTTTGACTGGGTTGATCTCTAGACCACGGTGGGTAAAAAAATTGGAAAACCTGTTCAACAGAGTCTGTAATCCCAAAGGTCTCTTTGATAATAGTAGGGCTTTGTCTGTCAACAGTAAAGCCAGAATCTTTCGACCATTGAACCTAGGGGATTCATTATCACATTCACAGAGAAGATCAAAGACATCATTAATGTAAAGGGAAAAAAGGTGGCGGCCAACACACAACCCTGGCATATACCTTTTTGAATGTGAATATGGTCAGTCATTTCACTTCTCTCTCCCCATCTGAGATGCATAATTGTTTGTTTGTCATCATAATGTGCACTAAATTGCCTGGTACTATTTATTTTGCAGGACTTCCCATAGTTTGTGTGTTGGGATCAGGCCAAAGGCTGCACTCACGTCCACATAAACCACATTTAGAGATTCCCTTCTGAGCACCACAAAATGACAAACTTGGTCTATAGTCCTAATCTCGTCTGCAGGATCTTTCTCTCTGACATTCAGTTCTGCAATTTTTTATTTGTCTACAAAAACGTTTGTTGTCTATGAGGCTTATAGGTCTATAGTTCCTTGGTCCGTGCCTACTTCCCTTTTTATAAATTGGAATAATTACTGCACCCCTCTATGTGTCGGGGATGTCTGCTTCTGAAATAATAGCATTTGATAGGAGATTGATGGAGGGAGACCATATCTTGGGTTCAGAATGATACAAATCACCAGGGATCTTGTTAGGTCCGGTTGCCTTCCAAACTTTTAAACTCTCAATTGCCTGGATAGTGTCATGGGATGAAAATATAATAGTGTGAGGTGTAATGTGCTTCAGTGGCATACTGCATATAGATTAGTAAAATGCTGTACCCACATTTCGGGTTGGATAAAAATTCCACAATATTGTTCACGCTTGTATTGTCCTGTGCTATTATGTGCCAAAAAGACCTACCGTCTCTTCCCTTCCCATTTCTTTTCGCTCTTTGCCAATATTAATTCTTACCCAGTTCTTGTTTCACTAATCACTTTCTTATTGTGTCTTTTTACTGCCATTAAGAGTTTGGATTTGGCAGCCCTGCACTTCGTTTTATACCAAGATGATTGCTTCTGCTTACAAGATGGTCTTGTGGATTCTTAACAAAAAAAGAAATCCCTCAGTGTGCTAAATAGCTTTTGATGTAATTTAATAATGGGTAGTTCTTCCTCATAGCAGAATTCATAAGGATCTATGGTTAATAAAACAGCTCTACATATACTGGCCAACAGCTCATGTCTCTGTTGGATATCAGGCCACTTGACACAACTCCAATTATTACTAAGCTGAGGGAGGGAAACCGTGATTTAAGATTTGCTGACGGTCTGACCAATAATAGGCCTTTCAATGACAAAAAGAGGGCATTGTGATCGCTGTCTATTCTCTCTGCAACTTCCATGTCGTGGGGTGTAGGCCATGAGGATAACTTTAGCATGATATAATCAATTCTAGTGCGGGTATTATCTCTCTTAAACATATATTCCCCCATTTTGTTCGAAGGTGTTCAGCCACTGCAGGATCTCAAGCCACTGGCCAATGTCATTGGCGCTAATCGGGAGGCAATGGTGGACCAATTTTCAATTTGTGGCATCTCCATAGATAGAAGCCCCCACTCTTCATCCTCCAGAAAAGAGAGGCTGTTCGTCAACCCCATAGGTTCATATATGGTATTGAAGTTGCATGCAATTAATCACAAATTCTTTCTTTTAGTTCCTCCTGGGTGCCTTCCAACAGATACAAAGTTGGAGTTTCTGCAGTCTTGAGAGTGCCATGATTATTAACATTAACTAAGTTTATAGTAGACCCATCAGAAGTTCTGATGGATAAGACCATTATATCGGGGGAGTCAAAATTCAGAGCTTCAATACTGCCATTTAGGGATATTTTTTACCTAAATGGTCAGACCTCCAGAGGGGCAACCAATTTCACAGGAAATTGCCTATTTGTTGAAATTTCAAAGAAGCTGATGAAAAATCCAAATTTTTCATTAGCTGGTCTGCAGAGGATCGTTCTACGTGTCACAAGATCGAATCCCACAAGGTCTTATCAGGGTCCCATCGTTCTGACATCAGTAAGTGAGGACCATTAAACTGAGTGATAGCAAAGCTTGATATTTACAGTGCTTAGATACGGCAGAGGTGTCGTCTGAAGCGCATATAATAAAGCATATTAATATTGGTAGCATTCACAGGCATGACGACCTTACCACCAAGATAAATAAACTTTGGGGCAGATTTACAAGCCCCTTGCGCCTCCTTGCGCTGCCGCTGCGTCACTTTTTTTGACGCAACGGTGGCGCAAACAATGCGGCCAATTTACAATGTGACGCATCTAGGGAGATGCGTCACGTTGTAAAGCCCTGCGTCACATTATACCTACGTCAGGTATAATGTATGCAGGCTAAGCGTTCCCAAGCAAAAAGCCATGTAGGAATGACGCAGTGAAATTTACAACATTTCAATGTGTCACTCTACGCCTTCACTGCGTCAAAATCCCTATGCCTGCTCAGACCAGGCGTAAGGAATGACGCAGGGCTTTTTGTATGGGACTCACCCATCTGTTGTTGCACATTGCTGGAGTTGGGTCACTTTCATGAGCAACTCCAGCGATGTGTCACTTTTGTGCCAACAGATGCGTCAGTATTTCTGACGCATCTGTTAATCCTTGCGCCATGGAGCACTGTATTGTAAATACAGCGCATCCATGGTGGCGCAAGGACATTTGGCACTGGCGCAAGGAAACTGTGCATCTATGCAGATGCGTCAGTTCGTTGTAAATCTGCCCCTATGAATTTAGAAGAAATGCGCACGACTTGTACAGTCTTGCTGATAAGTAACATCCTTTTAAATAATAATTTTAAAAAAGGACACTCAGCTATGATGTGCATTATTTGACAGTTGTGCCCACTCCTATCTCTGTAACATAATCAGAATTTCCAGGTGATGTTTAGTGAGCAACACAAAATCGTGCAGCAATCCTGTTACTCTTGTTTTACCGGATCGAGTTGAATTACACACCCGCAATCTGATGTCTTTTCCTGTTTTTTTCTGCAACGGAAAGCAAATCTTTCATTTTATTGCTCTGTCAGAAAGTAGCGTTCTGACCAAAAATGCCCGTCTCCCGGCAGGATACCATCAGTAGTGTTGACGGCTAGTAATGGCGGCTGTCATCGCCTGACTGTTTCCGTGTTTGAGGAAACAATTATCTCAATCCTCCGCCCTCCATGCATGAAGTGCTGGGCCCAGAGAGGCCTCAGCGGTGATTCTTGACAGGTGACTCCGGGGCTTGGGCTGCTGGAGGCAGGTGAGTCCAGAGAAACCAAAGGGCGCTTCAGTCAGCCAGAGAGCACGTGGCGTCTTCCTCACCGAGGCACTACTGACCGTCACTGCACCTGGAAAGGGAGTCTTGCAGATGGCAGCCTTATCGGATTTGTTCACACGCTCTGTTAACCAGGGAGCAGATTTATCAAGTCGGTAGAAAGTTATGTAAAGTAACAGACTGCAGAACAAAGTTCTGATAAAGTATTTATTTTCCAATGCACAATTTTTTATTTATTTTTGCGCCTGATAGATGCCCTAAAAGTCATTCAAATAGCGATTTCCGCTGCTTTGCATTACTTTGTGTCACTTTGCGTCGAGGAGACATCCCATGTCTGGGCCTGCTCATACTACCAGCCATAGATTTTGACGCAAAGCCCAATCTACTACAATTGGTAGACAGGACTTTATGCCTATAATAACGCCTCCTTGAGGCAGGTGTTATCAAGGAGAAATGTTTTAACACATTGCATGTGTGCTGGCTGTACAGCGCACATCCAATCTGTGAAATTTTTTTAAAGTTAGTCTACGATAGCGTTTTAGTACAAAACCTATGCTAAACATCACGCACACACCTTTACACTGTGCTGCAAAGATAAGTGTGCGGTGCTAGGTAGCCTGTTAGTGCACCAGCGCTGGGGAAGAGAGCAGAAGCGCTATACCTTAGTAGATGTGGCTCTGGAATACCCTATCCCCGTAGAACTCCAAAGCACAGCAACTCTGATTGCTACGTTGCACTATAATTTAGTAAAAGTACCCTGAAATATGCAGACTAGCAAGCATTATGGTATCTGCAGACGGATTCACTTAGTGTGCAGTGGCAAAAACGTATGTACGAGTCCTTCAGTTAATGCGACGTGGGAAGATATAGGTATTGCTCCGTAGGTCATTCATGCCGTGAAACTATAACAGAGGGCTTTCATTAAGGTTATGGCAATCTTACAGGCCAACAGAGATATTACCCAGGTTGCAGGAGGGAACGAACGACTGATGGCACAGTCCTTCTCAGGAAGCACAACCAGAATGTGGAATTCATTACCTCCAAATCTGCGCACAACTACCTCGCTAACAACTTTCAAAATGGACCTGAAAGCCCTTCTCTTCCAATGGTATTTCAGCTAAAGCTATGTAGTCAACTCTTGGCACAGACCTCTATACTATCACAACCTTTGGAAGGCTGCACACTACTTCAACCTGTTTACGGACATACATACCTTTTGTTCACTCTGGATACTACCTCAACCTTCTTAAGGGTTTTGTACATTCTGTTTAATGTAATGATCTGCCAACTGAACTTTAAACCTTGTGTTTACTTATAGCTCTATTGTCTATCTTAAACCATCTGTAACTTTGATGTAATGAAACATTTCTCCTGTAAAGCGCTTTAGCACCTTTGAGTAATGTCTGTGCTATATAAATGTGCATAAATAAATAAATACATAAATAAATATTACTGCCAGCAAAACTCTCCTTGAGGTTATGTAGGTATTACATGTATGTGACTTTCATGCTAGGAAGGTTACGAAGCTTCTACAGATTTATGCATCAGGCAGCAAAGTTCTCCATCGGGTTACTTAGACCTTACATGTGCTGGCCTTCACTGCAGAGCTAACATTCATGTTACAGAGCAGACTACTGGGTGCAGAGCTATGCCTCACCTCAGTGAGATCCTGCAAAGCTATCGCTCATGTAACACAGAACATACAGACAAAGGCATAGGAAAGTAATCCTTTCCCTCGTGGTACTCAGTTCTCACATATCATATCATATCATATATATCACAGAATTTGTAGAGCGCACTACTTACCCGCGAGGGTCTCAAGGCGCTGGGGAGAAAAAAGGGGGGGGGGTGCTGCTACTGGTCGAACAACCAGGTCTTGAGTAGCCTCCTGAAGGTCAGCAGGTCTTGGGTCTGTCGTAGGCTTAGTGGAAGGGTGTTCCAGGTCTTGGCGGCGAGGTGGGAGAAGGATCTGCCGCCGGTGGTAGTTCTTCGAATGCGAGGGACGGTGGCGAGGGAGAGGTCGGTGGAGCGGAGCTGGCGGTTGGGGACGTAGAAGAGGAGTCGTCTGTTGAGGTAGGCTGGGCCAGTCTTGTGGAGTGCCTTGTGTGCGTGGATGAGGAGTTTGAAGGAGATTCTCCTGTCGACGGGGAGCCAGTGCAGGTTCCTCAGGTGGGGGGTGATGTGGCTGTGGCGTGGTACATCGAGGATCAGGCGGCGGAGGCGTTTTGTATGCGTTGCAGTCGCTTGATGAGCTTGGCCGGGGCTCCCGCGTAGAGGGCGTTCCCATAGTCAAGTCTGCTACTGACGAGGGCCTGGGTGACTGTTCTTCTTGTATCTGTCGGGATCCACTTGTAGATCTTGCGAAGCATGCGGAGGGTGTTGAAGCAGGAGGATAGGTTGTGAAGAGATGCATAATCCAGCAGGCCACAAGTGCTCCACAAGGCCAGAATCTCATAAATAATACTATTCCTTTTTTACTGGTATTTTACAGGAACAGATACCCGGCAGTGAAGCTGATCTCAAGCTACATATATTATATAGGTCTCAACTTGTAACAGAGCCATCCTTATGCTTGGTAACCTGGAAAAATATTTACCCCAAGGAGATGTATGTTTCTAATGTCTGTCTCAACATTGAGTTGTGGAACACCATTCTGGACATTCTGGACGGTATTCTATAATCAAGAGGGGGAGGAAGAAGCTCTGATCCATTCAGCTTCCTGTCGAAGGTAAACAATCAAAGGGGGAATGGATCACTTGTACCTGTAATACCAGGGTCAGGTGTGGTAACCAACTTAAAAATCCCTCATTCACGTACAGGAGTGTAAAAGCGGTATATCTTGATTCTCCGCTTCTCTAGGAGCGTGAAAGCATCATCATTGGGTCTTTTTGATAAAATGCTTTCCTCCACCTGGAGGTTGAACCACTGGTTTTGACAGTAGTGATCAGAAATGAGGTAAAAAAGTGAGATGAACAGAAAAGCAAAAGTGAGCTAAAATTGCTTAACTCTCCATACTAAACAAACTTTATTCAGAAGGAGAGGTGGCAAGATTAAAAAATATGGTGGTGTGTATATAGAAATGTTACTGTTCTATAGCACCGTGTAGTTCATGTGAAGGTCAAAGGTCGACATATTTCAGCCCCTTCTATTGCCCGGGAGGGGTTGTAGGGCTTTCTTCAGGACCTAAGTGAAAGTACTAGGTTGCTAATATTGTAAGCACCCTTAAAAAGGTAGGTACTTGACTCAGCCTTCTTCTTAGTCACAGGTCAGTGGTACCTGTAACTGGAGTAAACACAAATTACACAAACTTTCAAAAAACACAATATGCAGTTAGTAAATAGAAACAGGAAAGTAGTGTAATACCAGGTGAGTTGGCGAGGTAAACATCCTTGACACAATCAAGAAATGACTAGTGAGAAGGTGCAGTGCAGTCACAAGGACGACGAGAAAATACAGTAGTACTGGTAACAGAGTCTTAATTGTAGTTGTAGCACATGGTAGGTAATACTAACACACAGAGAGTGAATGCATCTGTTTACAACACTTCGCTCCTGACTAACTCTAAACTTATGCGCGTGGTCATTGCTGCAAAGGGGTGCTGTGCGCTAATCAGAATGCCTGAGGCCCGTGTGGGGCAGTGGAAACAGGTTCGTGCTAGCGCCATGAATTCCAGTGCCGGTAGATACTTCCGCTAAAGACATGCTCAGGGATTAATAGAGCGAATGTTGGTTCAAAAGGATAATGGTGCCAGTAAATGTGCCCATTAAAACTGAGCGCGTGGTAATTGCTGCCGTGTTTCTAGAAGGGCTTGTCAGAAGGACCTAATGGCCCGTGTTATATCATAAACAACAAGCATTGGCATAGCTAATAGGTTTCGCCTTTGGGACCTTATAATTTTTTAGTTGTGCTTTACATTATCGTGGGTGAAAGCTAACATATTTATTAGGCATATTAGTGGGTGAGACAAGCCAGTAAAAGGTAGGGCTGTGGCAGAGTCACTAACGTATTTGGAGACGTATAGCACGGTCCGTGGTGCGCGAGACAAGCCAGTAAAAGGTAGGGCTGGGGCAGAGTCACTAACGTATTTGGAGACGTATAGCGCGGTGCGTGAAACAAGCCAGTAAAAGGTAGGGCTGGGGCAGAATCACTAACGTATTTGGAGACGTATAGCACGGTGCGTGAGACAAGCCAGTAAAAGGTAGGGCTGGGCAGCGTGACTAATGTATTTGGAGAAAAATTTGTTTTAACTTTATTTCCCCAAGAAATTCCGCCTGCTTTCTCTAGAATCAATCGTTGCTGGAGACATGTATAAGAATTATCAGATGCGTTGATTTGTCTAGGATCACACAATGTAGCCAAGGGGGAAGAGCGGTTTTCAAACTCTGGTGCCAGTGCACTGTATTTGTGACGACCACAAGCGTGAGCTTAAGGATGGTGACAGCACTCATTTAACACCATATCATGTATCCCTTACCATGCCACCTGGGCCAAAAGCCACTTTCCTCTAAACTGGGTCTCTATTGATGCGATGTTCTATAACGTCATCATGAGGCCGAAGGTCATGAGATGATCTGTTCCACTGATGTCATTATTAGTCTAAACAGTACTCTTAAAAACTGAAAAATCATACCTTTGTGGTCATAGAAAGTTTCCCAATATGGATGATAACAAAGCAAAAGTTATTAAAGCAATTTCTTAATTAACTAGTTTTTCATCATTGTTCAACAGGTATGGCCGGAAGCAAGGAGATTGGTGCAGATATAAATAACTTTTGGGGGGGGTGGGAAAGGGTCGTAGGTCTGATGGGGCAGTTTTCTCTCTAGGGCCGGTACTATGTTGTTGCAATAAATATGTGTACAGCAGAGGACTGAAAAGCCTTTTTTGTATGTGAGTAGTACGGACTTTGTCAATTAGTCGTAACCCTCAGACAGTCCAAAGAAGAACAAACACTATTAACAAATAACAGTTACACCAATCATGAAGCCCAGAAAGACACAATATTTAAGTTGTGCTGGAAAGACAGCTTCTTTGTTGTTAAGAACGCCCGGGTTGCTTAACAACACGTTCTGTGAACTTGTATTAGGCAGTAATGTAAGTGCACACAGGCTTCCCGTCAGCATTCTTGTACACTCAGCGGCTCTGCACCTTCCCCTGGAGCACCCACTTCATTCCGGAGAATGCGTACAGCAAAATCTGAGTCCCATCCCAGCCGCGTAAATAGACTCCCTTTCAAATCACGTCTCACACAGAAAGCGAAACCACAACGAACAATACGTAATCCTAACCGGCGCGCATTACCCGACATTCCCAATCTCACGAGTGAGGCACTAAACAAGGTGTGTAGGGGGTGGGAGGGGAAATGGGGGGGCAGACGGAGCGAGATTTGGGTCAGCTGCCCAGGACAATTGTTCTTGCAAAAATACTCATTTGAGGATTCCAGCAGTCTGCGTGCCACCCCCACCGCTACCCGCAAGCTGTATTTGCAACAGAGCCGGTTATCTCATTACGTCTAGTTCACAAGGTGCCCCCTCACTCCCAGATGAGGGCGAGGCGGCTCTCTCTAACTAGGCTTCTTGTTCTTCAACTATGAGGCAGAGCATTATTCAGCAAGCGCAAGTCCCGAGGGGAAGGCGGGTGATGCAAGCCTCCTGGACTCTGAACATGTTGAAACTTAACATTTAAACAAACTCGCGTCACATGACGGCCCGATTAACACGGCGACATTAGCCAGGCTGGGCCGATAGGGCTTGGTTCCCTTCACACATTCGCCGCGTGCGCCAACTGTTGGCAAATACAGAGCACAAAATGACCATATATGGGCAAGGCAAGCGAGGGCTTGCACGCGGACGGCACTGGCACAACCCGCACCTGGTTCGCAAAGCAGACTCTGCAGCCTGTGAGTCGACGGCACACACACACACAGCCGTGATACCACAGGTGTTGGTGGTTGAGTTGTGCTACGCTGTATATTACACACATCCAGCTATGCTCTGTATTCGTTACACGAGGAAAGCGGATGCCTGAAAGACAGCAGAGCGCGAAAGGGCGAAGCCATGACCCACTTCTTCAGAGCAGAACTCAACCACGCGCACAGATCAAGTATTGTCAATAAACTAATTCATAGTGATGTGTGGTAGCCACAAAGCTGCAACTAAGCGAGGAAATTAATGGCGGCTCTAATCATCAACCAGTGGTGTGCGCGCACCACAGAGGAGCGGGGGGCGAGGGAGCCTGTCGTCTGTGCCGCGCGCTGATACGCGTCCTAGACACGGACGGGAATGGGCGGAGCAAAGGCGGGACATGCGCCCGCCTTTGCCCAATTGCGTGGCGTTTTTGAAAAAAAACGCACGCTACAGCCAATGACAGGCTTCAGAAAGCTAACCACATGCACGAGCGTGTGGTTAGCTTTCTAAAGCCCATACAAGAGGTCTCGCGCTGCGCGAGCAGTGCTACGCACTGCAACGCTAGGCGCGAGACCTAAAAAGCGGGGGCTGTGCTTAATGCGCTCGTTAGAAGTCTACGAAAGGCCGTAAATTAGATTCGGATGCCCGTGTTACTACAGGCATCAATGGTGGACTTGTTAGTATATAACGCAGCGGTTGCATACCTTTAAATGCCAAAGTATGGCCTCCTCGGGGGGACCGGCGGGCTCGTTGACCTGCAGGCCGAGGGAAATAAACAGTAAGACACGGAGGAGGAGATGCTCCGTCTGGCGAGATGTGGAGTGTCAGAGGCGCTTACCTGTGCTGTAGGTCCTTGCGCTTGTGCTCGCTCCTGTGACGGTGCCCCGGTGACGCGGGCCAGTCGCGGGAGGATTTTAAAGCCGGTAGTGTGCATAGTAGAGAGACTTAGAGTAAGTCACTCTTGAGAAATACCTAAATGTATTAGGAAATCATTTTAGCCAGTATTTAGTCTGTATTCCTATATTTAGGATATTAAACACTGCCAGATGTAAAAAGCAGAATGCAATACAAACGTTGTAATTAGGGGACGGTGATATGCATAGTAGATAGACTACATGTCTGTCATTATTTTGAAATATTTACGAAAGCATTTCTAGCCGGTATTGGCCATTAAATGCACATTATGTAAACGCAAGTGTAGGGAAATTTTTTATTATTTTATGCAAGGCAAGCATCAGTGCCAGTGAGGTATTCACAGGCATACCCAACGGGTGTCGGGTGAAGAAAGACTGATGTTAGTGTCGCCTGGGTAAATACATTATAGGAAAAAAACTTTACAAAAATAATGTGTCGAGTAGAGGGAAATAATACTTTACAAAAATAATGTGTCAAATAGAGGGAAGGGTGTAGAAACATTAGTGAACACCGCATACCGGTCTTAAACAGTATTTGTTTTGACTCTATGAAAGTGTCTCTGTTCATGTAACGTTACTGGGTACTCTCAGAAGGCAGTTCTTGAGACTCACTGTGCGAATGTGTGCCAGGGAATAACGTCGTTCAGGCCTGTTAAGTGTGTCTTGAGGCGATGCACCCAGCGTTGCTCCTTTTCGTACAGGACCCGTTCTGCGTTATGGTTTTTGATCAGTAATGTTTCCAGAATGACCCATTGGAGCTCGTCAATTGTATGTTTTGACTCAATGAAGTAGTTGCTCATCTTGGTTGTGACTTTCTTGCATGTTATATTACTCCTGTGCTCGCAGATCCTCTGTTTGATTTTGCGACAGGTCATTCCAATGTACCTCAGACCACAGGGGCAAGTAATCATGTAGATTACATGTGTTGTATTACAGTTAGTGTGGTACCGGATTGTCCAGGTCAGAGTTGGTGTTAGTTCTATGGACTTCATTGGTCTAGTGAGTTTGCATACCGAGCAAGAGCCACATGGGTAGTGGCCTGTTATAGGGGTCATGTTCCAGGCTGCGGTGATTGTCTCTCTTCTTGGTAATGGTATCTGCGGTCGTGTGTGAACTAGAATGTCTTTAATATTCACATGAACTACACGGTGCTATAGAACAGTAACATTTCTATATACGCACCACCATATTTTTTAATCTTGCCACCTCTCCTTCTGAATAAAGTTTGTTTAGTATGGAGAGTTAAACAATTTTAGCTCACTTTTGCTTTTCTGTTCACCTCACTTTTTTACCTCATTTCTGATCACTACTGTCAAAATCAGTGGTTCAACCTCCAGTTGGAGGAAAGCATTTTATCAAAAAGACCCAATGATGATGCTTTCATGCTCCCAGAGAAGCGGAGAATCAAGATACACCGCTTTTACGCTCCTGTACGTGAATGAGGGTTTTTTAAGTTGGTTACCACACCTGACCCTGGTATCACAGGTACAAGTGATCCATTCCCCCTTTGATTGTTTACCTTCGACAGGAAGCTGAATGGATCAGTGCTTCTTCCTCCCCCTCTTGATTATACAATATTGAAGCAGCGTGCAGCTGTGGGAGCCCTTTCCTAAATTGATACTGTGACCTCGCCGCGAGCAAGTATCCCGGCTGAAGAACTTTCTACGCCACCGACTTGGAACAGGCATAGAAGAAATAAACCCAACCCCAGAGAGGATGGCAGTAAACCAAGGACTCAGTTACACTGACGACGAGATTAGTGCGATTCTATCAGCACCTTCACTATTACAAGAAAACGAACTGACACAAACTCTGTCACAAACAAATGAATGGGACGAGCTATTGGAGACAAATAAAGAGCAAGGGAGAACAGCCATACATGGCCTGATAATGATGGAATATCTTCGTGCGAATGCAGCACCCAGAGGATTATGGGTTCATAACGCTCCACGAATCTTTTGACAAGATATAGTGTTTCGGAAAGATTGGTCGGCGATCTCTTGGAAGTGCACCAGAGACTATTTGGTCTTGATTATTAAGACAGGAACCAGACTCTCTGAGGCCCTAGCCATAAAAATCCAAATTAGCGAAGCTAAACTGAAAACAACGGTACAGATTTCGGTTTACAAGAAAAGACTAGAAGAGATCAACCGAGAGATGAACGAGACCAAGGAGTATATCACACAGAACAAAATCCAGAAGCTGGGAAAAGATCTCAAATGCTTTTCGCAAGAAAAAATGCATCCCTATACTAGAGATGATTATACAGCACCGGATCAACAGAGTGATAAAGAGACTTCAGGCGACAACTCATCAGACAACTCAGACTGGCGCGGCAAAGATACACCGCACCTACGACGTAACAGAGGCCAAAATAGACGCCAACAACGCCGGTGGCATAACACTTGGCGCATGCCTCAATTTGGGGATAACCCTCAACCTATGTTCCAACCATTTGTGCCAAATTTCCAAGGATGGATGAACCCTTACTTGCAAGGCCCGCCAACAATGGGGTGAATGATGGGACCCCAGCAAACACAAAGACCCCCTTTTTTAGGGAGAGCCCGGAACAACTACAGAGGAAGGAGAAAAGGAGTCTCTTGGACAGAGCAGGAGCGACAAGTATTGACCCGCAGTATGTCCAAGGAAAGACCAGGACCGAGCACAACAACACGTTAGTATTCAACCTGACAGACCATACCCTAACAGAAGACCAACTTAAAGTCCTAAACAAAGGGCTAGAATTCGTTTCTACACCACCTTTGGTTACCTTCAAGCTGAAGTGCGAACTGGCAGAATTCTGCAGAAAGATCAAACTAAAAGCGTTCTTTGCGATTAAGGAGGATCAGCCCAATGACAACGGGACCAATTTATGAAATAAATCTACCTTCAATCCTCCGAATCATCTTGTACCAGTTGAAATACAAGCGTTCGAACAAGCCATGCTTAAGGAGGCCGAAGAAGTTCAACATACAGTGAAAAAAACGTTCGTGTACCTTACAAGACGTGAACAGAAAGCTCTAGAAGAACTACGCCAACATGAAGACCTGGTCATCAAACCAGCAGATAAGGGAGGTGGGATTGTGATACTAACTAAGGAAGGATACAACAGACAGTGTGTGGATCTTCTGTCAGACACCAAGTTCTACGAAATACTTCATAGAGACCCCACAGAAAGATTGAGAAATACCATAGAACTAATGGCAGATGAGGCGGAAATGAATTCCTGGATTTCGAAAAATGAAGCTGACTCTCAAAACCAAATCACCCAGAGTACTATACTTTTACTCTTTACCCAAGGTGCATAAGAACAGGGTGCCACCACCAGGATGACCGATAGTCTCAGGCATCGGTTCAGTACTAGAGCCCCTCTCCCAATTTGCAGACTATTTTTTAAAACCCCTGGTGCAAAGGACTCCGACTTATCTAAAGGACACACAAGACTTACTAAATCTATTGAAAGACCAACCATACCAAGAGGACTCGATGTGCCTTGTAGGCCTCGACATAGAAAGTTTATATACTAGCCTTGCACAAGAAAAAACCTTGGAGACCATTGAAGATATATTGTTCTCACAGGAATGGGGACACAGAACACCCAGGCACTTTGTACTAGAATGCTGCCGTCTGGCCCTGACAGAAAACGTTTTTGAGTATGACGGAAGTCTTTATCTACAATGCCACGGGACTTCCATGGGTAGCGCTTTTGCTCCTAGTGTGGCAGGATTGTACGTGAGGAATTTAGAAAAAGCCCATATTCTAAATGACAACAATCCATTCAGCCCCAAGATCCTGTTCTGGAGGCGTTATATAGACGACATCATTATGATATGGAATGATACCGCAGACAACCTACCGGACTTCCATGAGTGGATCAACACGAGGGATGAGTTCTTGAAGTTCACTTATACAGCAGACAACCGAAAACTAGACTTCTTAGACATCACAATCTATGTGAAGGATAATACCTTAAACACCAAGACGTACTACAAACCGACGTCCAAGAACAGTTTGTTATCTTACAAGAGCTTCCACCCACGAACCCTCAGAGACAACCTGCCTTACAGCCAATTCTTACGAATTAGGAGAAACTGCAGCCTACTCGAGGACTACAAAGATCAAGCTACTGATCTTTCCCAAAACCTGAAAGATAGGGATTACCCTCCTAGAACCATACGAAAGTGTCAGAAAAGGGCAAGGAATCAGCCCAGAGAGAATTTACTAGAAACTACACCTAAGACCACAACTGACATCCTTACATGTGTAACCACTTACAGTATAGCGTCTAACGCAGTCAAAAAAATTGTGAACAAGAATTGGAGAATTCTCACTTCAGGATCCTACAACTGGCCTAAACCCAGATTTGCGAACAGGAGGACCAAGAATATTAAAGACATTCTAGTTCACGCATGACCGCAGATACCATTACCAAGAAGAGAGACAATCACTGCAGCCTGGAACATGACCCCTATAACAGGCCACTACCCATGTGGCTCTTGCTCGGTATGCAAACTCACTAGACCAATGAAGTCCATATAACTAACACCAACTCTGACCTGGACAATCCGGTACCACACTAACTGTAATCTACATGATTACTTGCCCCTGTGGTCTGAGGTATATTGGAATGACCTGTCGCAAAATCAAACAGAGGATCTGCGAGCACAGGAGTAATATAATATGCAAGAAAGTCACAACCAAGATGAGCAACCACTTCATTGAGTCAAAACATACAATTGAAGAGCTCCAATGGGTCATTCTGGAAACATTACTGATCAAAAACCATAACGCAGAACGGGTCCTGTACGAAAAGGAGCAACGCTGGGTGCATCGCCTCAAGACACACTTAACAGGCCTGAACGACGTAATTCCCTGGCACACATTCGCACAGTGAGTCTCAAGCACTGCCTTCTGAGAGTACCCAGTAACGTTACATGAGCAGAGACACTATCATAGAGTCAAAACAAATACTGTTTAAGACCGGTATGCGGTGTTCACTAATGTTTCTACACCCGTCCCTCTATTTGACACATTATTTTTGTAAAGTATTATTTCCCTCTACTCGACACATTATTTTTGTAAAGTATTTTTCCTATAATGTATTTACCCAGGCGACACTAACATCAGTCTTTCTTCACCCGACACCCGTTGGGTATGCCCGTGAATACCTCACTGGCACTGATGCTTGCCTTGCATAAAATAATAAAAATTTCCCTACACTTGCATTTACATAATATGCATTTAATGGCCAATACCGGCTAGAAATGCTTTCGTAAATATTTCAAAATAATGACAGACATGTAGTCTATCTACTATGCATATCACCGTCCCCTAATTACAACGTTTGTATCGCATTCTGCTTTTTACATCTGGCAGTGTTTAATATCCTAAATATAGGAATACAGACTATATACTGGCTAAAATGATTTCTTAATACATTTAGGTATTACTCAAGAGTGACTTACTCTAAGTCTCTCTACTAAGCACACTACCGGCTTTAAAATCCTCCCGCGACGGGCCCGCGTCATCGGGGCACAGTCACAGGAGCGAGCACAAGCGAGAGGACCTACAGCACAGGTAAGCGCCTCTGACACTCCACGTCTCGCCAGACGGAGCATCTTCTCCCCGTTGTCTTACTGTTTATTTCCCTCGGCCTGCAGGTCAACAAGCCCACCGGTCCCCACGAGGAGGCCATACTTTGGCATTTAAAAGGTATGCAACCGCTGCGCTATATACTAACAAGTCCACCATTGATGCCCGTAGTAACGCGGGCACCCAAATCTAATTTACGGCCTTTTGTAGACTTCTAACCAGCGCATTAAGCACAGCCCCCGCTTTTTGTTTATGATATTTCACAGGCCATTAGGTCCTTCTGACAAGCCCTTCTAGAAACATGGCAGCAATTACCACGCGCTCAGTTTTAACGGGCACATTTACTGGCACCATTATCCTTTTGAACCAACATTCGCTCTATTAATCCCTGAGCATGTCTTTAGCGGACGTATCTACCGGCACTGGAATTCATGGCGCTAGCACGAACCTGTTTCCACTGCCCCACACGGGCCTCAGGCATTCTGATTAGCGCACAGCACCCCTTTGCAGCAATGACCACGCGCATAAGTTTAGAGTTAGTCAGGAGCGAAGTGTTGTAAACAGACGCATTCGCTCTCTGTGTGTTAGTATTACCTACCATGTGCTACAACTACAATTAAGACTCTGTTACCAGTACTACTGTATTTTCTCGTCGTCCTTGTGATTGCACTGCACCTTCTCACTAGTCATTTCTTGATTGTGTCAAGGATGTTTACCTCGCCCACTCACCTGGTATTACACTATTTTCCTGTTTCTATTTACTAATTTCATATTGTGTTTTTTGAAAGTTTGTGTAATTTGTGTTTACTCCAGTTACAGGTACCACTGACCTGTGACTAAGAAGAAGGGTGAGTCAAGTACCTACCTTTTTAAGGGTGCTTACAATATTAGCAACCCAGTACTTTCACTTAGGTCCTGAAGAAAGCCCTACGACCCCTCCTGGGCAATAGAAGGGGCTGAAACATGTCGACCTTTGACCTTCACATGAACTACACGATGCTATAGAACAGTAACATTTCTATATACGCACCACCATATTTTTTAATCTTTCCACCTCTCCTTCTGAATAAAGTTTGTCTAGTATGGAGAGTTAAGCAGTTTTAGCTCATTCTGGACGGTAGCCTTTTAAGGTCAACAACGCATATCACAGTGCACCTGATTCCTTCCTAAAGCATATCAGGACTTAACAGCTCAAGAGAAAGAAGCATGTACCTATTCCATTTTATGTAGGTTTTAGGAGAAGTAGGCAAATTTGGTATTGTCAACTTTCAGCTGTTTTATAAAGGAGATCAACTAATGAGAAAGTCAATTACAGAGTCTTGACAGGGATGGAGTTCACATGGTACACTGCGATAATGTTCCTACAGGACATGGCCTTTGAGTTGAGGAATTTTGAAACATCACCAATAGAGAGTGTGTTGAAATGAGTAACCTGAATGGATTGCAGGGTGTTACAAGGCGCATTGTCATCTTAAGGTCTCTGGGGCCCCCCAGGCAACACATATTATGGAGGCCCCTGTTGGGTGCAACTTTGAATTTTATTGCCCATTTTCTGCTAATCCAAGCCCTATGTGCCTAAAAATATTGAAATATTTGTTAAAGGTTAAGATACAGAAATACACAGAAGTTAGCTAGAAAGAAAGTTCAATGTTAAAGGGGCCCCTTGGAAGGTGGGGGCTCTGGGCAATTGCCCACTTTGGCCATGCCTTAAAATGTCTCTGACAAGGCTCGGGTATTGCTTGTTTCTTCCATGTTGCTGATGTAAACTCTGATTTTGTCAATCTTCCCACAGAAAATTCTGATAGCTGTGCTGTGCATTTTTCAGTGAAGTGTTCAAAAGTGGTTGACACATTTGTTGGAGGCTTTCAACATGCTCCTGGTTCTGTGGGTGCCTTCTATGATGTTAGTAGTATGCTGCATCAGCTTTCATGATAAGCTTCCTGTTAAGTGCATAGAAGGTCTTCAGGAGTTAAAGGTCTTTTCTTGCAGTTGTCTTTCAAACTCCGTTTTCTCTTCTACCGGTCTAAGTGTTGCAGGCCATGGCATGTGCAATTTGGCATGAATGTGGAAATTAAGCCCAGCAAGGTTGGACTGTGACAGAAAATAGGTCCAGGCACCAAAATAAAAGTGCCCCCTTAGCAAATCAGATTGTTAAAATTGTGGCCCACATTTGCAATCAGGAGAGTTTTGAAAGTGTAAAGACACGCTGTATGTGTGTTTTGCAAGGTATTTGTGACTGCATGCATTTGTGCTTGCTGCAGGCAATGTTAGAGGTAATATCAGGGAAATCAACAGTAAAGACTGCTACCGACCACAATACTGGCCCACAAACAGTCAAAAACAGCCAACACACTGACCTGTCAGCCAGCCCTTCGGGCACTGGCAGATTGCTCTATAGGTCAGTCTGACCCTGAGTCCAGGATGTTGCTTTCAGTGTTTCATATCAGACTCCAGCAGGCTGAGGAAGCTTCCTTCCAATTCTTGGTAGTTTGAAATCACAGATTAAGATTTTGGTTGATGCTTGAACTGGGTTCAGACGGTGGGCATTTCAGAAGGAGGTTGCTCCTCTGGACTGCTGACAGTGTGAAGTGGCAGAACTGAAGTGTGAAGGAACTGAAAGACAGATGCTTCTGAGCATACAGAGCATGACGATCTATTGATCAGTTGGATGGCTTCTCCTGTTATGTTAGGTAGATTAGCCGAATGCTGTGGTCTTGAGAGACAAGGAGATCACAGACGCGTGTGCAATTAGAAGAGAACCATATTTCTGTGAAAAAAGATGTCATTCATATTGTGTGTGGTGCCTGCTAAACTTCAATATGGGTGTTGGTAAACAAGAAATGCAGTGTATGCCAAGTGTTTCATGTTGTGTGGGATGTTAATAAGATTGCATGACTTAGCAGAGTGTGAGCAGTGGTGTATGGAGGTGCAGAAAAGATACCCAAGATCCTTTACACTATGAGTGCTAAGAGGTGATGTGTGGTCTAGGGTGATGGAGCCACAAGACCTAGCTCTTTGTCCTGTGCTGGCCACAGCATGTCCAAACATTTGAGGCCTCTACTTTTGTCTCCTGTCTGCTGCGGCCTGTACAAGGGCCCCAAGACCAGATGGATTTGATGAGATTTGGAGCAGACTCACTAATGAGAACCTGGTTGGCTCGTGGTGCTGTGGGTGGAGTTCATATAACTTACCTCCTTCAGATTTCTGTAGACCCCTTTGTGATCCAGAGGGTCAGGAGAGTGGGGCTTGAAGCAGGCCAGGTGATGGAAACAGGCTCTTAATTGTTTCATAATATGGTGTGTACGAGTTCACATGACCTTCCCTCTGCTCATTTCTTCTGATTCCTTCTGCTCCTTGATCCACCAAACCTATATGTAGCCTCCTTGGAAGACACCTTACCATCCTGATATTGAAGAGCCTTCTCTATCTGCTAGTGATGTGTTTGGTTGTTAAGATAGTGATCCTTCTTAATGCAACAGGTTATGCAATGGATATATTTTGCCTATTTGGTATCAACTTACTATTAGCATGAAAGAAAACCACATTGGGTGTGAGCAAATGGAATCGGTGTTTCCTCTTACCGAGTATGCTACAGTTTTGATGAATGTGCAGCTTGCAATGCATATCCCATTCATGTATTGTTTTAACCTTATGTTGTCTCTGCTATGTGCAGATAGTGTCCTCCTTGCGGATAGCTGGAGGTGTGATGATTCTTCTTCATGGTTGTGGCGTATAACAGTCAGCTGCATTTTGTCTAAAGGTCCCACTCCTTCCAACCACTCCAATTGTATAGAGTGAAGAATGCACACTGGGGGGCATATTTATCATTGTTGTTGTGTCACCCTTGCGCCTGCAAAGGGCCATCAGGGTGAAGCAACAACAAAGTCAGATTTATCAAGCCATGCAAGTCCACCTTGTGTGGCCCTGAATGGTTGATAAATTCCGAATAAAACAACGCAAATCGCTGCCTTACGTTACTCTGCCCCACGGACGCTTTCCATGGGTGGAGTGTGGGTGTCCCCAAGCATCCACCCATAGATTTTGACCCATTTCCAGGTTTCCCTTTGGTGGTAGACTTAGGAATGCATCAAAATGCTATGCCTCCCCAGGTGAGGCGTAACAAGGAGAAATATCTTTATTTCTCCCCGTAATCTCTTCTTTTTTTTTTTTTTTTGGTTTTGAAAAGAACTTTATTAAAGAATAAAGGTCATATCCACAGCATTCCGCCTACATCCCCAGCAGGGCCGGCAGTGCAAATTATCAAGACAATAACTCTTAAGACTGAGTAAGGGAAATACACAGCAAGCCGCCTACAACCACTTTGGGCCGGCCGCGTTAAGGAGAGCTATGGATAGTAAGGCAATAAATGTGTGCAAGTACTGTGTAATAATCCTCGTCTATTGGATAGAAGCAGTCCTGCCATCTTACGCTAGCTGTACTCCACCTCTACAGGCGTAGTGTATAACTCACCAATCTACAGTTGCAACAGTACATGGGCCTTTGGATTTGCGGCCTATTTACGGCATGCGTGCTAAGTCAACCCATTAACAAAATAATAGAGGGCTGTCTCGGTTGCTATGCTGGAGAAGATGTTTGCACTTTGCACGTAGACTTTTCAGTCCCACCGCTGCAGGTAACTATTCGCATCATGTGCGAGAAGATGGTATGTGGGAGGCTGGACATGCTGGTTTGCTGGCGTTGCAAAGTAGCTTTGACCAAGAAGGAAGCAAATAAATTTATGAAGATGATAAAGAAAAGAAAGAAAGAGATAAGAGTAACCTGGGAGGCAGGTTAGGGGAAACATCTCTCTGGTCGGGTGGCGCGCAAAAGGGAGGAGCCCGGGGCATGCTGAGGCAGTCCGTAACAGGCCGGAGATTGGCTTTCTGGCGCAAAGTATCGGGAGAGCATGTGGAGTTTTCGTTTGCTTAGGCTGTGTCAGCTTCGTGGGCGACTCCTCTGAGAAGTATTGGATCATCAAAGAGTTGAAGGGCGCGAATCCGAGGGGGCACCAATCTAGCGTGCTCCAACCGGGTCAGGTACTGGACCAAGGGCTGCCAAGTGCGCTGAAATTTGGCATCTGTATGTGTCAGTCTATGGGAAAGGAGTTCCATCGCCATGACCTGCCAGAGTCTCGTAAACCACATGGTGGTGGGAGGAGTATAGGCCTTTTTCCAGTGAGACGCGATAACTTGCTTCGCGGCCGTAAGCATTTGAAATATCAAACGCCAGGCCATATGCGTCATTGCTTTAAGTGTGGTAGGGCGGAGGCCCAGAATGAGAACTCCCGGATCATTGGGGAGGGGGAACCCCACTATTACCCTAATGTGTTTCTGTATCTCCGACCAGTACGAAGTAATAAGTGGGCACTCCCACCAGATGTGAATGAATGAGCCCTGAGCCGTCGAGCAACGCCAGCAATTGGGGGTAACTCCAGGAAACATTCTCTGCAGTCTAAGAGGGGTGTAATACCAACGCGTCATAAGTTTATATGCCGATTCTTGTTGTAGCGTACTTTTAAGTATGCGTTGAATGTCCCGCCAGAGCTGTGCCCACCGGCCAGGAAGAATCTCATTCCCAACGTCCCTTTGCCACTGGCGTTGATAAGTGTGGGGTGAGACCGCTTGAGATTGTTGGAGGACCTTGTAGGTCCGAGAGATTAGTCCTCTAGACCCGTCAAATGCTCTAACCAAAAGTTCGAATGGTGTAAGCTGGCGCGTGGCGCCCTCCATATAGGATGGGGCCCGAAGCCAGTGGCGGATCTGAAAGTATTCTAACCGAGTGTTTACTGGGAGGTTGAAGTCTGCCCGACACTGTTCAAACGACTTGAAAACCCCTTTCTCGAAGAGTTGCTCAATGATGCGACACTCTCCTGTTTCCCACGTTCGAAAAGAGGGTATGCTAGAAGCTGGGGGAAAGTCTGCGTTAAGCGCCACTGGAGTGAGGGAGGAAGGGAATGTGGTAAGGCCTCGAGGTACCGCGATTCTATCCCATATTTCCAATACCGTGCGCGTGGGCGTGGCGATATAAGCACTGGGATGTCGAGCGCTTTTCTTCAGCCAAGCTAGATCCCACAACGGGCGCCAGGCCACCGCCCGGTCCATGTGGAACCAGTGTTTTTCACTGGCCCGCACCGACCACTCCGATATATGACGTAGATGCGATGCCCAGTAGTATGCCAGGAGATCTGGACATGCTAGGCCCCCACGATCGTGCAGTAGCATCAGGACTTTGGTGGAAAGACGCGGTCTTCCTCCTCCCCAAATGAAGGTAACTACTTCTCTTTGGAGCCCCAGGATATCTCTATGAGGGATTGGCGTCGGGATCGCTTGAAATATATATAGGACCTTTGAGAGTATGGACATTTTCACTGCGTTAAGGCGCCCCAGCCAAGAAAGGGGTAATGCTTTCCAACGGCGGAGATCCTCTCGCACGGTGGTTCTACATGCAGGCCAGTTGGCTTGTGTCCAAGTGTCAAGAGTAGCTGTGATATTGATCCCCAAATATCGGATGGACTTTGAGGCCCATTGGAAGGGGTTGACTGCCTGAAGTTCTTCTAGTTGCTGGGGGGAAAGAGTGAGGTTGAGTGCACGCGATTTTGGAAGATTGATCTTGAGACCCGATACCAACTCAAATTGGGAAACGATGTCCAAGAACGCCGGGAGGGAGGTCGCAGGCTCTGTGAGCGTCAAGAGTAGATCATCCACGAAGAGGGCAAGCTTATGGTCCACCCCACCCATGCGGACACCCCTAACATCCTCCGATCGTCGGATAGCAATCGCCAGGGGCTCCACGGCGAGCGCAAAGAGCAACGGAGATAGTGGACAACCCTGGCGAGTGCCCCTTCGGATGGAGAAAGGAGGAGTCAGGAGCCCATTCACCCGAATTCGCGCCTTTGGGTCTGTATACGGCGCCATGATGCGGGCTATCATAAGAGGTCCTAGTCCTACACGGCGGAGAACCTCCCGCAAGAAAGACCAGTCAACCCGGTCGAAGGCCTTCTCGGCGTCAAGGGAGAGTAAGAAGGCAGGCATGGCGTGGTGATGAACCTTTTGTACCAGATTGGCTACTCTCCGTAAGTTATCCGCTCCCTGACGTTCTTGTATGAAGCCCACTTGGTCGGGTTCAATTAAACTCGGGAGGAGAGGAGCCAAGCGTCGGGCTAGGATTTTAGTATAGAGCTTGGCGTCAACGTTTAGGAGAGATATCGGGCGGAACGATGCACATGCAATATGATCTTTCCCGGGCTTCGGGATGAGTACAATCTCTGCCTCAGCCATTGACGGGGTCACAGCTCCAGTTTCAGCGAATGAATTAAAAAGGCGCAACAAGGGTGCCTGAAGTTCTGGGAGAAAGAGGCGGTAAAAGGCCAGTGTCAGTCCGTCAGGGCCAGGTGATTTCCCCATCGGCATACTCTTTAGAGCGTTTAATAACTCCTCCGCTGTAATGCGCTCTTCTAGCTGATTCTGGTGGTAGGAGCCTAGAGATGTCCAGGGGTTAGAGTCCAGGAAGGGTTCTATCTGATCCACACAAGTGTCCCCAGCCTTATATAAGTCAGAAAAGAACCCAAAGAATTCCCGTTGCTTCGCACTTTCTGAGATAGCCCACCCTCCGCCCGGCAAGGCAATTTTGGCAATGTGATTACGGGATATCCGAAGGCGGAGGTGGCGTGCTAGCATGGAGCCCACCTTATTACCTCCTCCATAGAATTTCTGCTTTAAGGCGAGGAGGGAGTGTTCCGCCTTGTTCACTCGTAGGGCTTTAAGTTGTCCCCGAAGTGACGCAAGCTTTTTCCTCCCATGTAGAGAGGGTGCTGTGTGGGTTTGCCGCTCCAGTGTTTTAATGTCGCGACCGAGGTTGTCCTCTACCAATCGGGCCTCCCTTCGTCGGGTTATGGAAATAGAGGTGATGGTACCCCGGATCGTAGCTTTAAAGGCATCCCACAAGAGAGAAATCGGGGTTTCCGGGAGGTCATTATGAGTGAAATAAGAATGTATGGCTTGTTTTAGTTCATCTACGTCCACCGGATCGCGTAAGACTTGAGGAGGAAGGCGCCAACGTGGAGTGGAACCCGAAGGTCTGCCCATCCCCGCCAGGGTGATTTCCACATGGGCATGATCAGAAACCGATATGTCCGAAATCACCGCCGATTCCAAGGCTCTAGCAAGCGTTTGGGAAATAAAAAAGTAGTCGATGCGGGAGGAAGATCGGTGGACATGGGAATAAAAGGAGTAATCCCGCTTATCGGGCTCCCTGTATCGCCAAGCATCTACTAGGCCTAGGGCCTGTATGTCTTGCTTGAGCGTCGCGGACATGGCTCCGGTGCCTTGATACGAAGAAGCGGTGCGGTCCAAGCCAGGGTCCCACACTAAGTTAAAGTCACCCCCGATGATGGCGGGTCCGTCCTCCTGGGATAGGTGTGAACGTAGAAGATCGCGAAGAAAGACATCCTGTGTTTGATTAGGAGCGTAAACATTAAATAACGTTAGAGGGTTGCCCCGGGTTGAGAGTACCATCTTAAGATATCTACCTTCCCTGTCTCGCGTAGTACGGGTGATTTGTATTGGGGTGCCCGCTTTGAAAAGGATTGCGACCCCCGCTGTCTTAGTTTGTGCTGAGGCCCAAACCTGTGTAGGATATTTAGGGTGGGACATACGCGAGGTATCCGCAGGAAGGAGGTGGGTCTCCTGCAAGAAGATGATATCAGGGTCGCTTAAGAGGAGGTATCTCCAAATTTGTCTTCGCTTGTTCGGGGAGTTCAGGCACCGAACATTAAGGGTCAAACATTTAAGTTGTGCCATTGGTCAAGTAGGCTGGAGCACGCTCTGCCAGTAATTCACCTTCGCCTCCTGCCCGCATCCCAGATAAACTCCCCTCTGAGGATATGGATCTCGACGGGGAGCGGAAGAAATGCCTAAAGCCATGCCCTCTTAAGTGGACACCTGGCGCCCAAGCCTGTCTCAAATAGTCCGGCCAATGAACCATAATGAAGCCCCGTATGCAAGCCCCACTCCCCCAGGACCAGAGGGAATAGAAGAGGATAGGTTGAGAGGGGAAAAGAAAGAAGACATAAAGAATACAAAATAACCAGCAACATGATGGCCAACTGGGCCATAAAGAACCAATCCAGCCCTGGAGCGGCCCAATGGTGAGAACCAGGGCGGCTCTGAGGAAGTCACTCCTCATTTGGACTAAGGACATGGTGGGGGGGAACGTGGATCCAGGCAGGCGAGGTTTCTGCCGCCCCCCGTGGGTCCATCTGTTCATCCAGCTACGGTATTAGGGCGGGGAGCCTGTCAGAGTTTCCGCCCACATTATGTTGGTAGAGATAACACCCACAATGGAGAGCAAGGAGCGGGGAAGGCCGAAAACTTGTCTAGCGGCCTGAGGAGCACCCGGGCAGCCCGGTCCAGGGTCGCCCGCCCCCGAGAGGTTCGACCATGTCACGCCATCGGGAACGAAGTCCCCCGGCGCAAGCGGTCGACCGCATCCTAGGTTGCCTCTTGAGCTAGCGCCAAATGTGCAGGACAGGCCCACCCTGTCCGGGCTGAAAGAAAAAAAAAGGCTGTACATCGTATCCAATTGTGAATGGGTAACAATTTGTAGAGTCAGAGTTGTAGCCTGGTATAACTGGGGTATGGGACACATAGTAACAGGCACTAGTGTAGCCTGGCAGGCCTGACGTAATATAATAAACCCCTAAAGGTGATCTCAGTGCCAGATAGAGGCCTAAACTAGGCATGCTATCCAGTAGTGCAAAAAACTTGTTGGGAGTAAGCACTAAGCCGTGTCAGGGGGGAAGGCTCATGAAGGCACACTTTGCATGGGCTGCAGGTGAACATTGTAGGTGGAATAAGCTCGAACAACACTACTTATACCCTGAACAGCTGAAAGTTACCTACAGCCCCATCAGTTGTGTGCGGTCGTCATCTGCCAATTAGTGCGGGAGCATATAGCCCATATGGGTTACTGGTTTTAGGATGAGATCTATAAAGTGGCAGTATTGTGGCATGATAGGCCCTTCCCGGCAGATAGGGCACCTGTGGATACCCTCAGCAATGAATAGGATCACAAACGAGGTATGTTTACTAACAGCACGACGATGTGCAGACAATGGTCTTGGAAGAGCGCCAGCGAAAGAAAAAAAAAAAAAAAAAAAGCACACTTGCATAGACAATGCTAGACTATGAGGCAGGTATGGGGCATATGGCGAAGTCAAGCAATACCAAGAAGGCTCTTAATCAACCTAACCACGATACATAGCATCCCCCAAAATATAAAGTCCTGCAGCAGCGGACACACAACATGGTAGTACGTATCATAGTGGCCTACTGGTAGAGAAAGTCTCGCCGTCTCAAGTTAGGTGATACAGGAAAACCAGCCATGCAAAAATAGCTAGCGTGTCCACTTTCCGTCGTTGACTGTAGCATCATATGAGGTCTGTCCTGCCAAGAAAGGCAGGTTCAGTAAGGATGTCCCCCGTGGTCCTCAAAGCCCCCATAAGCAGCCTTCAGAGAAATTTCGGTGCACAATACATAGGCGCTTCATCCATTGCCCAGGACTTAAGTAGGATCGGATGGCCGCAAGTCAGGGGCAGGCTCTGTCCTCCAGTGAAGGGGTGCGTGTGTGGTCAGGAAATCCCCTCGGCAGGACGGGATATGCGGGTGGTGTAAGAGGACGCATGGCCAGGCCTCTTCTCCGATTGCATCTGGGGTTCTTCCAAAGCTTTCAGATGGCGGATGATGTCCTGCTTAGCTTGACTAGAGGCCGAGTGGGCCACAGATGATCCCGAGCCGTGACGTTGCACCTTGGACCATTCAGGGCGCAGAGATATCTGGGAGGCAGAGTCGGCAGGGGAGGGCGAGGGAGGCCGTGAGTCCCGTGAGAGGTGGAGCAACTGAAGTACCTCCCGCAATGAACGTATGGACCGTCGCCGTCCCTCCCATTGAAAGATTAAAGCGAAGGGATGCCCCCATTGATATTTGATATTGGACGCCTTCAGCTTGGCCGTCACTGGCCGGAAGTCCCGACGCCGGCGCAGAGTGATGGGCGAGAGGTCCTGAAAGATCTGAATAGTGTGGCCTCCATATTCCAGCTTTTCGGTCGCCCTGGAGGCCTTGAGGATTGCCTCTTTCTCCGCGTAGAAGTGGACTCTAGTCAGGATGTCGGGGACCAGGTTGGGGTTGCCTCGCGGGGGAGCTACTCGATGGGCCCGATCCAGCGTTGGGGGGAGGTATCATCATCACCTCGGATAGCGTGGAGGAGGTCCGCAACATAGGTGAGCATGTCTGCTCCTTCCGCCCCCCGCGGCACCCCCCGTATGCGGAGATTGTTCCGGCGACTCCGATTTTCTAAATCCTCCTGTTTGATCTGGAGCTCTACGTTCTGCTCTTCAAGTGCCTGAACCCTGCGGCGAAGATCTTCTAGGTCCTCAGTACGAGAGTCTATGGTGCGCTCCATATCGTCTACGCGATTACCGATTTCGGTGACATCTCGGCGTACGTCTTGTCAGGTAGGTTTTAACCTATGTCTTAAGGGAAGAGATCTCCGACTTTATCTCCTGCAGGAAAGTGGCCAAAACCGCCTGTGTGATAGTGCCTTGTTCGGGGTCCGCCAGGGCGGACTCCATTTCAGAAGCCTCCGGCGGAGGTGACTGGGTGCGCTTGTGCCACAGATCCTTGACCGAGGTATCCTTGGTGGCGGGGGTCGCTGCAGCCTTCCCCGTTCGAGGCCTGGTCATGCTGTTGGTGCCGGGCACAGTGCGGTCCTCGCCGGTGTCGCCGTGTAGCCCAGTACTGATCCCCTCACCAGCGCGCGGGCAGGCCTCAGGGGACCCTCAGGAGCGGCAGGCGGCCGATTAAAATCCGCTCAGTCTAGCTCCCCTCAGCAGATCTCCATAAAAATAGCACCCACGATCGGGCTCCGCTCAGACAGACAGGTTAGCTCGGGGGTTTCCCCCTAGAAGGCCCTCAGGATTACAAAGGGCCGCTCCCTCCACTAGCGCCGCCGCACTCCCAGACTCATCTCTCACGCCTGTTTCACGATATGATATCGTCGTAGGCCGTTGGTTGCATGCGCAGTAGGGCGACTATACAAGATGGGAGGCCACTCCAGGCCCCAGAGGCACAACTTTCTCCCCCACACTCGGGCTAGGCAGGGGACTCCAGCCCATGTAGGCCTCAGCTGCCCCCTTGCGCGTTATGTCCCGCTTTCTGAAGTAGCGCCACCTCCTCGTAGGTTGTCGGGGGAACAGGCCAGCATCCACCTCTTTGGGGCCTTCCTACGATCCCGGGGGCACTCCAGTCGCACCTCAGAGCAGTATCACCTCCTCCCCCGGGATCCGCACCCCCCTCACCTCACCTCCAGTGTATCCGGGGCACCTCCAGGGAAGTTGTATCTGCCCCGATTGACTGCTCTCAGGCCGCTCCACCAGTCTCACCAGGCCCCACAGGCAGTCGCCGCCCGCTGCAGGGGTCTCCTCAGCTCCCGATTGACTGACCTCAAGCCGCTCTGCCCATCACACCAGGCTCCACAGGCAGTCGCCGCCCGCTCCAGGGTCTCCCTCAGCTCCCGGGCTTCTGTCTCTAGGCACCCGGTCTCCGCTATCACCAGGCTCCGGTGTTCAGGGGAGCTGCATAGCCACCCAGCAAACACGGCACCTCTGCTCAGCAGGGCTTATAATGCGCCAGGCTCGGGGCACATCCTGCATCTACTGACGTCAGTCGGGCTCCCGGGCTCTGCCTCACCGCATCCACAAGATGGCGGGCCGGGCCTCCGCACTGACAGCCCGCCCGGTCCCCGGAGTCCAGCACCTTCTCGGCTCTCACACCGCTCAGCCGAGGGCCCCCCCGGCACGCCGCCCGGTCCCTCTCATCCGCCAGGCAGCGATCGCCCCGCAGTCTCGCCCTCCGGGCATCCGCTCTGATGTTCCG
This sequence comes from Calotriton arnoldi, assembly GCA_963921515.1. Taxonomy (NCBI): domain Eukaryota; kingdom Metazoa; phylum Chordata; class Amphibia; order Caudata; family Salamandridae; genus Calotriton; species Calotriton arnoldi. The sequence continues at coordinate 1,434,659 of CAWUFW010003001.1, read as the reverse complement.
TCAAAATGGCGGCTGGGTTCTCCGTAACCGCCTCCACTAGCAGGCGCGTACGAGCCAGAGGGCCCCCACCTCGGATCTGGAGCTGCAGCGGGTACTTGTTTAGAAGGGGGGGGACACCTCCTGTGCCCCCCGTGCCGAGGATCGCTCCCCAAACGCCTTAGATAGACCCCGGAGGACGGAGCACCAGCCGCGTGCGTCCTACCCCATCAGAGTTTAAGCCACGCCCCCCGTAATCTCTTCTTTTAATGTGTGCTGCACTCTGCAGACACGTAGACAAAGCAAAATGCCTCACAGAATTGCTTTTGTGCAGGAAGTTGTCCCTTCCTTTTTTTTAAAATATTTTTAATTGCAGAGTTTTTCCATTTTTCAACAACACAAGAAGAGAATGTCAAGAAAAAGTCATAAGAAGCACAATATCAAAATTCATTACAAAAGATGATGGAACTATCAGTCAATTTATACAGCATTTTAATATATCATTGAGCAGTGGATAGCAGCTTGTGATGCAATAATCTATTCTTGTTCTTCAATCAATAAGACAGATGTAAGTTCTACCCATAAATCCATATTACATATAGGGTGCAGACAAAGAATAATTTAGAATATAATATGCCATGTGCTAGCTGATTATAACTTATGTACAGATTTCAGTATCAGATATTTTCAGGCCCAGCTTTAAAAAGTTCCAGCTAAGAGTGAAAATATCCTAAAAAGATGAATTATGGACAGATCCCTTAGGGAAAAGGACAAAAGCGAAAAGAGCAAAAGGATGTAGGGTTGTCTCATTCTAAATTACATGACAACCCTACATGTCCTGCTGGTCAGCTATCCAATCTAAAAGAGGTGCCCAGGTCTGGTTCCCCTTCTTGCTGGCCTTCTTCTCTTTGCGTGACCAAGATATCTCCAAATAATAGGTTGCCAGTAAAAGCACTAGCCATTGATGAAAGGAGGGTGAGGAATGATCAGGCCAGGCCGATGTGTGCCTAACCGAAATACAGCCATGGCCCCAAACGTAAACAACTGGGCAGACCTGGGGACCAAATCGCTATGTACTCCCAACCATATGAGCTTGGGGGTTAAGGAGATGTTAATTCTCAGACTTCTGTCGAAGAACTTTGTGATCTCAATTTTGAGTGTTTTAATGTGGGACAGCTACCAAACATATGTATCAGATTTGCCCCTAAACATTAACATCGTGAGCAGCTAGTGTCCACCCCCCCACTTAGCGATTTTCCCAGGTGTATAGTATAATTCTGAATGGTTTTGTAATGTTGTGCCTGTAGGTGAAAGCAGAACAGAATGGTCTAGCTCAAGGGACTCCAGAAATGCACAATCTGAGGCCCCTAATTTTGCTTGCCATTTCCCAGACTGCCTCTCTAGATCGTCTTGCGAAAGGGAGTTTAATAAACTATATATTTGACCTATTGTACAGTGTGAGCCCCCCCCCCCACTAATAGAACTACCAATACTGTTCTGGTGAAACCTCGTGGACCCCACCTTTCTTAACAAGCAAATCCCAAATTTGCGAGTATTTAAAAAATCCTTTTGGTTCATCTCAAAACTTGTCCTCAGTTTCTCAAAGGAAATAATTCCCTCACCAGAGTAGAAATCCCCAAATCTCTTAAGCCCCCGCTCGTCCAACCGAGCACATGGGAATCCCAAAATACATACTGGAGAGTGGGATTTTTTTAGCAGCGAGGTATAAAAATGAAATCTCCCTAACCCAAATTTCTTATGGAGTGCTGTTCAGATCTTATAAGCTCCCTGGAGAGTCTTGAAGCTGACTTTTTTGAAGCAACTGGGCTCAACTTGTCGTCGAAGACGCCTCCTAGAATCCACTTCCAGTAACAGAACAAAAATGGGGTGTGGGCTTTCTCCCCTTGCTGACTTGCGCCATCCTCCTCCCCAATTAGAGTAGCCATATATTGAAGAGCCTGCACAAAAACAATCCAGCTTACAACGCAGGCACTCTTGCACCATGGTGCAAGGGTGCCTGCGTTGGCGCTAGGCAGCACATTGTGTACCAGTGAGAGGGAAAGGACAGAAATGAGATGTATAATGTTAAATACGTCACATTCCCGCCCTTTCCCTTTCATGCAGCGCAGCAAGATGGCTTGCTGTGTTGCGCTGCATGAAAGTTTAATAAATGTGCCCTTCACTCTGTAGTGATGGATGTTTCTTAGCTCAGAAGTCAATTGATGTCAGAGCCTCTGCTGAGATCAGAACTAGACAAACAGGGTACAATCACAGTGCAAGATTGGCGCATGTTACAAGTATGGTGTTGGGGGGACTGAATGAGACTAAACTACAGGAATGCAATTGGATCACTTATTTGAGAATGCATACTATAAAGTTGCCTTTCCATATTTATAGTACACTTGAAGCCCAGAGATAAAATGTTTTTCCCTGCAACACACAATTTCTTTGCTCTGGTGCCAAAGCCAGGATTCGAGCTCCAGTGTCTAGGTTTAAAGGGCAACAACATTGTCACTAGACAGCCGCCTGACCTAGTAAAGAGGCTATGAGGCAGTGAAATCCAACTAGAAGACTGTATAGAGTCCCACTGCCGGGCCACACCACTCACCCTTATCCAAAAGTTCATGAAGAGTGAGGAGACTAGGATTTACAGGAAACTGGAGAAATCTCTGAGGGAGTTTTCCTAGCAGAAGGTCAGCCAGGCCATCAATTAAGACAACTCAATGCTTCTTGGAATAGAGGCTGACAGCAAGGCTGAAAGTCTGTGCAATTTCCTTTGCTGCAGGAACTTTGCCAACACTAGTGTTTTCATCTATTTCTACTGCAATGTTTATGTTACTAATAAACGGGAAGTCTGTATCACAACAGAAATGTACTTTTTTCTATAGAGTAGTATTAAAAATGTATCACAAAACAATAAAAGACACAATAGTTTCAGTTGATACTTAGTATACGCAATGGAACATATGTATTTCACTTAAATTGGTTACATGCAAACAATCAGCTAAAATCTGCGTGTTCTGCTCCATTGAAATGAATAGCAGTCTTGGACCAAAACCAATTTGCTGCCGATCATTTGTGGTTGACGTCCTTCTCCTTATAGGGGCTTATTTAGAAACACATTTTGGAGTATATAAAGCGGTGCTCCTGTAGTTTTCTTCCACACACCCTTACATGGCTATGTGAATTGGCCCCAAATCATCTAAAATAGAAATAAAATGGAATATTCAGAGATAGTTGTTAGGAATAGTACAAATAGAAAGGACTGGTGCAAACAAAGTCAATTTCCTCGACCTTTGGATCAAAGCAAATTATGATAAATTAGCAGTCAGCTTATATATCAAACCCACTGACCATAACACCTTATTGCATTCCTTGAGTGGACACCCGAGAACACTAAAAGAAACTCTTCTTTTTGGACAATTCCTCTGTATCAGGAGGAATTGTACCAATATGAATGACTACTTCGGAAAATGCAAATATTCTGGTCAGTAAATTAATTGGCAGAGGCTACCCCAAGAAACTGGCAAAGGCTGCTTTGAAACGTGCTTGGCATATTCCATGCGAAACATTGTTAGTGCCCACAAATAGAAATACTAACAACCCATTTAAATGTCTCTTAACAAGCAACCCCAATGGCAATAAAGTGAAGAGGATTGTCCAAAAGAATTGGAATACCCTAGCAGATTTCTATATCTCTAAACCATTATTTTCTTTTTAAAAAAAGGCAAGAACTTGCACGGTTGGTTAGGGCAAGTAGAACTTCTGAGAAAACAAGTGGTATTCTGGGAATGTTGGGTTTACCCCCTGTAGTTGGGCATTTCATGTGTCAAAACAGTCTAGCCTGCAGATTTACCTGTGACACGAAATATGTGACAAATAATGGTATTGTGCACAAACAAATCAAATTCTCTTTGCGAAATGCCCCGTGAGGTCAAACAACGCAACCTGTTAATACATGTATTCTCCAACACAGATCCAAGATTACATGTCTTGTGCAAGGTGCACCAATGGTGGATCATTACAGTAAAGATGAATCACTTGGAAAATTATTTAAGTTGGTTCATTATTTTTGTTGCTCAGCGCAATCCCAGTGGCAATTACATTTCTACAGTACTAGACAAAACAGAGGCAAAAATCTGGGGGCATATTAGCAAGACCGGCGATAAAATTATCGCCGTTTTAGCGGCAGGAAACTGCCGCTAAAGCGGCGATAATGGGCTTGCTAATATGCGTTATAGAATTCAATAGAAGCCCAGGTTAGATGTCCTGCACATCTAACCTGGGCTTCTATTGGAATTCTATAACGCATATTAGCAAGCCCATTATCGCCGTTTTAGCGGCAGTTTCCTGCCGCTAAAGCGGCGATAATTTTACCGCCGGTCTTGCTAATATGCCCCCTGGTCTTTATATGATTGCCGGCTAGGACTGTCCTTGTGGTTATGTTTTTAGCCAGATATGGATCCTTTAGTAACCTGTTAAGACTTTTTAATTTAAACCACAATTCTATTCCTATATATGTTTGATGTCATAACATGGAACCAATGATGATTAATTGTTGATCTTCCCTTCATACTTGGCCTCTGTTTTGATTGATATAGAACATACTTTTTGTGTCACAACATGGAAGCAATGATCAATATTCGTTGATCTTCCACTTTTATTTGGATTGTGTTATGACTGATATAGACCATTTGCTAGAGAGCAGTGGGACATACATTGTTCTCGTTCCGTAACTATAAGGTTGCTTTCAAGAGTTTTCAAAAATCCAGAAGCTATATTACTATCTTATATGCAAAGGTTTAACTATATAAATTATTAGGTGTTTTTTCTTTTAGTAATGGTGATGCAGAGGCCAACCCTCGAAATGCACCTTCTCTGGTCTCACCCTTTTTGGTTTATTATGAAAAATGTTCCCTGATAATGCATTTTAGGGAGGCCTTAAATATTGTATTTTTATATACATAAATGCAACTTTGATTTCTCCTTCCTCTAGGGTCTATGGATAAACCTTTTGAAAAAAGTACTGAAGCACACACAAAAGTCCAATATAAACGGTCTCCAGTGATGAGTTCAGCTGTAAGGGTGATCAAGAGTTGTTTTACTCTTCAAATTTCTCCACAACCTTCCCTTTTGTAGTACAACGTCAAAAGGAAAGGCAGCCGACATGTGTTTCTTCACTTGGACTTTTTTGAGACTGAGATTTTGTGCTAAGTCGTGAGTTAATAGGACAACATATTCAAGTCCATCTATGTCAAAATCTGTATGTGCAAGGGTCCCCTGGAGTGTGTCACCCAGGAGTGAAAAGTCCAAAAGCTCAAAAACTATAGACACTGACCGCCACAACAGTAATAGGCGCGTGCATCTGTGCTACAAGGTGTGGCTAAGGTCAATCCGGCCGTGATAAGCCTGATACCCGGTAACCCTCTCAGGTGCAACATTCGAGCATAGCCATTATTGTTGTTGCATTATGGATTATCCTTTGCCAGGAAAGCTATATTGCATACTCTAGGATGGCTGCTGGCGGGCACTCCTTGTCACATGACCCGCACCCACCATGCTTAGCTCACTATGCAGGGGCAGGGCTTTTTGAATCATGGTGGCCGCGTTTAGATGTCATTGACAGACATGACCGTAGGAGCACTTGGAGCACACCATGCATCAAAGGATTAACAGCACCACCCAGAACAACGCGCAAGAAAGTATCCCCCAGTTACACATGGTAGGAATGCAGGTTCGTGCTGGGTCCCCACTTGGAGTGGTTTTTAAGTTCAGGCAATAATGGTTGCACCTACTCTAATCAATAGAGTGTTTTTTTGGGTTTTTAACCTAGGTGCTCTGCACGGCCGACTAGGATTCAATTCTGCCTGGGTAACCTCCTTTTATTATTATTTTAATTGTTTTCCACTCTGAATAATGCAGAGTCGTTTATAATATATCCATACCCATGTTTACTTCAGTGCCACCCAGAGCTCAGGATAGCGGCGGAGCAGCATTTACATGGTATTTTGCGGTACTTGTCATCCACATGTATAATTATAGTTTTTTACCTGGATGGCGCCACTTGCATGCGTAAGAGACTTTGGCGTTAGGGCCTTTTATGGTATGTTTGCTCAATGGCAGTGGAGTTGCTTGATCTGGTTACCTACATTGAGAGATCTCTTTGGCACAACACAGTGTTTTGGTTCACAATGTCCTATGCTTTTATGGAACTTAGGGATATTTTATAGCTGACCACGACGGCTTACAAGAAGTCTATTTAATCTAACAGGAGGTCAACACAAATCCTGCAGGCATTCAATATCAGTGATGTTGTGCATGCTGATGTAACCAAGCATGTTAACATTGGCACGGTTTAAGGGCTCCTACTATGGGCTACACTAGATTTCCAGGCCTTCAATAAATATTGGTGAAGTTCTGGTTTTGAGTGGTTTTATGGCACTTTTCAGTCTCAGGTTTGAAACATGTTAAGCGTTATTTTGTGTTTTAGATGCACGTCTTGTATATTTTTTGAAATGTGGAATGTTTTATTTTAGGTTTTGTTTCTTCAGTCTACCTGGTCCCTATAATATATATGGCTGAAACACGTCGAACCTTGGAGGAGTTTAACAAAATAGAATGTGCCTTGAATAAAACGAGCATAAGGAAAATTCTATGGGGTATTTGCCGCAGAATTCACTTGACTTTATGACTACCTCCTAGTGGAATACAAGTTGGACTGGATATTTAACCACTTTGCTCTCTCAATAATAAGGAAGCAAGGAGACATAAATAAATGGACAATGAACTCTTTTGTAGTTCATAAGTATTAGCATCAATATATATATAAGACGATGTGTCTTTCTATGTTGTAATTTGTTTTTGGTGTCTTATTTTTGTACCAGAGACCAATAAATATGATGGTATGTAAACAGACATGCAGACAGGCTCATGTAATCAATTGATAAAGGAAATGACGATTGATTGAATCAAAATCGCAGTGGGAATTAATTATTTCATTGTGGCCTGAATGTTTTCATGAATTTATCCCTACGGTATACCAACTTTTCCTTGTTTCGACCATTTGAACTATTATCAGTCTTGGACCAAACCCAATTTGCTGCCGATCATTTGTGCTTGACGTCCTTCCCCTTTTAGGGGCTTATTTACAAATGCATTTTTGAGTATGTAAAATGGTGTTCCAGCAGCTTTCTTTTACATACCCTTACATGCCTTTGTGAATTGGCCCCAAATTCTTTAAAATGGGAATAAAATGGAATATTTGCTAATAGGGAGTTAGACTTTTCGTAGATGATTCACAAAGGTGTGTAAGAATATGTAAAAGAGCACTCCTGTACAACATCTGCCATCACTCAGATGCATTTTCGAATTGGTCCCATTGTCTCCTAAGACAACCTCGGTGGCAATCACACATGCTAGACATCTGGAATAGTAAAGGCTCTCTGCTGAGCAGTTTTAGAACTTTTAAACTAATATTTGCTTTAAAAGGACTGGTGAGTATTTCAAGGCATTTAAAGAATTGTAAGATCTTCATACTGAGGTTCCAGAGAAGCTGCTGCATTGCCAGCGATAAAGCACATTTTGAAGTGATCTGTAAAGTGATATTTTTACTATCTATTTTTATTAGTAATTCATATCTTAGTAAAAAGCTATTATTAGGAGATGTAACTAAAAAGGTCATGTTGTAATACTTTAATTTTCAAACATTTTATATTGAAAACATGTCAGGTCTTTTTTTTATCATAGCTGCTGAGATTTAAAATGAAGGGTAGCATTACCCTAAGGCTCCGAGAGTAGGGGTAATGTTACTCTTAAATTCAGGGCATATGACTTGGATCAGTTTTAGGATCAGTGTTAGAATTAGGCTCACGGGAACAGTTGTGATTGGGTTGAAAGCAGTAGAGATCGGATTAGGGTGAGGGATATACTTAGTTTTAGCAGTGTTTTAATACAATTTTTTTCCCCATTTTTATGCATTTTTAGATTGCGCTGTTGGGTATTACACCAAAACACATTACCATTATTAACAAGTTGTTATATTTCAGTATGGTGTTTTCAATTTAGTTGTTTTAGACGTTTCAGTTTTAGGCAGTGTGACCAATAACAATTTCCAAAGGATTGAGTCTTTCAAAAGCATAATTTTCAGTTACTGTGCTACATCAGAGTAACACACCCCAGAGCAACAAAGCTAGCCTCGTCCCATGTGTATATTTAATCCAATTATGATTAACAGCGTTTGACAACTTTTATTGTTTGTAACAATTTTGTGTTTCATTTTGCTTTACATGTGTGCATGGGTTCCTACTTACTAGTGTGCAGAGCTAGCAGTGCCCAATGTAAATCCTCCTCTCTCTAGGTCTCGCCCGCCTCCTTTTCATTCTTTTTTAGGTCAGGCTTGACAGCGCCGCTGTCTGCAGCGTCTTTTGTTACCAATTCTTTAAAATATACATAGCGTGGACTTCGGCTCCACCCAGAGGAGTATCTCTCTATCATTCCAACTTCGAGGAAGTGCTTCCAGTGGAATGCATTAGGGTCTATTTTACAACTGAAAAGTAACATTGAGTCATCACACTGTTTTTCACAGCCATTTATTTATCTCCTATATGCACTTCTATAAGGAATGCAATAATTGTTTGCTACTTTCCCAAAATTGGTAATACCCAATAGGGAATGATTTAATCAATTAAACACAATTTGTGCATGCGATTTATGTAAATATCATTTGTGAAGGCCTATGTTTATCCACGCTGTCTTATTAACCACGGTAGACGAACTGTTCACATCAACCATACTACCTTCAGAGTATGCTTCATCCACAGCAAAGGAGGAGGAAAAAAACTTCAGAGCGTGAGGGAAGAGCTTCCCTAACTTCCTGAAGTAGAATTATTTATGGGTGTTTGATGATTAGCATGCACTACGTGCTGACATCATACATGAGATGCTAAAAGGAGTTGAAACCATTGGGCATCGACTGCTTTAAGTGTGATTCATGCTTGGGATCCATAGCTCAGCCCTCTGATCCAAGTAAGACAACCCAAAACATGCCCAGTAGTCTTTTTGCTCCAGAGGGCCAGATTTCCTGCCCCCGTGGGGTAGAAAGCCCACTATCCCCATAATTGTTGGGTTTTTTTCTAATAGAATGGGACGGGCCAAATTGCATTGAGCCATATTTTCCACCCACTACAGCCCCAACTGTATTTCTGCTCCCACGGATGAGGCAGAAAGCCCACTGGATGCAAGGGATATTTTTAAAAAATAGGGTGGGGCCACCTTCCTTGACATCAGTCTGCACAGTGGCATAATTAAACTAGAGGGGACCCCCTGCAAAGTACATGCAAGGAGCCCCTCACGTTCCAGACCCAGTTTGGAGCTCTCAGGCCAGGGACCTGCCAGTGCCGGAGGGGGCCCCGGAGATAGGGGTCCCCCTGCACCGCAGGGGTTGCAGGGGCTTTTGTTACGCCAAAGAGTCTGCACCCCCATCCTAAAGTCCCAACAGTCTGTCTGCCCACTGGGAGCCTAGGGCACGTTTATCCTCATGGCAAGTAAGTGGAAATTTGGATTCTTTTCGGCACAGTTGTGATATATGGACTGGCAGAGAGGGGATAAATCACAATTTCCACTCACTTGCCATGGTGAATGGTTACACTATTAAGACTCTGGGTCAGCTGACAACCAGGAAACCCTACCAGCCTTGGGCATTTTTAGAACTTAGAGATCCCAGTGTTTTTCTGGAGGAGTGTGGAAAAGCTGGTAGGTAGGAATTGTGTGGATTGCAGCAGATTCCAGAACTTTCCCTCACAGAAATATGAGGAAAAGGGTAATTTTAACTGTGTTTGACTATTACAAGGCATTCTGGTTAAGAAACATGTAGTGATATCCACGTAAATCATACCACTCTCGACTCCACTGGGTGTTTAGTTTTCAGAAATGTCTGGATTTGGTAGTTTCCCTGTTATGGTTATATGCTACTGTGGGAATGTATGAACTTATGAGTGTCATCAAGGCAGCTTGAGAATGTTGAAAAGGTCAGACAAAGTGCTGATGTGAGAGTGTTGGTGTGCAAGGATTCTAGCGTTGTCAGTTGGAGAGCAACTGCCTTGAAAGGTTGGTTTATTTTGTCAAGTTGAGTAAATACGTCTCCAAAACTCACTTGGAAGTGGACTCTTTCATTGGATGAAGGCTTAACACTGGTAATGAGTTACACTTGCCTTGGAATTAGCGTCCAACCATCAGTTTCCCTTGTGACCATGGAACCCGTGAATAAATGATGGCGTTGAGAAGAGTATATTAAAGAGGATAATGTTGCAGCTCTAGTGAGTAGATTCTGCCTGAGGAATATCTACTATTAAATGCATTGTATTGTACCTTGACAGGAGATCGATGCTGTAAATACAATTTTGGCTGTTGGTACAAATACTGTACATGTACTTGTTGCAGCACATCAGACATGTCAAGCCCGTATTTCAAAATGCATCACCTTGATGAAGGAGTGACATTTCACTGTGCTATGTTACTGACGGAGTAACACTGCATACGTTCCATTTTGGATCAGGATAATGCGTTTTAACTTTCACACAGAGGTGTCCCGACCCATCATAAATATCTGATTTATTAACCATTTCTGAAGCAAGGCAGTGGAGGTTACAAACAATGTAACTTAAGACCGCCTTCTAAAGGAACAGTGCAAATTTAAATATTTGCTTATTAAAGACATCGAAAAAGGGGCAGACCATATAGTTTGAAAAGCAAAGGGAGAGATTAATTTGGAAGAGTAAAACATTTTTTTGTTCAATTTCTCCATCACATTACCTTCCAATAGTGTTGATTCGTTAAAATACATTACATTTATAAAAGTCTGGATATACTGCATGGGGGATGGTGAACCAAGATATATATTTGAGTTGCCAATGTGAGTGCTGGAGAAACATTTTTGGGCGAATGACACAAATTCTTTAATTTTAGATTAAAGGAAAGACTCAAAGTGTAGGAAAATATGTGGCCTGTTTTAGAACATTAGTATGTACATGTGATTTTGTTAACCTCACAGATTCACTTATAATATATCAATTGGTGAGGAATACGAACAATTCAAGAGTTCAAGAGAAATTATTGGCAAGGAATCCTGATTTCATAGAGACTTGGACAATTATTGAAGAGATGGTGAATATCAAAAACCTGGTACAAGAAATGAGAGGGTGTCTTTAGAAAATGTGAATGCAGTGTTGAGTGTTAAAAGTTAAACTGTGAGAAGTAATTCTAGTGATGAGTGTAGTCTGAAGGTTGGTCAGGATATTATTCCATTTGGCAAAGAATATAGAGAAAGATTAACATGTAAGATGTTTTTGATGTGGCAATTTAGCCCATTCTTCTAATGGGCCAAGTTGTTTTGTAAAAAATTCAACATGCAGAAGACGTTGGAAGATAAGAGCCTTTATGCCCAAGTTTGCAAGGGTGAGAAGATCCAGAGTATTGAGTGTGTTTCAGAAGAGTTGAAATGAATGATTCTCACTATAAAAGGCGATGGACAGGTCGACAATGGGACTGTGGTTATGCCTGAGAGCGAGATTATGCATAATGGAAAACATTAGAGTGTTGGCAGACTCTGGCACCACATACACCACTGTGTGTGCCAAAAATTGGGAAAAGAAATTTGGAGAGGAAAAGTTAACATTATTACCCCCCAATATTAGCCCAATAAGCTCTGAGGGTGTGAAAGTTGAAATTCTAGGATATGCACTCATGAGTATTCAATTCCATGATAAAGAAACAGTGGGGAAAATGCATGTGGACAAATATGGTAACAATTTACAAGGATGGCACCATCAAGGTTATATGGACTTCACACTGAATCCTGAAGAAATAGACCAAGGCATGCTGATAGCAAATGAAAGTGATGTGTTTGGGAACAAGTTGGGTCTACTGAAGAACTTGGATAATAAGATAATTCTTAAAAACAATGCAGTGCCATGTATTCACAAATGTAGGAGAGTTCCTGATTTCATGTTGGAGCCACTCAAGAGACACTTCAAAGGCTACCCAGGGTGGGAGTAATTGAAGAGATTGAGTCATCTGAATGGCTTGTGCTAGTTATTTTGTGCCCAAGGGCGGTGTAAATGCACACAAATGTGTGCAGATGTCATGGATCTGAGCAAACATATATGCGTAGACCATCAAACTTTGCTCAATATATAAGAAAGATTGGCCATGCTGGGGAAGACAATGTTGAGTATTATGGATTTATCATCTGTGTTTCATCAGGTTCTGCTACATGAAGAATCCAGACATCTAACAGCTTTTGAAATTCCCTTGTGGGCTTACTGGCTCGTCAGATGGGCTTTTGGTTTGGTGCCCACTATGGTGTGTTTTCATAGGACAATGAAAATTGCACAATTGAAAAATAGAGATGTTTTTGACAGGGTACCATGGTTAGTTCAGGGGACATTGTTGAGACCAGAATGCACTTTGAAGAAAGAGAAGTGCAAGTTCCATGTGAACAAAGTTACTTATTTACGTTGCACTGTATCCGGGGCAAGGCATTAAGTAAAAATTAGAGATAGTTCAAAGTATAATAGAAGCTCCTATTCCTTCCAACAAATATTTTGTTAGGTCATTCCTTGAATTAGCAGAATTTTGCTCAAAATGTATTGTAAATTTTGCCATTGTACTGTAATGTGTGAGGTTATAACTCAAACGAGGAATAAAGTTTGAATAGTCTAATTATTGTAACAAAGCTATGGAGACTGTGACGACAGGGATTAGTTGCTTGCTTACTCTTGGTCAATTTGATGGCCACAGAAAATCAGTGTTGATGATGGATGCCAATCTCAAGGGACTCGGTGGAGTACTGTCATGGTCTGTGGCTGGATAGTAGAGGGCTTTGACGTTTATCTCGGGGAAGCCAAAGAACATTATTCGGTCATAGCAAGGAAAGGGAAGCTTTGGCATGTCTAGCATTTTAAACATTTTTGTGGTGTCTGCCTTTTGTTGAACTAACTGATCATCACTCACTTGTTCATAGTTTCATGAATAAGGAGGGTGAAAATGTGATACGAAAAATAAAAGATAAGTGGAAGGTTTAAGCGCACTTAGGGGCTCACATCCGCCCCACACCGTTGCAGGGGACCCCAAATTCGCTTTCCGGCAGGCTTTTCATGCCATAAAGCCCGACATGAAAAGCCTGCTGGACACTGACATCACAATACCCACGGCGGAAACGCCATCCAAAGGGGATTATGGGCGGCCTCTGACTGGCCGACTGGCTCATTGAGCCCGTCAGAAGCCAATCCGATTGACCAGCCAGTTTAAAATCCGACAGCCTTCATTGTAATAAGGCTGTCGGATTTGAAACCTTGGAATTCAGTCGGAAAGCCTCCGACCTTCAGTCGGAGGCTTTCCGACCGACATCCAAATTCGCCCCTTAACATTCAAGTTGAAAATATTCCAGGGATCAGTAGCAGGACAGCCGGCTATCTATCACATTTGCCTATTGAAGATGATGATGCTGTGGAAGATTATTGTCCTGTGAGTTGAGTAAGAGAGAATGCCATAAATAAAGATACATGTAGGCAGGCACGAAGAGGTGATGCAATGTTTCAAACGATTACGTAATTTGTAGTCAAAGGCTGGTCAGACTAACGGGACCTTTCTGAAACTGAAAGGGATTTTGTAATGTGAGGGAGGAATTACATTTGTTGGATGGTGAGCTCTTAAAATGACTTAGATTTGGGCCTTCAGCAGGGGTGAGAGAAAAACTATATCTGGCTCATGAGGGTCATCTGGGGAGGAATTATCTAATACCAGAGTACGGAAACTGTACTGCTGGCTGGGTGTGGTTCGATAGGTTGAAGATGTGGTTAAAGATTGTTTTCATTGTGGTGCCAGAGTGCCGGCACGCAAGATGGCGGCACTTGTGTGAGGGTCTTGCAGTCTGGGAACATAATCCACCATCATCCTTCCTCTGAGATCCTCATTGGTGGCTTCGGCAGGGGCATTCTTCTTCTTGACCGCTCAGACTTTGGGGAGACCCGACAGCTGCCTCTCTTTGCTCCTGGGTGCATTTACGGCCTAGTTTGGTCAATCCTGGGGCCAGCTTGATCCAGACCTGCGTGACGGCTGCCGAGACTGTGGTGCTCCGTACCCCTCTTCTGTGGTGAGCCCACCTGGTGGGAGCTGGGGGGCTTCGGATGGCATCGGCGGCACAGTGGTGCCTGGATCTCTGTCTTTGGGCCCAAGCAGGGCCTGTGGACCCCCCCAGGGAGTGTCTGCGATGTGCTGAGTCGCTTGCTAAGTCGGATGCTGCAGGATCGGTGGCTCGCGGATGCGGGTCCATGCGGCACCTAGTAAGTCACCAGGGCCTGATGGCTTCTAAAAAGCCTATGCGGACCTTTTAGCGCCAGTGCTATTGGCGGTGTTTCACGAGGCAAAGCAGGAGGGTTGGCTTCTCCCAATATGCATGAGGCACTGACTTTAACACTGCTTAACCCTGGCAAACCTCCAGCCCTGTGTTGGTCCTACAGGCCCCTTTCTCTTTTTGACTGCGATGTTAAAATCTTAGCTAAAGCACTTGCCAATCGCTTATCCCTCATCATGTCATTTTTGGTCCGCTGAGATCAGTCGGGTTTTATTCCTCGTCGGTCCACCTTTTAGAATCTGCGTACTCTGTTCGCAGTATTGCAGGATATAGACCTCAAATTGGCCATGGTAGAAGTCTTCCTAGATGCCACCAAAGCCTTTGACTCAACTACAGCGGAAGGGCATACCTTGACCTTTTCTGACCTGGGTTGCGCTCCTGTACTCCAGGCGCTAGGGTTCACGTTAATGGGGTAATATCTGTGCCATTTGAGATCACATGGGGCAGGCATCAGGGGTGTCCGGTCAACTTTACGTTTTGGTTTGGCGGTGGAGCCCCTGGTCGCCAAGTTGCACCAATACCATAGTAAGTATGCTCTGCGATACCCCAGTCGGCATCTTTTGATCTTTTTATCTGCAGACAATATGACTCTGTTTCTACAATATCCGCACCTTAGTCTTCACGCTATATTTTGAGAATTTGTGCGGTTTGGTGGGCTATCAGGTGTTCAGATAAATTTGGAGAAATTGCTGGTTTTCCCCCTGATGACAGCTACGAATCTCTTCACCACCTTTGCAGTGGTACCAGAAAGACATCAAATATCTGGGGATTGTGATCTCTCGGGATAGAAATGAAGTGATTCTCTCCAGTATGGCACTCCGCTGTCTTCCCTCACTGACCGTATAACTCGGATTTCTCTCCTGTTCTCTTTGGTGGGTTGTATCGCCCTGATGAAAATAGTTATACTACCTAAATTCTTGTACCTCTTCTTAAACATACCCTTACCACTATCTCGCTCCTTTTTCCAAGCACTGAAGACCCAAATGATTTGTTTAGCATGGGATGTTCTGACCTTGCCCTTGTCGAAAGGCGGCTTTGAAGCCCCTGATGTGAAACTCTACTATTTATGTGCTCAGGCCCATCATGCTGTCCATTGGTACAAGCCCATAGACTTTTTTTCCCACCTGGTAGTAGAGCAGGGTTACATGGCCCCGATCCCGATCCCACCATCCTGTTTTTTGGGAACCTCGTTGGATGCCTCTTCCTTTGCCGACTCAACGGTCACCTGTACTTCAAAGGCGTGGGGAAAGCTGGGCTGTAAAATGGGCAAGACACTCCTCTACTCCCCTTTGATACCCCTCTCTTAATCTCTTATCATTCACTACTTCTGGTTACTCATGAGTCTTTGTGTAAGATCCAGCTGAAACAATGTGGCTTCCAACAGTGGGGAGATCTAAATCGGGATGGTGCATTCATCTCTTAAACAGACTTTATAGGCGAAAACCCTGATTCTCCACCGGAAACATTTACCTACATCAGGTTGAGGCATAGTGTTAAATCAGTCATGTGTGATTTTCCAGTTGAGCCTCCTACTTTTCACACCATCCATATGATGCTTCAAGCTGATTCTCCACGGCTTCTAGTTTCCCTTCTCTATCGCACTGCACAAGTGGAATTTTATGGTGATTGAAGCTGAGCAAGAGCGTATTGGGAGGCAGATATCGGGGTTGTCCTCATGGATGTGCAATGGGAATATTGTTGTGCGCAGACGGGCCAGGGAGCTCCAAGCAGTAGGCTCAGCATTATCCATTACAAATACCTTCAAAGGATGTATTACACTCTGGCCCAGCTCTGCGGATATGATCATCACCCAGATGATAGCGGGGCTAGATGTGGAATGGCTGGGGCTGATTTCCTTTGCTTGGCGTGGTCCTGCGAGCAGATGCAGGCCTTCTGGTGCACGGTGGGTGCTGCAATCTCTCTCATGATAGGACAGGCCCTGACACTGACCCCACTTTTGAGCTTTTAGGATATGTGTGGAACTCGAGGCGGGAAATATGTAGCACTGACGCTGTTATTAGCTAAACGCAGAGTTACCTCTTGCCAGAGTCAGGGAAGGGCACCAAAATTTGTGGCTTGCTGATCTCATTCGCTGTAATGAGCAAATGGATATCTATGCTGAACTTCTCCCTCCCTCTTCCCGGCCTAGAGACATATGGGAACTGCTTTGCTCATATTTGCTTTTGCAGGCTTCCTCGACTGATTCCCCTGCTGGTATTGGTGATGCGGAGCAAGGAGACTGTGCTTAGGGAGATGGTGCGTCCGACCCACTTTTAACCTCCTAGAGGCCATGCCCCCTAAGACCGGCCCAATCATGCTTCATGGTGCTATTGGCTATATGCTGCTCCGCCGGGTATGAATTTGTTTTTGGGAGTGGAAGGGTGTGCTCATGCTTCTTCTCTCTTTTTATATCTGTTTTTTGCCTTTTTAGCACTGTTTTGTTTGGTGGGGAGGAATCTGGACCGAAAGACCGCAATATGCCTGTAATGAATTGTTGGGGCAACTATTGATGTTTGAGTATTTAAACCCTAATGAAATTCAATAAATAGAGTTTTAAAAAAATATTGTTTTCAGTGTGCAAGGTTTGAAAAGAGTTGAGTTACTCACATGTCTCTGCTCCCTTCAATAGAAGTACACAAAGAACTATGGACAAAGCTGGGTTTTGACAATATGGGTCCATTTGAATTGAGCCTCCTGTGTAAATAAAATGTGCGGTTATTGGTTGATTATACTTCAAAATAGGTGGTACTAAAGGAAGAATTTGCTCGTGAAGGTGTACTGAGATATTTAGTAACTGATAACAGTGTTAAACCTGTCTCCTTAGAAATGCGAGAATTTTTGAAAGAGTTACCACTAATTTACCAGATGACTGCCCTTTACTCACCACAAGCTAATGGTTCAGCAATATGTATGATAAGAGTTATTAAATCTTGCGTACACAGAGAAACTTGGTGGGTGCGTCATAATATTCCTAATGGAGTGGCCTTGAAATCTCTTTTCTTTGATTTGAGGAGAGAGTAGTTAACATGAAACTGAGTCCAGCGTGGCTGGGTTGTAGTAAGCGCATGAGTGAATAAAGTTGAGTTGGGAGGGATAACTGTTTCTCTGAGAAGAAAGAACTACCAAAGTATGTATGAAAAACGTTATAATGCAAACAAATGTGGTAAAAATACTGAGTGGAAGATTGGTGATGTCATGTTAAAGAAGTCTGGTATGGTGAAGAAGATCAAATCCAGGTTTATGGGTCTTCACACCATTTCTGAAGTGAGAAGGACTGTTGTGGTTTTAGATACAGGGTATGTTTGGAACATGTCCTGACTTGTTAAGTGTAGAAGTCGAAGAACCATCATTAAACCTTCTTTTTCATCTGAACCTTCCATTTCCATGAAACATTTCCTCTCGCAGAATTGTAAAAAGACGACCATGGTGGAAAGACTTTAATGTGAATCGAATGGTTCCCATTTGGGCAGGAAAATACTTATTTTTCTTCGTTGCTTTTGAGTTTCTACTGATCTTAATTTTCTGTTTTCATTGTTGTTCTTTCCAAGCTTTTATTTTACTTTTCGAATGTCACATTTCTCCTTTTTATTAAAAAAAAATGGGGGTGTTTTGGTTGTATACGACTCTGGGAATGTATAAGCAAATCAGTGTTATCAGGGCAGCTTCAGAATGTTGAGGGTGTCAGGGAGAGTGTTGATGTTAGAATGTTGGTGTTGAAAGATTCTTGGGATGTCAGTTGAAAAGCAGCTGCACTGCGAGTTGGTTGGTTATATCAAGCTGAATAAATAAGCCTTCAAATCTCACCTGGATGTGGACAATTTCATTGGATGAAGATGTAACGCTTCCCTTGATGGCGTCCTAGCCTGGGGATAAATACCGCAGGTTCCCATATTGCCTAAATGGCTTAGTTTTCAATGCAAAAAAATTGATGTCTCCAGTTTGTGTTTTTGGACCTCTCCAGTCTATAGGCCCACTACCACAATCGGGGTACCGTTTTTATTGAGAAGTGTGGGAATGCTGAGTGTTAGGAATGTTGTGTATCCTTAAAAGTTCCTGGAATATGCAAAATGCATGATTTTAGCAAATGTTTGAGGTTTACAGGGCATTCTAGGATACACTCAAGTAACACTACCCCAGGCTCCCCTGGGTGTCTAGTTTTCAGAAATGTTAGGGTTTGCTTGAGGGTTACAGGGCATTTTAGGATTCACTCAAGTTACACTACCCCAAGGTCCCCTGGGTATCTAGTTTTCAGAAATGTCTGGGTTTGCAACTGAAAGTCATTGCAAACCACTATAAATAGGAACAATCGACTACCACTTCGGAAAATGCAAAAACCTTTTGTTGATGTCATTTTTTAGGGAAAAATGCTTTCCTACAAAACACTTTCCCCCCAAAAACTCATTTTTTTGTATTTTATCTATTTTCCCGGTTCTCTCCAGGGGAATCCACTATTCCTGGTTACCTATAGAATCCCAATTATGTGGAGGAAAAGAATGCAAATTTGGTCTGGATACCTTTTGTGGAAGAAACAGTAGTGAAAGCTTAAGAATGAAGTGCACCAAACATGAAGAAAGGGCTCAGCCGTGGTGGGTGGAAAAGCCTCAGTAGCTATGGGGTTAAATCTAGAGCTATTGGCTTTGCCAATGCTTGTTTTATTTATGTACCCACCTGACCATGCACCACCTGACTATAAACTGCTGCTTCTCTGCTGTGCTCAGTGGGATTGCTGTAGGGATGGTGCTGTGTTGTAAGCTAATTTCCGTAGCATACCTCAGAAATGGCTTTCATCTCTACCTATTGTTCCTAATGTTTCTTACACTGCTCTTTAATGACACAGCCGTCTTCACCCTGACCCCCTTCTCCATAACACATCTCTTCTACACTCTCCTTTCAGTGTCTTTTATTTAAAAAAAAAAATAATAGAACACTGACTAAACAGACTACAATTGGCAATGGCTGGTCTACAGTAATAAAAATATTTTTAGATAATGTATTGGCAAACAACATTTAGCTGGAAAATCACTTAATAGCATTAAGCTAAAAGGGAAATGACTTAAAACGTCATCAAATCGTTGTTCTAGGAGCCCTGTATGCGTCTTTAAATTGACATTTCCAGATGCCACTTTGTTTTTCTCTTTAGCATCCAGAGGAGACATTATCATGTTATTTAGTTGCATAGACGTCATGGCTCATGAGTCAGCAGGGCCGACATCATGAGTCAATGAGCAGAGATAATGCGAGAGCATGAGCGCGGGCGCAGGACTACACACAGGACACAGGAGATATTTGCCAAGCGTAATGGGTTCTAAGAATAGGGCAGGTTTTCCCATCGAGCTGATATCTGCAGAATGGCAGAGTAAAATGTGTTTATAAAACTTAGCAACTCAGAATCGAGCATTCGTATCTACCTAATGAGTTGGATTTCCATGACATGAGAGGTTCGACTGGGTGTTTTTAAATAACGTAGAACAGGAAGTTTTATAGTGTATCCCTATCTTCAGCAGAGCATGAGTAAAAGACTGAAGGGGTCTGGTAATCTCATTCAAACTGGTACTTTTGTATTTATGTGTGGTGTGTAGTCCATACACACTCTCAGATTCCCAGTGGCCACTCACCCCCCCAGGATGATGCATAGGTCACCCCCCAGGATGATACATTGGTACGAATAAGGTGGATTCTGCTAAGGACTGGGCAAACAATCATCTCCTTGGGGTGCTCATGAAAGAGAAACAAAAAAGGAGCAGAGTCTTATAAAGCAAGTCATAGACACTTGGGAGGGGATCTTGGACAGAACAGAGGCAGCCTCCCCCTCTGTATGCATTGGGGGGTGAGCAGACTTAGGGGCCTATTACGATGGCAGTCGGAAAACCTCCCCGACCGCCATGGTAGCGGGAAAACACCGCCCGCTAGGACCGCGGCATAACCGCCGGTCCCATTACGATGCTCCACAGTCGAAATCCGACCGCGGCGTTCAGATCACGGCATTTAACATTGCGGCGGTTGCTGCTGCAAGCAGCACCGCATCAATGTCCAAAAAAGCATGTCCTGCATATCCCTGCACTGCGTGGCAGGCACTGCACAGTGCCTGCCACCTGGTACAGGGACATGTAGGGGGGTACCATGGGTACCCCCCCAGTGCACCCACACACCCCCACAACACATTGGGGGCCTGCAATGGGCCCCCGGAGACATTCTCCGCATGCCTTTCCATGGCGGTTCCACCGCCGGGGAAAGGCTGGCTACCGCCGGCATCATAATCATGCCGGCGGAGCCTGGCCCTGCACCGGCCCCATTTTAGCGGTCCAGCTCCGCCCGCCAGGCAAGCGTGCGGACTGCTACCGGCGGTAAAGTGGCGGGCGGATAATCGCATCGCCGCGGTCGTCACGCCATGCTAATGGGACCGGCGGTTTTCTGTGTTGCGATCGCGGGCGGATGACCGCCATCCTAATAGACCCCCTAGAGTGTTACCCATGAAGGCACATGCTCTGGCATACAACAGTGATGTCACTGGGCTTCTTGCGCATTAGGTGTGTATTCGCCTATGCAGAAGGTGATCACCTGGGCCATCCTCACCTTGTTAAATTGAGGATGCCTGTTGTGGATGCAGGATGAGACAGGGGATTATGAAATTGTAAAGCAAGTGGATAGGTTGTTGCTAGAAAAGGTTGGATTAGAAAGGTTAAGTTGAAATTGTGCACCTTAAGGATGTCACTGCAATGATGTTGGATATATTCTAAAGAGAGCCAGTCAGATAAGCACCCCTAGTATGCGCAGGCTCCCTGAAAGTCTGGCATGTCCAGGTTGGAAAATGACTGTGAGATCAATTGGGAGAAAGTGGCCGTGATGCCTTTTAAGACACTAATAATTCCAGGAAAATGTGGAAGATGATGAATGTCATAAAGTTGTGGTGGTGGAATAAGACAGAGTAACCACCCCAGAACACATTTCCCACCTTGCACAGATCGTGGAAAAAATCAAATCCTGCATGACCCACCACTACCTTAAACAAAACCCTTCAAAAATAGAATTCCAAATAATATTGCCCCCGACAGCTCAATGCCCATACAATCATGCCTCAATTTTCCAGGCTTCCTTCTGGACAAGAACTTAAACTTCAAATGGCACATGATATATCTAGCCAATATTCTCAATTGCATATCAATCTGCTAGGGGACATTAAACCCTGTCTGCTGTATGAGGTTTTCAAACAAGCAGTCCAAGTGCTAGTCTTGGCCACTTTAGACAATGGGAATGCCCTTTTAGAGGGCAGACCTAGGGCCTTGTTTCTTTAAAGGCAGTCAGACTGCAGGAGACTCAATCATATCACTCCAATTCAGATGTCCTTTAACTGGCTTTCAAGTGAAGCAAGGACCACCCTGAAATTGGCCTGCACTATCTACAAACTCCTGCACTCTAAATCCAAAAACAACCTACGAAAATATTCATCTCAGGTGGTCAGTGAGGTTTATGAAGTTCCATTACCATTCTAGTGGAGGTTTTGCTTTGCTGAAAAGTAACAGCACTCAAGCAATCATTTTCAGGTATTGCACCCTTACATTGGAATTCCACTCCCCCAACAATCAGGATGATTTCCACCTTTAAAAACGAAATGAAAAAATTAATTTGGTCAACATTTCTGAATTTAAGATGAATCTTGATACTATTCTTCCCTTAAGTCTCATTGCTCAGATAAAGCTGTGTCTATAGTCTGTAAACCACTTTTATATCAAATTTCTCCCCATAAATCCTCTATTGAAGTTCTGAAACAGTAACTCACTCCACTCTTGACCGATAATCTTTCCTGTCACATACTTTTCCCAATCTTCACTCACTGATTTGGACAGTGTACATCAGTTCCATTATCAAATCTATTCACATACTGCACATATTGTATAAATTATAAAGTGCCCGACACCCTTGGGTCAAATAAACACAAACCTGCCCCTTTGAAGAGCACCTGACTGGTTTATTTGCCAATATCTAACAAAATACACACTATGGGGCAGATTTACAACTTCTGGCGCATCCCTGCAAATCAGCAGGGATGCGCCAGAATAGTTGCGACACGCAATTCTCTCCTTGCGCCACCACGGATGCGCCGCATTTACAATGCGGCGCACCGTGGCGCAAGGAAAGGCCGATGCGTGTCGCATCCTGTGGCGCAAGGGCGGCGCATTGCTGGAGTCGTGTCGCAAGCGCGACGCAACTCCAGCAATGCTCGTGGGCTGCCCATACCTAACGTGGTGCGCCACTCCTTACGCCTGCTTGAAGCAGGCGTAAGGATTCGTCGCAGCGCAGTCGGAAAAGTGACTCAGTGAAATCTTGTAGATTTCACTGCGTCACTTTACGAGGCTTTCCTTCGACGGAACGCCCACCCTGCGGAGGAACGCCCACATGAAACCTGACGCAGGTTTCATGTGGCGCAGGGCTTTACAACGTGACGCATCTCACTAGATGCGTCACGTTGTAAATAATGCGCAACGTGGCGCATGGTTTACGTCGCCGCTGCGTCACAAAAGTGACGCAACAGCGGCGCAAAAGTGGCACAAGGGGCTTGTAAATCTGCCCCTTAATTGCTTGGACCCATTCTGGGATTTCAATGCATCTTGGCCTGATGGTAAGCCAGGCCTATCATTTGTTCAGCTGAGCCTTCCATGACTCCAAATATTGAGTATGAATTATGGGTCGTTCTTGATAATACATTGTTGAGAGTCCATCGTGCAGGTTGCACGTGCTGTCACAATGCATGGCAGGCCTCTTCCTGCACTGACCAGGGCCACTTCTGTCAGACTGCTTACCTGGATCTCGTTGTGCAGAAGAGTTTTCCATTAGAAGAGGAAGACATCAGTTATGCTTCTCAGCAGGAAGGACGCCATGTAGTCCATGGGCTGTTGAAATTCCTGTGGGAGAACCTTTCCTGACATGTAATAAGCTGCATATTAGTCTGTATCGGATATCACACAGTTGAGGAGCTGGTCATACAGCAGTCCACAGACTTTTTAAAAAAAATGTGAAAAGATAGCATAGTTAGTTATAGTTATGTTACAAAATTATCAATGACATAAAATGCAGCAAGGCACTTTTGATACATTGTTGGTACCATCCTAACATGATGCCATTGTGGGTGGTAATTTTATAGTACAAAAATAAGGAAGAGACAGTGAGCACTCTACAGTGTCAAAGACAAGGTGGCTGGTTTGTGGCCTGTTAATGTATTGTGATATAGTGTTCTTTTTTAAAGAGGTGCATCATCAACTCTTTATTAAATTGGAGCAGCGTTGGAGGGCTTCTTTAGATATACCAATGGGACAAAGATTCCTTCGTCCATTTATAGAATGTCATCAAATTTGCCATTGTCTGACCAAGTGAACGTCCTCACAATTTGTTAATTAACCTGGGTTGGGTTTCAAACTATACATCTGCTAGCGGGACATTTATCAAGGGGTTAGAAACCCCATGAAGCCCCTTCTTGGAATATGGGTGCAGAAAGCAACCGCTTTATGCTTGTGGAACCTGTAGCTTCTGCTCCCAGGGTAAACTCCCTCACCGATGGATGGGTACCCTCAGCCTGCTCTTTGAGAATGCACCGATATATCCTCTGTACACCAATGCAGCCATAACATGCACTTCCATCTCAATCATGGTTCTGCTCTGGCACAGTCTCCCTTTCACTACATTGGCCCAAAGCAGTACCTGGTGCACTGTATGTTATTTGTTATTGAACACCCAGGAGGATGATTCAAAGGGTGCTCTTGAAGTAGAAGCCTGCCTAGAATTGTTTGGAGGAATACAGGCACAGACTGAAGTTGCAATTGTGTTCTCGAACATTAAATATGGGTGCTCCAAGTTGCAAAGCATAATGACAAAACCTCATAAGAAGTCAGACTGGGAATCAAAGACAGACATAAAGAGTTTCCTAACGTGGAATAAAACATTTTTAAAAAATCAAAATCAGTGCAGAGGTGTCTTTGTGAAATAAATACATGAGGCAGAAATCTCACTGCTTTCCTGCACATCAGTGTACAGGAAAAATGCATTAGAGGAGTAAAAAGAAAGTCACGATCCTGATGTCCTAAAATGAGCTGCCAATATAACACAGCTGTATATAAAATGGGAGAGATATATGATGTAATAGCTGATAATTCAGTGTAAAAATATCAAAGCGTATTTCCAAATTTAAAATATAAACATTGCACTATTGAATATAAATTTTTTTGGGAGGGGTGTACATATTTTGCATGTCTTTATATAGGGGTGGTGGGTAATATCCTTTTCCTTCACCCACCCAGTGAAAACCTTCCTAGCTCCATACACCCTCTTTCACTTTTTTGTGTTATGTGCTACAGATGCATACAAATCATATCATTTTATCCTGTATATTTTTTTAACATCTGGTGCTGTCTTCCCACCAGATACTTCATGAGAGAATTGTATTTTTATTATTCTCCTGCCACATTGGGGCGCTTTTTTGAATCAGAATAATATTTATAAACAGAAATCCTGTATTTTTTAATGGTCTTCCTTTCATAGGTTTCTTCTGATATTTTGATCGATTTCTATGGTATATCTGCATATAGGGAATTCCTCAATCATTTACTGGTAATCTTCATCCCAGTCCTTATACAAGTGAGCTCAGTTCTTACTCTGAGTCTCATAACCCTGCATTAAATAAACGGAGGAAGGATGGTCCCTTTGTCCAAATGGTGACTAGCCTTTCTTCCATTTCTATTCTGAGGCCTCGCCTCCTTTACCCACACCCCGGCCACAATCCCAAGGCCCCGCCTGACAATACCAAGCACCAACCAATCAAAAGACCTGTTAAAAGTAGCAGAGATGATGCCACTGGGAGAAAGGGCGGGAGGCCAAGAAGAGGACTGGAACGAGGAGGACTAGGACTCGGAGTAATGAAGATTACGAGTATGTTATCAGGGCATTGCCCTCATCCTTCGTCCTGGTCACATCTTCCTAAGGTATGTGAGTGAGGCTGTAACAGTTACCCAGCTCATGGCACACAAAATGACATACCAGAGCGCAAAGGGCAACAAAGCAAGACCAAGCCAGTCAAAGAACCCCAAAAAGGATCTGTTGTATCCTCTTAAGTGTATTTGTATGTAATCCAGCCTAGCTGCTCCTAGCTGCTCAGCCAGAGTGTGAGTTGGTTACGGAATGTTGGTGTGACTGTGATGCGTGGAATGCTTGGGTGCCTGTGTGGATGAGGGGTGTCAGTTGGAGATGGGCTGAGCAGCTATGCAGGCTGCTCCTGGTGATGCTGGTACTTGACCAGAGCTGGCTGGAGTAAGGATTGTTGTTACCTGGACATGGAACCAATAAAGAAGTCATTGAAACTCTTCATGGCTACCTGTGTCATCTGGTGTAGGACACAACATTATTTTGGCGACGAGCGGTCTTACTCATGCATCTTTATGGATTTTTGGTAAAGTAACCTGAGAAAAGACAAGAAACAAAGAAACTAAGAGCAAGTATGGAGTTATTACAGGCTAGCCAGCCCCACCAGTGTCCTTGTCAACGGACAGCCCCACCCACCAGTGTCATTACCAACAGACACTACAGCCTGGAAATACTCCTCTGGATCAAGAAAACGGTTTTGTGAGTTGGAGGTGTAGTTACACTACTGCCACACATGGGTGTTCCAGCCACATCGTTTTCCTGAGGGTCACAAAGAGTGCAACCACATCAATTTGCTGTTCTTTTTTTCATCCATAACATCCTTGTGAATGTTATGGATGAATTTTATAGGATGTATATTTGGATTTATTGTATTGTATTGCATATGGTTTTCAATAAAAAAATCCCCCAAAAAATCAATTTGCTGTTTTGTCAGTCTCAGTGAATGGTCTTCACTAGCGCCACATTACATTTTCCCTACATTAGTGCTTTGGTGCGACATGGAAAGCACAATTAAGGACTTGTAACCAAGTGGGTAAGTGGTGCTAGTCCCACTACTTCCACATCTCTGTATGGCTATCTTCCACATACAATTGGATTTACACGGTTGGTGGTGTTTGGAAGTTTAGCTACTAGATACTACGTGCTACTATGGAGCAGGGTGCTTTAGGAAACGAGGGTCCACCACCAAGCCTGTCTACCTCCAAAGATCCCCTCCAAAGATCCCTACACACTGGGTCTTGCATACAAACGGAACCGTAAAATTCCCAAGCACTGGGACAGCTGTGGACATTTTTAATGATGAAGCTTCTAATGAAGCCGGTCTGGTGTGGAGGACCGTCTACAGCGTTTGCATCGGTATGGTTTTTGCTGCACGCCATGCCATCAGCTCGTCAGCGCATGGTTAAGTGAACAATGCGTCTGACGCTATTTGGCATGTTTGCTTATGCCGTGTGCTGGGGTAGCTCTTGCCGTTGTGTTTTTCCGTCTGGCAGCACTAAAGAAGTTATGTACGCGATGCCCTAGCCACTTTCTACATCTTGGAGCGGTGCGCAGACGCATTTGGCACCGTTAGAGGAAAGAGGTTGTCACTTATGAGAATTGTTGTGGACTTATTTTGTTATATTCTCTACACTACAATTTGTTGCACGCTATGAAACCAGTAAAACCGATACGCTAAGGTTTAAATTTCTCACCTTAGTTGTGGAGTTGCGCGTGGCTCCTGACAGATCTTCGGTGACGTCTTGGAAGCTCTGTGTTTTCTTCGTCATTGTGCTGCTTTGGACAGTATGCAGCACGCCTACGCCGGGAGCCAACCGGTGCTGCGTCTCCTGCGTGCCGCCATTTTGGGTTTTGCAGCACCACACTCGCATTGAATCCTCGTTGAGTTCACTTGTGTCCAACACATTGGATCGCTTACTGCCAACCACGTTCTTTGCTGTCCAATAATGTTTTTTTGCTTTTTTTTAATGTTGAAACTGACCGGGTACGTCGCTGTGTGAAGATCAGCTGCACCTTTACGAAGTATGAAGAAACTCTTAATTGGATTTTGAAGCCGTTTTTCGTGAGTAAAGTGCATCGGAGCATTTTTGTCTTTCTCCCAAGGAGGGGAATATTGTTCATAACTGTTTGCTGATTGACGGTGAGTCATCTTGGGCTTTGACGATCTGCGGCGTTAGCTTGTTTGAACACTTGAAGCATCATCTTTTGAATGGAAGGTGAATTCATTTTGGGTACACACTTTAGAGGAACTTGTTCCCGGCAGCTTATAGTTGTGGTACATTTTGTTAAAGCTGAAGTGTTTTGGAGTAACTGTTTTTGTTTTTTGTTTTTTCTCTCTCCTAATGTTGACAGTAGTCTTATTTACTTTGTCATACAGCCTACCACATTGTTGGGGAATTTTAATAAGTTTAGCTACATGTAATTCTGGGTGTGCTTTGTGCAGTACTATTCGGGTGAGAGGTCGCTCACCGGCGTGAGATTTAGTCTAAAGATGCACCATATTTAGAGTTGTTTTGCATATTTTTGCCAGTTGTTTTCGTGTGTCGTGATGCCACAGTTTACGTTTTCCTACATATAGGTTCCCATGTGCTTTAGTGGGTGGCAGTCACAGTTCTATCCCTTACATGAGGGATGGGTTTGGGCTATAGCCCCATCTTTACATTTTACAGTTTGTGACCTCTACATGGGGGTATGTGACCTCTACATGGGGGTAGGTTTATGGGTGTGTTCCCATATACACGTGTTTATGACGTAAACCCTTACACAGGGTTGGGTTATGGGATTTGGCCCCATTTACATGTTGTGCAGTACTAAGGTACTTCCCTACACGGGTGTGTTTCCATGGGTCACAGTCCCATATACATGTTAGTTCCCTTGCAGTTGGGTTCGGAGTCACGGGGTGTGTTACTCTTTGTGTTACTCTACATAATGTTACAATTTGTTTTACGCTACTCTATGTTTTAATAATTTTTCATGGGGGAGGATGGGAGATATTGATACTCATGTTATTTGATGTTGTATTTTATCCATTCTTTCGTGTTTTTGAATTGTTCATTCTCCCGTGCGTGATGTTCTGCTTTACGCTGCATCCCTGAGTTTCGAACCATTTCATACATTTGTGCTTATTTGTGTATAGTTCTCCCCTGAAGTAATGTTGTTTTAGTTTTCATTTAAAAGGAGGGGGATAATGTTGTATCCTCTTAAGTGTATTTGTATGTAATCCAGCCTAGCTGCTCCTAGCTGCTCAGCCAGAGTGTGAGTTGGTAACAGAATGTTGGTGTGACTGTGATGCGTGGAATGCCTGGGTGCCTGAGTGGATGAGTGGTGTCAGTTGGAGATGGGCTGAGCAGCTAGGCAGGCTGCTCCTGGTGGGGCTGGTACTTGACCAGAGCTGGCTGGAGTAAGGATTGTTGTTCCCTGGACATGGAATCAATAAAGAAGTCATTGAAACTCTTCATGGCGTCCTGTGTCATCTGGTGTAGGACACAACAGAGTCCTTGAATGTTTTTTCTTTGGCCCTAGCCCTGATTACTGACATGATGTGTGCTTATAGCTGCTGCTGCAGGGACTCGAGGATAGAAGTGGCCTGCAGAGAAAATGAAAGTATGCTTTAAACATCACCTTTTAATTTCAGAGCCACTTTAATTAATGGATCAAGTGAAAATAAAGTACCTAGTTGGCAATGGTAGATGCTCTTTCAAAGTTCTCCTGTAATACGGAACACAGCTACAACTGCAACAACAGTTACAGATGCAATAGGTTTGGGCTTGCCCAAGCCTCTCTCCAAAGCTGATGGGACAAGAGAGAACAATGCAGCTGGGCGAGGAGGGAGGCCAGTAAGAAGTCGAAGAGAGCTCACCTGGGAAGAGAGGTGAGAGTCAATCGCAAGGGAATGGGACGTAGAGAGATCCCAACTACAGAAATACAGAAAAGAGTAGGGAACAGAGAGAGTACAGCAGTAGGGGTTCGGGCGGGGGATAGACCGCAATCAAGGGTGATAGAGACAAAATCAGAGGTCTCCTGCCTTAGTTGTGTTGCCTGCTTACCTTTTCAAATTCTGTATTTTTGTCTTTAGCTCTATGAAATATGCTAGAGGGGTATTTATCTTGTATTATATCTTGCCAGTGTTATATCTGTGACTGTTCACCGATTTGGGGTTTTTATGACACTTAACAGGAAGTCATCAAGATTATTTTTTCCTTCTTGCTAATTAAATCCAAGTTGTCTAATGGCCTTCGATCTTGCTCCCTTGAGGATTCCTTCAGTTGCCTGTTTATTACTTTTTTCCAGGCTGTGTATGATACATCCCTTGATTGTATAGCCGATTCCTCTACTCGTAGGGATTCAATAACACCCTTTAGTTTATTAGACCACAGGTTGCCTGGGGTCTCAAAAAGATTTCAGATGGTCCTTTAGTGAGTCGGTAGAAACCTTTGTGGCACTGATGTAAAATTTTAGTAGGGAGGCTTTGCAATCAAGATATTGGTTTAAAAGGCCAAATTCCAGTCTTAATCTTGACCGACACGTGTATCGTGGCCGTTGGAATATCTTCCTGTAAGCGGTACAGTGAATTTTCTCCAAGACAAAAGCTAAGGCTCCTGGATAGGCATGGTGCCCACACTGCAAAGCTGGGAGGAAAGTTGCATTCAGGACCCTGAGTATGGGAGCAGCGGATACACTGCTAAGTTGCAAATTCAGTTGATTAATTCTGTGAATGATTGCAGCTCCATTCTGTTTCAGAGATTTCACATGAGCCATTGGTTTGCTATTTTTACTGAACCAGACTCCCAGATAGTTGTAGTTCCTGGCGGCGTTGATGATCATGCTACCCAGGTGCCAGGTTAAGTGCTTTTTATTTCAATGTCTTCCAAAGATAACCTTAGTCTTGTCTTGGTTTACCTGGAAGTAATTGTCTGCATTATAGATATTCAGGTCATTCAACGCTCGTTGAATCCCTGCTTTGGTGTGATTCATTATCAGGTTGTAATCTGCATATTGGATAATGTTCAGATTGGCAGACCATAACTTGGAGGGGTACTAAGTAGCCGAACTCCATGAGCGTCCTCAACTCAGCCAGCCGCGGCCGCTGCAGGTACGAGCGGTGGGGCGGGAGGCCAGGTGAGGGGGGATTTCAAGAGACGACCACGAGGGAAAATTAATTATTTATTTAATTTTTCCTCGTGGTCGTCTCTCGAAATCCCCCCTCACCTGGCCCCCCGCCCCACCGCTCTTAACTGCAGCGGCCGCGGCTGAACTCAGCGGTATATAGACTGAAAAGCAGGGAAGCCAAAATGCAACCCTGCTTTAGATCTCAGTTGGTGTAGATTTTGCACGCAACAGTGCTTGCATCAGTTTTCACACAGACCCATGTCTGTATAGTGAAATTATTACTCTAAGCAGCTTTTGGGGTACCCCACGGGATTCAAGTTTCCTCCATAGGGTTGGCCGGTTGACCTGTCAAAAGCCGTACTACAGTCTATGAAACAGCAAAGTAGCAGTAGCTGATTACTTTGTGTGGCTTGATATCTCAGAAAAGATAGAGCAATGATGTTGTCCACAGTGGATGTCGCAGCCCGAAAGTCTGAATGGAAAAATGGCAGGACTCCATTATCCCGCACCCAGGCCTCTAGGTAGCCCAAGAGATCTCCGGCTTAGGCCTTGGGCTCCAAGTCCAAGAGCCCTATTAGATGATAATTTGATGCTTTGGTCTGCTCCCCCTTCTTGTATATGTGGCACAGAAAGTACCCTTTACAAGTGTCTGGGACTGTTGCATTTAGAGAGGCAGCTTTGAAGAGTGGCGTTAGCAACCTGGTCCACTTTTCCGGAGCACATTTAAATATATTGGCTGAGACGACATTTGGACCAGGTGCACCATTATTTTTCATTTGCCTGATTGTGATCTTTACTTTGTTAGTGTTTATTAATTCTGGCGATGGGTCTAGATTGAAATCCACTATTACGCTGGTGCAGGAGAACCAATGTATAGGAGGGCACGGGACCAGTTCCAGTATAAATCTGCCACGTGCCTTATCCATGCTGCTTCCGACACTCCATTTTCCCTTGTTGTTTTGCTGTTCTTTAGTTTATTTATGTGATCCAGAATCGTGCCTGGTTTGAAATTTTAAGCATTTTTTGTACTGCGTTCTCAAATGTAATAATGCTGCGGCTGTTCGCATTGTAGGGTTTTGTTTGTATGCTCACTGGGCTTTCCAAAAAGCTCTTATTGTGGAGACAATACCTTTGTGACAGAGGGTTGAAAGCTTCCCCTACCCGCCCTTCATTGGGCAATTCGACTTACGTCCTTGGCCTGCCAGATGAAGTCTGAGGTCTTCTATGAGTTTAGCCAACTCCTGGTGCACAGGTTCCAAGTGTTTTTTGGTTAGCTTGACTTACTAAGTGACCATTGGATTATGTTCCAGTCTCCACTTTATTCTCCTCATTAGTTTCACTCGTTCCTCTCCAGTTCAGGACTCAGAGCCGACGTGATTGCTTCTGTCCATTGCGTGAGATGTTAAGTCTAGTGTGAACCCTTAATGGGTTGTGGTCACTTTCTGTTCTGTGGTCTATTTCGAAATGTGTGAGCTGACCAGTTAAATGCTCAGATAAGAAGACATAATCAATTGTCAAGATTCCTTTGCAGGTTGGGGGGAAAAAACAGCTGAATTACTTGTGCTTTGATCTGTTTATGTGTCATGGTCAGTTTGTGGGTTGCCAAGAAGTCTTGCATGACGGGCCCCTCTTTGGAGTGAGAGAAGGTTTCTGTTGTGTTCCCCAGACCACACATATTGAAGTCTCCTACATCCATGATTTCATGTTGTGGGTAGTTCAGGAGGAGCACCTCCAGGCTGTCACGCAGGTCCTCCACAACTGTAGTCTTGCTTTTTTTGGGAGTGTTGAGATAGCAATTGATGAGTATCAAGTCGATTTATTTGTGGTTATTTTTCATGCCTGTAACGGAGACTGCCTGAACCCCCACGGATATTTATAATTTCCACCATATATAATGTACGGCAGGTGGCTATATTTTACACTGCAATAAACAAGATAAAGTGGTGTTGAAATGGCCATTTTCAGAGGGGGACCAGTGTAGTGGCCACTGACATAATTGGGAATATTACACCGTCCTAACGCTGGATAGTAGGAAATGTATGCCAGCACAGTGATCCCAGACAGAAATGTATGGAAAATGTGATTTGTTTAGCTAAATTTGAGATTTGCAGGGGATTCTTGGTAAGAAAACGTTGGCGGATCCACGCAGGCCACACATTCCTGGACTCCCCCAGGCGTCTAGTTTTCAGAAATCAAACACAAGGAGATGATGGACGGAGCACTGAAACTTTTCAGACACTCACCCCCAGTCACAGATCTGGGTTGAATCCATCATCGTTCTTTAGCTCACTTCGCCACCCCAGTTCAGACACAGCTATATGCAAATCAGTCTTGACCCTGTGCCTCATGGGAACTGTCCAGCCCGAACTGCCAAGCCATGTCTAACCTGGACCGGAAACAAGCATCCTGGGACCGGTTTCAGGCTAACAGCCCTCTTCAGCCAGGCTAGCTTGAATCCAGTTGCAAAGTGAGCAAGGGACCCACGTCTGGGCATACCCTGCCAACTTAGGGCGAGCAAAGCAAACACAAGGAGATAATAGACGGAGCGCTGAAACTTTTCAGACACTCACCCCCAGTCACAGATCTGGGTTGAATCCATCATCGTTCTTTAGCTCACTTCGCCACCCCAGTTCAGAACACAGCTATATGCAAATCAGTCTTGACCCTGTGCCTCAAGGAAACATTCCAGCCCGAACTGCCAAGCCATGTCTTCCCTGGACCGGAAACAAGCATCCTGGGACCGGTTTCGGGCTAACAGCCCTCTTCAGCCAGGCTAGCTCGAATCCAGTGGCAAAGTGAGCAAGGGACCCACGTCCATCATCTCCTTGTGTTTGCTTTGTTCGCCCTAAGTTGGCAGGGTATGCTCAGACGTGGGTCCCTTGCTCACTTTGCCACTGGATTCAAGTTTGCCTGGCTGATGAAGGGTGTTACCCCGAAACCGGTCCCAGGATGCTTGTTTTCGGTTCAGGGAAGACCTGGCTTGGCAGTTCGGGCTGGACTGTTTCCATGAGGCACAGGGTCAAGACTGATTTGCCTATAGCTGGGTCTGAACTGAGGTGGCGAAGTGAGCTAAAAAACGATGATGGATTCAACCCAGATCTGTGACTGGGGTGAATGTCTGAAAAGTTTCAGCGCTCCATCCATCATCTCCTTGTGTTTTCCTAGTTTTCAGAAATGTCTGGGTTTTGTAGGTTTCCCTACACGACCGCCAAGCCAAATGCAGAAAAGCAGGTGACTCCCTTGCAAAACCAGGTCTTTTTGTGATCGATAATTTTCAAGTCTCCACAGTACGTTTTTTGGCCATTTCCTGTTGCGGGCACTAGCCCCACCCACACAAGTGAGGCACCATTTTTATCGGGAGACTAGGAGAAATGCTGGGTGGGTGGAAGTCTGTGGCTTCCGGCAGATTCCAGAACTTTCCATCACAGAAATGTGAGGAAAATGTTTTTTTTTCTTTACAAAGTTTGAGGTTTGCAAGGGATTCTGGGAAACAGAACCTGATGAGAGCCGCACAAGTCACCACATCCTGGATTCCCCTAGGTGTCTAGTTTAAAGAAAATGTACAGGATGGCTTGGTTTCCCTAGGTGCCGGCTGAGCTATGGCCCAAAATCCACAGCTAGGCACATTGTAAAAATAGGGTCAGTTTTCTGTGGAAAAATGTGATGTGTCCACATTGTGTTTTGGGCCATTTCCTGTGGCGGGCACTAGGCCTACCCACACAAGTGAGATATCATTTTTATTGGAAGACTTGAGGTAATGACGGGTGGGTAGAAGTTTGTGGCTTCTCACAGATTCCAGAGTTTTCCATCACAGAAGTGTGAGGGAAATGTGTTTTTTGGGCAAATTGTGGGGTTTGTAAGGGATTCTGTTTAGCATAGCCTGGTGAGAGCCACACAAGTCACCCCATCCTGGATTTCCCTGGGTGTCTAGTTTTAAAAAATATACAGGTTTGCTAGGTTTCCCTAGGTTGCCGGCTGTGACAGGGCCCAAACTCCACAGCTAGGCACATTGCAAAAAAAGGGTCAGTTTTCTGTGGAAAAATGTGATGTGTCAATGTTGCGTTTTGACCCGTTTCCTGTCGCAGGCTCTAGGCCTACCCACACAACTGAGGTGCCGCTTTTACCGGGAGACTTAGGGGAATACAGAATAGTAGAACTGGTGTTGTTACCAGTTGTTTTTAATGCATTTCTTCCTTCCAAATGTAAGACAGAGTGTAAAAAAGAAGACGTTTTGAAAAATGCCCTCTAATTCACATGCTACTATGGCTACCCACAAATTCAGAGATGTGCAAATTACCACTGCTTCTAAACTCCATATCTTGTTCCCAGTTCGGAAATACATAGGTTTCCTTGATACCTATTTTTCACTCTTTATATTTTACCAAATGAATTGTTGTATACCCGGTACACAATGAAAAACCAGTGAAAGGTGCAGCTCAGTTATTGGCTCTGGGTACCTCGGGTTCTTGGTGAACCTACAAGCCCTATATATCCCTGCAACCAGAAGGATCCTGCAGACATAACGGTATATTTCCTTAAAAAATCTGCCATAGTTAGAAGAAGTTACAGGTGAAAATGTAGGCACAAATGGCTGGTTTTTTAACTCAATTTCAATATTTGTTTTGTTTTAACTGTTACTTTCTATAGGAAAACCTTGAAGGATCTATACGAATGACCCCTTGTAGAATTCAGAATTGTATCTACCTTTCATAAATGTATAGCTTTCCGGGATCCATTATTGGTTTCACACCCATTTCTACCACTAACTGGAAGGAGGTTGAAAGCACAAAAAAATAGGAAAAATAGGCTCTGTCCCAATAAAAAGCCAAAACTGTGTAGAAAATTTTGGTTTTGTGACAAAAGTCTGCCTGTTCCTAAAATCTGGGGAGATGGTAATTTTAGCACCATAAACCCTTTGTTGATACCATTTGCAGGGAAAAAAAACTGTTGTTTTCTTCTGTAGCACTTTTTCCCATTTTTCCCCCAAAACCCAACATTTTATTGTGTTTTGCTAATTTCTCGGTCCCCTCCAG
Source organism: Calotriton arnoldi (assembly GCA_963921515.1). Lineage (NCBI taxonomy): Eukaryota > Metazoa > Chordata > Amphibia > Caudata > Salamandridae > Calotriton > Calotriton arnoldi. The sequence goes on along the minus strand of CAWUFW010003001.1, from coordinate 1,399,223 downwards.
GGAAATCCACAAACCCTGGTACCTTTACCATGTCGGAAGAAAAGGACGCAAATTTGGCATGGATACCTTATGTGGACAAAAAGTTATGGGGTCCTAAGCGCAAACTACCCCTAATAACTAAAAAAGGACGAGGCAATGTGGGCGGGGGGAGGGTTAAGATTCAGGCGAATGCACCAATGACTTTGTGAGTGATCATCAAGTGCAACCTCATGCAAATAAAATACCGTCTGCTGCACACAACTCGTATCCACCCACACAGAAAGTATAAGCATAGTGTCTAGCAATTATGAGAATTTATGTTGTGTTTTTGTAAATAAGAACATTAGGAGTATGACTACAAGGAGTGACAATAACAATTCAATTGATTTATTGAATCCAAGTATAAATAACCAGTTTATGCACTGAGTACCTCAGCAGTAACATGAACTCAGACATGTAGCCCTTCAAGGTGTATCTTTATTTGAATATCCATAAAGTAAAATGTATTAGACACGGGTCAGCGAATTAAATGCATTCTCTCATCTCTAGGTTTCAAGCGCTTACATGTTACTTGTCAGATGTTACATGGATCTTAGTCTAGATTTGCTCTGTAATTAGTTTGCAAAAGTATGAACAATCAAGGGCCTCTCGTGCACACACTAAGTACTCCTCTGCAGTGAAAAGAACTATGTTAAGTGGGTTACCTCATAACAAATTGAATCCAGGTTAGAGAACTCGAGCTCATATATCTGGAGTCCAACCTCAAGACCTTTAGAAATTAATTAGCAGCATGCATTGCTGACTGAGGGATTTTAGGGTTTTAGAAAAGTCGTTTGTGAAAGATTTTGAGTGCAGGTACTTGAGTAAAGATTGGATTATGATAGAGGTTTTTTGGATCAGCTAGGGCCCAGCTTTCGCTTTGGCATGGTACTGTGCTCATACTTCCCTGCTAGGGTCTAGGAGCAAGGTTCTGTTGCTGGCAGCACTTTGACCTGCAGCAACAATCTCAGATGAGCTCTACTACACCATGCCCCTGCAGCTGCCAAACACCAGCTTCAGGAAGCTGCACTGCAGGGCTCAGTGGCAGATGTCTCGTCCACCCTATATGGAGTGCATGGAGAGGCCCTATACACTCTAAACAGAATGGAGAGGACATCCACTGCTTTTTGGTGGATGTCCTGCTTCCACCAAACTCTAAATGAGTACCTATGCGTTATCCACGTCTAAATGCCCCAGTAGCCAGTGGGAATAAAATTAGAAGTATTGGAGAAACCACCAACAGTGCTATCCATGTAGATGCTAGTAGCCTTCCTGTATCTCACTACAAGACCTCAGGTGACTCAACTGCCATGTGAAGCTTGAATGAGACAATGAGGTTCTGTTCTCGACTCCAGGTTCGACTGTTGCATTTACCCTGAATACGTGGGTCTAGCTCCACTCACATTTGACTTCTCTCTTTCTGCATGTTTGGTATGCACAGATGACACAGGTGCTGCCATTGAAAGGATTTCAGCAGCAAGTGCTGTTGGCAGCTTCCACAACTCCCTGCAGGAAGAACACGCATCAGACACCTAGGGGCATATTTACTATTCTTTCACGCAGCGCAGGACACCATGCAAGGTTTCTGTGCTGCGTTGTATGAAAGGGAGAGAGCAGAAATGCTCCTTATTTATAAAGATATGGAGCATTTCAGCTTTCTCCTTGCACTGGCGCACTGAGTGCTGCCTGTGCCAAGATAGGAACTCTCACACTATGGTGGAAGGGTACCTGCATTAAGGAAAGGATTGTTTTTGTGCGTGAAGGGGCTCCTTCCTGCACTAAAACAACCCTAAGAGACATTTACCTCATTCTGTGTGTGATACGGAATGCATCACACATAGAAAGCGGATGTAATGAGGAGAAATAAAGATATACACCTCACTGGGGAAAGCGGATCCTTTTGATTCATTTCCAGGTTCAGTAAATCTGGGAATGTACACATGGAACGCCCATGCTCCACCCATGGAACGCCTCCGAGCTTGAAATGTAACATAATGCAGCACAAGCCGCTATGTTGCATTACATTTCTTTAAAAATCCACGCAAGGCGGCGCAAATCACTCATTACGTGGCTTTGTAAATATTACTGAAGCCGTTGCGTTGTCTTAGTGCCGCGTTGCACAACACAAGGGCAACGCAAAGGCTTGATGTATCTGGGCCAGAATCCTTTAAGGAGCTTGAGCAGGCTGCAATCACAGACAATGAGTGCCAACAGTAATCCCCATCAGCTCCACCAAGCTCACCCACCACTTGTATATCCCCCAAACCAACCCGCCGAGAGCCAGCTGTGCACACTGTGTAATGCTGGAGCACTGCAGGTTCATCTGATCTGTGCAGGGTGCAAAGACACATCCAATGCCTGTTCATTGCTTTATTCCTCCCTTTAGAGGATCATTTCATCCCAGCACTACAGTGCGGAGGAATCTGAGCAGCACCAGCTCCTCGACTGCATGCCACCAATCCACCTGCTGAAAGTGAACCTGCACACACTGCAGTGTAACTGAGAAGCATTTCAAGCCTGAGAAACCCCCTGCAAAAATGTACCTTCCATTTGAACATTGACAGATCCCTTCATGGCTGCATCAAACACAAGTCCTACAAGCGACCAACCTTAAGATATTGTTGCCTATATCAGTCACCCCCTCTCTAGTAAATAATGTCAACATCACACTCTTGACTTTGGGTGAAGCGGTTTTGTTAACACTTATTTATATCTGATTCTGGTCCAAGATGATTGTTCTTTGTAGACATGAAGCCGGTATCAATTTTCAAGAACAGCTGGCCTCAACGCATTTCAAGAATCATATTCTTGCTGAAGTGGCGGGCTTCTATCAGCAGCGGCATCTGCAGGGGAGGCATAAGCCGAGCACACACAGAGGCCTGCAATAAACACACTCCAGGGCCCTGTCACTGCTGAGACCTCCACTGCCACAGTAACTGACCTCTGCCTCCACAAGCAGCGTGCTGCAGGGTAGGGCCCTCTTTCTGGCCTGTCTGTGCTAACACAAATGGATCTCTCGAAATAACAGTAAGCACGTCCAGCCGGCGCTCTGCTGGGCCGACCATCCCTGTGCATAAATGCATAGATCGAGATATTGCAGAGTCGGCGATGGTGACTATGCAGTCATGCAGGAGTTGTTCAGTCCATTATTAAAAGTGCTTTTTGATGGCAAATAACTTTGGCCGGCTTCACGAATCTGAATTAAATTGTGCTCGTGTGTATTTTTCCCATGCCATTTGGCCCAAAACCCATTATTTAGAACAACAGAACTAATAAATGTGCAAGCAAACAATAATTACTACAGTGCAAATGTTAGAATCAGCATTGGCACCACCACACAGTGAAACTGAAATGAGAAAAACATTGTTTACTGCTTCACTGATATATGCTTAATTAAGACCACACATTGAAAGCACTCTGCTAATAGTCTGGTTTTTCCTCAGTGCATAAATGTAACCCCTTGTATCATGGCTTTTGTTAAATACCTGTTTTAAGTACAAATACATGTATAGAGTGTCATTTGCTGATTATTAACTTTGTTGAGGATGGGGAGGGGCACCATGACCCAATCAAGGCTGCCCCTCTTGTGTGTCATGGCCTCCGCCACACTCAACGATGGTAATAAATGGCATGCGACACTCAGCATATATGCATGACTACTGTATATGACATGCGAGTGAAAATAAACATGAGGCAATAAATAGTATATATGCAAATGGACAGAGTGTAATATGCTATTTATTGTCCTTGTTGAGTGTGGGGAGGTTCCATGACTCGCAAGAGGTGAAGCCTCGAGTGGTTCATGATGTCCCTCCCCTCCCTCAAGAATGGTAGTAAATAGAATTTACCCTCTGCTAAAATGCATATATGATGGCATGTTTTCATATGTATTTGTTTTAAGAAAGGTATTCATCCTCAAGTATGATACCGAGGTTACATGTGTACAGAAAAGTAAAATCCCATTGAAGAGGCCTTGACCCAGATTTATCAAGCCTTTGCATTGTCCTTATGTCACGCATGGCGATGCAAGGACAACACAAGGGCTTCAGTAATATTTACAAAGCCATGCAAGGGCCGATTTGTGCAACCTTGCGTGGCTTTCCAAAGAAATGTAACGCAACTCAGCTGCTTGAGCTGCATCACGTTACATTTCAACGTGGGGGTGTTCTGTGGGTGGAGCATGGGCGTTCCCATGCATCTTTGTACATTCTCAGATTTACGATAGCTATTAAACATGAATATGTCAAAATGTGACTCCTTCCCCAGTTAGGCGTAACATCTTTATGTCTCCTTATTATTTCCTCTTTCCACGTGTGCAGCACACATGGAAAGAGGAAAATGGCTCTAAGGATCGTTTTTGTGCAGGAAGGCATGCCTTCGTGCTCAAAAGCAATCCTGCCTGTGATGCAAGGTCTGTCAGCATGGTAACCAGCAGTGGCAGCTCTTCGAGAGGGGACTGTGCCGTTATATGTGGGGTAATTTGCCATTTTATTGCAGCACCAGCCAAAGTATGTGGTCCTCTTTTCCCACATAATTCTACCAGCCCTGCCTAAATGCAAGGGCAAGGCTTGTCTACTCTCCTTGTAAAGGCCAGCTAGTTCCATAAAATAGGACCATTTGCCCCTTCACTCAGTCTGAGGCTATGTTAAAGTGCTCTGTAGGGTACTGAGTTTTGAGGAAGACGCCTGTATGCCTTTCAGCACAGGAAAGACAACATCTCAAATTCCCATTCATTTGAACTCCTTTTTTTGTGTGTGCTAAACCCATATATTTTGCCACACAAGGAGTGTTCTGAAAAGGAGAAGGAATAAGCATGGTGAAAGTGGGTCAGCAGGAAGGCAGGTGGAAATTTTGAGCAGAGAAGGTTATTTGAGAAAGGGCTTCGTAGGCTTGGAACTGCCGTGTTATGCCTCATTCTAGGTCTAAAGCTCGTAATGGCTGGTAAAGGGGAGGCCATAGTGGCATGAATAAGTAACACTGGCCCCGTAGTACCACCCATTTTCTAGGCCAACTCAGAATGTGGGCCTAGATCTTCAGTTCTAACCTGAAAAAAACTAGAGAGAGTTGGTAAAGAACAAGTGTTCCTGCATCATAATGAAGATTTCAGGAACATTACATACTGTTAAGTGCTTTATAAGTTGCAGAAACAGCTCTGATTTACAAAGGTCAAGTTGGCCTAACTGGTATTCAAACTAATGAGTTCACTGTCTGTATCAGCAGCGATTGTTCAACTCAGTGGTCCAGCCTGCCAGCATCTGTGGCTTATAACATATCAGAAAGAGTTCTCAGAAGGAAGTTTAGAAGCATCCTGGGGCTTAGTTACAAGCCACTTGCGCCGCCGGTACGTCACTTTTTCCTGTTTTAAAAGTGAAGCACAGCGGCGCAAGGGTCTTGAAAATAAGACCCCCTATTTGAAGGCCTTTCAGGGTTTCTAGTGTCTCTGTACCCTTTACTACTGCAAAAGGGGTACTTTTAGAGGTCTGTTCAATTACGCTGTCCCCCAAATGGCCTGCTTCTATGAGTGTTTTGTTTTTTGGATGAAAGAACAGGGTTAACTTTGGATGACTGCCCAATGGCGCAGTCGCCCAAATGGGCTATCTTCTGTGAATCATTTTGTGTGGGTGGCTGAGCAAACAGTGTTACCTACAGTTCTGTGTCTGGTGATGCAGTTTCTAGCTAACCTTTCTTCTGTAGGTCTTTCTGAGAGGTGTATGGACGAACAGGGTTACCTTTAGTCGTTTGTCTAGTGATGACATAATACCCCTACTGACCTATCTTGTGTAAGCCTTTAAGTGTGTTGGATAGATGAACAGTGTTACATTTAGACGTCTGTCTGTTTTCTGTGAGTCTTTTTGTGTGGCTGGATGGTCGAAGAGGGTTATTTGCCCATCTATTCACTAACAAAATCCCTCAAATGATCTGTCTTCTGTGAGTTTTTGTGTGGTGGATGGTCGAACAGGGTTACCTTTAGACGGCTGTTCGGTACCGCAATCTCCCAACTGACCTATCTTCTGTGAGTCTTTGTGAGGTGTGAGTAATGAATACGACACTGAGGGCCTCATTTACAAGCCCATTGCGCCGCTAGTACGTCACTTTTTTAGACGCACCATCGGCGCAGTGTGCCTACCCATATTTACAAGGCCACATAAAGTCACCCTGCGGGACTTTTCATGGCCTTGTAAATATTGGCCCCTTTCACGCATTACTATGCGTGAAAGGGATGTTCCATGGGTGTTGCTGTGGGTGTTCCCACGCAACATCCATGGAACCTGACACATTCCCAAATTTACAAAGTGTTGTAAACCTGGGAATGCGTCAGAATCCTACGCCTCCCCAGGGGAGGTGTAGGAGTGGCGCAACAAGGAGAAATACTTTTGTTTCTCCTCGTTTTTTGCTCTTTCTATGTGTGCTGCATTCTGCAGCACACATAGAAGAAGCAAATCGCCTTTAATGATTGCTTATGTGCAGGAAGGTGTCCCTTCCTTCACATAAACAATCCTCCCTGAAACGCAGGCACCCTTGCATCATGGCATAAGAGTGTCTGCGTTGGTGCATGGCTGCTGTTTGTTTGCTGGCGCAGGGGAGAAGGACAAGAATGCGCCTTACCTTGTAGATACAGCGTATTCCTGCCCTTTTATTTTGACGCATGACAGGGCAGCAGGGAGGCTTGGGGGCAGATTTACAAGCCCCTTGCGCCACTTTTGCGTCACTTTTAACATGGGAAAAGTGACGCAAAAGTGGCGCAAGCGGCTTGTAAATCTGCCCCTTGGTGCGCTGCCGTGCGTCAAAATATAGTAAATGTGGCCCTGAATATTAAAATTAAACTCTGTCTGTTAAAGACCACAACATGACTGACGGAGAACAAATATAGAACATGCTGAGTTCAAAGAGCGATTCATTTACAGTAATTACTTTGTGAAATGCATGCCGTCAATGCAGATGAACAGGACCTATTTAAATGCATCACATTAGTGACCCAATATTATGATAAATCAAAGAATGCTTGAAGCTCGAACTCATCCATGTTTGGCTGCACAAGTAGTCGAAAGCCATAAATATTCACTTGGTTTAATCAATGAGGTCATCGAGTGTCCGCAGGTGACAGTCCTCCATTCTTGCCTCTGCTGCCACGACTCTATGATTCTAGCCGCAGGTCCCAGGGGTGTGGTGTTCTCCACTCTCCCATCACCCAAGGGAGGAGTGGGAGAGCCGCCGGTAAGAAATGATTGATGAGGGGTTTCTAGATCTGAGCATCGATTGGTCGCAGTTTTAAGGACATTAAATGGTACATGTCATTAGTCAGTGGAGCTCTGCTTCAGTATGCACGTCAGGGGGGGTTTAAAAGAAGGATGCTGTTCAGTGTTTTTTAAAGCACTCAGCAGATGGGCACGCTGGCACTCGTGGCCCAAGGTGGCTATGTGGAGCAAGGACAATCAGTACAGGTAAAGGAGACAGATGTGGAATGGAAGGAGCAGGGGCTGGGGGGATCTTTGAATGTGATGGAGCAAGGGAGCGAAGTGAGCACACCCAGCATCTTGTAGGAGGGTTTAGGGACCTCTGGCCTGAGAAAAGTATTTTTAAAATGGGGTAAAATAGTATATATTAAAGCACAATTATTGCATAAATGTGTTCAAAAGCCATAGGCTCTGAAAGGGCACTCATTAACAATTCTAATTCTTTCATGGTGTGCCAAGCCAATGACGCCTGATGCTCCCCAGGCATAGACATCCTTTTTTCAAAATGTGCAGTGGGTGGTCCCATGTGACAATAATAAACCTCCATTGTGCAAGGACCAGAATTGTGTCTTGAGTGCCCCCCATATGCATGGGTGCCCCTTATGCCGAGAATAATATAGAATATGGCAGTGGCAGTATATATATATATATATATATATATATATATATATATATATATATATATATATATATATATATGTATATATATATATATATATATATATATATATACACACACACACACACACATACATACCATGGGTGAACCATATGTAAGAAACTCCTCTAGCTAGCATGCCAGGAACAGCATGTTGTCGTCGTTGTTTTCCTCCCCATCCTATATGCCATGATTGTCCTCCTTAGTGCTAAGAATTATCTCCTGTATGCCTGCACCAGACATTTGCTGCAGTTGTCCCAAATGCTACAAATTATCTCTAGTATGTCAGCACCAATACTTTGCCATGGGTACCACTTCTGCCAAGAATTATGACCAGTACGCCAGTGCTAGCATTTTTACCAGGGGTGCCTTATATGAAGAATTACCTCTAATATGCCAACACCAGCATTTTGCCCCAAAAGCCACCTGTTCCCAAATGCTAAAACTTACAACTAGTTGGTAGTATTTTGCCACGGGTGCCCTTATTCCATGAATCATCTTCATGATGTTAACATTTTGCCATGAGTTCATCCGTGAGCCAAGTATTAGCTAAGAATACCCTCCACAGTGCCGCGGCTAGTGGCAGACTCACAGGCATAGCAAACTCACACATACACTCCCATTCACTTGTGCTCACACTAGTCCCACTCGCCCACACTGCCTCACTTTCATGTCTCTACACCCTGGCACTGTTCTTCTCAATCAATCTCTTTCTCATTCATTCTCACTTACTATGTCACTCTGACACTCATTTGCACTCAAGTTTACAGCCTAACTCTGTAATTCATAGCCACTCCAACTCATTCATTCTCACAGTTACCCTCACTGTCATTGCTTCTCATTTATTCTCACTCGTTCACTCCTCCTACACACACACGCATTTTGCGATGCAGCAGACGCAATGAAATTCGTTTTATTTATTTAATTGTTTACTTACCTCTGTTCATCCATATTCTGGTGTTTACTACCCCCACCCTGCCCCTCCCCCGCCCCGTCTCACCGCCCCACGGAACGCCCTCCACGGGCCGCTACTGACACACTCACACACATGCACACACACATCGTCACAAATAAAAACAAGTTCTCACACACATACACACTCATTCACTTATCATCACTCACACTTCTCCACCCTCCCTTACACTCATCAATCATTCATTCACACTCCCTCACTATAACCCTATCATTCACACTTACTCGCACTCACTCTTACTCTCACTGTCTCAATATCCATTCAATCTCACTCATTCTCATTCATAGTGACACTCACTTATTCAAACTCACTCCCTCTTACTCTTGCTCACTCTGGTATGCTCCTGCACACACACACACACACACACACTTGAAAGCGTTTTTTTTTTAACTTCAGCTGCCTGTGCCAGTCCACTTTAGCTGCCAGTGCTGGATATAGCCTTTACACAGCCTCTTCCTGCCCGAGGTACTGAAGCAGATAACTGAGAGAGGAAGCCTGGACAGGCTCCAGCTTTCAGCCTCTTGCTTTTCACCTCACCCTCTGCCAATTTGTCACAGGTTGGGGAGGAAACAATAAAGTTCCTGACCCCACCCGACCCTACCCCTGCCTTTGATGATATGGGAGAAGGTGAGGTGACGGTCTGATTGATGTGGAACCCTGAGCACTACAGGGTTGAAGCCTGAAGCGTCTGGGCTACCTTTACAGATGACACTGTAGCAAGGCACCAATGGGGAGGCACCTGAGCATTTCAGGCCCATGAGCCCTTGGCTGAGATTTCCCCCGCCCAGGGCAATCTGTGTTTAGAGGGGTGCAGGCACCTCTATACTTTGCCTCAGTCATCAGGCAGATTCACTGCCCAGACAGTAGTAAGCATCAGCCTTTTTATAGTATACCAATGAGCAATGATAGACAATTATTCCTTATTGGTGCACTAAAAAAGGAGAGTGAACAAGAAGAGTGGAGCCCCGGCCGACCCTAAAGCTAAAGCTATCAGCTAATTGGAATTGAAATGGCAAAATTGTGGTATTAAAAGCGTAACAATAATAAAGCATATTATTATTATTATTATTATTATTATATGCTGTACCAAACCCTCAGAACAGGAACATAATAGAATTCTCTTGTTGGATATAATGACCCAAACTTGAATATGTTAGCTACTCCATAATAATAATAATAATAATAATAATATGCAGAAGTATTATTAAATTGTTAGCTGCTGAGCTATTTTTTAATGTTCGGGCACTTTGCTCTTAAAACACATGTTTGACATTCTAAATATACCAGGTTTTGTGGATTCCCCCAGAGGGAACCTAGAAAACGGCTAACATATAGAAATATTTTTGTGTTGTTAAAAAAATACAATAAAGGTGTTTTGCAAAAAAGCATATATATATATATATATATTAATTTCTTTTTTTAATGCATCAACGAAAAGGTTTCTGTGCTAAAATCGACATCTTCCCAGCACTCGGGAACAACCAGAGCTGTGACCAATTTCTTTTCCACAGACCACAGTTTTTGTATTTTTCTAAGTGGTAATATATTTTTCCTATGTTTTGTGGTCTCAACCTACTTACAGTGTGTGGAGAAAACACTTGTGAAACCCATGGGTGGACCCAGAAAGTTGTACATTTCTTTTCTGAAAACTAGACTCCATTCCAATTTTAAGTAGGGGTCAATTATGTCGATCACTGATTGATTTTACAAAGAAACTGATAACTGATCGTTGAACTCAAGAATAATGTACAATGAAATACAAATAGCTGACAACGTCTTCATCTGTATTTTGGTGCCCCAATGGCCAGTTTACAAAAGCAATATACTGATAAGTCTCTCAGAACCTTATGGTCACAGGAACATATAATGTTTGCTGGTTGTCCGAAAATGCATGATACCCTGAGGCAACAACTGAGCTGCAGCTTATAATGATATGTCATTGTGCTCTGACTATGCTTCATTTCATATGGTAAAATGAAATGAGTTAGTGATTACACACTCCAGTAGAAATGTTGAAGATGTTTATTCGGGTCCTCAGGTAAGTTGCATTCGAGGAGGAGGGAACAACTGTCATTGCAGGAACGTAGCTACCGAATTTGCCAGTAATATTCCGGAACATTAAACTGGGCCTGGTATCTGTGACCGGAAAGCCCCCAAAACGCAATGTGGAAACATAAAATTTTCACCATCAAACTCGACTCATGTTGTTGATGTGGGTAGCAGCAGTACTTGGGCCCTGTGTTGGCCGCCTCCCAGGGAAAACTTTTAAATCCGGATATTTCTAAAAAGTAGATGCCCAGGGTAGACCTTGGTGGTGCAACCTGCGTGGTTCCGCTAGGTTTTCTTACCCAGAATGCCCTGCAAACCTCGAGCAATGGCTAAAATCACTAATTTTTCTCACTTTTATGTGAGGGAAACCTCTGGAAACTGTGGGAATCCACAAAATCCCTACCACCCAGCATTCACACACTTCTCCTGATATAACACAGTACCTTACTTGTGTGACTGGGCCAAGCACTTCTGATTTAATGTGATGGTTAGTGCCTACTCTTGATTATAAACAAAATATTTTCATACATATATCATCCATTGCCTTAGGCCAGCATAGATATGATTTATTTATTTTTTCGCTCTGCCCAAATTTAATTCAGATAACATTATGTCACATAACGTATTATTTAAAATAACAACCATAGCAGAGTATTTAGAAAAACATAGCATAACATGTTTATGAGAAAGTATTTGTGGCATTGCTTGATTCACTTTACGGCAAAACATTTCGCTATGTTCTAGGTTTATTTGTTATTGTAAAGTGCAATATTTGTCACATAGTTCGTGTTATGAATTGGATAACAATGACTTTTAATGTTGTTTTAAAGAGTAATTGCGCTCAACGTCATTCCAAATAAGAGCGTCTGCTATAAATGAACTTAATGATGCCCAGATGGTATTAAGTACAAGGATGGACATATACAAAACGTTCACAGTTCTCATTGCATTGTTTGCTGTCTTTTTACAATATTCTGCGCCGTGATTGTATTTTGCAAGTTTTGACTATGCAAAACGAAAAACCTTTATTTACTACCAGCATGAACGGAAACTTTTTCAAATATGGCTCAGGTGTTTAACAACCTGTAGTAATGTTCTTCCTCGTGTGTGTTTGAATTCGTACACTCTGAAGTTTGTCAAAGGTTGTATATAAATTCTATCTAAAAGGTGTGTAAATCCAATAAACCTACAAAGGAAGAAAAGAAAAAAATGGCATTAATCCCCCCAAACTGGAGAAAAGCTTGAAGGACGCCTAATTCGTTTCATTTAAGTTATTTACTCTCTGCTCCAAGGTTTATTTTTGGTTGATGTGAAGTGTGCACCTGTGCTAGTCATGCCATGGCGTAAAGCGCATACTACCTTATGCTCAAAGAGATCTCTGTAAGCTGCTGATTAACAGGATCTGTCTGTCTAATATGTAACTTTTCTTCCATGCCTGTTTTGTTCTCATTTTCCATGTGAGGACGGATCACGCTTGGCAGAACTACTATGAACTGGGCTGATTTACAGAGATCGGCGCAGTATACGCCCCCCCCCCAAAGACATTTCTGCGCAAATATGCATAGTGTATCCGGCTTGCATAATATGCAATTCTTTTTATTAAATAGATATTTTGAGGTCCTTGTAATTAATGCATCAAGGACTTTTAATAGTAGTCATAAAGTAGAACATCAAGCATAAAATAATGTGCTACAAAAATACTGTGGCCCCAATATCGACTACCACAATATTCTGAAGGTAAGTACATATCGGTAGTTAGAGATTTACTATTCTTAATTCCACATCTACCTGCGTTGAAGATATATATGCTATCAAGGTACATAAATATGGAGTTAAGTTTAGTAAATCTATGCTGACGTTTATATGCTTACCTTCACAATATTTTTGCAGTGTGTCTCCTTGCTACGATATTTTTGTAGCACAATATTTTAAAGTTGATAATCCGGTAGCATAACTTAAAAGCATCGGTGTTAGACCTGTCAGTCTTAGGGTGGTATTCCCCCACACTTTTTGCCTTCAGACTCCTACGTTGCTGAATTTGTTTTTGTTAATCAACATGGTAAAAATGACTTACACCTGATTGTCATATTTAATTTACTTATAAGTTCCTAGTAAAGTGGTATACCATATACCCAGGGCCTGTTAATTAAATTCTACTAGTGGATCTGCACCACTCATTATGTCACCCACTTAAGTAGCCCCTTAAAACACGTCCCACGTCTGCCATTGCAGCCTGAATGCAGTTTAAAACAGCCAATTCAACTTGGCAATATAACCCCTTTGCATATAGGTCACCCTAAGGTCACCCCTAAGGTAGGCACCAGATAGCCCATAGGGCAGGATGCATTATAATTAAAAGGTTGGACATGTAGATTTAAGTTTTTCATGTCGTTTTTCACTACTGTAAGGCCTGCCTGTCCCGTACGATAACATTGGGTTGCCTTGCTACATTTAATAAGTGCTAACTTTTGCTTGAAGACAGGTAAGCATTTTGTGTTTAGTGTCTGAAAAACTGTAATTAAAAATCCTCTTTAATGGTAAAGTCGGATTTTAAGTTACAGTTTTGAAAATAGCACTTTTAGACAGTTGGCATTTTCCTGCCCTAACTATTTGGTGCCTGCAGCCTGTGTCCTGGGTCACATGACTAAGGGCCTGATTACGATGACGGTGGGATCGCCACTGACAGCAAGTCGGTGGTGGTCCCACTGCCATCGTAATTGGGTTTTCCACCCGCCACATTGGGATGGCGGGGGGATGGGTGGCGGTCAGAGAGACCGGCCGCCACAGATCCAATGGGCATCAGTCAGAGGAGCAGCAATACCTACATGGTGGGGTGCCTGCTAGGCACCGCCATAGGTATTACAATGTTCCTTTCCGCCGGCCCATCCATGGCAGAACCCGCCATGAAAAGGCAGGTGGAAAGGGACATTGGGGGCCCGTAGCAGGCCACCTTCCCCACTGGGCTTCACCTTTGGGTTTTGTAGTGCCCCCCTACATATCCCTGCACCATGTGGCAGGCACCGCATGGTGCCTGCCACATAGTGCAGGGATATGTGCCATGTCCATATTTTGTACTGGGTTGGGTGCTGCAGCCCGCAGCACCGGCCGCAATACAAAATATGGCATTGCGACCGCTGTGGTGGCAGTCGCATCCTAATGTGCCCGGTGGGACCTCCGACTTGTAGTCAGGCAGTCCCATTAACGAAAGGATGGCGGTCAGATGAAAGTCCGACCACCATCCTAATCAGCCCCTAAGTATAGTTGGCAGGTGGCCTTTGTTTACTCCTCCCAGACAGAATCACAAAGGGGGGCTGGATGGGCCATCCTGACCATATGGGAAGGGGGGAAGCTGTCACCTAACACACTTGCACTTCAAAGGAGCTGCCTCAGCACACACAAGCCTTTTGTGAATCCAAACCAGATGTGGGGAGAAGTCTAGAAGTAACTAGGTATAGCTGACAGTTGGACTTTGTTCATTCCTCCCAGACAGCCACTCAATGGATGGATTAGGTGTGCCTGGATGGGACATCAACTGGCAGGATGGGGGACGGAGCTGGGCACAGCCCCACTTGCAAATGAATAGGCTGTGCTCTGTAATTACACAAAGGACTTGTCACCCCTGCATTGTTCATGCATCCAGCTTGGAGCCAGGGCAGGGGAGTCAGGAAACTTCAAGCACTTCATAGGGCATTCACTAGAAACTTCTCCTACTTCAAAGGAGGCACCAAGGATAAAGAGGGCACCCTCAGACCCACTCTTCAGTTCACTTTCTGGACCTGCAGAAGGACTCTTAGAGGGCTGCCTGCTGCCGTGGCCTGCTTTGTACTTCAGAGGTCTGCCTTGCTGCACCTGGAAGGTCTGCTTTGTTGCCTCAACTCTGCATTGAACCCTCAGAGTCCTGCCCTGCTGTATGAGCCTTGTTCTATTGCTGACCCAGGACTGCAAGAGTGACTCCAAGGGCTAGTTGACCGGCCTCCGGATCAAGCCTAAGGGACAGAAAAGACTCCAACCATCTTGAACTCGCAACTGGACCCAGCTTGAGTGACTCCTAACCCTCCAAGTGGTGCCCCTCCAGTCCTGGACCCTCAGTGGTAGTGCTTAAGGTGCCCAGATAGCCAAATTCCAGAACTTGGGACTTAGAAAATGTTTGGCTAAAAACTGCTCTGACAACCAAGAAAAGACTGAGACCAGCCCGCTCGTCTATCCGCCCAAGGTGCATCCACGGTGGGCCTGACTTCGTGGCACCTCCCTCTACGTTCTTCTCTGCAGCAGCAAATCCAGTTCAGTTGTCCTTCGGCAAAGGGGTATCCGGGCTCCTGAAACTCTCATCGGCTACAGCCTCCAGCGATTTTCATCTCCCAAAAAAGTCAGAACATAGAAATCTTCACTGCGACTTCGCCCAGCGGATCCCTGACTCAGACACTTCCTCCTCAGACACCGCTTTCAGCCTTTCCCCGTTAAACTTTACCTTCCCTGAACATTTTCTTAAAAATTTAATTTAAGTCCGAAGATAAGCGCTGACCAGGTCCAATCCACTTTTTGTATCCGAACTGCGCTCCATCATGGTCAGTCATATTTTTCGACTTTGACCCGTCTTGTGAGTGACTAGATGTCCGCGGTTGGCGCTTTAACCGTTTAGGCTCTAGTTTTTACCATAAACTTAAAAAATTGCTATTCATTTTTGCTGTATTGAGCACTGTTTCTTAGCGCGTAATGCATCTTCGTGTCCATTTTGGATGTAAGAGGGCATTGTGCCCTATTAAAATGGTGCTAAATACTAGTAGTAAGCTGGGGGAAATCCTACTCCAAGAGCACATTTAGCGAGCAGGCGCTCCTACTCACTATTTCTGTTCTTTTGTATTTAGCGGTATTTCTTAGCACAAAATGCACCCTTGCAACATCCAGAAACCTCCTAAACATGCAATTCAGGGTCGGATTGGGAAAGAAGATAAGTCCGTCCAGGCACCAAAATAACAGGGGCACCCATTAGCAAATCAGATGGCTAAGAAAGTTGTCCACATTTGCAAATCAGGGCAGTTTTCAACTTGTAAAGACACCTGCATCGGTTTTTTGCAAGGTATGGAGGACTGCTTACATTTTTGCTTGCTGCAGGCAATGTTTGTGGTGATATCAGAGAAATTAACAGTAAAAAACAGGCCCACCAGACAATAAAACACATCCACAAACAGCCAAAAAACAACCCACTCACTGACCTGTCAGACCAGGATTTCTGGCACTGCCAGAAAGGCATGTCCGACTTTCAACATGCCTTTGTAGGTAACCTCAAGTGAGTTCCTCTCTATGTAGGCCTAGACAAGCAGGTGAATACACCTTCACACCCAAGTCAAAAAGAACAACAAAAGGCAACGTGTCAGAATCCGTTCTACAGAGAGTTCTTAGGGAATAAATACTTCATTTACTCAAGCAGAAAACTATATAGTAATGAAACGCGAATAAAAGAATAGACTCGCGTGAAAGCAGGGACCTCATTCACCGAGTGAGCTGTCATGTGCCTTAAAGTATGCTTTTTAGGTCTCGCCTAGCATTGCAGCGCGCATGCGCTGCTCGCTCTGCGAGGCTTCTCGTAATCGATTTACTTTTAGAAGTGGAGTGTAGGCTCCGCCCCTTCTTTTCATTGGCTTCCGTCATTATCCATGCTAAACTTTGGCCTCCGATTGTAAGTGAGGCTTTTTAGTCCCTCCTGGTTACCGCCCTGTCTCCTTTTGGCCCCGCCCACCCGGACTGGATCTTTTACTTGCGGCGTGACACGGTGTCTCTTAATTAGCCGCTAAGCACTTTTTTCTTGCTTTCAACTTGCGACCGTCATCTTGTCCGGCGGTGAACAATCGGGGCCGCGGCAGAGCTGAGTGGAAGAAGGTGGCGTTTCCAACTTTGCCCCGCAATGCAGTAGGGCGTGCAGTCCAACTTTCGTATTTCTCTATAAATAAGCAGAGCACTCATGCTGCTAATGTTTATAGCAGACGCCGCACAGCTGTTTTTCAAGGCAAGTCCACATCAGGCGAGCTCATGACTTGCCTTCGCGTCACTGTAATGCCGTGCCCGATATTTTCGTAACAGACACAGCGTTCAGCCACAGACTGGACTGCTCGCGAAAGGTTTTATGTGTTCATGTTCGGGAAAGTTCCCCTCTAACTTCTCTTCCTCACGCTAGCGAGCAGAAGGCGTTGTTCACTCACTTTACATGGTACCATGGTACCTTTATTAGGTTCCTATTTTTCTTTTATCTGCAGACTCTAATGGTATTTCTTTTTTATCAATTTCGGTTGTCCCTGCAACGTTTGGCATGAACAAAGCACTTTACCAGATATTCCAGTAAGCGTTTCCACCTTGGTTGCACGTGTACAGTTTTGCATCTTAATGTTTGCAAGTCATCGCACATTTGTTAGCGTACTTATATGTAGATGGGGACAGCTTTATCCGTGTTTAGACACTTCCGTATTCATACTAATTATAGTAGAGCCTCTAGGCTAGGGCCACTTACTCTGTTTTTGGGCGTTTTTCCATTTATGTCAACTCTCGTAGCCCTATCCCGTCCCCTACTTCGGTGTGTGTTCCATCTCGGTGGTCTTAGCGCGTCAATTTTTGCCACTCCGTGCCAAACGTAATCACAAATGATTCGTAATTGTATCCACCAGAGCGCAAGCCTCCTGGTACGACGAGGCTTTCATCAGCCGTGGGGTCCGCTGCGTGCCCTTATTCAGGGTATGAGTCCACAACAACTCCGCAAGACGCACCCAGGGGACAGAAACCATACACAACTGTAGAGCTGCTGATCTCACTGCCAACACTTACGCACTCCTTGCTATTGTGACTGGAACACAAAACCATATGGAATGCTAAAGCCTCTGATCTCACTGCAGGGCACCTAAGCTCGGCTTCCTAACATGAAAAGTAAACAAAACCAAATGCGATGGCGGAATTTGTCCGAGAGCACACCGCCATTCAAAGGTAAACCGTATCTACTTTTTTATTTCCATCAACCCATCCTCCAACATCGTTGTCCGTTTTTCATAGGCATGCATATTAAAATAAGCACTGCCAAAAACTCATATCCCTGCCGGCCATTAACAGCGAGGCGCTTTTGTGGGGACTGGCACTTAAAAGCCGTGTACCGTGCCTCAGTTCATGCCATGTCCACACTGCCAGCTTTTGCCTTATTCCCACTTCTCATTACTTTTCCTGTAAAGCTGCCCCTCCTTGCTGTCTAAACCCCTAAAACCAGTTTCCTGATATCACTTTTTTAATTTGACCCCACTCAGCTGCACCAGTTGTGTGTTGCTTCCCCCACATCTCCAAGTCCCGCCTTTTTGGTCTGGCATTAGCCAAGCCATTTTAATTTCAGTAAAATTGCAAATATAATGTACCTACTTGTAGGGGCTTTCAGTCAGCCATCTTCATCCATTGATCTGTTGCTGTGTCATTCACATTTTTCATCTGCCCACTATAGCACACAGCATGGACAGTAATCAGTCCTCTTCATCCATTGGCTAACTTCACTTTGAATTACGGCATTCTGTAATTTAACAAGGAGCACATCCACACACCAAGTAGTTCCCTTCAGTGCAGAGGACTACTGTGACAATGTGTGTGTTTTTACACCAAAAAAACTTTTTGGTTTGTCAGTTTTTGTTTGTATTTGTAAGGTCTCGCTTTTGGGACCTTATAAGTATTTAGTTATGCAGCACAATATCCTTGGTGCAACAACATCAACTGTTGCATGGCTAAACACTTATAAGGTCCGAAAGGCGAGACCTATTGGCTATGCCAATGCTTTTTTATTTTGTAATGTATTTAGTCTCTGCGAGGTAGGATGGAGTAAATAAGTATTCTGCTTTAAAATTAGCCACACGGTATCATGAGCCCAATAGTATTCTGGCTCGTAAGGGCAGACCTGACGCCCTTGGCCAGTGGAGGCAGCACTGCGACGCCGCCATGATGCGATCTGTTGTTGACGCCGCCATGATGCGATCAGTTGTTGCGGACAGGAATGTTCCACCACGCGCCCAGCACGTGCAAGCATCAAGAGAGACTGTCAAATTGCTCACTTATCTTGTGGCTTCGAGACATGCATTACAAAGATAAATAGACACATCTCTTGATGGCGTTGCTGGTCCCTGGTGGCAGAGAAGCTGAAACCTTAATGTCTGACTGTAGCGGCCTATGACCCCGCTGTCTCCGGAAGTTCTCTACATGCACGTGATACCTCATCAATAATGAAGCCACTCCAGATAGGAGATTAATGCTACTCGTTTCCCTGGTCTTTTCATCTGGTATTGTTTCCCAATATGAGGCAGAAGAAAGCTGCACCTTAAAAGGGAATACCTTCCACTCACATATGCTTTGTGGTCAGTGATTTGCTGCTTCCCCGCTCACACAACGCAAAGACGCTGTGGTATTAATCCCCTGTGCCATGACTGACGTTTTCCTTTATTTAAATGCTTATAAATGAAGTCATAAGGTGCCGAGACTGACCAGTGTGAAGGCCTTGGTCATGAGCTTGTTAAGGCTCCCTTAGCGCCAATTGGGGATCTGTTCTTAGAGTTGAGAGATGCATGCGTTCCCTTCGTGAAAGCAGGAACAGCACCCACTACTGGGTCCTTCCGCCACTTATTTAATAGCATTAAGACTCATAAAAGAGAGCGTCATATGCGCACCTTAGTATAAGCATAATAGACATAATGCATTGTGCTACTTGTGCTTGTTTTCAGCCTTGATGCAACAGAAGAGATATCTTGCACCCTGATAATAACAAAACGTGAAACAGGAACCCACAAGATCCTGTCACGGGGGGGTGCTGGGGGTACACTTGGAAGAAACATTCCCAGTATTAGGAGGTCCACGGAATACAGTCTCCCACATACGTTGTCAACACAATACAAGTATTCCAAGCCTAAAAATAAGAAGAAACCTCTCTTTATAGAGATTTCCTGAATAGCACGTGTGGGGAAAAAAAGACATTCTTTTTTATATATGACCCTCACCCACTCTAATAGTAGCATGTTTCATCATCAGGTCCTCTTTGGCCCCTAAAAGCCAACGTGAGCTCAACCGTATTTCAGGGAGAACTTACTAGAACCTAGCCGGGAGTCTAAAAATAAAAATACCTGTCGAGGATATCCCTTTATTTGTGACTCTCGATGGTATGGTTAAAAAACACAGAAGGCGAGATGTCTAGGTTTATTATGGTCCTTCTGACCCTCAATTATATTGTCAACATGTTTCGGCCCTACTGCTGGTCTACACAAGGTCCTGGGCTTTCATCAGGACTTATAGAATTTTTGTATACCCTGGATTTGTTGCAGCAAATGGCTAATTTATGTGCAAATCACATGCAGTATGTTAGTATCTTACGTAGCATATGGAGACTTGCCTGAAAATACTTGTTGGCAAAGTAATCAGCGCCTGCAACAAACAAGAACAGACAAACACACAGATAACCAGCTCAATTTGACGTTTCAAGGGTTGGTGGGTTCATACGTGCAAAATCAAGAAAACCAAGGTGAGCTCATAATGAATGGGGCTGTGTAGAAAGTGCCTCCGTCCTGTGCACCCAATCCACATGCACCCTCATCATTTCAAACATACAGTCCATGCTCAGAAACATAGCCTCTGTAAGTTTCGCAAATTGCGTACTTTGCAATCTGGTGTCCTCTGACCATGTATCAACATGCAGAGAATGAAGCTCTCGTATGCGCTTGTCTGTGATACTGAAAATAGGCATAAAAGCATTATTATTTTTAAAATTTTTATGCTATAAACCTGTCGTCCAAATGTTGACAGGTATTGGCAGAAAGGAAAAAGCATAGGCGTGCCGTTATTAATTACCATCTTGAGAGTATTAGTATGCACTCACCCACTTGGGTCACTATCAAACCTTCGAAGGGGGTGGCATGTCCCTGTAGTCACACACTGCCATCAGGGTGGGCAAAAGAAAAGGGGGGGGAGTTTACCGTAAGTTAAAACTCCACTACCGCTTTGTTTCCCACTGTAATAAGTCTTAAGTAAAAGAAGAAGTAGGAAGTCTATTGCACTTATGTCGTCAAGGGTATCATGCAGTTGCCTCACCTATTTGGGACCTGCTCACTCCTGGCTCTGTAAGCTATTTGTGAGTCCACACCGTGTTTATATGCTTCAGCGGGGTGTGAGTGGAGTCACCATTGGAGTAGTGGGGGGCTCAGCAGACATGCTGACGCATTGTGCTCATAGACGGAGAAAAAAGACACAGTTGGAACGTGAGTTTCGCGTTTCAATACAGGCAAACCAGACCATGTGCTCGTAGGAAGAAGAAAAACTGACTCATCTGTAACACGCACCTCGCCGTTCGACATCGGTTGGGATTAACACTGAGTATGTACTTAAATGTGTGGTTACTCCCATGGTGCCATGTGCCATGGAGACCTGGTCGGAGCAAAGCAGGAGGTGTTGTGGTGCTAGGGGGCTGCGCCGTTGCTCCTCCGTTTGGTCTTGGTTATGGATATGGTCCTTCCGGGGCATGCAGGACCTCTTGGACCCCTTTGTCTTTGACTTGATATCAGGCTTCCCCCGCATTACTACCCACTGCAACCACCGTCACTGCATCCATCTCTCCCGGGGAGCCGAGTGAGTTTCAGGTGTACGGCAGGGTGGGCAGCGGATGATGTCGGCGGGAGCTGGTGTGGGAGAGGTAGCTGGAGCTGGTGTGGGCGTTGTCGGGTTGGGCTGTGAGGACTTGGGGTGCCAGCGTGCCGGAGCAAGTTGCTGGCCCCCTGTGGTCCTCCTGCCTTTTGGGCTTTTCAGCAGAGGCAGATAGAAAGAGAAGGAGTTGCAGCAGGAGCTGTCTATGGAACTAATGAGTGACAGCTAATGACAGCTTTTCGCGTATCTCTGGTGCTGTGGAGAGTGTAAAGTCAGAGGAGGAGGATTATTAGGCTCATTAGGTCAACAAGAGTGCCGTGCAAGGAGTGCCTACAGAGAGTTTCTCATGTGCACTCCTGTTCTATGAGCTTGTGGGTGGAGGCGGTGGCCTTCAGCAATGACCAAGGGAGGAGATAAGTGGCCAATTTAACAATTTAAAGAGGATGTAGCCTTATGCCTAGAGCAGTCGACCTCGAAGCTGGGGAACCGGGTTCGAGTCTCGGCAACAACGCTCAACATCCTGTGATTCTGGGCAAATCACTTAATCTCCTAGTGCCTAACAAAAATGAATGTGTCCATTTGTAAAGAAACTGGTGCTCATGTAAAGCGCTCTGATACCTGATATCTTCGGGTCTAGTTTGCTCTATATAAAACTCTAAAAAAAAAAACAACAGACTTGACTAATTATCCCAGAAGTCATCAGGACACGGGAGGAGCAGGTGGAGGAGCCTTGGTATGAGCTGCATCTGTGGGGCCACAGTATTTCCAAGTCCTGTATTTTCAAGGCCCTGTAATATCATCACTGAGGTCCTCTTTATGACATATACGACACTTATCATTGTAGGCCTTGCAGGGGGGAAAGGCGCTGGCTATTTAACATAGAGGGCCTAATTGCAATGGCGGTCGGGCAGGTGTCCGTTACGATAGGCCGGCCATGCAGGCGGTCCTAAAATGCCTTTTTCAACAGCGGCTTGTGCTGCGGCCCAGAAAAAGAGCCGCAGCACAAGCTGCTGTTGAAAAAGGCACTTTGGCACATCCTTGCACCTTGTGCCAGGAACACTGAGGTGCCTGGCACAAGGTGCAGGATGTTATGCCACTGTACAGTGGCCCACAGGGGACAGGGGCCCTACTTGGGCCCCCAATGTCCTTTTTCGACAGCCTGTACATGGCGGTCAGACCGCCATAAACAGGCTGTCGGAAAAGGACATCCTAATCCCTAAGGCTGTCGGACCGATGGGCTAGATGTCGGTGGGACTGCCACCGATGGCCTGTCGGTAGCGGTCCCACTGCCATCATAATCAGGCCCGAGTTACGATGGGGAAACAAATGCTGATGCCCCTTTACCCGGGCAGGGAACAACACTAGATAGTTTCCTACAGCGGGCGGTGGAGGTGAATAGCAGGGAGATAGACCTGGCTGAAAGACAACTGTCTATCTCATCACTCACTGGAGTGCAGCTCATGATAGATCCCCCTCAACTGACTGCAGATCTGATTATTCGCCCTTCAGAGGGGACTGAGGAAGTGGGCGCAAGTCCTGTTATTCCGGGCTCTCAAGCTGTTTCTTCAGGAGATACTGATATTGCCAGGGGTTCTGAAGATTCTGTCAAGGGGGCCTCGGAGGGAGGAGAAAATTACAAACATGATATGGCTAATGGAGTTCAGACAAGAGGGCAGATGGGGAAGAGGACCGAGGGTGGTTCCAAACCCAAAAGACGGTGCCCTAACCCAATGACCCATTCGATACCCCAAGCGAATGTGTCAGGCATTGGGGAAGGGAGAGCAGGGGCTGGGGCCCTCATGTCAGAGGCCTAGGTGGAAGATTTGTGTACCCTTGTTTCAGCCATATCAGGCTTGCTTAACCCGTTTTATACAACAATAGAATGGTGGCAGGGAAGATCGGTGCACACTACTTCAACAGTACAAAAGGTGAATATATATATATAAGTTGGTCATGTCAATGTCCATTTATCGTTTGGTGTTCTGGAGGAGGAGGAGCCACCCAATCACCCTCATTCAGAAAGACGCTTTTCCAAATCAGTTTTAATGGGTTTCTCCGAGCACTCAAAAGTATTTCAGGTGTCGAGGCCGTGGTATCAACTTGTTCTTTATTGATCTATTCAAATTTTTTCAGTCAACACGTGTTTCATCTTAAGTTGTAGTCATGACAGCAGACTTCATCAGGGAATATCAAATATATTATCGGCTTATCGTCTATTCCAGGATTAAAAGGTATAATATAAACACAATCAAAACATGATATGATTCTTGCCGACCCAGAATGTCTTGAGTAAAGACTGGGTGCAAGCAGTAATGCCAGCTCTGTATTCTCGGAGGCTGCTCGGCCCGTAGAGTGTTGGGTCCTTGTCATTCAGCTAACATAACTGAACTGTACCTTAGAAAAGAATCAGTCGTTGAAGGCAGCCCCGACTCTAGTCCCCCACAGAGACATCATTTCCAGCCGAGCACCTTACCTATTAGCACCAATGACTTGGGTGCTTTCTCCCTGCCCGGCAGAGGGCAGTGTGATCAAGGGGAGCAAAGAGTGGCTAGTGGGAGCTCAAGAATAAGAACAAGTAGGTGGATGGTGAGGTCGGAGAGCACTTATTAGGGGTGGAAAAGGTGAAAGAATCCATCAATTTTAGCATGGAGTTCCTAAGGCATGGTCCACCTAACCCTTTCCCCCAACTCCCTCCAGATTGCTCACTGTATGTCCTAGTCCTAAAAAATGAGCCAGGACTAACACCGCATGAAAGGGAGGGGTTTTCTTCCTTGAAAAATAAAGTGCTGCATTGGCTAAGGGGAAAAACTGGTTGAAGGGCTGATTTCATGGGAGAGATATTAATGACTACAAGAACACCCTGGATTGGCTCCGGAAAGAAGGAATTACTAAGGGACTGCCTCATTATTAACTTTAGGTCACCTAGTTTGGTAGAGTCCCTAATGCAGTTCTTCTACTTCCATGGCCTGGACTGAGGACCCATCCAAGTTCTTCCTTTGTACTACTTGTTTCGCCAACAGTCCTTTCCCTCTACGTCCAGCCAACAAGTGGGTGCGGGCGAAGAATTTTGCACTGAAGTACGGAATTCCTTTGAGTCACTTGCCACCCTTCAGGATCAGGACTGACTCACCAATAATCTGGAGGAAGACAACAACCAGGAAATATCGGGGGAGGTTGTTCTGGCATCCAGGGGGTGGGTGGGGATGGAAGAGCCGCAAGCTGTGGATGTGGGGGACTATGCACTCATTCCTTCTTGCTGAGTTAGCCCAGGGGTACAACGATTGGGATTTAGGTTAACATCATGGAATATAGCAGGCATCCATAATAAGCTGACAAACATGGACTGGCATACTGAAATAAGAGAAGCCAATATTATCTTTCTACAGGAAACTTGGCCACAGGAGGGCTTTAGTGTGGACGGTTATTCCTCCCTGTGTAGCACTGCCATGCCATCAAGCTCAGGATGGGCCAAGGGGGGGGGGCTCGCCACTCTAATTTCAGTTGTCCTTGTAGGCACTTCTACAAGAATTATTAGGCACTCCATTACTTCCAGCTTATTCTCACTCAAACCCCCCACTCTTTTGATTTGGTTTTGATAAATTTGTACAACAATTTATTTGATGCAAGAGTAGCAAAGGTATTAGAGGAACTGAAGACTGCCCTAGACTCCTTTATGGATAGTCACAACAGGGAGACGCTCATAATCTGGGTGGGTGATTTCAACATCAAGCTCTGTGGGGCCAATAATCAAGGATGGTGGTGGCTCCTCACCCTTTCAGCACTCTACAATTGGGGACTATATAAATAGGCTTATGATAGCAAGGAATCTGGTTTTCGCCAAAGAATTTCTGGTGGGCATCTCACCTCTTCCCACCTATACGGGTCCTTTATGGGAAATGACATTGACTTTTTTATTATTTCATCTGATCTGGCCAATAAAATACAAAGTCACGTGGTTAAAGCTTCCTGCATCAGTGTGCAAACCCCTCTGTTACTGACTCAGGAGTTACACCTGGGGAACAAGTAAGTGAGTCGGGTAACCTTACCAGTGTCAAATTCACGGAATAAAGGGTGAAGAGTCAAGTGGGACTTTCTGGACAAGGGGGCTTTCTTGGTCAATTTGGTCAAGGATAATTCGCAATGCATCTCATTATTGACCTTGGTAGAGGAATCATTAGCGTTGATTATTGAGGCCTTTGCTTCCCTATGTATGGCAGTTGACAGTGGTTTGAGGCGGAATAAAGCGGCAAAACCACCACCACCCTCAGCTGGTTTAATCATGAGTGTACTGTGGCTCACAAAAACTTAAAAGCAGTCCTGTCTAAAAATCCCTGCATCAAAGAGGAGGTAGTAGAAGTTTGTAGGGCATACAAAGTTATCTCGGAGGCCAGAAAATCTGACCTTTTGGGGGCTGCCTGGGAAGAGTTGTACAAGCCTTCTAGGCTGAGTGACAGTGCCTCCTTGGAAGGTGGTAAACCACCCATTCTTTTCCGGCAATGATAAGCCGACTCTGGATTCGGTAATACCGGCAAAAGCATGGGTGGAGCATTTTGGTAATATTTTTAATCATGCAAACGAAAAGGTTATTAGTCTCCCAAGCCGAGAGGATAGTTACAACATAGGAACATACGAAGCTTTGAGTGACATAATAGATACTATTGAGTAATCGCCGCCATCAGACGGGGAAGGCTCCTGGGCCTGATGGGGTCCCCTTGGACGTCTTTAAAGAAAACTAAATGCTCTGGGCTCCTATTTTAACTAATATTTTTAAGGCATAAATTAAGGGAGAGCTAATACCATCTTGGTCTCCGTCCAATGCCCGGTATGGATTCCGTCCACGGGGTGGCACTGTGGAGCAGTGCCTTAATCTGCAACTGACCATAAGGAAATATGTCAAGGCAAGGAGAGGTTCCATACACCTTGCGTTCATGGACCTCCCCTCTGCGGGGAGAAAGTTGTGGGACTGTATGACCAGGATTGGAATTGAACCAGGTTTAATTGGGCTCCTACAAAGAATGCACTGGGACACCAAATCAGAATGCACTGGGACACCACATCAGAGTTAGATTTGGTAATGATGGGGAATTTACAGAAAATATTAGGTCACACTTAAGGGTGAGACAAGGGTGTGTCTTGGCCCCCCTCTTGTTCCTCATCTTTAGCAATGACTTTAGAATCCCACCTGACTAGGATAGAGAAGGATCTCCCTAGAATTAAGGCATGAGCCTGCACATGCCATTGTATGCAGACAACGCTGTATTAATGGCAAGGACCGCTTATCGTCTCCAGCTTCTTTTAGATGGATTTTATAATTTTATGGGGGGCTTCGATCTTAAAACAAACTTACAAAAATCTTTTATAATGATATTAGGCCCTCGAAACGTGAAAACGAGGACTTTCTTTTTGGGGGGGACAGAAATCCATATAAAAACTGACGGAGATTTATAGGAGTAAATGTGTCTCTTTGGCAATTTATGTTGGAGGGATCTGGGGCTATAGAGGACCCGGGCCAATTCAGCAAGTAGAAAATATGTTTGTTTGCACGCTGCTGGCCGCTCCCCAATCATGCCCTGCTTTTATGTGCCTATCAGAGGTGGGCTTAACACCTGTAGGTGACAACATAAAGCTGGCACCACTACTATTGTGGTTGAGGATTTGGAGGAACCCTGATGCCCAAACTCTCAAAGGACGTACCGGAGGATTGTCTTTCTCTAGACAATACTCTCAATATACCCTGGATTAGATTTACAAAAAAAGAATTCCTAGAGCTGGGGCTGCAAGATTACGCCGAAAATCTGGCAAACACTGACCCCAGGTCTATCTCCAGGGTAAAGGAGACATTTTGGTATAGGCAAGGCAGAGCCCACCAGAGGCCGAATTACAGAGAGTGCCCCGGGGATGCAACAGGAGTTTGCGCCCGCTTTGCGGGCCCCTGGGGCACTTTGGTATTGCTGAAGGGGCCATAGACACTTGTGCGGCCCCTTCTGTAATACCGATAGCGCTGGCGCACATTAAGCACCAGTGCTGTCTACAGGAGGTGAACCCTCATTTGCATGGGGGCATGCCCCATGAAAATGAGGGAATCCCTTTGCCTCTGCACCCGCACCATATTACAGACGCGGGCGCAGAGGCTAAGAAGCTGTCAGGAGGCACACTGACAATGTGCAACCTAAAAGGTGGCTCACTGTTGGTACGCCCCCTGAGAGCAGCACTCTGGAGGGGGGAAATGGGGTCCTATGGACCCCCCAGACATCCCCTTGCAGGCGGGTGCAGTCAGTGACTGCACCCGTCTGCAAGGGGATCTCTAATCCCCTTTGAAAGTGCAGGCGGGTGCAGCCTGCACTGTGAAAACACGGAGCGGCTTTAAAGTAGCCTCTCCATTTTTACACAGGAATGCGCTGCCCCAGACCAGTGCGAGTTCGCGGCTGCCCTGGGGCAGCGCATTCCCCATAATTCAGTGCATTTTCATTGTTTGCGCCGGGTGCACCATTTGAAAGGTGTGCCCGGCACAAATAATGAAAATGCACATTTAATGTAATACAGCCCCAGGCGGCCTTTGATAATCTGCTTGTAAGCTGCACTTACAATCCAATCATTTTGACACAGGGGTGCAAGCCTTATCTCTCCTGGTTTCTGAGTGGGAACATCAGGTTTTATTTAACAAGACTACGATTAAGTCTATTGTACCTGATAGTTGCTTTTCCCTAGGAATATGTTTGGGGAGAACCACTGCCTAAATGTCCGTGCAATAACACTGCCACTCAAAGCCCATTGCACTTTATTGTATTTTGCACTCTGTAGGCTCATGCTAGGAAGCAATTTCTGTGCCTTATTTTCACTCTCTTCATACAAACTCCTATTAGGAGGCTTTTGAGCAATTGCAAAGGTTGGAGAATAAGAAAATTTGCATGGCAGTGGGAAATTTTGTTCGCCTTTCACTGAGGGCTTGAAACAAATATGGCTCAACATAACTACTCCACTCTTATCATATTTGTATGTTAAGATCTGAACTCATTTTTAACTCTTTTAAACTTTTTAATCATTAAGCTAAGACCCATCGGGCCTTTTTAGATATGTTTTATGTATCTTATCATTGGTATTTACCTTTTGTAGTGCTGATCTTGAAACTAACTGTATTATCCCCAGATGTGTCCTGAACCTTGTAACATTGTTTTATTTATTTTTTAAATGTTTTTATCCTCTGTACTTTTATGGCCGCGTTTGGCCAAATAAAGTTTTTGTGACTGACTGACTGTCAATGATCTGCTGCCTTTCATGTTGTGAGAGGCTAAGTGGGTGAGCATTGCGTGATAGCATGCAATCCATTGCAAGACATTATGCTATGTTAAAATTGCAAACCTACAAAGCATACCATAACTGGTATAGTGCCCTGCAGCCTCTGTGCAAATTATATATTCAAAAATACATATGCCATATATCATATTATACCAAATATAGATTTAATCTGTTTTCCTGGTTTCAGTTTCACTGATGCATTGAATCAAGATGTTTCATAGCAGGATTATAAAATAGGCCCTGCAGATTACACGCAGATGTCTGTTGGAGGCACATGACCTATAGATTAGCCATAGAAAGCCACAACAGTTACCCTAACCCCTGTCATCACCCTGGCTCAGATTAGGGTTTGCGCCCTCTGCGAGAGAGAGAGAGAGAGAGAGAGAGTGCGTGTGCGCCTGTCTGTCTTCACACTAGATGTACATAACATAATTTTCACCTGCATTCTTTACAAATATTGCATTTCTGATTCCCAAACATTACTCTACAGCTATTGAGGAGAGAGAGAGAAAGAACGTTTTTACTGGAGCTACACTATCCCTCCCTAGCACACATGAAACCCCATAAAATGATACTGCAGCCCATTGATGTAAGATGAAAGAACTCATTACACTGGGAGATTGTGACTATACATCAATTAACGAATCATGTTAAAAATAGGATGACACATCCCCCCGAGGCCCACTCCTCACTACAGATAAATGATGGTAGTGGGTTCCACCTGAGATTTTTTTCTGGTGTATTTCTTACTATTCACATTATATAGTATATTATACTGAGTCAAAAGCCATTTTGTACTTCTTGGCATTGTTTTATAAAGCAATACTCTGGGTGGAAAGGCCTTAAATGATTTCTTATTTCATTTGTTAGTAATTTAACACCCACATGCATTTCATCTTGTGCTTATGCCCAGCCTTATTCAACTACAGTTGTGCATTTTGGATAGTTCAAATATTCATGAACATTTCATTATGCACTATACAAAGTTCCCAGCCCATCGCATTTACACACGTGCAGTTTGTTGATGAGCCTTTTTCTTTATTTCTTAGGATTACACCATGGTGTCATGAGGACGGTAGCTGTAAGAAATACTCTGATGAAGGAGAATGGCAATTCTCCAATTAGCATACAGAGAGAATCTTGATTTCATTAAAGACAACGGAGGCTAACATTATGCATGAACCTTTTATTGCTATCCCAACATGCATCCCTTTAAAGAACGTTAAACACATCATAAACAAAACATTCCAGTTTAAAATATTCAAAACAGTATATAGCTTCATGTCACTATGCATATTCCTCTTTAAGCTGTGGCGAAATGAGAGATGCTCCTTTGGCTTGAAAGGAAAACATTCCTACTGCAAAGAATAATCTGAAAGAAAGAGACCAGGTGATAAAAAATCTCGGTGATGTAAATAATCATTTTCCTCTCTCTGTAAAGTAATATCAAATTAATGATATAGTTACAATAAACCAAGTCAACAAATCCATTTTTACAATTTATAATAAATGAAAAGTTGAGGGTGGGATAATGTTAGCCTCCGTTGTGTTTAATGAAATCAAGATTCTCTCTGTATACTAATTGGAGAATCGCCATTTTATCACAAGACAGAAGGCTTCCATTATGCATGCTTAAAGCTCCGCAGTACCAGACTGTTCACATGCTCCACTGGTTTAAGATAACATTTTGCAAAAGTGCTAGCACATATTAAGAATCTCGGCAAGTGTACCACCTGCCCAAAAAACTTTACTAGCCAGCACACTCGTAGAGGATTGAACTAAAAACTTGGACAAATCAATTCCAGCCTCGAACATCACTACTCTTTCCCAGTGCCGGCTTTAGTGCTGGTGGCGCCTGGTGCGACAATCATTTTTGATGCCCCCACACCTCATGACCGCCTCCCCGCATTCTCTCACTACCACAGGGCAAAAGTGCCCAACATCTCTCCAGTAATAAGTTATTGCTAAACACAGCGCCCCCCCCTGAGGTCAGCGCTCCCTCCACAGGTCAGCGCACAGTGCGGCCGCACCAGTCGCACTGCCCTAAAGCCGGCCCTGCTCTTACCCACCGTGAAATGGTAGCTGTTGATATTGCCTTAGAGGGTTTCACATAGGAAATAAAACAACCGATCCTCTCCATCTGGTCTAAATTCCAGCATTCTTTGTTCATAAATTCTCATGCAACTCACCACGCACAATTTCTTGAAGTCATTGAAAAAGAATAGAAAATGTTTTCAGACATGGTTTTAGTCCTTTTCCAAATATCAAAGTGGACTCCATCTGGGTAATAAAACCTATTGCAAACTTTTGGTGCCTTAACATCTGAGACTCTTCTAAAAGAGATTAGGCAGAACAAAGTCGCCAACTTCCATGATATTTGTCCCACAGAAAGATATGTATTACCTGGCCAGGAAATTAAAAGGTCAAAAACAAGATTGATGTTTCATAAAGAGTCATACCGAGCCCTAGGTGACCACCTAAGTCTTATTCCTTTCATCACCCTGCGGACCAGAGGATCACTGCCAATAGCAAAAGTATTTACCAAGGAATGTCCTGCTTAGACACTCGATCTGTAACAATTTACCGTTCTATAGGACAAACCTGATTTGAACAACTCAGCAAGGCAGTTTGCCACTTCCACAGGATCCAAATTACTCTCCGTCCCAAAAGCGTCCACTGCCAATGCTCTGGGGTCTGACCTCCAGCTGTAATACCGTTTTACCTGAATTAATAATAGAGGTCTACCTGAAAGGAACCCCATAAATCCTGAATCTTTATGAAACACACTGGGCTCAGCTTCCAGTCGCTGGTATCTCTCAAGTACCTTGAGTTCCAGTCTGCTCTTTGTTTCTGCTGACCTGGGATGAACTCTGCTTTCAAGAGAATTTTCTGTACCCAACAAAAATACCAAATCTCCCTGGCTAGATCTGCAAGTTGCTTTGATCTTGCTCCCATAGACAATTGATATAAGATACAGCCATGAAATTGTCCAACTGGATCAAAACCACTCTGTTTGCTAAAATATGCTTAAAACTTATCAAAGCGTTCAGCCCTGCTAGCATCTCCAAACAATTTATGTGCAAGGACTGTTCCTTCCTGGAACATTTCCCTCTAGTTTCTATCTCTCCTATCCTTGTTCCCCAGCCAATGTTGCTTGCATCTGATTCTACAGTAAATTCTGGAACGTTCCCAAATACTGCCTTGCATTTCCAGCTCTCCAGGTTGTTCAACCACCACTCTAAGTCCTTTTGAGCTTCCTGGGACAGGGGGATTACATCTGTATACCACAGGCCTTGTAGTGTTGGAACATACGTCCTTCCACCTTCACTATACCAGGTTCCTGAGTTATCATTAGTTACTCTGAAAAACAACATGTTCTGATTACATTTGTTATGGCCTCAGGGTTCTGCATTCCTTCTCCATGGTTGCCAACTTCACTCTCTTCAGTTGGAGTTGGGAACTGCTGGAGAGAGAGCTGCATGATGTGGGCTCCTTTTAATATAATAAAGAAGACTTCTTTTTATAATCCTGAATGGCTTCAGACTCTTTAGATGAAATGAACCCTCTCTTCTGGCCTTTCCTCAAACCTGGGGTTTTCAGTCTCTGGAGAGCCCTGTAATGCAGTGGCCCGGGCAGACGGCCTGAATGGCGGATGACAAAAGTCCTACCACCCTTGCCAGATCCCTCAAAGCCACCACTTCCTTCACTAGGACCGGACCTACCTCCTTCTTTATTTTCATCAATTTCTTCTGAGTGGGACAAAGCTGGGCCAGATTGATATCCACCTAAAACCCCAGAAATTCCAAATTTTGTTTTGAAGTCATGATAGACTTCTCTAGATTGATATGAACCCTAAGGCCTCTAGGAGATCCCTTGAGCACTTCATGTGCTTCAGCAATTCCTCATGATCCTGAGACATCAGTAACATGTCGTCTAGGTAGATTTTTTAGCGTACACCCCTCTTTCTCAAGAAAGCAACTACAGGGCGTAGTACCTATGTGAAGCACCATGGAGCTGATAACAGACCAAAGGGAAGACAGGCGAACTGGAACAAAATACCTCTCCATTTTGAATCATAAATATTTCTGAGAAGCTACGTACATGGGGTTTGTGAAGTAGGCGTCTTTCAGATCCAACTTCAATAGCCAGTCTTTCTACCGTAAACGACTCACAAAAGATGGATTCCCAACCACATTGAAGTGCTGGAATACTAAAAACTTGTTTACCTCCTTCAAGTTTATTACAGGCCGCCAACCTTTGTCCTTTTCTTGACTAGGAAAACAGTACTTTCAAAACCCTACTCCAAGTCCACAACCTTAGAAATTGCCCCCTTGTGTATCATTTGGGTAACTTCTGTATCTATCAGTGTCATTTGGTCCTGGTCTAAGGATAACTCTCTTGGCTGACACCTTTGGTAAGGAATACCACAAAACTTTATTTTGAAACCCTTCATGGTTTGTAACACCCATGAATACTTTGTTATGCCAGAAAAGTTTTGGATGAAAAAACATAACCTTCCTTCTACCTTTATGTGGGAAGAACCAAGGAAAGGGTTTAAGCTTACCTTGATCTCCAGCTCTTTGGGATCTACCCCTGCTGCCCCGGAAGCAAGAGGTTTGTCCTCTCTGTGGGAAGAAGTCAATGTTGGAACTGAAGTTCCTTCCGTAGCCCCACTGATCTTGGTAGTAGTACTGGGACCTTTGTGACACATGGCTAACAGCCAGTCCGCTCCTGTCAGCCCTTCCAAAAAGTCTATTGTTAAACATGCGTCTCATGTTGGATTGGGCCCTACTAACGGCAGCAAATGTGGAGACGCACTTGCCTAATGTTTTAATAAAACTCTCGCCAAAAAGTAGACCATTTGGGTCCCCTGGAGTTTCCTTGTTGGCTAGATCACACAACTTTGGATTAATCCTCATAAGGATAGCTCTTCTCCTCTCGACAATTAGGCCGGCATTGGCATTACTAAGAAGGCTTAAAGCCCGTTGGCTCCAGCCCCTGAGAAGTTCGACATCTTTGGGCATGCCCTTAAACGAAGCCTTCTCAGCCTTGGCTAAGATCCTGGCCAGCAGACCCAGGGTGTCCAACAATCTATCCTGGCGCTTAAGGCAGCACTCAAGGCCTTTCCTAGGATCTGTTGTAGCATCACGCACTGGACCCCAAAAATTTTATTATTGTAATTTGATTGATTTTTATCTAACCTCTATCTACCATTCATACTCAATTGGTCCTCCGATGGATCTTGTTCTGTGCTGAAAGGGACTGGATATTCGGAGGATGAGCAATTATCAAATGAGGACCAGGAATAAGATAATTACTATAGTGAAACGATATCTTTCACTTTAGGGAAAACAATCCACAAACTTTAAAGTACACCAATCAAATGATTTACCCACAAGCAAATAATGAGTCAGAATCAGAGAGTTTAATTACAAATTTTAAAGTTTAGTTGTTCATTTAAGGGTAAGAACATTAAAGTACAGTTCATATAATCCTAAATTAAACTCAAAATAGGTTTAATAAAGCAATCTCAAACTCTGCGAGATCCATGGGCAAAGTGAAGAATCTTCCTCAGCCGAGGGAGATTTGTGGATAACTCTAGAAATTTGTTCAATAGGAAATCAGTTGAGCCTCATAAAAACCCTCAGGGAAGTTCAGAATATTCCAAGTGACCAGTTCCAGTTCATTACAGACAGAAGTCTGTTTCAGTCTGTCACTGCGACACTGAAGTCCCTTCAGCCGAAAAGGTTCCACTGCACTAGCATACCAGATGGCAGCAGATCGCAGTATTACGTCACAGTTTGTGTTGATCCTTAGATATCCAAGCTGTCAGTCTCAATACTGCATGATGGGTGAGCCCCGTTCAGTTCCAAAATATGTACAATTATATTCCATGAGTTCCGGAGTGACTCCCCTTGGCATCATCAGTAATGTCAGACCACTCTGTCCCATTGGTTGTCTTCAATAGGATGAGGATGATGTAGTAGGTAAAAGTATACAATCCAGAAGAATTAAGTAATTCAAGTTACGTAGCTAAGTTTAGTCACATTAACAATAAGATACTCAGAGTGTAATCGAGATCATGCTCTCGAATTTCCAACAATGCTTTCCCAAGCATCTGTTCTAGCATATAACAGCTTTTGTTGCAAGTACAGTCAAGCTGTGCTGTGGATCTCAAAGGAAATGATTGAGAATTTGAACACAAGTGGCAACTTTGCTAAAAGTTCCCATAGACTTCAGACTATTCAGTTCATAAGTTCACGTTAGAAAAAGGAAACAAGATTTAAGGCCTACATGAAATGCAGCTCATCTATGATGAAATTATGCTAAAATATGAATCTTGTATTAAATATTAGTTAATATAAATCTCACAAATAATGTGTTAATAAACACTTCAATCAAGTCATAATTAATTCATGTAAGTATAGGATACTCAAAATTTTTGCACATGTCAACGTTACACGTATCTAAAGAATATATGTATAAATCCTCTTGGCACATATGTTATTGAGGCGCACATGATTATAAGTGCATTTGATGAAAGATTCACAGATATTACATTGACTAAAACCCGTGTAACACCTACTTTTCTTTTTGTCATTTTCAGTGTACATGTTACACATTAAATGCTATTTATTTCTCATATATGGAACATTAATTTTGCATGTAAATTTTCTTATTTATTTTTATTATCACATTGCTACTCACAGGGTCAATGTCATTAAGGTGCTAAAAATTCACATCTATTTAGAAATATTACATAAGCTTATTCTAGCATTCTGCATGCTTTTACGATGTAGTATCTAAATCAGAATTACCTTTTGTCATTTTCAAAAACGTGAAAGCCAGCACACGTTTGTCATCATCTATATAAAATATTTTCTTTCTTAATTTATCACAAATTTTGTTTAGGGAAATCTCTGCTCTATCAGATTTTTCCCTGATCTAAAAAGGAAAGTCTTTAATTCTGGGTCCAGATTTGGTGTGATTCCTGATTTGTAATCCAGGAATGGTCTTGGGCATTCAGCTCTCATCAGATTCAGAGTCTCCCTGTGAAGAGACTTATGAATCTAGAACTTATAAAGGAGGTCACGTGGTTCATAGGCCACCAGTCTGATCCTCCAGGGTGAGTAATGGGGTAGGGTTAACCATATCTGCACCCGATGGGTCTTTGATAGCCTTTGATGTTGAAGGTTGCTCCAAATCCTCATCCAGGAAATCAGTTTCCAAAGTCTTCTGTGGATCCAACACATATTCATCCACTTGATTTTTTTATTTCATTGTCATATAAAAATTCATTAGTGTCTATACTGCAGGAGTATTTTCCATCTTTTTTGCCATGAAGGCCACTCATTCTACTTGTGCTGCGAGGGACACCAAATCCATTGCTCCAACATGGTCGCTCATGCTAATTGTGCCACCATGGACACCACGGTCTGTTGTAGCACTCAGTCTACCCAGTCTCAGCTCTTTATCCACCTTGTCAGATGTTTAGACTTCTTAGATGCCTCTCCTCCCTTTTTGACAATAATAGCAGACTACTCCTCGGAAAAGGAGAAAAGTCCTCATCAGAGGGAGAATCTCTTTTCCTCCTGGCAAAAACGGCTTCTTCAGCCTCTTTTAGGGAAGATGTAAGTATGCCTGTCAAAATATCATTTAAAAAATCTTCACTGAGGGCTGATGCAGCCCTGGAAAACGACTTCATCAGCCATAATGTGATCAAGGGCAGGTCCGTTATATCTTCAGCAAACGTTTGTTCACCATACTCCTACTCATTTGCTATGTTCTTCTGTTGTAAATGTTTGTGAGGTAGATCTTTCTTGGTTAGGAGTGCTCGGCCTCAACCTGGTAAGCATTGCATGATTTGCCTAACGAAGGAAACTGTACGGCTAATCATTGTCCCAAGAATTACTCAAGTACTGCACTGCGAGAACCCTGCCTTTATCACGCTTAAAGCGTCCGCCATCTTCGCAAAGTTAAAAGGGAATTTTGTACAATCATTACATTCATGTATAGCTTATTTTCTACATATTTTGGAGGAGAGTATGTATGAAATTATCTGTCTATTGAGTATAGCAATTTTCTCTTTCAAAGGGGTATGCACGTATCCGCTCTCTTTAATACTTGAACTGTTTATTATTGGCAGATGAATAGTTGGGTTTGAGAAGTAATGTTTTGAATTATGTATTTTGGGCACTCACTATAATCGTACAAGTAGATGGGTGATGAATTATTTTTCGTTTTTAAGAGGTTTTTAATCGTAAATAGTTTTTGTATATGTTTTCCTGCAGCCCTGATGAAGCCTGGTTGAAGGGATGAAACACGTTGGCTGGGCTTACTATTGACACACTCTATATTGTACCGAAGAATGAAGAGTAAACTGAATATGGAACAAAGTGATTTTCCTGAACTCATTAATGGACTGAATGTATAACTTTTCGTGAACATTCCGAATACTGTTGATGTAATCGGATTGACATTAAATGAACAATAGTGGGACACATTAGATATTAATTTTTGGAGTGCTCCTGGCCTTCTTTTGTTTGAATTCTGTATTATGTGGAGGTCGGCAGTAGGACCTCGGGGGGTAAGCACCGATGTTGAATCCACCCAAAAAAAAACATTTTTGTCCAGTGCAGTGGGAATTCACCACTACTGCCTGAAATTTGATGTTGGTTTATAATAGAACTCTGGAGAAGGAGCATGATAAGTCAATATTCTATTTAAGGTTAAAAAATCACGGCTTTAACGACGAGATCAACACCCTTTCCCATAATCATCATCCTTGAGAGAATTAGGTATTAGTCACAAGTGAGATGAGAGATAGTGAAACTAAAGTGATACACATAAAGTGATTCTGTACTACGTGGAGGTCGATGGGCAGTAGGACATCAGGGGGAAGCACCTGAGTTCAATCCACAAGAAAAAACATCTTGTCCAGAATGGTGCAAATTTTCAACTATTGCCGGCAATTTGATGTAGGTTAATAGAACTCTAGAAAAGGAGTATGATGAATCAATATTCTTTTTAAGGATAAAATATCTTGACATTAAAGACCTGATCAACACCCATTCCCCTAATCTTCTTCCTTGAGAGAATAACTTTGAGTCACAACTAAGTGAGGTGAAAGATATTGAAACTAAAGTGATACGTGTTGAGAAACTTCAATCGCTGCTGTAATGGATTTTGTTTTTCATAAACAGTGACTACCAAAATATACACCCAGGACATTGAATATAGACAGCAATGACGAGAAGACAGTGGGGGCAGGGAGTGAAGCACATCATGCCAGCTATCTCCACAGCTCAGTAATCTTTCTCCCATCTGTCTGCTCCCAATCATCTGTTTACCTGTCAATGAGGTCAGGAGGGAGAGGAGGGCACTTGGATCCACATCGCTCCTGCTGTGCTAATCAATAGTTTTGTGAGCTCGCACTTGGCATCACCCCCACCTCCCTCCCAATGTGGCCTATACCAAAAAAACAAATATGCAATAATCTAGTGTTAAAAAACATAGTATGCATTCTACAACAACCTATCAATGCTCAAAAAATTATAATACATCCACTCAAACTTTAAATTATATTTAAATATACATTTAATTTGTCTTACTGTTCTGACGAAATGGGAACTGGCAGCCACTGTCCTCGCCTTTTGCTCACCTAATGAAAAGAAAAAGAAGTTACAATGGAGTTAATATGGAAAAAATGAAAAATACTACAACTACTATATCTTATAGAGGAATGTTCTTTCTGCATTCCACTACTGGATTTCTTTCAGTCCTGGCACTGTGGTTTTGTAAGTTGGAGCTTAGCTCACATGTTTCTTAGTTGACGGGAATATTTTTTTCCAGTCTGCTGAAATGTCTGTAGAACAACTGTGATCCAGCATTTAGGGACAAACAAATTTCTATCATCTGGACCCAATTTAATACCTACCAGTCCCTTTCACGCTGGGTGAGTTTGAACCAAATTTGCTCATAACTTATTTATCCTTTTTCTTATCCGATGAATCTTTGATAGTGGATAGGGATTGGTAAATAATATTCAGAATTTTAAAGAAGTATCATCATAGAGAAATATTCATTCAATATAACTAATAACACTAATAATGACAGACTCTGCTTTAAAGTCAAAATGCTTTATCTAAATATGTTAATTGCTCCTACAGTACAAAACAGCTTGAATCATAGATTATCACACAAAGAAACAGCAATGATAACAAAACTCAATTGTACATCTCAAATGTCAGCGCAATGAGTGAGTGGATAGGTGAAGAGACAAAAGGATAAAGACATTTGCAAATAAGATTTGTGCAAATTCAGATTATCATACTAACCGATCACGCAAAGTTCTAGAAATCAGAAAAACTACCCTCTGGCCATGAGAGTAAGCTGGTCACCCCAAGAAGAATTGAGGTGCAAAGATCAAAGAGTCAGGATTCAGCAGAACAACAGCCAGCTAATGAATCAAAGAAACAGCAACATAGCTTTCTCCTCTCGCAAAGTAAGAAAACGCGCTCCTAACCCCCACCCTCTTTCTAGTATTAGTTATACCCTAAATTCACTAAAGATCCAACCCCTCATGTATCATCAAACACAGAAACCCTCATCTTTCATTGGTTAAAAACAGGGGGTGTCTAGTCACTCCACTCTCAATGTGCCTAACTTTCAAACAGTTTCTTTGTATTTAGCAGCTCATGTCATCTGTCACTCTGCATAGGATGTACAGTTATCGTCTCTTCCGCGGCTTGTTCATTTCTCCATCTCAAATTGTATCAACTCTGCAGTACAAGTGTCCACAAACTTCGCTCGGCAAGGAAGTTCCATTCAAATTGTTCATTGTTTACTTTACGCAACCTTGGCCATTCTCAGGAACTCACGAAGGACAATTTACATTTTGTTTTTTTACATTCTAATAACCAAGCAAAGCCTAAAAGAACTTTTGAGGCCTTCTCTGCAGAGGAGTAAACGAGCTCTAGGCAAAAAACAAATACAAGTATCACAGTTTATTTTCTAAATTCTCCACTAATAAATGCTCTAGGAATGCTTTTTGCTTACATTTTCTAACGCTCTGAGCACTTATTTCAAACTGTTACTGACAAGAAACTCGCGGCTTTTGGCTGTTCTTTTTCTACATTAATCATGTGCATTTTGCGGCCTACATTAACTTTCTCAGCACGCGCTTGCACAGTTTTCATTTTTACCCCTTTTAGTTTTACGCTGTTAATTTTCACACCATTTTGTTAATAATTCACACAATGAGGAGTCCAATCCGAGCAGGTTTTATTTTGCGAAAACCCTGCTCCATCAATCCCCCCTTTGATGGCGACTTGAGCCATCATAAAAAACCAACCCAAAAATCTGATTGTCATCATGTTTATACTATTTAGAAAGCAGTAGTGTTCTTCTGTATCAACATAACTCCATCTATATACTTTACTATTTCATAGTTATTCCCTCTTCTGTCTTCCAATTCTATTTCTTCTCGTTTTCTCTTTCTTACTCTACGTTTAGTATCTAATGTTTGTCTCTTGCACTTACAGCACTTATACATTAATACCAGCATTAGTATCCCTGTAGCAACAGCAACTATTGGCTTTAGTATTCTTCCTAACAAGCTATTACCGAAAGTAGCAAACCAATTACCCACTGAGGAAAAACCCTTACCAAGTCTCTCCCAAGTGCCGTCAACCTTCAGTTCAGTAAAGTATTCCCGTAAATGTATACTATTCGTAATATATCACTCTAGGCTCTTACCTTGGTCAGGGATATATGTGCAGCACTGTTGAATTTTTAACATGCTACAGACTCCGCCCTCTTTGGCCAATAATACCTCAAGAGCATGTCTATTTTGTAAGACAATAGATCTTATAGCAACCATTTCTGTATCAATTATTAAGAACCCACCAGCAGTGTCTGTTGATAAACGATCAACCACCGTGGACAACTATTGGCATTGGTATTCTTCCTAACAAGCTATTACCGAAAGTAGCAAACCAATTACCCACTGAGGAGAAACCCTTACCAAGTCTCTCCCAAGTACCGTCAACCTTCAGTTCAGTTAATTTTCACACCATTTTGTTAATAATTCACACAATGAGGAGTTCAATCCGAGCAGGTTTTATTTCGCAAAAACCCTGCTCCATCAACTGTCTCCTTTCTACCTCTTTTCATTGGACAGTGTGATGTTCCATATCACAGTGCTGTGATCCCCATGGGATACTCGGGATGTTATGTTCTACATAACAACCCATGCAGCGGTGGTTTGGACTGTGATCCAGCTTTGTCTCAGTTGGCACTGTTGAAAGTTGGCCGA
This sequence comes from Calotriton arnoldi, assembly GCA_963921515.1. NCBI lineage: Eukaryota > Metazoa > Chordata > Amphibia > Caudata > Salamandridae > Calotriton > Calotriton arnoldi. The sequence goes on along the minus strand of CAWUFW010003001.1, from coordinate 1,358,043 downwards.
AAACATTTATTCAAAAATGGAATACAGTTCTGCCCATATCTGTGGAACACAGAAATAACATTTAGGAGCATTCTCTGGTAAATTCATGACGTAAATGGACCAGGAGCGAATTCCACTGTGTGGATGCCTGCACAGAAAAACGTATCATTGAAATGGTCTGGTATTAAGGTGTGCCGTGGAGTATATTTCTTGATGATTGTACTGACTGCAATATCCATAATTTCAAGGCCTACACTTCCTGTTTCAGTCACTGCGACCTTTCTAACTGCTCACAGTAAAGTAGTGTGACATCAATCGATGTAATAGGCTTGGACAGGTATCACAGGAGGTTTCAGAGATGTGGGTCTGTCGATAGTACAACCTGGTGACGGGTCCAAGCAGAACTTCAGGGCCCCGCGTAAGGCTCAGGAGACTGTGCATCAGGGATGACATCATGGAGAGAGACCAGCTGTCCTGAAAGCGGAAGAGGAGAATGTGAGAAGGCTTGTGCTGTATTGAATCAGTGGTGTGACATTGTGATATCTGCCTTACATTTCAATATTGGCATTATGCCCTTACAGCTGGTCCTGGGACGGGAAGCATTGCAGACAGGGGCCATTTCACATGATGCGGATACTCCTTGTGAAAGAAATGACTGTGGCTGGGAAGACTAGGGCTCGGAGTTAATGAAACACTAGGAGTCTCATTTACAAGCCCCTTGCTATGTCACTTTTTTTTGACGCAGCGCAGTCAGTGCGTCACACACTGCTCCTTATCTACAAACTGACGCATTGGGTCCAATGTGTCAGTTTGTAGAGTCCTGCATCAAATTATACCTGCGCCAGGTATAATGTATGCAGGGTAGGCATTCCCACCCAAAAAGCCAAGTAGAAGTGACACAGTGAAATTTACATATCACTGACTCACTCTACGACTTGACTGCGTCAAAAGCCCTACCCCTGCTAAGACCAGGCATAAGGATTGACGCTGGGCTTTTACAATGGGATTCGCCTCTGTGTTCTGATGCATTGCTGGAGCTGCGTCAGTTTTACGATCAACTCCAGCAATGCGTCACTTTTGCTCCAACAGATGCGTCAGAATTTCTAACACATCTATTAATTCTTGTGCCATGGACAAGGCATTTGACGCAAGGGCATTTAGCGTAGGCGCAAGGAAACTGACGCATCGATGCCGATGCGTCAATTTCTCGAAATGAGGCCCTAGATCTTTACTGCTATCTTTACAGCACCTAATGCCTAACACACTCACTCATTGATTTCCAAGTTGCACCACAGTCGGACTGGCTTATAGTGCACTCAAGCAGTGCCCGAAAGGTACTGACAGGTCAGTGGTCTGACAGGTCAGTGTCTGGGTGGGTTGTTTGGCTGTTTGTGGGCCAGCTTTTACTGTTGATTTCCCTGATATAAAAAAAACATTGCCTGCAGCAAGCTCGAATCCATGCAGTTTTCCATAACTTGCAGAACACTTATATAGCGTGTCTTTACATGTACAAAACTGACCCAAATTACAAACATGGGCCACTTTTATTTTGGTTCCCAGCTCTATTTTCTGTCCCACTCTGACACTGAGGGGGATATGTACAAGGAAGTGGAGGAGAGAGGCGTTAGACTTCCTGGCTTAACGCCTCTCGCCTCCACTTCTGAAACGCAAGGCTGCACCATATTTACAAGAATGTGGTGCAGCCTTGCCTTTCCCCCTGCGATTGGTCCTAGACTTACTTATACTACAGTTCAGTTGTAAAGGCATTCATAATTTGAAAAACACATTAGATATGCATATGATTAGCATAAGGTCATGAATGCACACCAAGTTCACAAATATATAAATATTCGCATCCTCAAATAACATCAACGGCACTCCATATAACCTTGATAGTGACTGTTTTAATCTTCAATCACTTTTTTGGTACATAGATCACCATATTCAATAATGAGATGGAAAGATTGCTCCAAGGGAAGTGAGAAAGGGAAAGTGTGCTAATGTGTGAGACAGATAAGAAAGAAGGGAATCAAAGTTGGGGTACATTCAAAAAGTAATCAATTATAAATGTTGTACATCATAGCAAACTGGCTACAATTTACAGTGACACCAGTTCACATCCGGGCCTGCCCCTCCTGGATTATTCCAATAGGCATTAGAAATTTTCTCAGAAGGTGCACAGAGACATATCATCTGTAGAATGGGCAGGGCAGGGGTGGTATCAGGTACAGGCCCACTTGGGGAAAATGACCCCTTGCACCAAATTGCAAGGGTATCTGCGTGCAGGGGAGGATTGTTTATGTGTAGGAAGGTGTCCCTTCCTGCACAGAAACAATCCTAGAAATGCCATCCTGTCACTTTCATGCGTGCTGCTTCATGCAGCACACATGAAAGTGACACAATGGCATTTTTTAAAAGTTTGTTTATGTGCAGGAAGGGACACCTTCCTACACATAAACAAACAATGGCATTTTGCTTTTTCCATGTGTGCTGTGTGCTGCACAAGGCAGCACACATGGAAAAAGCAAAAACGAGGAGAAATAATGCATTTCGCCTCGTTTCGCCATCTTAAGACCAGTTTTCACCTGGTCTTAATTTTGGCGCTGCCTCCTATGTACGTCACCCTTGTACATAGGGGGCAGCGTCAAAATGAATGGGTGTTGCGGTGGGACGCCCACCGCAACACCCACTGCCCACCCCTTTCACGCTAAGCATAGCGTGAAAGGGGGCCTTATGTACAAGGCAGCGTTAAGCCATGTTCAATGGCTTAACGCTGCCTTGTACATAAGGCGTAGCCCCTATTGCCACCACAACGTCAATATAGGTGACGTTGTGGTGGCGATAGGGGCTTGTACATATGCCCCTGAGTTGCACTGTTGGGATAGGGAGAGGTGATCAAGTTCTACAGTTTTAATTAGTTTTTTTTGCGACCTATAGTTGACTTTGAAACTCGCTATTTGTGCATAAGCATAAAATTATGTTTTATATGTTTGTGCACATCCATGAACCTATGCACTTCAAAGTAGCTGCATTCTGAATCATAACTGCACAAAAGTCTGCATGCCAAGGCGCCTGATCACGCCCAAACCTTCTCGGTGTGTGTAAATAGAAAAGCACTCAAACACTGGCCTCTCAATGTCTTTGCCAAATAAAGGACAGCTATTTGGTTTTGAGGTTTTGTTCCTTGTGTTCAAACAGTGGCTGTTTCCTATGTTAGTCATATCCTTTCGATAAGAGCTGGGATTCGATTACAAATGACTGTCCACAAGGAATGTAACAGAGGCTGCCAACTCCTAAGCACATCTGAACTCTTGCCAACGAGGCTCAAGGGTTACTCGCTGGCAGCCATTTTGTGGCTACATCCTCAGGAAACGTAAAGATCAAAAGCAGGGAGCAGGATAAAGCGCTGTAAGCAACTTCAGCCTACTAAACAGTGCCAGCCATCACAGGCACACAGTGCAGTATTTAATGGTGAAAAGTGCATTGAAAGTTTGGACCAGTTTAGCTTTTTCGTAGTTCCAGAATGTTCTCAAATAAAACCAATTGTTAGTTATAAATTTGTGTTGATTCCTTTTATGGCAAAGCTATTACGAGAATTCCCTGGTTACTACCACTAATTAGAATCATTCAAGAATTCAAAAAGTGTGAATGACATAATCCGTTAAACAGTTACATGTGGCAGCATATTGTTCATATTAAATCTAATTACATGAGTGTACACCACAGATATATGATGCTTTTTTCTAGGTCTGGCTTTTGAGATTGATTTAGCGCTCGCTATTCTGTTATTTTTCCCTAAAAAATATATATATATATATCCACCAAATAGCTTACTGATTCGTGTAAGCACGAGCCACACCGATCCAAGTTTGACAAAATGATGTTTATTATTTCGAGGCAAAAAGACGCGTTTCGAGCTATCCAGCTCTTGGTCACATATATATATTCATAAATATATGTGTGTGTATAGATATGATGAAATGGAAGCGAGATGGGCTCATCTGTAATGATGAATATCTATTCCTGTATTATGAATTTCCTGTGACTCCTGTCATGTATTGTATTCCTAAAATTCACAAAAAAGGCTCTCCCATCCCTGGTAGACCCATTATTTCAGCTAACAATGGTCTCCTGGAAAAAGTATCTCAATATGTTGATTTCTATCTTCAAGATTTTGTTGTGGCACTGCCATCTTACATTAGAGATACTGGTGACTTCCTCCACAAACTTAATGCAGTTCCCTGGTCTGAGAACTGTATTCTGATCACTCTTGATATTACATCTTTATACACTAGCATCAACCACCTTGATGGGTTAAAAGCAGTAGAGTACTGTCTGCGTAAAAGGTCTATTAATATGTACAATCACAATGCTATGTTATTGGAAATGATCAGTTTCTGTTTGTATAACAACTACTTTTTATTTGATAAGGAAGTGTTCCAGCAATTAAGGGGTGTAGCTATGGGAGCCTGCTTCTCCCCTTATGCGTGCTTGCACGTTGAGTGGTGGGAGGAACGGGTTCTCCAGGTGACCCACAAAGTCGAATGGGAGACCCATGTAATGAGTTGGATGCGATACATTGACGATGTATTTGTAGTCTGGAAAGGTTCCAGTGACAGTGCAGTTGCTTTTGTCAATAGTATTAATGTCAACAACTTGAATTTGGAATTGGACCAAATGGATCAGTATGCCATCGATTTTTTTAGATGTGCATATCCATGCTGTTGACAACAAACTAGAATCGGTCCTGCACCGTAAGAGCACTGCAGAAAACTCGACTTTATATGCATCGAGTTTTCACCTGAAACATCTTATAAAAAGCATTCCATATGGTGAATTCTTAAGATTGCGCAGGATTTGCAGTACTGACCATGAATTACAGCGTTGTCTAGAAGAAACCAAACAAAGATTTTATGAAAGGTGTTATGATAGTCATAACGTTGAGCAAGCTTCAGGTAAAGCGAATAAGATCACTCGAGATAGAACGCTGTCCCTCAAACCCCACAGCAATTATGATAAAGGTGACCTGGTCGGGGCCCAAGATAATGTTGAGTCAGAGACCCGACTTATAATCACCTGCAGTCGACAACAGAGGCAAATAAGATCTATTATCAAGAAGCAGTAGCCAATAGTTAGGACTGATGCTAATTTGGGAGAGTATTTACCTTCCAAACCCACATTGACTTTTAGATGGGCTCCATCAATGAATAGTGCTCTAGTAAGGAATAGTCCGGAGGCAGCACCCACCACTCTAAATCTAAAACTAATTGGCTTACCTTAAAAAATGGCTTCTACAAGTGCAGTTCTTGTAGAGCGTGTAAGTTCCATAATGCTGACTGGTGTTTATAACTGCAGAACTGATTTTGCGGTATATGTTCTGACTTGCACATGTGGACTCCGGTATGTTGGAGCACTAAGCTACAGGTGCACGTAAGAGTTCTGCAGCACTTGAGGGCAATAGTCAACTCTGATCCAACCTACCCTGTAGCCAGGCATTTTAAAATGGAACACAACAATGATCTTAGTTATCTTAAATACTTTGTCATAGGAGCCGTGCCACCAATGAGAAGAGGTGGCAATAGGGAAAAAATGCTTCGGCATCTAGAGTCCAAGTTCATTTTGGAATTGGATTCTAAATCGCCGAATGGTCTTAATACTGGGGAGGATTTACACAACTTCCTGTAAGTCCTCATGTATTAAGGTGACCTGCAACGATTAACATCAATCCATTTAAGGACTTCTATTAAAACCCTCATGTTCATCCAATGTCTAGATAATTTACTGCTGTAGAGTTAGACTTTATTAGCCAGTTTTAAGCATGTGCTTAATGGCTGTGTTGACAAAAGTAATAAGTTATTTTCCCTCAATTGTATTATATTAAACTTATACCACTGTGCACCAAGCACTTTATGATATCATGGCACTTTAATACAGTCAGCACTTTTTTCACTGTTTTTCAATATGTGCAATTAGACGGTTACATGCGTTATTCAGTTATTCATGTATTTATACTGTTATTTATTCCATTATTTATAATCGTTGGGTATATGCATTGTTTAATAAGAGATTTTATTAACCTTGAACTTTTTTTACTGGTCACCAATGTATTGTGTAGCACACTTTTCTATCTACATTGATAGCTTTTGCCAGAATTTGTTCTGATGCTTTTTATCATATTTCCAATATTGTGTTCAGAATAGCACACAATTATCAATATGCATTTAAGCTATTAGTATGGTGAGACATGGCCTCTCCTAGTTTCTGTGTCTTGTTGGAGCAATCTGTAAAAAACTTTTTAAGAAATTACAATGAGTATTTTTAATGAATATGGTAATGTTGCTATTTAATAATATTATCTGTTTGTGACCAGTTTAGATATTGATTTATGTAGTCACATAACCAACTGAAATTTTAATGCATTAGATGATTGTTGTGGGGTAGTCTGTTTTTCATGGCCATACGTAACGTCTATCACGTGGTGTTTCTGTGAGTTTAAATAGTTGATTGTCAATCGCAGCACGTTACTATATGTGATCAAGGCCACATGTGGTGGCTGAAATGCGTCATATCGACATGTTCTTTTAAATACATTTTTTCAAATGTGTACACAACCCTGAAGTCTGTGCCCTTTTCGATGTAAAGAACTGCATCTGGGACTGTTTTACAAATATATATATCTATATATAATATATATATATATATATATCCAACAAGATGCCACACAAGGCAAAGGAGCACTCAGCAGGTTTGCAGTTCATACATTTTATTTATTAAGACAGACGCGTTTCGGCAACCAACCCTTTTTCAATGTTGATTCCTGGAAGGTAAACCAATACCAAGTCTTTATTTAGTTTGGGCCCCTCCCCTTCAAAAATAACAACCAAATGACATGGGATGATTCTGTAAGTTCTTTTCTTTTAACTGCCGACATCATTGTAATTACAAAGTAGGTGGCTTTTTCCTTGCTCATAGTAGATGTTTCTTACCACGGTCGGTACACATCCCACAATGCACCACTGATGTCGACCAGTTCACCCATTCTTTCAAGGGGAAAGTAACACTTCCAACATGAATTGCGGCTGCCCTCGTTAAACCGCATCTGCCGCAAGTCATATCATGTACCCGCAAGTGTAGATTTAGTAACCTTCACTCATCCATTTGGTAATGTCCGACTCTTTTTGTCGGCGTGCATGAGGTCTCCTTGCGGCTGCGATGGTTCTGGCAGTTAAATTACAATGAGTATTTTTAATGAATATGGTAATGTTGCTATTTAATATTATTATCTGTTTGTGACCAGTTTAGATATTTATTTATGTATTCACATAACCAACCGAAATATTAATGCATTAGATGATTGTTGTGGGGTAGTCTGTTTTTCATGGCCATACGTAACGTCTATCACGTGGTGTTTCTGTGAGTTTAAATAGTTGATTGTCAATCGCAGCGCGCTACTATAGGTGATCAAGGCCACATGTGGTGGCCGAAACACGTCATATTGACATGTTCTTGTAAATAAATGTTTTCAAATGTGTGCACAACCCTGTCCGTGCCCTTTTCGATGTAAAGAACTGCATCTGGGACTGTTTTATTATCTACTGGCGGTCGCCAGTAGATAGTTATAGTTAGGACCTATTTTCCATAGGAAATCCGCAACATTCTATTTGAAATAACTCTTGCGTCGGTTGACGAATTATCGCGAAATTTTCAAACTTTGTGGCCCGCTCCAGTCCGCTCCTATCCTGAAAGTCTCGGGGTGATTCGTCCAACGGGGGCCGAGAAAAAAGGGGGGTCCCAAAACGTGTTTTCCCCATTCATTTTCCCATAGGAAACTTTAGCCACGGCTACAGCCCGAACTGCTGAACGGAATTACACCAAATTTGGCAAAGAGGTAGTTCTTGGTTCAGAAAGAACCCTTTTTGTTAAATGGTGTAAATCCGTTCAGTAGTTCCTGAGAAAATCAAAAGGAAAATCACATATATATCTATGGCCTTGTCGGATTCGCGCACCCTGAGCGCACCCTGCGCGCACCGTCCCGATCACGAGCTGCATGTTAATTGGCTGTCAACACTCCAAATCAGGAAGTGTTGGCAGCCATTTTATGCCTCGGTAGAACCGAGGCACAGAAACAAGTGCGCAAAACGCACAAAGGGGGCAGGATAGAAACACCCTGACCCTCTAGGTCTGCTCAGGGGTCCCACAAGGACCCCTGGGCAGAAAAGCATTTTTTTAAACGGCGGGATGCGCTTAGGTGCGCGGATCCCGCCGATTAAAAAACAAAACACAAGAAACAAGTGTGCAAAACGCACAAAGGGGGCAGGGTAGAAACACCCTGACCCCTAGGTCTGCTCAGGGGTCCCACAAGGACCCCTGGGCAGAAAAAGCATTTAAAAATAAAATAATAATAAAAAAAAAAACGATCGTGCCGCAGGCCCCGCCCCCTTCCTTTACCACTCTGCAAACGCGCCCCCTGGCGTGTTTGCAGAGGGGGAACGAATTCCCCTTGAATACTGGGGGTCCCTGGGGCCCAACTAGCCCACCAGGAACCTCCAGTATGCGCCAGGGCTGCGTTGCAGAGAGGTGTACAGAGGCCACGCCCTTTTACACCTCTCTGCAACGCAGCTCTGTGGTGCTTTTGGAGGTACATGGTGGGCTAGTTGGACTCCAGGGACCCTCAGGATTCAAGGGGACTTAATTCCCCAACTTAAAACGCGCCACGGGCGCGTTTGCACAGTGGTGAAGGGAGGCGGGGCTTCAGGTGACATGTGTGCAAACAGGCCCGTTGCGCGTTTTAAGATGGGGAATTAAATCCCTTTCAATCCTGAGGGTCCCTGGGGCCAACTAGCCCACCAGGTACGTCCAGAAAGCGCCACAAAGCTGCGTTGCAGAGAGGTGCAAAAAGGGGCGTGGCCTCTGAACACCTCTCTGCAACGCATCTCTCTGGCGCATACTGGAGGTATCTGGTGGGCTACTTGGCCCCTAGGGACCCTCGGGATTGAGGAGGATTTAATTCCCCATCTTAAAACGCGCCACGGGGCCTCTTTGCAGACATGTCACCTGAAGCCCCGCCCCCTCCCTTCACCACTGTGCAAATATTCCTCTAAAATCAGCCGAACTACGAATTCCGATTTACTCACCTGTTATCAGGAGAGACCTCAGTGCTGCATCTTTGAGCCCAGTACTGATCCTGAAAAGTAATTTTAACCGTACTTACCAGTAACTTGAATTTCCTTCCATAGGATATCATTGCCTGCTTTTTGCTGAAAAAGTTTCTGTGTCGATTTTTGAAACATACAAATATTCCTCTAAAATCAGAAGAACTACGAATTCCGATTTACTCACCTGTTATCAGGAGAGACCTCAGTGCTGCATCTTTGAGCCCAGTACTGATCCTGAAAAGTAATTCTAACCGTACTTACCAGTAACTTGAATTTCCTTCCATAGGCTAACATTGACTGGTTTCACTTGGAAATTCTTCTAAGTGTGGAGTTTTGGAACTTTATAATATTCCTCTAAAATCAGCCGAACTACGAATTCCGATTTACTCACCTGTTATCAGGAGAGACCTCAGTGCTGCACCTTTGAGCCCAGTACTGATCCTGAAAAGTAATTTTAACCGTACTTACCAGTAACTTGAATTTCCTTCCATAGGCTAACATTGACTGGTTTCACTTCGAAATTCTTCTAAGTGTGGAGTTTTGGAACTTTATAATATTCCTCTAAAATCAGCCGAACTACGAATTCCGATTTACTCACCTGTTATCAGGAGAGAACCCAGTGCTGCATCTTTTAGCCCAGCACTGTCCCTGAAAAGTAATTCTAACCGTATTTACCAGTAACTTGTATTTCCTTCCATAGGAATCCATTGTCTGGTTTTCAGCAGAAAAGTTTCAAAGTGTCGATTCTCACAAACTACAAATGTTCCTTAAAAATCGCCTGTATGACTTAAACGCATTATTTCAACTGTTTACAGGAGATGCACCAGTGCTGGATCCAGGATCCACCACTGAGTAAGAAAAAGTAACGATAACACTACTTACCTGCTAAGTGAATTTCCTCCCATAGGATAACATTGGTGATTCTATGTGAAAAAGTTTCTGTCAACTTTTAAAATACAATAATATTCCTTAAAAATCACTACTGTAACCAAAACGCTTTTACTCAACTGTTTACAGGAGATGTCCCAGGACAGAATCTAGGATCCAGTCCTGTGGTTAGAAAAGTAATCCATAAAGTAACTAATTGCATTTAACTAGAAATTCACATTGAGCTCAATGTTGCATTGTGTTTGAAATTGTGTTGCCCATTGCAACAACTGTAACTACTGTACTTAAAAGTCTATTGCCTATTTGCAAAGTATTTAAACTAAAGTAATTCATTCTGAGAAAGTATATTTTGTAATGTAATGTATAATGTAATTATAATGTAATTTAAAAAATAAAATATCTAAAAATAAATAGTTTAAAAAAATGTAGTAAATCAGTATTAAAAAATAAATATAACAATTAATACATTTAAAAATTGTCATTTACAAAACCTTTGAAATTCACTGAAAAAAACCATAGGTTTCAGACGTGTTATAGTTAGGAATTAGCATTTAAAAAACCTTTGAAATTCACTGAAAAAACCATAGGTTTCAAGCACGTGATAGTTAGAAATTAGCATTTAAAAAACCTTACAAATTCACTGAAAAAACCATAGGTTTTAGGTACAGTTATTGTTAGTTGGACATTGCACTCGTACAAAACCCGTGAAATTCCCCCGTTATAGTTAGTTCAGGTAACTATAACTCGCGCCCCCGCAATGCACTGCTGATGACGTCACATATTACATCACTCATGACATGGTCAGTGACATCACTGATGACATCACTGATGACATCTCAAATGACATCACTGATGACATCACTGATGACATCATCCATGTGATAATTTGATGCATCTTCTCACACCCTAATATAACTTTTGATACACCCACTGTAAATTACAGACTGCCATTGTCAAAACCATAGACACTCCAACACCAATTACTATATACACACTCACTGATTCTTAGGTCTACACACACACATCTACTCACTCACCCGTACAGTCACTCATACTTATAGTCACTCAGTACAGGACTATTATATGCACTCATACACCTATATAAACACTCACACACCGCCACTCATCCATAGAGGTACTCACACACCTAGTCAGTCATGCAAAAATTAAGCACACACCCATTTACTCACCTATACAGTTATACACACACCAGCTCACTTACTCATACAAATACTAGCACATTCTTACGCTCTTATACAATCTCTGATACAAGCACACACTCATCCATACAGTCTCTCTCACAATCACAAACTCTCGCTTATAGCTATTTATATACTCCAACACACATATATACTGCCTTTCACATATGTAGTTACTCACACATGTACCACTGGGACATACATTCACTCACTAACACACTCTTACACACACTTACCCACCCATACAGTCTATCACAGATGCACTCTTGAAACCATCCACCCAGTGAATCACCCACTCACACATCTATGCACAGAGTCGCACACACCCCACCCACACAAACACTCAGGCACCCAAACAGATACTCAGACAACCAATCAATAACTCATATAGACACTCATGTAGCTATTCACAAACCCATGCAGCCACTTACACAGCAACAGACAGACGGATACAGACATTCACCCAGTTTAGTCACTAACCCATGCATTCAGTAAGATACGTTTAATCACTCACTTATAGAGTTAGTCACGCACCTACTAAATCATCCATTCAGACACTTATACACCCACTCATTCTTCAATACGCCTTTCCCTATATATATTAAACATATTTAAACTTTACAGAAACACACAGTCACTGGATGATGTCATCAGTGATGTCATTTGAGATGTCATCAGTGATGTCATCAGTGATGTCACTGACCATGTCATGAGTGATGTAATATGTGACGTCATCAGCAGTGCATTGCGGAGCGCGAGTTATAGTTACCTGAACTAACTATAACGGGGGAATTTCACGGGTTTTGTACGAGTGCAATGTCCAACTAACTATAACTGTCCCTAAAACCTATGGTTTTTTCAGTGAATATATATATATATATATATATATATATATATATATATATATATATATTATCTACTGGCGGTCGCCAGTAGATAGTTATAGTTAGGACCTATTATCCATAGGAAATCCGCGACATTCTATTTGAAATAACTCTTGCGCCGGTTGACGAATCATCGCGAAAGCTTCCAACTTGTTGGGCGCTCCGCTCCGCTCCTACCCTGAAAGTCTCGGGTTGATTCGTCAAGCGGGGGCCGAGAAAAAGGGGGTCCCAAAACGCGTTTTCCCCATTCATTTTTCCATAGGAACCTTTAGTCGCAGCTACAGCCCGAACTGCTGAACGGAATTACACCAAATTTGGCAAAGAGGTAGCCCTTGGTTCAGTGTCGTGCCTTTTGCTTAAATGGTGTAAATCCGTTCAGTAGTTCCTGAGAAAATCAAAAGTAAAGTCACATATATATCTATGGGCGAGTAGGGTCCGCGTATCCTGAGCGCACCCTGCGCGCACCGTCCCGATCACGAGCTGCATGCTAATTGGCTGTCAAGTGGCTGTCAACACTCCAAATCAGGAAGTGTTGGCAGCCATTTTGTCCCTCGGTAGAACCGAGGGACAGAAACAAGTGCGCAAAGCGCAAAAGGGGGCAGGGTAGAAACACCCTGACCCCTAGGTCTGCTCAGGGGGTCCCACAAGGACCCCTGGGCAGAAAAGCATATTTTTTTTTTAAACGGCGGATGCGCTTAGGGTGCGCGGATCCCGCCGATTAAAAAAAAAAAGCACAAGAAACAAGTGCGCAAAACGCATAAAGGGGGCAGGGTAGAAACACCCTGACCTCCTAGGTCTGCTCAGGGGGTCCCACAAGGACCCCCTGGGCAGAAAAAGCATTTTTTTTTTCAAAATCGGCAGGATGCGCTTAGGGTGCGCGGATCCCACTGATTAAAAAAACCCCACAAGAAACAAGTGCGCAAAACGCACAAAGGGGCAGGGTAGAAACACCCTGACCCCTAGGTCTGCTCAGGGGGTCCCACAAGGACCCCTGGGCAGAAAAAAGCAAAAAAAAAAAAAGACCGGCATCGTGCCCGAGGCCCCGCCCTCCCTGCAGCAGTCTGCAAACGCGCCCCTGGCGCGTTTTAAGAAGGGGAAGTAATTCCCCTTGAATACTGGGGGTCCCTGGGGCCAACTAGCCCACCAGGAACCTCCGGTATGCGCCAGAGGCTGCGTTGCAGAGAGGTGTACAGAGGCCACGCCCCTTTTACACCTCTCTGCAACGCAGCTCTGTGGCGCTTTTGGAGGTACATGGTGGGCTAGTTGGACTCCAGGGACCCTCAGTATTCAAGGGGACTTAATCCCCCAACTTAAAATGCGCCACGGGGCACGTTTGCACAGTGGTGAAGGGAGAGGCGGGGCTTCAGGTGACACGTGTGCAAACAGGCCCCGTGGCGCATTTTAAGATGGGGAATGAAATCCCCTTCAATCCTAAGGGTCCCTGAGGCGAACTAGCCCACCAGGTACGTCCAGAAAGCGCCACAGAGCTGCGTTGCAGAGAGGTGCAAAAAGGGGCGTGGCCTCTGAACACCTCTCTGCAACGCAGCTCCCTGGCACATACTGGAGGTACAGGGTGGGCTAGTTGGACCCCAGGGACCCTCATGATTCAAGGGGACTTAATCCCCCAACTTAAAACGCGCCACGGGGCGCGTTTGCACAGATGTCACCTCAGGCCCCGCCCCCTCCCTTCACCATTGTGCAAATATTCCTCTAGAATCAGGCGAACTACGAATTCCGATTTACTCACCTGTTATCAGGAGAGACCTCAGTGCTGCATCTTTCAGCCCATTACTGATCCTGAAAAGTAATTTTAACCGTACTTACCAGTAACTTGAATTTCCTTCCATAGGATATCATTGCCTGCTTTTTGCTGAAAAGTTTCTAAGTGTCGATTTTTGAAACATACAAATATTCCTCTAAAATCAGCCAAAATACGAATTCCGATTTACTCACCTGTTATCAGGAGAGACCTCAGTGCTGCATCTTTCAGCCCATTACTGATCCTGAAAAGTAATTTTAACCGTACTTACCAGTAACTTGAATTTCCTTCCATAGGATATCATTGACTGGTTTCACTTGGAAATTCTTCTAAGTGTGGAGTTTTGGAACTTTATAATATTCCTCTAAAATCAGCCGAAATACGAATTCCGATTTACTCACCTGTTATCAGGAGAGACCTCAGTGCTGCATCTTTCAGCCCAGTACTGATCCTGAAAAGTAATTTTAACCGTACTTACCAGTAACTTGAATTTCCTTCCATAGGATATCATTGCCTGCTTTTTGCTGAAAAAGTTTCTAAGTGTCGATTTTTGAAACATACAAATATTCCTCTAAAATCAGCCAAAATACGAATTCCGATTTACTCACCTGTTATCAGGAGAGACCTCAGTGCTGCATCTTTCAGCCCATTACTGATCCTGAAAAGTAATTTTAACCGTACTTACCAGTAACTTGAATTTCCTTCCATAGGATATCATTGACTGGTTTCACTTGGAAATTCTTCTAAGTGTGGAGTTTTGGAACTTTATAATATTCCTCTAAAATCAGCCGAAATACGAATTCCGATTTACTCACCTGTTATCAGGAGAGACCTCAGTGCTGCATCTTTCAGCCCAGTACTGATCCTGAAAAGTAATTTTAACCGTACTTACCAGTAACTTATATTTCCTTCCGTAGGAATCCATTGTCTGGTTTTCAGCAGAAAAGTTTCAAAGTGTTGATTTTCACAAACTACAAATATTCCTTAAAAATCGCCTGTATGACTTAAACGCATTCTTTCAACTGTTTACAGGAGATGCACCAGTGCTGGTTCCAGGATCCACCACTGAGTAAGAAAAAGTAACGATAACACTACTTACCTGCTAAGTGAATTTCCTCCCATAGGATAACATTGGTGATTCTATGTGAAAAAGTTTCTGTCAACTTTTAAAATACAATAATATTCCTTAAAAATCACTACTGTAACCAAAACGCTTTTACTCAACTGTTTACAGGAGATGTCCCAGGACTGAATCTAGGATCCAGTCCTGTGGTTAGAAAAGTAATCCATAAAGTAACTAATTGCATTTAGCTAGAAATTCACATTGAGCTCAATGTTGCATTGTGTTTGAAATTGTGTTGCCCATTGCAACAACTGTAACTACTGTACTTAAAAGTCTATTGCCTATTTGCAAAGTATTTAAACTAAAGTAATTCATTCTGAGAAAGTATATTTTGTAATGTAATGTATAATGTAATTACAATGTAATTTAAAAAATAAAATATCTAAAAATAAATAGTTTAAAAAAATGTAGTAAATCAGTATAAAAAAAAATATATAACAATTAATACATTTAAAAATTGTCATTTACAAAACCTTTGAAATTCACTGAAAAAAACCATAGGTTTCAGACATGTTATAGTTAGGAATTAGCATTTAAAAAACCTTTGAAATTCACTGAAAAAACCATAGGTTTCAGGCTTGTTATAGTTAGGAATTAGCATTTTAAAAACCTTTGAAATTCACTGAAAAAACCATAGGTTTCAGGCCTGTTATAGTTAGGGTTTAGCATTTAAAAAACCTTTTAAATTCACTGAAAAAACCATAGGTTTTAGGGAAAGTTATAGTTAGTTGGACATTGCACTCGTACAAAACCCGTGAAATTACCCCGTTATAGTTAGTTCAGCTAACTATAACTCGCGCCCCCGCAATGCACTGCTGATGACGTCACATATTACATCACTCATGACATGGTCAGTGACATCACTGATGACATCACTGATGACATCTCAAATGACATCACTGATGACATCATCCATGTGAGAATTTAATGCATCTTCTCACACCCTAATATAACGTTTGATACACCCACTCTAAATTACAGACTGCCATTCTCAAAACCATACACACTCCAATACCAATAAGTACATACCCACTCACTGATTCTTAGGTCTACACACACACATCTACTCACTCACCCGTACAGTCACTCATACTTACAGTCACTCAGTACAGGACTATCATATGCACTCATACACCTATATAAACACTCACACAACGCAACTCATCCATAGAGGTACTCACACACCTAGTCAGTCATGCAAATAATTAATCACACTCCAATTTACTCACCTATACAGTTATACACACCAGCTCACTTATTCATAAAAATACTAGCACATTCTTACGCTCCTATGCAATCACTGATGCAAGCACACACTCATCCATATAGCCACTCTCACAATCACACACTCTCACTTATAGCCATTTATATACTCCAACACACATATATACTGCCTTTCACATATGTAGTTACTCACACATGTACCACTGAGATATACATTCAATCACTAACACACCCATACACACACTCACCCACCCATACAGTCCATCACAGACGCACTGTTGAAACCATGCACCCAGTGAATCACCCACTCACACATCTATGCACAGAGTCACACACACCCCACCCACACAAACACTGAGGCACCCATATAGATACTCAGAGAACCAATCCATAACCCATATAGACACTCATTTAGCTAGTCAGAAACCCATGCAGCTGCTTTCACAACAACAGACAGACTGATACAGACATTCACACAGTTTAGTCACTCACCCATGCATCCAGTAAGATACATTTAATCACTCACTTATAGACTCAGTCACGCACCTACTAAATCATCCATTCAGCCGCTTATACACCCACTCATTCTTCAATACGCCTTTCCCTATATATATTAAACATATTTAAACTTTACAGAAACACACAGTCACTGGATGATGTCAGTGATGTCATCAGTGATGTCACTGACCATGTCATGAGTGATGTAATATGTGACGTCATCAGCAGTGCATTGCGGGGGCGCGAGTTATAGTTAGCTGAACTAACTATAACGGGGGAATTTCACGGGTTTTGTACGAGTGCAATGTCCAACTAACTATAACTTTCCCTAAAACCTATGGTTTTTTCAGTGAATATATATATATATTTATATATATATATATATTTAGTGTATGTGTATATGTATATGTATGTATATATATGTATATATGTGTATATATATATATATATATATATATATATATACACTGATCTGTTAAATTGTTAAATCACACAGCATGGGATAGTGGGTCAGCCCACTGTACCCACTGCTCCGTTTACTTCCATCCAGTGCCTGCACAAAGTTGGTTCAGATTATTCACATCCCTTTATCTTCAGTGATAAGTGTGCTTTTTTATTTTATTTATTACATTATCTTTCAATCCCATTTCTTTATTTTGCCTGCATTTACGGAGCCCATTTAGACCTGATTTATCTTCCGTCTTCCTTTCAAAGTTGCTGTCTCAAGATATTGTAACATTGTTGAGGTCTGCGATTTCAGTGCTTGCTTAGGTGGTGATTCATTTTTATCTCCTTCACAAATAATGATAATAAAATGTGTGGGGAAATAAAAGGTTTGTTGTTTTAAACATATCACTAGTGAAATAGCCACATCAATTAATGTTATATTTTTGTTGCAAGCTTATGGCGACCACGTTTAGGTGTCGAATAGCTTTCTTTTGATAAAAAACATTTTTTGGCATACACTTGCAGTACTTCTTTTTAAACTAACCATCATGCTAGCATGCCACGGCAAGCATTAATGATGTTGCCAATGCTTGTTCATCTTAGGACTTCAATACGGTGGCTTACGTGCTCATCAAGATGGCGGGTGTTTGCTTACCTCCGTCGCTTCACGGAGCTTACAAGGGGGATTACGGCCCCCTTGTGACCTCGTTCCGCGTCCTCCTGGCAGTACGAGCCTCCTGATGCATGGCGGCACACATTGGTGATAAGGGGTGAGTTCGCAGCTCACTTTTCAACTGTTTTCACCACATCTCCGTTTCTCCTGACGCAAGTGGCCGCCATTTTGTATGCGCGGCGGCAGCACTGCTGGAAACTATATCCTCCTGTGTGGATTAATGGTGGTTTACTTTGGTGAGTTGCGGTGCTCCATCGTGACATTGAATATGCCTGTGCTACCTCAAGCTCCAGTAATGTCTAATTGAAGGTAGAATGCTGAATAATAAATAGGCAGCTAAAAATTACCATCTTCTGAGGCAAATGGAATGTCATGAGGTGCCTGTGAGGAAAGGTTCTTGAAGCGCTTTCTTGTATTTGGAAGTGATTGAGGCGTCTCTCAAGAAACACCATCGCCCCTGTCTCCTTAATGCCCTGCATTGTGCACAAGATGTACTACTCCCTTATGGATGGAGACTCTGCCTCATTAATACATTGCCTTCTCTGCTTTTCTCCCGGTTTTTATTGAAACTGAATAAGCCTGATCTTTCACAGATGCCTCGTGCCTGAGAGGATGCAAACAGATTTTTGTGCATTGTGAGGTATTTCCTTTTGTAGTCACTTTACATCTTGGCCTTTATCTGTGAGTTCCTCCTCTTTATAGTTTGCTACACACCATAGTCCCGGTATCTGGGATTGCGTTGTGTCATTCATCATCACTGTGTCTGAAATACTTTCATATCCTCGCTGAACTCTATATCATTGAGCATATATCTTCATGGGAAGGATCTCTACTTATAAAAAATCTCCTCATCGACAAGATCATTTTATCAAGATGGCTAGTGATCCACTCTCTCTTGCAAAGACATCTCCATCTGGTACTAAACCGAAAAGAGCCAAAAATGATCCTCCATCTCCAGTCCAGTCATCTTCTAATCGGTTTTGGACTCAATTTTAGATGAACTATGTGCTTTGAAACCTTTTATGAATACCACCAATGAAAAGCTTCAACTGATTGAGAACCGATGGATCAGCATGGAAAGTAAAATGTCTGAAATGGGGCCACGTATAAGCAACCTTCAAGATGTGGCAACTAAAGTAGCCTTTTTGGAACAAGAAATCTACAAGCTTAAGCTCCATACAGTGGATTTAGAAAACTGCAATAGAAGGAACAACCTTCGGCTGTATGGTCTACCTGAAAATGTTGAGTGTCCGGATCTCCTTTCTTTTTTAAAGAAATTTCTGTCTGACCGTCTCAACCTTCATTCTTCAACTCCTCTCAATATTCAGCGTGCCCATCGTCTTGGTCATCCTCAACCTCACTCCAACAAACCACGTGGTATTATTATGCTTTTCGTAGAATTCACTGACAAGATGCACGTATTAAAAGTTGCCAGAGAAAAACGCAGTCTTGTCTGGTTTGGACATGACATCTTTATATCACAATATCTTTCCAAAGCTACCAATGCCAGACGTAAAGAATTCCTAGCTCTTCGTCCGCAACATGAACATTCGTTATGGCATCCTACATCCCTGTCTTTGCAAGAGTACCCATGAAGGTGTCTCTCTATCATTTGAGGATCCATCTAAACTAAGACAGTTTTTGCATTCCGTTACTAGAATACCTATGGACACAAATGCTCAATGCTCTTAAATCATTTAACTTGTTAATGCTTCACAATTCGTTATTTCTTGCTGTGTTCTTTGTTCTTTATACCTTCACTATGACCTATGTGGCCTAAACATATTTATAACTTTCTAACTCTCCTACTTCCTTATCTCCTTCAGCTCCATCTTCTCCCGTTGTTGTTCTTGTTCTCGAGTGCTGACATGCCCGATTTTTATTTTCTTCTCTTTATATTTCAGATCTGGCTTTTTGTCCTTGATCTGTCCTTGTATTTCTTTATTTTTTCCACTTTTTTCCATCTTTCCTTTCTCTGTTTTTTCTATCTCTCTCTCCCTCCTTCACCTGTCACCCTTCCCCTCTTTTATTATCTCTATGAATTATCGTTTTATATGTTCCCTTATGTTCTTATTAATTTTAGTATGTTTCCTGTTTTTATGACCAGTGTCTTTCATCCTCTTTGTTGTTTTTTGTAGTTTGTCATCAATGTGATTATTCCCCTATTCCTTAAACATTATTATGTTTAATGTTGTATCATGGAACCTCCGTGGTCTGGGTCATCCCGTCAAGCGTCAAAAGGTACTTTCTCATTTATCAAAACTTAATTGTCAGATTGCTTTTTTGCAGGAAACCCACTGTAATGATGTTGAATCTCTTAAACTCGAGCGTCAATGGGTGGGTCAGGTTGTTTTCTCGCCAGCTATCAACCGTAAAGGTAGCGTTGCCACCCTTTGTCATAAATATTTGAAATTTCAAATTGTATCAACTGAAAATGATGCGAGTGTAAGATGGGTAATACTTCATGCTACAGTCCATAATAAACTTGTCACCTTCTTCCATATTTATGGACCGGTTAAGCCTGACTCTGATTTGTGGCACAATATTAAACTATAATTATCCTCAATTACTAACCCCAATATTATTGCTGCTGGAGATTTTAATAATTGGCTTGACCCCTTTTCTGACAGAAAATCAGATTGTAAATGTAAACCTGATAAATCCCATAAAGCATTTTAATCTGCTATTGCTTCTCGTCCACTCTATGATGCCTGGAGAACTAGTAATCCTGACTGTTATGAATTCACGTTCTTTTCTAATGTTCATCACACTATGTCTCGCATTGATTATGTTTTGATTTCAAAATCTTTACTACCCTCGCTCCAATCTTTTGAGATTGGTTCTATTTTTAACTCAGATCATGCCCCAGTCTCAGTTTCTCTTGATTTGTCCCTTGCCATTCTCAAACAGGCTAGATGGAGATTTAATAATTCTTTACTATCTGATCAAACTTTTATTTTAAATGCTACTTCCTTTATACAAGAATTTTTTCAATTTAACAAGTCAAGTGACACTTCTATTCATAACAATTGGGATGCCTTCAAAGCCTCGTTTAGAGCTTTTACCATCGCCTATACTGCTAGAAAGAAAAAGTCATTAAACTCCCAATACATCTCCTCCCTCAATCATATTAAGACCCTTGAACACTCTTACTATACTTCCAAATCCCCAGTTCTCCTCCGGGATCTAATTAAGGCTAAATCTGACCTAAATAAATTGGCCACAAAAGATGCTTAAAATATCTTACTTAAGATAAAGTCCAAATATCATGGGGGTCAAAACAAAGCGGGTAAAATGTTGGCTAATTATTTAAAAGTCAAATCAGAAAAGAAAGTCATTGGCCCTATTCGTAATACCCCTACTAATACTTTATTGCACTCTGATTCAGATATTGTTAAGGCATTCTAGACCTATTGTCACTCATTATATATGGAAGACACCCATCCCACCATAAACGACACACAGTTATTTTTTGATGGTCTTCTCTCTCCTAGCTCTGCTCCGGATGACATGGCTCTCTTGGAAAAAGATATAACTCTTCAGGAGATATTAGATGCAATTAAATCCTTAAAAAGAGCTAAAGCCCCTAGTCCTGACGGCTTCTCTATTGAACTTATTTCCTCTTTTTCATCTATTTTTGCTCCGCACTTACTTGGTTTTTTACCTCCTTTATATTGCACTCTAAACCTGAAGGCTCCTTTCTTGACGCTCTCATTGTAATTCTCCCTAAACCCGATAAAGATCTCTCCCTTTGTCAAAATTATCGCCCAATCTCCTTAATTAATTATGACTGCAAAAGTTTTGCAAAAATTCTTGCCTCTAGACTGGAAGGGGTTATTGCCCTACTTATTAAACCTGATCAGTCTGGTCTCATTAAGGGTAGGCTCTCCTCAGACAATGCTAGAATGTTATCTAATATTCTCACCCTGGAGAGTAATTACTCTGACCCTCTAGCCGCATTATCTGTTGACACCCAAAAAGCTTTTGATCGCATAAATTGGCAATTCATGTTCAAAACTCTTCAATGGTTCGGTTTCAGCCCCAAATTTATTATATTCCGATCCCCGTGCATGTGTATCTGTTAATGGTCTTTTATCTCCTTATTTTAATTTAAACAGAGGCACACAGCAAGGCTGTCACCTCTCTCCTCTTTTATTTCTTTTATGTCTTGAACGATTTCTTGAGCGCATTCGCCATAACCCTTTGATAACTGGTTTTATTCATAATTCCCATAAAATTAAATTGTCTGCTTATGCAGATGATATCTTAATTTACCTTTCGAAACCCCTAACCTCCTTACCTCCTTTTTTACAGGAGATTGATTTATATTCTAAAATATCTGGATACAAATTACATTTCTCTAAAACTGAAATTTTACCTTCAAATTCTCTATGTCATCAATTCATGTTTTCTGACACCAACTTTAAATGGTGTCCTTCAAAAATTAAATATCTTGGTGTATGGCTTTCCCCTACCATTCCCCAAACTCTTACCCATAATTTTACTGCTTTGAAAATTAAGATTCAAAATTTACTCTCCTCATGGTCCCCCCTACATTTGTCCTGGTGGGGCAGGTTGGATACCATTAAAATGATGATTGTACCACTTATTCTATTTCTGCTCTCTATGTTACCCTTTAAAATTCACAATTATTATTTAACCAAATCAATTCTATTTGCACTAAATTTCTCTGGAACAATAAACCTGCCCGTATTGCTTTAACTAAATTAATCAAACCAAAGAATGAAGGGGGTGTACGATTTCCTAATTTTAAGCTATATCACACTGCTTTTCTAGTCAGACAAGTATATGCACTAAATAGACACTACCATGATGCTCTGATACCTAGTTGGATTAATTTTGAACGTTCTCTCTTACATGACTTTTCTTTTTATGACATCTGTTTTATGTCCAATTGCACCTTCATATCTAAATATCCTATTTTAAAATACTCCCAATACTTGTTACACTTGCTGTTTATGGATGGATCTAACTTTCACCAAGCCTTCCTTGCCTCTTCTATTTGTTACAATAAATTTATTAAATTTCGCCATAAATCATTCTATTTTAAACACTGGAAAGAGAAAAATATTATATATGTTCACCAACTTGTATCCGATAACTCTGTTTTGCCTTTTAATAAATTATAAGACCTTTATGACTTACCCTCTTCCTGCTTATCTCAATACTCTCAATTATCACAGGCACTTCAATCATTTCTTTCATCTGAAAACTTTCCTATTAACGATACTACATTTATTCCCTTAACTCCTCTACACAACATCTCTTCTGACTCTAATCCCAAAGCCTCCTCTATATATTAACTTTTATATACTCCTATCTCTGAAAGACCAAAATCCCCCACTGAACTAGCTTGGGAACTGGACCTGTCCATCACCCTTTCTACTCAAAAGTGGGACAAACTATGGCATATAGGGGCATATTAGCAATGCCTGGCGATAATTATCGCAAAGCGCAATTAGCGCTT
Source organism: Calotriton arnoldi (assembly GCA_963921515.1). Taxonomy (NCBI): domain Eukaryota; kingdom Metazoa; phylum Chordata; class Amphibia; order Caudata; family Salamandridae; genus Calotriton; species Calotriton arnoldi. Next base: position 1,334,726 of record CAWUFW010003001.1, on the reverse strand, counting down.
GGATAATTATCGCCAGGCATCGCCGGTTTCTATCGCGGAGTTAGCGTGCAATCAGCAATGCTAATCTCCAAAGCGATAGAAACCTTGAGAACAGTGTGAATATCGCCTGAAAACAGGCGATATTCACACTGTTCCCCAGTTCTGCTTGCTGATAGTGCGAGGGGACTTAGCCATGTAATCCACCTCTCATTGGATTACATGGCTAAGTCAGGGTGGGACCAGGTGTTAACAAACCAGCGCTAAACGTGTTTAGCGCTGGTTCGCTAATCACCGCCCCTGCCTCGCTGATAGGCGTAGCGACCTCAGCGACTGTTTCCAGTCGCTGTTAGGTGGGGAACGCCTACTTTGCATGCCATTAGCGATAAATATCGCTGGCATGCAAAGCGGCACCCAACCCGGTCGCTATCGCTTACAAGCTGTCGCTAACAGCAGTTAGCGACAGCTTGTTGATAAGGCGATAATCTTATCGCCGCTTTAGCGGGAAAAAGTCCCGCTAAAGTGGCGATAATCGCCTTGCTAATATGCCCCATAGTTTTTTTCATGTCTAGAGCTGATAATATCACTCAATCTTTATTTTTTCTTTATAATAGAGCTGTTAGAACACCAGCATTTTTACACAAAATTAACCCATCTTCTTCTCCCCTTTGCTGGCCATGCCTTTCCACCAATGGTACATTATCCCATTTGATTTACCATTGTCCCAATGTCCTAAAATTTTGGAAATCCATCTGTGCCAAATGTTCCAAGATTTTTCATCTCTATATTCCCTTATCATTTCAAAATGTTTTTCTTGGATCCATGTCGGTTGATTCTCATGATACAGTGCTAAAGCCGAACCTGTTTGATCTTTTTATTGCTCTTGCATTTAAAGTTGTTATTACTTGCTGGAAAGACAATTCCAAAATATGCCTGCTAACATGGAGGAATCTTATTAGTGACGAACATAGAATTTCCACTGTTTCATCTTCATCTGTAGCTCAGAGAATTAAGTCTGATTTACTTTGGTTACCTTTTACTTCTTTTCTATCTACACACTCTTACTTACACTAATTCTTACCTGTTAGTTCTTCTTCCTTCCTTTCCTCTTTTCTCTTGATTCCTTTGTCTTCTCTCTTCTTTCTTCTTACCTATCTCTCTTTTCTCATTACTACTCTAAAAAATTATCTAGATAATTATTGATTTGTAAGGTACCCTAATCTTACTTTTCCTTTAAGCTGTTACATAAGGTTGTACTTTATAATCTCTTTCTTCTATATTTTGTATTATCGCTTCCATTTATTGTATATTTTGCCATGTTGACTGTGTACCTGGTACCTGTTTATTACTCAATAAAAATTATTAAAAAAAATAAAAAAAAGGACTTCAATATCTTCCAGTTTGGAAACAATCATTGGCAGGGAAAACTGTTCCATGTTACACCTATATAACAGAACCATAGAGACAGAGCACCTTCATTCCGAACTGGATGAAGAGATTGATTCCCTACTGAAAATGTTTATTAAAATGGGTCTACATGCTGCATTACAAAAAAGTGAAAATTTGAACTGCATTTTTTTAAAAACAGGATGTGGTTTCGAGGCAGCACTCATGAGGCTGCAGCAATATATAAAGAAGAATTCAATGGTATTTAACAGTGTCCTCTGCGTCCTGAAAGTAGTAATGTTGTGATGGTAATATGTTCTTGCATGCACCTGCTCCTCCAGGCTTCATTACATGCCTGGCCTGGGAACGTGTTATATTGGGTCAGTCTGTAATAAAATGGAGGTGTGTGTAACCCTATAACTCGACCCATCATGCTGCTGGGCATGTAATGCAAATAGAGTCTATGCATTCATGACAACCCCCTTATATGTCACTAAGTATGGAATCCATTGTCACCGCTGGCAGCTTCTGTTCCACCAAGTCAAGACAGTGGTAAAGGAGTCAACATGCAGCTCTCCTTAGGGCGGCCTCTCTGAAGAGCCACACCAGGAATGTGTTCTGTGCTGCCTTATATCTGTGCTACTGCAATTTCTATTTATGTGATGTAGCTCTGATTCCGTCAACAAATTCTGCCTCTTCTGCAGCACAACCACTAAGTGCAGCTCACGGGAGCATTGGCCATGAACACAGGTTTCAAAAAGAAACTCCTCGAGTTGCTCCAAAGGTTGAAAAGCCTAGGCAGGCAGAATGTGCCTGAACCTTCACAGATGTGATTGCATCAAGCCAGCAACGTGAGCATTGCAATAGCTCATATTATACAGAAGAATCAAGTTTAAGATCCTCTACAATGTCTAAAAAGCCTTCTGGAGGAAAGGCCCATATATTTACAGTCTCTGGACTCCACTCATGACTAACCAGGACAACATCATAATTAGGCTGTAATGAACCTTACAAGCAACCAAGTAGACTTTTTCTCTTTCAGGCCTTTCAGGACTTGGGCTGTATGGGAAGAAGGAAGCACATTATACTGCAGAAGTATGTTATGACACCTGTGATGTCATCCCATGTGCAAAGAAAGGTGGCATATGGCTTCTTACATATCCTTGATGATGGAGGGTCTTAAAAGGCCACTTGGCGGGCGTGGCCTGGAGCGGAATGGAGTAGGACGTACCTCTCTCCAGCTCCGGCTCCCGCTTACCATTCCACAGCCATCCTAGCTCTGGGACTGACATAGCTTGCACTGTCGGGTGCTAAAAGCCAGGGTTACTCTTCCAGGAAGTTGACGGGGTCACCCTCTGATGAGACACCCTAAAGAGGCCCGCTATCCCCGGACAGCAACACCATCAAGTCCCGCCCACCATCTTGAGGCCTGGCACCCGCAAGGTAGAGTTCCGGGGCCGGCCTCCACGAACTTCGGGGTGGCCCCAATGCAGGACTATTGACGGGCCTCCACTGGGAGTTCTCCAAGGTGCGACGACCCCTCGAGGCGGCCCGCTGATCAGGAACACCGCCATGAACTGCTCTCCACTGTGGGGCCTAGTGGCCATGCAGCGGCGCTTCAGGGGCTGGCGAACGTGGGCCTGGAGGCAACCCCTGGCAACATCTAGCAGACGAGCTCCTACGAGGGACAGCTTGGGACAGTTCTGCTGGCCCTGGAGGATGGCAATGCTGAGCCTTGCTTGCCATCTTGAGACCATCATCCACACTCCCACAGCCTGATGCCGACACGCAGAGGCCTAATAGCGGTCCGATTCACTCCTGGTGGTGCCCTGGGGCTGCAGACAGGCCCCCATCGTGGGATGTCTTTTGGGCCCTGACTGCGATCCTGCTGCTAGTGGAGGCCGCCGTGCTGCATTGGGCCCCCTACCCTGCACAGTTGAACCTCAAGGAGCTACAGTCACTGCATGGCTGAGGCGGCCCTACGGACTTCAAAATACTGGAAGTGAGACCCACGCTGGTCTTGGCCTCCTAGCTGGCCCCCTTAAAATCTCCAGAAATGTCTCTGTCTGCTGGCGGCACCTCGACACCTTGGGACTGGCACTCGCAGACTCAGCTGCAGCTCTGGCCACACCTATTAGGAACCTGGAACCCAGGGTGATCCTCCCCAAAGAGCCTTTTCCTGCATGGCCCCCTGGGGATTTGACTGTGAACCGGAGGGCTGCAGTACCATTGGGACCCCGCTTGATCACAACTGCTGGACCTTAAGGGGCCGTGTGCACTGCATTGAGGGGGCGACCTGTGGCAGGCCTGGGGATGATGGAGGGGGGTCCTACAGCCCTCTGGACATGTTTTGTGGAGTCCTCACTGGCTCTGTGTCCTCTAGCCGCCCCTCTGGACGTTACCACAGCCACTTTAGCCTGCCGGCGGCCTTCTGTCAAGGGGGCCTGGAGGATATCTTCGGAGGGCTCTCCGCTCCCCCTCCGAGCTCTGGAGTAGCACTGCCAGCTCTCAGTGAACCTCTCTGCACACCTCTACACTGTATCCCCCCGTGTTCTGTAGTTCACACAGAAACCTCTACCCACGACCGGCGGCCACTGGAGGGCTCACAAACCGCTTCCGCGGTGCCGCCTTGCCTGGCCCAGGACTCCCTCTAAGCATCGGGGTCCCTGAGCTCCACCACACACTAAAAGCCGCTCACCCTGCACCCCGCGCTGCCATGATGCAAGGCAGGTCTGCAAAAGATACCTCCAGCAGCCAGGGCAGGGACAACCCGGTCACTTCGATGTGGCAGAAGACAGCCACCACTACAGCGGACCACTCCGGGGGCCCCCCGTGGGACCAGCACCAATGACGTCTCCCCAGCATCCATCACGCAGGCCTATATGAACAAGTTCCGGAATTCGATCTGAAATAGGCTCACTCAAATCGGACATCAAGACCTGTATTCATGAACTCACACGTTATATCAGTGGATGTGTGGACAACCTGGAGCGCACCGTGGACGCCCGCCCGGAGGAGCAAGAGAATCTATGGCGCAGAGTCACAGCCCTGGAAGAACATCAAATTGAACTGCAACTCAAGCGGGAAGACCTGGAGAATAGAAGTAGGAGGAATAACATTTGCATCCAGGGCCTCCTTCACGGTCGACCTGCTCCATGCGATCAGGGGTGACGATGATGCCTCCCCACCGGCACTGGACAGGGCTCACCGGGTGGACCCGCTCCTGGGTTGCCCCCGAAATCCCTACGAGGGTCCATTTCTTTACTGAAAAGGAAGCTATCCTTCAGGCCTCAAGGCAAAAAGGGGACATTGACTTTCAAGGCCACACCGTCCAACTTTTTCAAGACGTCGCACCAATCACCCTACGAAGGTGTACAGACTTCAAACCCATCACTGATAAATTAAGAGACCTCAATGTCCGGTATCAATGGGGCTGCCCCTTTGTGCTCATCTGTACCTAAGAGGGCCCGCGCAGAGCTATTCGCTCCCTGACAGAGGGGAAGCACCTCCTGAGCCTGGCACAGGATGTAGATGAAGACGACTTGCGCTTTCTGGGCTCTCCCAGCCAGCTGCCTTTGAAACTGCGGTGGACCACTGTACATTCCTCTCGCCTCCGCAAGAACAAAAGGGATGTTGTCTCTTAGGAAGGCAAACATGACATCATCCAACACATACACATTCTGGAAAGGGGCCTATCGCCTAGCCCATCGACTTCTGGCTCTATCTAATTCAGGACCCCATTTATTTATTTTATTTATTTTGGTTTTGTATAGCGCCAGAATCGACTCCGAGAGTATCTCTGCGCTTTGGACGCGTATCAATTTCATATGCAGAACTGTCGAACTTAAAAGCAAAACAAAATGGTTTTAAGTAACTTTCTAAAATGAAGATGGTTCGAACATTCTCTTAAATGTAGGGGGAGTTTTTTTTTTTTAACACTTTATTTTCCATTTTTCAAAATACGAAAATATTATACATATGAAGTCGTTCACCAACATTTCAGAATACATTGTCAACCACATTTCTGTCAATGAATATCCTAATTGGCAATCCGTGAGATAATTACCAGGCAATATTAAACCACAACATTTACAGTTTGACATGCAAAGAGAAAGAGAACAATAGTTGGATCCCGATGGAAAAACCCACTCCCAATCCGGAACAGCCGTACTCGTGGTCTGCACCTGCTAGACATCTGTACATAGTAATGACACACAGCAGCAATAAGGCCCTGTAACAGAGCCAGTTGCGGAACATCTCATCCCACTCCCTCTGGGACAAAGCCATCCTCCACTTGTGAATTCGCGTCTTGGCGCTGTTTCTCAATGTAGAATCGATACGGGCCCCATATATCTTTGGGGCGGGAAGTGCTAGGCATAACACTTATGTACACTTCACTATTGACGTTACAGTACGCCAGACTGTGTAGCCAGTTCTGGACAGTTGGGGCTGACTTGCGCCCCAATGGATGGCCACCTCTCGCTTTGCCAACAGAAGGCACAGTGATGCAAATCGCCGAATCTTTTTAGGGAAGTTTACTGTATAACCCAGCAAGGCTACTTCGGGGGTAGGGATCAGAGAAAGATCAGTCATTTCCCCCAGCATGTGGTGTATGCCTTCCCAATATTGTTGCAGTTTCGGACACGTCCAAGTGAGATGTGCAAAATCGGCATGGGGGGCCGAGCATTTGCAACAGTTGTGTGATTTGGAGGGGTCTATCCTATGTGCCAATGTCGGGGTGAAATACGTACGGCGTAAGAATTTAAAGTGTATGAGTTTGTGTCTGCTATTGAGTGAGATGTCACGTGTAACCGAACAACAGTCGGCCCATTGCTCATCTGTTATTGTCGTGCCCAGATCCATTTCCCATGCCTTACGGATCTTGCTGTCATCAACCGGCCTCAGTGTTGCACATGCTTTGTATAGTTTGGAAGTGAGATGTATGCTGTCTGCGTTTTCTATCACCATAGTAAGGGGGTGAAAGGAGGTGGGTTCAATTGGAAAAGTGGAGAAGGTAGAGCGTAGGGCAGAGCGGATGCGGCCCATGATGAACCTATCCATTATGGTGCTTGTGTGGAAACGTGCGTCTTCCATTAAGGAAAATATGTGGCCATCTGGGTAGAGGTCCCCTATCCGTGAAATTTCAAATTTGGCAAGTGTGCGCTGGACTAATCGTTCCTCTGTGATTGGAATCAAGCGTGGGTTCACGATGGGCAGGGCCGACGAATAAAGTACGTCAGTGCCCATGGCCCGGCAAAGCTTCTTCCACGCCCAGCTTGTGGAGGAAACAGTTTGGATATCCCTTGGGTCTCTAGGGAACCCTACCGGTAGAATGGCCGAAAGCTGGCCAGGCAAGACGAGATCGGACTCCGGCCGTAGATATGGGATTCGAGCGTCAGGGTGGTACCATGAATGAGCATAGCTACATTGGGCAACTAAGTAGTACAATTTTAAATCTGGAACACTGTATCCCCCTCTTTCATAAGGTAGCGTGAGGACATCCCAGCGGACTCGTGCGGGCTTCCCACCCCAAATCAATCTAGATAATAGAGTACGCACTGTTTGAAAAAAGCCATTGGTAAGAGGAATGGGTATATTATTAAAAAGGTACAAAAATTTGGGGAGTACTACCATTTTTAGGATTGACACTCGACCCGCAAGTGACAAAGGGAGTCTCAGCCATCTCTCAATCTGAATCGTAAGCGCGTGGACTGCTTGTCCATAATTCAGACTTAGGATTTGGGCGGTATCTAAGTGAATATGTATTCCTAAATATTTAACCGAGTCTGTGCACCATTCTAAGGGAAATTCGCAATCCCATTGTTGAGTTGAGGCTGTCAGCGGAAATATGATGGATTTGTGCCAATTTATGCCCAGTCCCGAGAAACGACCAAAGCGGAGGATTTCTCTGATTAGTGCATGCAAGTTAGTGTGAGGGTGTCTAACATAAAGGATCATGTCGTCAGCATACAAGGAGACCAGGAGGGGGCCAGTGTTGAATTGTAGGCCCCTGTGTAGGTGACGCTCCTGAAAGTGACGAATCAAGGGGTCCATAGCCAGAATGAATAGTAATGGAGACAGTGGGCAACCCTGCCTGGTTCCTCGGGATAAAGAGAAAGGACCCGAGAGTGTACCGTTGAGGCGCAGCCGAGCGGTCGGTTTATTATATAATAGTGTGGTTGCAGCAATGAAACCCAAAGGCATACCCATGCGCCGCATCACAGACAAAAAGAAAGGACACTCTAAGGAATCGAAGGCCTTCTCCGTGTCGAGAAGAATGGCGGCTGCTGGGGTATTTGGGTTTATCCGATGTATGACCGAAAAAAGTGTTCTGAGGTTCAGCGAGGTGGAACGATGTGGTACAAAACCGGATTGAGCCGGTGAGATGACGAATTCCATCAGTTGGGACAATCGATTTGAGAGAATTTTAGCTAGGATTTTGTAATCTAAGTTGAGGAGGGACAGCGGTCGGTATGATCCGCAGTGTGCGGGATCCTTACCGGGTTTGGGCAGGAGAATTATGACTGCCTCCCTAAAGGTGGGGGTAGAATTTGTGACTCCAATGCCTCTGCATATACCTCTATGAGTCGCGGAGCTAATAGTTCTTTGTATTCCTTATAGAAATCGCCGGAAAATCCGTCGAGCCCAGGTGCCGATGAGCCACGAATGGTCTCAATGGCCAACAAAACATCTGCAACCGAGATGGGCTCCGCCAAGAAATCTTGCATGTGCTTCTCAAGGTACACTAAGGCTATCTCGTCTAGATATCCTTCTTGGGCTGTACAGTCGCTCCCTATAGTGGTGGAGTATAGAATAGAGAAATATTCCAAAAATGTGTTTCGAATGTCCACAGTGGAGGTGTATGTGTGCGCATCCGGAGAATGTATTTCAGTGATGTAGGTTTTGTGATATGGGGGCCGGAGTAGCTGGGCCAGAACCCTGCCCGGTCGTTCACCCTCACCATAACGTCGGGCCGTCTGGTATTTCCCTAGGTATAGAATTTCCCGGTCCGCTGTTTCCCTGTAGTCCTCCAGGAGCACCAGTCTCCTCCCCTCATAGGTGGATTGGGTGTGCTCTGTGGAGGCTTCGTCCAAAGTCTTAAGGTCACGTTCTAGGTGTGAGAGTGTGTTACGCAGATCCCTAAGGACACCTGCGTGTTTAGCTATGCATGTGCCCCTGATGACTGCCTTAAAGCCCTCCCACAATACCGCCCAAGTGTCCACCGAACCAGTATTGACAGCAAAATATTCCTCTATGGCGTCTCGTATTTCCTCTTTGAATACCTCATCATGTAAGGCACGACTAGGGAAACGCCACTGACGTTCAAAGCCCTCTGGGCGTGGTACCCTAAGATGTAGCGTCACTGGGGAGTGGTCTGAATAAGTCCTAGGGAGGGTCCCCACTGATGTGCACCAACCATAAATGTCGGGGGAAAGTAGCCAGTAGTCTATCCTCGTCCGAGTGTTGTGCTGGCCTGAATAATAGGTATATTCTGTGGTGCTCGGGTTACGCTTGCGCCAAACATCCAACAACGCGAATCGTTCGCACAGCTCCTGGAGTGCTCTGCGGGCGCGCGGCTTGGTGTCAGCTGCCCTGGAAGTACAATCCATGTCAGGGTTAAGTAATAGGTTAAAATCTCCACCTACAATCAACGTCTGTGGCTGCAGCTGAATGAGGCGTGTGTGGAGGGAATGAAAAAGTCAGGGGCATCTGTGTTGGGGGCATAGACACAAAGCAATGTAACGTTCCGGCCCAGTATAGTCCCGGTGACCGCTAGGTATCGTCCCTCTTCATCACTAAGCATGGAGCCAAATCGGAAGGGGACTCTTTTGTGTATTAAAATGGCAGTTCCCCTTGCGTAGTTACTGTAATTAGCAAAGTATCTATGTGTTCCCCAGCTGGAGCCGAAGTGTGCCTTGTCTGTTTTGGGAAGGTGAGTCTCTTGTAAATAAGCGACATCTACTTTGTGTCGTAGCAAATAATGAAGCACTTGTCTACGCTTTCTATTATCATTAAGGCCCCGTACATTCCAAGAGATTAGGGAAAGGTCCAAGGGACCCTCTATGTTACCAACTCTTGCCATCTATCCAGGAGATCAATGCCAACTGCGCGATGTGGTGACTGTTAACTAGTAGCTTTAACTGTGAACGACCAACCATGTCCCTGGAGACAAAATGCTTGAAGTTAAACCCCCCCCCCCTCCCAGCCGCACCCCGTCCGAGACGCGACCAATCCCAACAAAAAGAATAACGTGAGGTACCATATCATTGCACAGCAAAATGAAAAATTCAAACAACAGTACCCCAGAGTTAACCAAAGCATTCTCAAAGGATACACCATGAGGGGCGGCAACGCCCCGGTGAGCAACCAGCTAAATGCAATGCCAATGTAAGGAGATCTGAGAACATATTCCTAGAGTTACAGTGAAATTAGTCCCATGAAAGTGGATGCAGAGTCAACCTGTGCCTGCACTCGAAAACAGTTCGGCGCTCGCTTCAGATCCGCTGTGTGGGGGGGAAGGGCCCGATCTCGCCTTGCCAGAGGGATGATTGTTCTGTTTATAAACACGGCAAAATTCCTGTGCCTCCGTCGGGTTTTCGAAGATCCGAGCTCTGCCATCCACGTCGACCTTTAATCTTGCAGGGTACAACATGCCATACCTTAGTCCCAAGTTTCGTAAAGCAGCCTTGACTCCATTAAATTTACGCCGTGCGTCCTGTACCATGGCCGTGAAATCTGGGTAGAAGGACAGCTTTGCGCCCTGCCAGGAGATGTCCCCTTTGTCTCTAGCCAGGCGGAGCGCCGTGTCCCGGTCCCGAAAGTTCATGACTCGTGCCACAATAGGCCTGGGAGGAAGGCCTGGGTTGGGGCGAGGGCCCAAAGACCTGTGCGCTCTTTCTATGACGAAACCAGCGGTGAAGGAGTCTTTGCCAAATAGCTCGATTAACAAGGTTTCCACGAAGAGGTCCATCCGGCCAGCGGGGGTCGTCTCCGGAACGCCAAGAATACGTATATTGTTGCGGCGGCTGCGGGCTTCGAGATCCTCATTTTTGATGGCCACGTCCTTCAAAATACGCTCGACTCTTTCTAGACGCTTGGCGGATTGCGCAGTCCCATCCTCAATGTCTGAGATGCGCGCCTCAGCCACATCAAGCCGTCTGTCGTGTACTTGGATCCTGGCACCCAGATTCGAAATGGTTTTGTCCAAGGAATCAAAGCGAGTGTCTAATGCCTTAAAGCCCGCGCGCATCTCTCGGAGCAGGGAAGTCGCTGTGTCCGATAATGTATCGTCTTGCCCCGCTGTTGGTACAGATTCAGCCATAGTAGGGTCTTGTTGCGGAGCGGTTGCACCCAGTTTCTCGAATGGCAAAGTCCTTTGCTTCGGGTCTTTACGGCCCATGCCGTGCCAGAGAGTCTTTATCTCGGCTTCCCAAGCCTTAGAAGGTGTAGCACGTAGCGGTCACCCTCTCCCTTGGTGCTATATGATGAGGCATTCAAGAAGAAGATGTAGGTTAAAGAGGGACCCCAGTGTCGCTGAGCGGGATGTGGCGCAGGTTGTAGAATTGTCTAGCTGTATGGGGGGTCATCAGTCATTGCGGGCAATAGCTGCGATGGCAATAATTCTGTGGAGACGGCGTGGGGCCCCACGCATGAAGCCAGCCGCCATCAGTGCAGATCAAGGATTGTGCTGCAATGTAGAGGGGACTGCCTTCGCGGAGGCAGCAGACCCCCAATATTGTCATAGAGTATTGCCTCCATACATGAGGATATTGGAGTTTCCAGGCCCCTCTAGCAGCGCCCCCAGGCCGATGCGATCCAGAAGGCAGGCCGCGGGAGTCCCGCCGCAGCAGGAAGAGTGCCGCGAGGCCCAGGGCGCCTCGGACCAGTCGTGCCGTCGTATTCTGAACCACCTGAAGTTTACTAATCGAAGTTTCATTGGCAGAGAGCAGCAGACCATTACAATAGTCAAGGCGACTCAATATGAGTGCCTGAGTCAGAGTCCTTCGAACAGAGTCCGGGAGCAAAGGAAAAACTCGTCGAAGTAGGCCCAAAGTATGGAAGCATGTGCCTACTGTCTGGCCAATATGTTCCTTAAAGGTAAGACATGGTCTAAACGGACTCCTAAGTTCTTAACGGAGGTTTTAGGAATGGGAGGCTTCCCAAGATTAATAGGCCACCAATTAGGTGACCATAATAAGGGAGCCTCTCCGAAAAGTAATAGCTCAGTTTTCCCAACATTACATTGGAGGAAGTTATTCTTCATCCATTGTGAAATGGCACTCATACCCAAAGAAAAGGTCTCTTGGACAGTGGGAGTGAGTTCATCGAATGGAAAAAGTAACTGCGTATCGTCGGCATATGATATTGGAATAAACCCATATTTTCTTAGGACATTGACCAAGGGAGCCACATAGATATTGAATAAAGTAGGACTCAAGCAAGAGCCCTGTGGGACTCCCTTGGACAGTTCCATGGGCGCCGAACGATATGGGCCTAGGTTAACCGTCTGAGATCGACCAGATAGAAAGCTTGACATCCACTGAAAGGCGGAGTCTCTTAGTCCCATTTCCCTCTGCCTTCTGAGCAATATTTGATGGGAAACCGTGTCGAACACGGCGGATAGGTCCAATAGCACCAGAATCATAGAGTGGCCCTTGTTTAGAGTCATTCTGATGTTATCCGTGACTACTAGCAGGGCTGATTCGGTGCTATATTTGGGCCTAAAGCCTGACTGAGAGGAGTCTAGGCAGCCTGAAAGTTCGACATGGTTTGAGAGATGTTTGTTGACGTGTCTCTCTATTAGTTTACTCAGAAATGGTAAGAGCGAAATGGGACGAAGATTGGTCAGATCGGTCAGAGGGGCCTTAGTGTTTTTGCGAATCGGCATTATCTGCGCGGCTTTCCATTCCGATGGAACGAAACCTTCCTTTATTGACAAATTAAGAAGATGTTCAATCAATGGAGATAGTTGAGGGATTAGGGTACTGGCTACTCTCGCAGGAATCAAATCGCAAAGCGAGCCAGACTTCACTTGATGCATTAGGGCCTCTACGTCTGCTGTGGTTAGTGGGGGAAAATTCTCAAGCAGCATGGAAGGAATTGATTCTGATATTTCTGTGGACATAAGCATCTGGTGTCGGCTTCCTGAAGAAACAATTTTTTCATAAATTAATTCTATTTTTTGTGAAAAATGTGAAGCAATATCATTGCATAATGTTTGTGAAGATGCTTCAACATTCTCACAGGCCTTAGGTTTTACAAATGACTGAAGAATGTTGTATAGAACCTTTGGAGCATTACCAGCCAGTATAAGTTGAGTGGAAATGTGGTTTTTCGTGCAATCTTAATGCTACTATGGTAGCTTGACAGAGAAGTTAGAAACTGAATTTTGTCACTTTCCTTATGGGTAATACGCCATTTCCTCTCGTATTTCCTACACAGTTTTTTTTGTATATGTAACTGGGGGGAAAACCAGGCAGCTTGAGGGCGTTTAGAGTGGGTGGAAGACGTTTCAGGGGTGCAAGGTGGTCAATGGTCCGGGTTAATGCCAGATTGTAGTTGGTTAAGGCTTCTACTAAATTGTCTGAGGGTTTATTTCGTGGTACTTCCAGAGAGGCTTGAAAATTCTGTGGAGAGACCTTTTGCCATTGCCTACAGATCGTAAAGTTATCCGAATGTTGGCCCCTATGTTCTTCTTTATGGCTCTTAATGGAAAATTCAATTAAAGCATGGTCGGTCCATGTTAGTTGTAATGGTGACTCACACCATACATTGGGGGAGTTAGACAAAATAATGTCTAACGTATGACCAGCCGTATGGGTGGGACCTTCATTCTGTTTATATAGGCCTAAGAGTGCAAGGTCATTCAGAAAGGCTAGTGACTCCGCATTGGTGGGACATTCGCTATGAATGTTAAAATCGCCTAGTAAAAGGAAGTTATTGCTAGCAAGTACATGAGGAGCTATTAATTCAATAAGTATCCCTCCCCTTACCTGACAACAGATGGTTGGGTAAACCCCCTGGGAACTGATTCGCCACCCCCTACGTGCGGCGCTACGGCTGAATGCCTGATGCCGGCTGGCGAGGCCCCGGACTGAGTTGTGGCCACCTAGTCCCCCCATTGAACACATAGCATGGCCCCAGGTGATACTGAAGCTTGAACACACTACTCTGCCACCCCAGAACTGCTGGAGCCCCTTCTGGGCTGTATTCCACTTCCTAGCCACTGCCAGCAGCGGGACCAAGAGCCTCTGAATCCACACAGCCCCACTCGATTCCCTTCTGTGGGAGAGTCACTTCTCTTGAATGGCCCCACTGTGGGTACACCGGCCATTCCAGGACTTGAATGGAGGAGTTTGGCCATGTTGGCCACCTGTTGTGTTCTTTACTACCTCTCTTTCCCCTTTTTGTAGGTCATCGAACACGCTGGGAATACTATTCCTCCCACGCCGCGCCCGACGTTACTGCTACAGGTCGACCACTAGAAACCTGCCCCTCGGCACCCTTCCTCCCAGCCCCAATGGCTGCTTACTCCCTCTCCTCTTAGGGGACGGACCCCAACACTCCCTGACATCAAGGGGCTCCCGGGGCTCCCGGGGCTCCCGGGATGGTCCTTCTCTCACCTGAAGCCATGTCCCACTCTCTGCAAAGCATCCTTAAGACACTCACCCTGTCCCCTCTCCTTGATTGCTATCCCCAATATCAAATTTTAATCCCTTAACATACGAGGACTGAATGCTCCTAACAAGCAGCGCCAGGTTTGGCTCTACCTTCTTATGCAGAACCCCGATGTTACATTTTTGCAGAAAACCCACTTACTCCACTGTGATGCTCCCCGCATGTCCCACCCAAAGTACCCTCTTAACTACTGGGCACATGCCATGACTAAAACAGCCTTAATGGCTATTCTTTGCAAAGCCTCCTTTTGCTCCAAGATACTAAAAGTGGTTAGGGATGATGACAGCCGCTTCTTAAAACTCACTGTAAAACAGGGACCTCAACCGCTCACCTTCCTCAATATTTTCGCCCTCAACCAAGCCCAAGATACTTACCTCAGAGCCACCCTATGGGACCACGCAACAAAGGTTAGCGGGGACATAGTGGTGGGGTGTGACCCCGAACTAGACCGCAGTACTGCTTCCTTCCAGGGGATGGGTACGATGTCCACTGCCCTCAAGTGCGACCTTGAGGATCTTGGCTTGATGGAGGGCTAGCTATACTGTCCCCTCGGGGTTCGAGATTACTCTTCTATTCCCATGTCTCCTTCTCATACGCCCGCATTGATTATTTCTTCCTTACCCCTATGCTGCTACAAAGCCTGGACTCTGCCTGCCTGTCCGGCATCTCTATTTCTGATCATGCCCACCTGGAGATCACCCTAGCCACAGCAAGTTTCACCATGCCCGCCTGCCCCCGATAGCGACTTCCTCTCCGTTTGTTAAGTGACCCCATCGATGTCGCCGAAATCCAATGGGAAATCGGAGCGCATTTTGAAACTAATACCCTCCCCGAGGTCTCGGGCCACACCCTGTGGGATAGCTTCAAAGCCACAGTTCAGGGAACCATATGCTCTATTGCCATCGCCAGTGTGCAGGAAGCCCGCCTTGTAGAGTCCAGCCTCACTGCAGACATCAAGGCCTTGACAAATCCTTCCCATCCAGACGCATTAAGCGGCAACTTGCCGCGCTCAGGGGCCAGCTGCGGGTGCTTCGGACAAATAAGGCGAAGCGGTTGTTGCTGGCCCCGAAGCAGAGGTACTACGATGGGGGTCACAAGGTGGGCTCTGTACTTGTGCTCGAGCCGCTCGAGCGCACATTGCCAAACAGGAGGCATTCCACAGCTTCTATCAAACCCTCTACATAGGGAACAGCACTCCCCAGAAAAGCATAGAGGTGTACCTCAACGATTGCCCCGGGGAACCCCTGGACCCCTTCACACCCATCACCTTGATGAAGCTCCAAAGTGCTATTAGGGAACCACCAAGGTGCAAAACTTCTGGCCCCGATGGCCTCTCTGTGATGTTCTTTCTCAAATTCCACCCTCAACTCCAAGAGCACTTGTTGGCTCTATTCACCTCCTTTACAGCAGACACGGGCCTCACACCCACGATTGTAGGGGCAGAGATTGTCCTCATACCCAGACCCGGTAAGGATCTTACTCTGTGTGCTTCCTACCGACGTTCACTCTGCTCAACACAGACGCTAAGATCTACACCAAGATTTTTGCAAACCGACTGGAGCCCTATCTCCCTGCTTTCATAGACTCAGACCAAGTGGAGTTCATCTGGCAGAGGGAGGGGGCGGATAACATCTGCCGCCTTGCACATCCAGTAGAAAAAGCCCATTGGCACAACATACCCACCTGCCTTCTCTCGCTCAACGCAGAGAAGGCCTTTGACCGCATTGACTGGAACTTCCTGCAGGCCACCCTTGCTAAGATTGACGTGGGCCCTTACCTGATCTCTAAAATCATGGCGGCATATGCTGCGCCCACTGCCACTATTCACGATATTGGACATTCCTCCCCACTGATCCACCTGGCACAGGACACTAGACAGGGCTGCCCGCTATCGTTCTTACTCTTCGCCCTGGTGGTGGGGCCCCTTGTGATTCAAATTCATCAGGCGGGGGACATATCGGGCATCCATTTTGGCGGGCACGGGCATAAAGTGGCCCTATTCACAGACGATCTCTTGGTGGCCCTCACCCGGCCTGAATCCTCACTTCCTGCGCTGGTCACTGTGCTAAATGACTTTGAGAAAGACTCTGGTTTCAAACTAAACATGGCTAAATCGCAGGCCCTAAACTTGACAATCCCCAAAACCGACCTCCCTGACTTGCTGCTCTTACCCCTTTTCAGTGGGCTTCAAAATCTATTAATTATTTGGGACTACACCTCACCCCTGATCTCGCCTCTTGAACCTGTACCAACTAGCCCGAATAGCTACGCTCAGTCCTGGAGGACCTTCGCTGATCAAAACAACTACAGGTCTCCAGTTTAGGTCAACTCAACGCGGTCAAAATGTCCATCCTGCCTAAAATCCTCTACCTGTTCCAGATGCTCCCCACTCCTATTCTGCAGGACGCCGTTCTTAACCTCCAACGGGAAATCCAAAATTTTATGTGGGGAGGGAAATTCCTGGGGCTCTCTAACTCCATACTGATGCTCCCCAGGGACCGGGGATATTACTGGGCGGCTCATCTGTGCTACGTCTCAGAGTGGGTGGTCCAAGAGAGTGAGAAACCCTGGTTCTACGTGGACCGTACAGTAGCCTACAGACCACTCTGGGACTTGGCATTGCTCCCAAAACATACTCGTCCCCAAAGCGCTTACATGGCCGTACCCACTAGAATGGTTCTCGAGATCTTGGACAAAATTGCTCTCAAGAGAGGCCTCACCACCTTCCCCTCCCCAACAACCCACTAGCCCGCAACCCGGAGTTCTCCCCGGCACTACAGACCCAATCGTTCCCAGCTTGGAGGGAGGGACACTGTCATACCCTCCGAGACTTGTTTGAAGGTGACCAGTTCAAAACCTTTGAGCAAAGTTGACAAGACTTTCAAGTCCCAGAATCAGCTAGACTACAATACTCTCAACTGACACACTGGGCGCTCCTCCCCTCCAACGCCCAGGGGCCCACACGTACACTTACACTCTTTGGGATCTTGGTTCAGTAGTTCAGCGGAACAAGGGGTGTGATCTCCCGCACCTACAAGGTTCTCCAGTATTCCCCCTGCCCAAGATACACCCCTACTAAACTCATTGGCACACTGATACCACTGAAGGACCAGACCAGCTCTGGTGGGACATCCTCAAACGACATAGGAGCATATCCCAACACGACACCGCGTATAAACTGATAACGCAGTGGTATTATACCCTGTCCCACTTGCGCATTATCTACCCAACTGCCTCTCCACTATGCTGGAGATGCCAATCGGCAACAGCCGCTTTCCTCCATATCTGGTGGTCCTGCCCCCTCATAGCAACCTACTGGAAGGAAGTCTTGAGTCATGTAATAAGGGTGGTGGGTTACAAGCTTCCCGACTCATTAAACACTGTGATCCTGGGCATTCGCCAGCTTACATTGCAAGCCATGATGCATTCTGACTGGCGCCTCATAGCCCACATGCTGGGGGTGGCCAGACAGCTAATTGCTCTTCACTGGAAGAATGCCTCTGCCTCATTATGAGCCCAAAGGTTTGAACGCCTTTGGCATGTCCTGGCCATGGAACTTCTGTCCCATAGGGTGTCCCACTTAGAAAGGAAATTTCTGCCTCTGATAGCTTACTTCACCCGCATGGAACACTCCTGCTCTATGCCCCCTAGGCTTAAAGCCCTCAACCTATTCGACTAACCTCCACTGGCATCCAAGGTGCCTGCGACTCCCCACACTCTCCCAGCCATGCTTCTGCTTTTTCCCACACCTTAGCCTGAGACATCTTTGCACCCTCACTTCCCTGCCATGGCATAGTCGTGCATACCCTCCCTTTGCGGTGAAATCACTTTCCAAGACTCCTTACAAAGTCAGGCCCATGGCAGCTCTATTGAGGGGTCTGGTCTGCACCCTTGGGATAATGCATCTTTGACATGATGCCCTGTTGATTACTTCATTTATTGCATCATTGTGCAGCAATGCTATTATCTGGATATGTACACCTGCGCATGCTTTGCTCTATTCTGTTTTATGTCTTTGTCTTCCTTCAAAATTTCAATAAAGAGATTTCAAACAGAAAAACAAAAATGTCACATAGGTTTCCAGCAGGTTTCAGGGAAGGAGCACACACAGTAACTTTGTCTGACTGACATGGCCTTGTGGTGTTTATGTTTGATTCTGATGTTGCTTTCAGAGTAGTCATAGCATGTACCACTGTTGCACTTTGATCTTCCTTTGTGCTGTCTTTCGTCTCTTGAGCAATTACATTTCTGTGTTACCCGGGTTATAAGGGTTGTAGTTCATAGTATACCACTTTATCTGTTTGGAGGTGGGTGGGTCATCTGTGACGTCAGATTCTATGGGGTTGCAGGAAGCATGGAACTATGGGTTGTTTCTTTGTGACTGCATTCTTGCAGTTGTTTGCCGGTGTCTTTTCTCTAGTTTACTTCATAGGCATGCCAATTTGTACCTGTTTATGTTAATATTTGCTGCATATGTCTGCGGTCTAGTTTCTGTATTTGCTTATAATCATGTATAAGGTGTTTTTATCTGAGTTGGTGAGGGGGTACATTCGCTTTACGTACTACCTTCTTGTAATAATTCATTTTGTTTTGGTGTGATCAGGTGTTGCAGCATGTTTCACAGCTTTAATGTGCTTAAACGCCTTAATTACCTCCAGGAGTGGATGTAGTTATGCAAATGTGTTAGTACAGACCTCAATTTGACTGCCATTTCTTTTGGTGATTAATGTTTAATTTCCACTTCCTTTCAAGCTTTCACAATATCTCTATTGGTTATCTGGCGTTTACTTTGTACCATGTAGATAGCTCAGTATGCTTTTCTCTACATGACTCACTGTTAGAAAATGAGGTTTCTGGTTGGCAGAGCATACACCCTGTCCAAGCAGGAGCCACAATCCTAGTCAGGGTAAATCAGATACACAACCTAAATTAACCTGTGCTCGCTCTCTGGTAGCTTGGCACAGAGCAGTCAGGCTTAACTCAAGAGGCAACTTGTAAAGTATTTGTGCTCACTTTAATTACAGTAACACAGTGAAAACACCACAAAAAGACTCCACCCCAGTTTAGAAAAATAGAGAATATTTATCTGATTAAAACATGACCAACACAACAAAAATAAAATAGGTAGAACTTGAGATATGAATTTTTTAAGATTAAATGCAAAAGCAGTGCTTAGAAGTTATTAGAGGTCAAAGGGTTACTTGAGGTCGCTAGGGACCAGTGCAAATCCAAAGTTCAGGCTGACTACGATAGAGGGCAGGCCAGCTACAGAACCCACGCAGGGCCCGCTGAGAAAGTACCTTGTATGGAGCAAAGCGTCGACATCAAGCACATGATGCGTCTGAATTTTCCCCGCAATCGGGTCACTGCGTCGGAGATGAGCCTCGCAGATGGCGTTGAAGATTCGGCGCTGTTTCATCTTCGAGTCTTGCAGACGATGTCGAAGAATCGGCCTTGCATCATCATCGAGCCTCGCAGTCAGGACCCATGTCGTCGTCGTTTTGGCATCGGGAAGCGATGCGTCGATTTTTCTCATGCAGTTGGGTCGAAGCGCCTGTTTTGCAGAAACACAGCTGCAGACCCCACTTCTGAGTCCCAGGACTGGAGGGGGCACCTCAGGAAAGGGTAGGACTCAAAGATGGCTGAGTCCAGCAGCACCAGCAGAGTTGCAAGAAGTCTTTTGTGTTCCTGAAACTTCAGAAAACAGGAGACAAACCAGCAAGTCCCTTGGAGAATCTTGGTTACAAGGATGTAGAGAGCAGGTCCAGTCCCTCTCACTCCCGGGCAAGAGACAGCAGGCAGCAGGCCTACACAACAGCG
This sequence comes from Calotriton arnoldi, assembly GCA_963921515.1. Lineage (NCBI taxonomy): Eukaryota > Metazoa > Chordata > Amphibia > Caudata > Salamandridae > Calotriton > Calotriton arnoldi. Next base: position 1,314,866 of record CAWUFW010003001.1, on the reverse strand, counting down.
CAAGTTGCAAAGTGTCAGTCCCTCCTGTAGCACAGCAATCGGCAGGCAGCAGGCCAACACAGCAATGCAGGTAGCAAAGTGGCAATCCCTCCTACAGCACAGCAGCTCTTCTTCCATGCAGAATGTCCTTGGTTCCAGCAAAGTTCTGATTTGGTGGTGTCAGGGGTCCAGTACTTATACCCAAATGTGCCTTTGAAGTGGGGAGACATCAAAGAGGCCTTTAAAGATAACAAGGTCCCTGCTTTTCCTCCTCTAGACTCATAACAGGGGGTATGCAGCTCTTTGTGTGGGGACAGGCACAGCACTATTTAGGTACAAGTGTCAGCTCCTTCCTCCTAGTCTAGCTCAGGAAGGCCCATCAGCCTGGTAATGGGCCATCAGGATGCAAATGTCACACCCCTTCTCCCTTTGTGTGACTGTCTAGAGGGAATGCACAAGCACAAAGCCCAGCTGTCACCCAACCCAGATGTGTATTCAGAGACACAGGCAGAGGCACAGAATGGTTAAAGTAAGAAAATGCCAACTGTCTTACAGTGCCATTTTCAGACGTACAATTAAAAATCAGACTTTATCATAAATTGTGATTTTAAATTGTGAGTCCAGAGACACCAAACTCCAAATCTCTATCTTTTCCCAAATTGTACATTACACTTAAAATATGTTTTAAGGCAATTCCAATGTTAACCTATGGGATATATAGGCTGTGACATTTGGGTAATTCACATGAAACCAGGACACAAAGATGCAGGCCAAATCCAGGTTTATTCCAGGAGAAACATACTCAATCCACACCAGTCTCCAGTCTGCTTAAGAGTCCTACGTACTTTGAAAGATAACATTCTAAATTCCATAAGGCAGGCAGGAGGCTCAGTAGAGAATTCAAATAACAACAAGTTACACAAACAAAGGCAAGAATCCAATACATAGATATCACATAGGTCTTGCAGTAGTGAAAAACAAATTTAGCAGTTTTTCACTATCAGGACATATAAAACTTAACAGAACATGCCTTATCTTTTAAATACACTGCACCCTGCCAATAGGGGTGCCTAGGGCCTACCTTAGGGATGACTTACAAGTAATAAAAGGCAGGCGCAGCTAATAACTTTAAAAATCTGTGGGTCGCGGTGCCGAAATACTCACTGAGATGCTGCTGGACGATGTCTCTCCTCTCCTGGACCACGAGCAGGAAAGGGAAGGAAGGTGGTAAACTTCCTGCATGCCAATCCAACCAATCCTGGAGCTGCTCTCATGCTATTTTCAGCATGAGAGCAGCTCCAGGATTGGTTGGAGCAGGCTAATACAGCACTCATTTTGAGGCTGGGGGTCTGTGCTTGAAATCCACCGGCTGTTTTACAACGCTGGGATTGCTGCCTCAGAAGTGCGCATGTCAGATAGGCTGACTGTAGACAGCCGGCCAATCTGACATGCGCAATGAGCATCTGCAGATGTCATCCTGCAATCCGCAGGAATCTGCCTCACCCCCATCTCACTCACGCTAGTGCAGCTGGTGGCACGCAGAATAATAAAATAGTAATGACCATTTTATTACTCTGTGCTTCCTGCTGCGCAGCAGGCAGGGCGAGGCTCCTCCGCCCTAACAGAGGAGCTGCCACTGATAAAAGGGAAGGCTTGGGCCTGGCAAGAAGGTTAACTTGCCAGGTCGAAATGGCAGTTCAAAACGGCACACACAGGCTCTGTAGTGGCAGGTCTGAGACATGTTTACAGGGCAACTGAGTGGGCGGCACAATCGGTGCTGCAAGTCCACTAGTAGCATTTAATTTACAAACACTGGGCACATATAGTGCACTTTATTAGGGACTTGTAGGTAAATTAAATATGCCAATTGTGGCTAAGTCAATTTTATCATGCTTTAAGTACAGAGCATATGTACTTTAGCACTGGCCAGCAGTGGTAAAGTGTTCAGAATCCTAAAGCCAGCAAAAATTAAGTCAGCAAAACAGGAGGTGAGAAGGCAAAAAGTCAGGGGAAACCACGCCAAGGATGCCAGGTCTAACACTCACTTTTATCAATTTCGTTACAAATATCACATCTAATGGTTTAAACCTTTAATAGGGGTGTCAGTCAGATGAAAATCAGAACGTAAAATATGTTTTTTTAATGAATAAGAACGGGGGTGGGGATGATAAAAAATGGAATTGTTGAATCAATACTTGTATTACTGTTCACAAAATAACATGCTGTTAATGGACCACTGTTAGTGTAGAGAAGAAACTGAGCTTGTCTTATTACTAATGTTGCTTCAGTTTTGTATAATACCTTGCACTACAGAACTGACTGTTTGCTTCCTAGACACATTCACCAGTGTTCGTTATCAAAATTGCTCCCCGTTTATCTGCTGTTTTTTTCCGATGTTTTGCTGTTCTTTAGCATTTTGATGGCTCTTCTCTGGACCAGCTGCAGGTAACCTGTCTCTTAAACATGTTTGTCCTGCATTGTAAAGGCAGCTGCGTGTCTAAAACATTGGATGCATCGTTCAAGTTCTTGGCTGCACCCTGTATCTGCGGTTACATTGGAGTTTGTTTCCTTATAATGCATGTGTCATAGATGCTTTTGATTCCAGTGCTGGTTTGCCCATCTTCCTGTTTGTAATAGAATTCCTTCAGTGTGAGCTGTCTGAGAAATAATATTGCAGTCTGGAAATCTTTCATACAAAACTCCAAAGGGGTTAGACTGGACAGAATATAGTCTACTTACCAAGACCTGTAGTTCTCTGATAGGGAACATTAAGCACACTAGTACGCTGCCCAATAACTCACTAACTGCATCATTTCGAGTTGGGCTTAGGGATATTTCTGAAATGTTTTCTGTGAAAATACTGCTCTGCACAATTACAAGTTTCCAATGGTGCATTTCAACAGGTGTAGAAAACCACATATTCCATCTGCTAAAATCAGGTTGGCCACATGGCTGGAAAAGGGCCCAGAAATCGGGAACAAATTCCAGCCCTAAAACTCATAATCACCTTGTAATGGGGTGATAATACCACCTAGTATCAGTAATACTGGGTCTGGTATTACCACTCCATTTTACATGGGGAAATGGTAATAAGGCCCTAAGATATGGGATCTTAAAGAGAACTGCCAACAGTCTTACCTTTCTGTAGGAAGCTGGCTCTGTATATACTATACCAAAATGAGGTATACTATACCAAAATAAGGTATAGGGTGCTCTGTATATACTATACCAAAATTAGGTATAGGGTGCACAGAGTGCCCAAAGGTATAGCAGAGGTTAAAGTAGATAATACCTTACTCTCTTTTGTGGTAGTGTGGTTGAGCAGTCAGGCTTATCAGGAGGGTAGTGTTAAGCATTTGTTGTACACACTCAGGCAAGAAATGATGTCACACACTCAAAGACTGAATCCAGAGCAATTGTTTGTATAAAAAGCTGTGATTTTGTAGTTATTTTCTAGAACCAAGATTTACTTAGTAGCAGGTAAGTTAACTTTTTCATACAATGTTACCTTGAGAAATACAGTGAACACTGGATTTGTGGGAACATAAAGATTACCTTTGCAGTTGAGAAAACAGTTTAAAAGTACTTGAGAATACTGGTAGATTACTTTTAGATTACTTCGAGATTACTTTCCTAGTTTAGCACAAAACACACTCTTAACACAGTTTGAGCAACACAGGACATCGGTAAACAGGTTAACTCTGGTGAAGGCACTAAGTTACTTTTTGTTGCAGTACAAGACAGTTCAACAGAAGAATTTTCAGAGAAAACCCACCATTCAGTTCTATGGAGAAAAACAAAGTGTTAAGTTTAGTTAAGTAAACGGTTTTGGGGTTGGAGTTTTGGAGGGTAGAACCAAGGTTCCCCAAGGTTCAGGTTGGCACTCAGGGGCACCACCAGCGGCACTAGGACGGCCGGATGCAGAGTGCAGGGTGCCAATGTTAGCCAATAGGGCTAGGGGGCACCTCGGTTGGGGGCTGCTCACGGGCAGGGCACTCGGTCTCGGGAGCCAAGCTCCTAGGGTTAAGGTAAGGGTAAAGGGGGTCCCAGGTTGGCACCAAGTCCACACCACCAGCGACACAAGGACGGCTGGGTGCAGGATGCTCAGGAAGTGTTGGGAGCCCAATGCTTTTAAATGGAGGACATCGGTTGCGGAAAAGGACTGCAGGTTGGAGCCAGACGACTGGATGAAGGGAACCAATGACTGGAGGATGACGATGAAGAGTTGCTGAACACCAGTACACCATTGTTCGAGCACCTTAGGACTCAGGAGCTACAGGGGCAAGGGTGTCCTGTCGGATTCTTCTCACCGGTTCCGGTCGCAGTTGGGGGGACCCTACAGAATGAGGCTGCAGGCGTCGAGCAGAAGGTCGGTGGAGGTCATCCAAGGCTGGATCACAGGTCAGAATCGCCAGGGGGACCTCACTGGGGTGTTGGGCCACTCAAACTAGGGCCTTGGGCGTCGGGTGCAGAGTGGTGAGGATTCCCGGATCTGGCTGGATCTGAAGTCCTGGCTTGGGGTGGTGTTGGACAAAACCTGGTGTCCCAGGGAGATCAGAGTTCTTTAGGAAAGCAGGGCAGGTCCCCTGGGTTCTTGGAGGCTGCTGGCTGCAGGACACGCCAGGTTCAGCTCGCAGGGATTCAGAGCAGGAGACATGCCGGTAGGGCTGAGGCCAAAGCAGTTGTCGTCATCCTCCTCTTCTGCAGCACTGCTCGTCAGTCCTTCTGGTTCTTGTCACGTCAAATCTAAAGAGGCAAGGTTTGTGGGGTGCCCCTAAATACTAAATTTAGGGGTGTTACAGGGGTGTGCAGGTTGGGACCAATGGGTCACTTCCCTGGGGTGTCTACACCCCCTAGCATGCAACCCTCCAGTGGGAGGGGGCGTAAGCCTCTTCCCGATTGGAAGGGTGCCCCATCTACAAGATAGCGGGGACTGAGTTGTGGGCTTCACCTCGCCTCCCCCACCTGAGGGGTGGGGTTGGCACAGGTGGGCACACCTCCTTTTCTAGCTATGTTTTCCCGACGGTTCTCGCACCCAAAATGGGGGTCAGAACTGGTGGGAGCCAGTTGCTGATAGCAGCAAAAGGCTGGGGGTAGCTAACAAAGGCGGCAGGCCTTTGAAGCTCCCTCTTCGGGGATCATGCCCATCCTGGGGGAGGAGGCATGACACCTCTGCCCAGGATGTGCTTTGTTTCCAGACCCAGGGAGTGGACAGCTCTCTACCCAGGGGCCCAGAAAACTGTCTGGTGGTGGCAGATGGCTGGGAACCACACCAGAGTTTGTTGCTTTTCAGGGGGCACCTCTAAGATACCCTCTGTGTGCATTTTTCATTAAATCCAACACTGGCATCAGTGTGGGTTTAATGTGCTGGGAAGTTTGATACCAAACTTCGCAGATTTCAGGAAAACCATCATTGAGCTGTGGAGTTCGTGTTGACAAACTCCCAGCCCATGTACTCAAAATGACTTCACTGCACTTAGAATGTCTGTGAATGTCACAGACACTGTAGGGGAATATTGCTCTTGCAGTTACACCCACACCTGGATATGTTGCACCCTGCCTTTAAGGCTGTCAGGCCTACTAGAGGGGTGACTCACCCATGCCACAGGCAGTGTTGGTGGGCATGGCACACAGATATGTGTGTTATGTCGACTCTTTAATTTGGTCTGCACCAAAACACCCAGTCTGCACTGGCAGGGTGGGGGTGTTAGGGTGAGGGGTCTCTGAGGGTGGCATTATACGTGCTGCAGCCCTCAGAGGCCCTCTCTGGCCACAAGGCCCTTGGCACCAGGGGTACCTTTTACAAGGGACTTACAGGTGACCCAGAGGTGTGCCAATTGTGGGTACAAAGGTACAGTTTTAGGAAAGAACACAGGTGCAGGGGCCTGGTTAGCAGGATCCCGGCACACACTTAGTCAAGTTGGCATCAGAAATCTGGCAAAACGTTAGAGGGTAACCATGCAAAAAGGGGAACTTTCCTACACAAATAAAAAGGGATGAGACTAACCTTTCCCAAGAGAGTCTTCATTATCTAAATGGCAGAACCTGGAAAGTCCATCTGCATTGGCATGGGCAGTCCCAGGTCTGTGTTCGATTGTAAAGTTCATTCCCTGTATAGAGATGGACCACCTCAACAGTTTGAGATTTTCACCTTTCATTTGCATTAGCCATCTGAGAGGTCTGTGGTCAGTTTGGATTACAAAGTAAGTCCCAAACAGTTGGGGTCTCAGCTTCTTCAAAGACCAAACCACAGCAAAGGCCTCCTTCTCAATGGCACTCCAACGCTGTTCCCTGGGGAGTAGCCTCCTGCTTATAAAAGCAACAGGTGGTCCTGGTCATTATCATTGGTCTGGGATAGGACCGCTCCTATACCTAGCTCAGAGGCTGCACAATGAACTGCTTGGAGTAGTCTGGAGCCTTGAGAATAGGTGCTGAGCACATTGCCTCTTTCAGGGTGTCAAAAGCCTTTTGACAGCCAACTGTCCAGTTCACTTTCTTGGGCATATTCCAGGAGGCAAGTTCTGTGAGGGGGTCACAATGGACCCATATCCCTTCACAAACCTCCTGTAATACCCAATCAAGCCAAGGAATGCCCTGACTTGGGTCTGGGTTGTGGGAGCCTCCCAGTCCAGAATAGTCTGGATCTTGGGCTGTAAAGGTCGCACTTGGCCCCCACCTACAAGGTGGCCCAAGTATACAACAGTTCCCTGCCCTATCTGGCACTTGGATGCCTTGATAGATAGACCTGCAGATTGCAGGGCCTGTGAAACCAGGTGATCCTGCCAGGAGGAGTTAAAGACAGCAATATCATCAAGGTATGCTGGACTAAAGGTCTCTAACCCAGCACGGACTTGATTCACCAACCTTTGGAAGGTAGGAGCGGCATTCTTTAAACCAAACGGCATCACAGTAAACTGATAATGCCCACCAGGTGTGGAGAATGCTGTCTTTTCTTTGGCTCCAGGGTCCATGCCAAACTACCAGTACCCTGCAGTTAAGTCAAAGGTGCTGAGAAATTGAGCTGCCCCTAGCTTATCTATCAATTCATCAGCTCTGGGTATGGGGTGAGCATCTGTCTTGGTGACAGTTTTGAGACCTCTATAGTCCACATAGAACCTCATCTCTCTTTTTCCACCCTGGGGATGAAGTTTGGGGACTAAGACCACTGGGCTGGCCCAGGGACTTTCAGAGGGTTCAATAACCCCTAACTCCAGAATCTTGCTGACTTCAGCTTTGATGCTCTCTTTGACTTGGTCAGACTGTCGATAAACTTTAGTTTTGATGGGAAAGCTGTCATGGGTACACCAGTGGGTCTGACCAGAGGTCAAAGAGAAGAGCCCAGCATACTGCTGCAGGACATGCCTGCAATCAGCCTGCTGTTGGGCAGCGCGCTTTTCTGAATAGACAACTCCAACAACTGACCCACCTTATGAGTTGTAGGAGAGGAGATCATGGAGAGGTTCACTCTCTTTCTCCTGATCCTCATCAGTGACCAACAACATGGACACATCAGCGCTGTCACAAAGAAGTGTCAGGTGGTTCACATGGATCACCCTCTTGGGGTGCCTGCTAGTGCCCAGGTCTACCAAGTAGGTGACCTCACCTTTTCTCTCTAGAATAGGTTATGGGCCACATCATTTGTCCTGGAGGGCCCTTGGTGCTACAGACTGTAAAACCCACGCCTGTTGTCCTGGTTGGAACTCCACCAGTGTAGCCTTTTGGTCATACCACAGCTTCTGGAGCTGTTGGCTGGCCTCAAGATTTTTGGATGCTTTTTCCATGTACGTTGCCATCCTGGAATGAATGCCTAGCCCATAGTCCACCACATCTTGTTTAGGTTCATGGAGAGGTCTCTCCCAACCTTCTTTAGCAAGTGCAAGTGGTCCCCTCACAGGATGGCAAACTGAAGTGCAAAGGGAAACCCTACTCCCTTCTGAGGCACTTCCCTGGCACTTCCCTGTAAGCGAAGAGCAGGCATTGCAAGAGGACATCCCATCCTTTTTAGTTTTTGAGGGCGCCCATGATCATGCCCTTCAATGGATTGTTGAATCTCTAAACAAGACCATTTGTTTGGGGGTGGTAAAGTGTAGTGAATTTGTAATTCACCCCACACTCATCCCACGTGCTTCAGGTATGCAGACATGAAGTTGGTACCTCTGTCCTGTAGGGCGTAGTGGCAACACCCCCTCAACATTTTTGCCGATATAAACAGTGTCTGTCAGGGTGACCAAAGGTCTGCCTGAGAAATACTCTTTGTTTTCAGCTCAGGAAGCCAGGAGCTAGACATGTGCTGAATGCGCAGGCGCCTAGCTGCCAGAACTGATCTTTGTCGGGCTGAAGATGCTGTGTGGGTGTGACCTCTTCAGCCTGGCAAAGTGCCTCGAGGACCCTCATGATGAGGGGTAGCGTCACTAATAGCTTCGGACCTGGATGCTTCTGTTTTAAGCCCTGAAGTGCCCAGGGCTGAATGTCTATCAGTGACGCCTCGTCAGAGAGTGGGGTGGGGTCTCAGGCTCACCAACTCCATCCAACTCTTTGATGAGGTAGGGACTTCTGCCTTCTCTCATTGGCTGACCTGGAAGCAGCCCCAACCCTTCTGGAACCACCGAGGCTCCCCTCCCCAAAATTTTGCAGAAGGCAAGTGTTATGTTTTTTAATGTTTGGTGAGTGTGTGCATATATTTATGTCTGTGTATTTGTGAGTGTGTGCTGTGAATGGGTTATTGTGTATGCTTGTGAGTGGTGGGTGTATGTGCACGCTTGTGAATGCATGGCGGTGTGAGTGTGCATGTAGATGGGCGAATGTATGTGTGTGCCTGTGTGTATCACCCACTCACCTCCTGCTTGAATTACCGGCCGCCACTGCTACAGAGAGTTGTATATTTTCATAAAGGCCCAGATTCTTTAATGTTGCTGAAGAGTCTATTGCTTAGTATTTACATTGAAGTAATATTGCTTGTAGGCATGAGTTTCTCTATTGATATTGGATAGTGAATACATAAAGTATACGGCCTGATTATAACATTAAATTACGATCCCCCTTCAAACACCTGTGTGTGCAGACATCACAATTGTAAGTGCTGGGATGCTTATCACACCCGGTAATTACCCTTTGTTCAATTTCAGCAGGTGAAACCTGCCGGAATTTAGCAAGAGGAAAAGGTCCGGTATTTACAGGACAGGCACATTTTGGTGCATTAAGCAATACAATTAACATGTTATTTCCCCACAGAATCAGAATTGCCCAGTACTTAATTTGAGCCGGTGGTTTCTGGTGCTCGGCACCCGTACTTAATTGTCAACACCGGTGCTTGTGACAGTTTGTCACAAGGTTGGTCTGTCTGGCTAATTTAGAGATGACCACAACAACAGTAAATTCTTAATTCAATACACATTAAAAATGACTATTACCTGCCGCCCAAGCCATTCTTATAACTTTCTGGGCTTGAAATAATCTGAATTGTCACACTTGTTGTAGTAAGGTGATGGTTAGTAGTTGTGTTGCTACTATCATTGGCAGCATGGCAGCGGCATTGTGTGGTGCAAGCTGCAGTGGCCTCCTGACGAGAGCCCTGGCACTTATTTTTTTTTTACAAATTAAGCACGGGAATTGGCAATAAGTATCACATAGCTAAATAATTGAAATAAAGGCTCAGCCTGCCTGTCAGGCCTCTTAAAGCTGTACTGGAGCTTGACGTTAAGCCATTTTATTCTACGTTTGAAATCCTTAAAAAAACAGTCTAACACAGTCTGCGTTTCTCGTGAAATAAGATCATTGAACCTTTCAATGAGGTTGCTTCAAACTTGCAACTGAAGTTAAGCCTGCAGTAGTCATGGAGAACATAGTCATTCCATCATCTGTGTTGTTGACAGCCGTCTTTAGGTGGATAGATAGACGTCCTGCAATAGATGAGTTAAAATTAACCAACCTTTGCAAGTCAGTCAATGTCCTCACATACTGCTAACACATCATGCCTTTTGCCACTTTCATTGCAGGTTGCTTGACTGCTGTAGGTGTCATAGAAAGTTCAGAACTAGCATGATGATGGTGTTTTGGTTTTGACTGTGAAAAAATCGATAGCAACAAAGTTACTCTATGTACAGTAAACAGTGAAGGTAAAGCAATCTACTCAGCAACTGGATGCTAATGTGAGCTGGTCAAGGCCAGTGAGATATAGCTGAACTTGTTCAGACCAAGCAGAGATCTATCTGGCCTTAGTATTTTGAATCCACAGTGAATAGGACAGGTGGGTTAATGGACTAAAATCCATAATTCATTCTGTATTGATTAAAATAACTCGTGACATCAATTTGCTGTTGATGCAAGTATGGAAAGATGCTTCTTAAGCATTCCAGACGCTGGAAACAAGATCTAGGAACAGCATCTCCCTGGCTGTACACCAGGAGCCTGTTTTAGTGATATTCCACTCAACACAGCGCCGGAGCCAAATTTGATGCGCTGCGTTGTGCAAAGGGGAAAAAGCAGCACATTGCCATTTCTACTAAGATTGACCAGCTTCAGATGGCATACTCTTTTCTGGCAGAAAACCGCCTGCCTTGCTGCACGCAGCCTTGCAGCATGGTTCAGAAGGGAGTGAGTGCCGCCTAGCATAGGATTTGTACTGGAAAAAAGCACTCCAGTACAAATGCAGAATACCATGCATGGGATGTGCCCTGTGCACTACAGATCACTTACAATGCATGGGATGTGCCCTGTGCACTACAGATCACTTACAATGCATGGGATGTGCCCTGTGCACTACAGATCACTTACAATGCATGGGATGTGCCCTGTGCACTACAGATCACTTACAATGCATGGAATGTTTGTTAAAGAAACACATTCAGTCTTGGTAACACCTGCTTCGAGGAGATATTAGTTTTTGATTCAACATTGGTCTGGTTAGCATAATTGATTAAGCTTTGCGTTCAAAACGTAGGGGTATTTCCACTGATCTCCCCGCGTAAAGCCTCCTTGGCACAAGGTGCTGTAAAGCAGCACAAACACCTTTTGCACTGGATAGTAAATATCCATAGAATATATTTTCTCATTACGCCAACACAAAGCCATAATAAATCTGGGCCTATGAGTTCATAATGGCGAAAGTTTAAGTGGTGGGCAAAATGGGAGCAATACGATTGGGTTCTTTATTCTTCATAAAATCATGACTTCCTACTCAAGTCGAGAGAAATCTCCATGTTAGCTCAAGACCTGCAGCCTAACATTATGTAAGTACAAAGACATGCAACAATATTTGCCTTAGCACTTTCTATAGGTCTTAACATAGAAAGTTTTAGAGTGAAGATGCATGATCAATCTACCTTTTACAAACATCTTGCAAGTTGTTGCCAAAGGGAAAGCCTTTATAGGTCATAGCACATCTGTTATAATACACACCAAACGTTCCTATAGCCACACCTGCCAGCTGAAGAACAAAGCTCATCTAGGAGGCCAAGGTGGCCACTAAAACCACCCAGGGTGGGAGCTGAAAGGAGGCTAAAACCTGGTAGGCGCAACCTAGGGATCTAGCTCTTTTCCAATAAGTTCGTATTGATGAGAATACTGACAGAGCTTCGTTACCTGGAAGGCCGGATAAATTGAAGAAGAGATAGTTTTAAGTAAATCTTGCAAGGAAAAAATAAAAACCTGGGATAAAGTAGATACATCAGAGACACTTCAGTCGGATGTGGGACATAGACAAGTTGTCATCTCCAGATCAATTTCTTGAGGTCTTGTTCTTCGTATGGAGGCTGATTCACAAGAGTGTAAAGAATCAGAATGCCTGACTTTCAAGGTGGACATTAATGAGATGCGGCCACTTCAGGCAGATGCTTTCATCACAAACTAGAGGTTCTCTCCTCTCCTGCCCACGTTCAGTTGTTAGGTGGCCTGCAAAAATGGCTGACCGGATGGGCTGGTATGCTTCACTTCACCAAGAGGTTAATGAAAAAATGGCCACTTACAATAAATCCATAAACTTGCAATTGACCTGAGACACCAAAGAGGCTCTGAGGCTAAGGCATCTCGATCATGTTCTGCAGCCAAAAGCAAAAGGTCTAGTTTAAGACACGATAAGCATAAATTTGCCAAGTCGTCAGCTCCAGGTTGCCATGGGCTTTCCCTGTTGGACTAGTTGAAAGGGAGTGCAAAATCTAGAAGTGAGTGAGTAGATAGACAGCCAGCTCCAGAAGAGTGGGGAACCCAGTCTAAGATGATCTAAAGAGAGAGTGGATAGAATGACAACTGTTGCCACGGCATATCTGATCTTGGCAAATAGGTGAGGAATCATGGAGAAGAAAAGAAACATTTTATATTGAAGATTTGTCCCATACTTGAGCGAGGCATTCAACCAGTGGCCTCTGGATTCAGATGTTAGCTGAAGAAGCAGCGCACCTGATGTTTTCACTGCAAAGCAGTCTGGTAATAGTTGAAGGTGCCCCAGAGAAGTCATGAAAGTTTTTCGTGATCAGCATTGTCTCACGCCTGTCACACAGGAACAGAGGAACTAAAAATTAACCACCAGGATTTTGTGCATGGTTTTCTCTTGGGAGGTGAGCTTCCTATATGCTGCTAAAAAAACATAACAAACAGCCCAACCCTCCTGGTTGGCATCTGATTCGAGACCCTCGTTGTGAGCTACAGATAAGATTATAACTAGAATGATAAAGGGGCAATTTTATGTATTGCTCTACAGAGGTGATGATTTCAAAGTCTGAAATGCTGGTTACTGTTATATTTGGGGGACTCAACTTCAGGGAACTTTAACAACGGAGTGGAGCCATCTGAGTAAGGTTAGAATTTGGTGACAGGTGACTGCAATGATGATTGTGTGGGAATTTTTGGACATATTTAACGAAGTTTGTGGGAGTGAATGTTAGCCACGTGGCTTGGAGAGGAGGATTAGGAGGACAGTAATCAATCTGTCAAGGGATTGTTGGAGAATGTCAGTGACAGTTATCAAATCTCTCAGTTTAAGGAATAAAAATAGTTTGTTTCATGGATGACATTGACTGCAACTGGATGTATCATGAGTGTTTTGAGGTCAAATCACGTCAGTGAGGGCTCCACTGTCTGCACCTCATTGGAACAGCTTTGGGGGCCACAGGGCAAGAAGGGGTTACTAGGCCACATCTGTGTTGGTTGAAGTCTTTTACCATGCTGTCTCAGGGTCTGACCTACTGTGGCACCACAAAATGAACACCGGGTACACCCTTTTAGCACTTGACCCTCGGGGTAGTGGGGTGAGAATTCCAAGGCTTCTCAGGGAGGTAGCGTGGGGGTCAAGCTCAGCTGTTACCAAATAGCATGTAGTAATGATTGTCAAATCAAGTGCTTAGCTTATATTAAAGAGAAGTATTTTATAATGCTTCAATGAAATACCACGCAAAGAAATATGCCTGTGGACACAGAGTTCGATAATAGGTACTACAGGACAAATGGGCAAAAATATATCAGGCATAGAATAATCTCACAGGCCCAGGCTTACTGTCATAGATTACTTCTCTGCTGGGGGTGCCGTCAGCCAGTCCTTCACTGCCTCAGTTGCTGGCAACCCCATGGTAGCTTTTCCTAAAGTCAAAAGATTCCAAATGTCTGCTGAGCAAAAGTTCAAGGATATATGAGTTACCTGAGCATAGCATCAGCAAGGCCCTAGCATGCTGCCTTGACTCCATAGTGCATGTGCCCACAACTAGTCAGTGGATGGTGCAGCAGGGTCCAGACGGGGAATAGGCTTAAAGCAAAAGACCTCTCTTCCACACAAGTGAAGAGACCACCCTTCGGTGCTAGTGATACTTCGGCAAGCCGCTGTTCACCTCGCTGGCAGCGTCAGCACAGGGCATTGCATTGTTGAAGACTGCAGATGCAGTCATGTTCTCCCTTTACCTTACTTTGTACGTTGCACTTGTTATGGTGTTGTCTGTACTCAGCAGATTCAAAAATAAGGAGCTTATTTACAAGCCTATTGTGCCGCCGGTGCGTCACTTTTTAATGACGCATCAGTAGCACAATGGTCTTCCCCATATTTACAAAGCCATGTAAAGTCACCCTGCGTGACTTTTCATGACCTTGTAAATATGTTTCCCTTTCGTGCATAACTCTACGTGAAAGGGGAGTTCAATGGGTGTTGCTGTGGGTGCTCCCACGCAACATCCCTGGAACTTGACGCATTCCCAGATTTACAACATTTTGTAAACCTGGGAATGCGTCACAATCCTACGCCTCCCCAGGGGAGGCATAAGGAGGCGCAACAAGGATAAATACTTTTATTTCTCCTCGTTTTTTCCTCTTTCTATGCATGCTGCATTCTGCTGCATGCATAGAAAGAGGAAAATGCCTTAACTGGTTGTTTTTGTGCAGGAAGGGGTCTCTTCCTGCACAAAAATAATCATCCCCTCAGCACAGGCACCCTTGAAAAATGAAGCAAGGGTGTCTGCGTTGGCGCTCGGCTGCTGTTTGTGTACCGGTGCAAGGGAGAAGGACAGGAATGCACCGTAACTTGTAGATATAGTGCATTCCTGCCCTTTTATTTTTATTTTGACACACGGCAGCCGTGTATCAAAATATTGTAAATGAGGCCCTGAAGGGCTAACTTTGCACTTTATTCAGACGGACTTGAAGGAGCATTGTGGACCCACCCTTACCCATTGCTCAACTTACTTCAGGTTCTGACAAAGGGAATTAGGGACCGTAGAAATTGCAAGTGCGGGGAGGAGGTGAGTGATGTGCATCAGCTGAACATCCTTCAGTTAGCTTCTTTGATGAAAGAGGCAGAACAAGTGATCCAGCGCCAATCAGGGATCAATACTCAATAAACACAAACAATGGCCCATACTCATACACCCAACACATAAATCCCTGTTGCGCTGTTTAAGTTTGAGTTAAATCAGTTATTCACCTGTTACAGGTATGTCCTAACACATAAGATACATAATTTGCACCTATAATCAACTCTCTTTCCTCTGGTCGATGGACCATTAGTTGAGTAGTTGATAGTAACAATTAGAACTAACTATCTATATAATACTACTAAATAAATCACAAACTCAGAATAAGGTTAATAATATTTATCCAAATAATGTGAAGGTCAATGCTCATCAGGTACAGTTTCACAAGGCAAACAATGCATAAATCACAGAGAGAGAACATTTATCAAAGCAAAGAGTGTCAAACTCAAATCACAATGAACAGATTGCAATGAAGGAGTGGATAGATAGAGAGACATTAGTTTCAGAGACAAATATACATTTGCAAATGATTATGCAAAGTACAGATCATTTAGCTATACTAACCCAAATATTTTCTAGTGGAAAATCTACCCTCTGGCCATGAGAATAGATGAGGGTTCCCCAAGGAGGTTCAGGGAACAAAGAATAGAACAGGAACAGGAAACAGGTAGGCCTCTATCTGGATACAGCAAACAGACGGACAATGACGATCTTCCCTCTTTAGCTTCTTCAAAGGCCCGCGCAATCAACACCCCCCAGACACACCAGTTCTACTCTAAAAACCTTCATGTCCAACCCACCACTATAGCAAAATTTTTCAGAATCTTAGTCTCTCATTGGTCAATTTAGGGGGATGTTCTATCACACCACCATAGTCACGTCCATGTTTTCACAGCATTCTTTGTTTTATATTTTAACAATACGTAAACCACGTCTCATGACTACACGCTTCCTCCAACTAGTAACATGTTACAAGTCTCTACATTTTCATTATCCGCCTCTGCAGCTTCCGGGGAAGAAGTTTATACATTTGCACTTGGTCCCACGGCCATCCTTCCGTTACTTGGCAGACACACAAAGATTTCTGGAAGGTCAACAGCTTTTGCCTTCTCCATTCTCTCTCAGAGCTCGATTTTCGACTTTTTATTAAATTTCTTTTAACCCTTAACTCGTCATGCAATGAAGTAGGCCCATGCAAGCATCACTACGATGAATAGAAAACACAGACATTATTAAATTTCATGAAACATAATTCTCACTGTTTTACCGCCCACCATATTGCACTATCCCACGTTATATATCTAACAAAGCATTAACGTGCAGAAAGCAGCAATATCATTATTTTTTAAGCAGAATGCGAAATGCGGCCTAGTTTTTCATGCATTAGTCTACGCATTAGTGCACGCATGCGCAAAAGCGTTTTCCCCGTATTTTTCGTGTTTATGCATGTTAGTTTTCACAACACACTGTTATTAAATGTTACCGGGGAGTTAATCCGAGCAGGTTTTATTTTCTCAAAACCCTGCTCCATCAATTCCCCCCATTGATGGCATTTTTGAGCCATCACAAAATCACCATCATACCAATTGCCACCTTTATTTTCATCTAAAGGATTGTACTTCTTTCCCGTTTTGCCATTTTATCGTCTAAGTCTTTAATCATTTCATAATAATTTCCTCTCATATCCTCTAGTTCAATTTCTTCTCTTTTTCTTTTACTAGCTCTACGTTTATTATCTGCTTCTATCATATCTTTTTTTCCACATCTACACTTACGGCATTTGTATACCATTATTATAAACAAAATTACTACAGCTATTGAAATAATTGGTATTAATATTTTTCCTAATAAACTACTCCCAAATATGGAAAACCATTTACCTATAGAGGAAAAACTCCTACCAAGTTTCTCCCAAACACCGTCAACCTCCAGTTGAGTCAAATCTTCATGTAATTTTGTAATATTCTTAATATATCCCTCAAGACTTTTACTTTTATCAGGGATATAAGTGCAGCAGTGTTGTATTTTTAACATGCCACAGACTCTGCCCTCTTTTGCCAATAAGATATCAGGGGCAAGTCGATTTTGCAAAACCATTGATCTAATTGCAACCATTTCAGTGTCAATCATCAAGAACCCACCAGCAGTGTCTGTTGATAAACGATCAACCACTGTGGACAATTTCCGAATTTTATGCGAATTTAGAACAACTCCATCTGAGGGTATCAGTGCACCAAAAATATCACCAATTATTTCTGAAAAACTTGCTCTCTTTTGCGTGTTAGTCCATGCTTTATTTCATTGATATTATTATTTCTATCTACGTGATACACTTTGGGAAATACGATCCCAAAGTAACAACTACCATACCAGTGTGCTGGCAACCTATAGTAAGCATTCTTACCACACACATAATATACTCCTGGAAATACAGGATCAGTTCCACCTTTTAATCCCCATCCGCCAGTTCTCAGGAAAGTGTGTTCACATTCACTAGTACCAATGAAACAATTATTATAGTCAGTTTTTAGTCTAAGTAAGCAAAGTCTCACTTTATGATACCAATCCAGAGACATTGCAGCGTAAGTCTCACCTTTTCTATAATTTCCCTCTCTAAAAGCCCATGGTGGTACATGTGACTTCTGTTCAGCAGCTTTTCTTTGGAATTCCTGTCTTCTATCTTCTACCATATTAATGAATTCTTTTTCTTCAGCTCGCAAACTACAAGTTAGATTATTTCTATGAGCATATACTATATCTATAGTCTGTGTAATATGAAAAATGTCTCCCATGTATCCCGCATTTCTATTACTATACACCTTATTCATATCTTTTCTAATAGGAATTTCTGAAATCACAAAATCCATGTTTGAATAATAATACTGTAACTTCCCCGTCACATAAAAAAGACTTGTTAGTATACTACATGACACGCCATATGTTAAAGGAAGGTGATGATAAGTCACCCCTCTGAGACAGACGTAGGTAATTGCATGCATACATAGCAATCTCTCACATCCATTATGTCCACATACTCATAAAGTAATTTTGTAAAGACATTTAACGAGAAATCACTAATTGATTTATCATGATGATAAATACTATCATCAGCCTGATCATTAGTTTTAGGAGTATCTTTAGTAACAGGGTTCATTCCTTCACTTATCACATTATTAGTATTATTCTTGTTATTAGTTACCATTAAAACAGGTACAAAAACAGTTAATATTAACCATAACAACATTAGTAACAAGACACTACATAAGCAAGCTCTAATACATCTACGTTTAAAACTAGGTTCTTGATGTCCAGTCACTATATCTACTGCCATTTTGTATACTAATAAAAAATAAAAATCTAAGAAAAATTCCCAACTCTCTAAAAATTTTGACAAACTTGTCCAAAGACCACCAGGAAATAGTGTATCCTACACTTCAAGAAGAACAGCTTTCTTCTTTACCCCCCTCTTTTTCTTTTTTTCTTTTTTTCTTTTTTTTTCTTTTTGAAGTCTTCTTCAAATCTTCAGGAACTTCCCAAATATAGTCACTGGATTTTGTTGCACCCTAATTTTTTTACAGGTTTTTTTTTTTTAAAGGCGGTCTCAATTTGCTTTCATCAACTTGCTCAATATCAGTACCAACTTCTCTTTCTATATGATCTGTGCTCTCAATTTCTTCCAATATTACATATGTCCATTCAGGAGCTGAGTATTTCTTGCTCGGAAGTCTTATTCTTTTTGTTCTTCGCACTAGATCTTCTTCTGATTCTTCTTGTTCAGTTTGACTTGATACTTCATTCATTTGTTCTGGTTTTCTCCTTTCAAGAGTTCATTTCAGTCTTTTTACTCCACTTGGCCAATTGTCACCTTTTTTCGCTCTCTTAGCTTGAACCACTTCTTCACCTTTTCTTTCTGGTTCACAGGTTCTTTTATTTAGTCCCTTTCTTTGTTGAACTTGCTCTTGATTCTCAGTAACTTCCTTTTCTTCTTGTTCAACAGCAGTCTTACGAGACCCAGTTGCTGGTGCACACTCTACTTGACTTGTGCTTGGTTCTTCATCATCATCAAGCTTGTCAGAATCTGTCACTCTAGATTCTTTAACTTCACAACCTTCAGCTTCTGGTTTCTTATCTTTATTCACCAGTTGCTGCTCACCTTCTTTTTCAAGTGGACTTGGGACTCTTCTGGTATGACTTGCATGGATCCAGTTTGGCAAGCCACCACACTTTACTGCTGTTGTTGTCACCAGAATAATCTGATACGGTCCATGCCACCTGGGTTCTAAACACGACTTCCTCACGTGTTTCTTGACAAGAACCCACTCTCCTGGACTCAGATCATGTGATTGATCCGGCTGTGTTGTGGTTGCAATTTCTCCAACCTGATGGGACACAGAACGCACCATTTCAGCCAATCTTTTGCAATAATCAAGCACTAGATCATCAGAAATATTCATCAATTTGTTTGCTGGTACAATCGCTTGTCTCATTGCTCTTCCCATTAGCACTTCATGAGGACTCAATCCAGTCTTTTTATCAGGAATACTTATAAGACTCATCAATACCAGGGGTAAAGAGTCAGGCCACTTCAGAGTTGTGGATGCACATATTTTTCCCAGTCTAGATTTTATAGTGCCATTAATTTGTTCGACCACTCCAGATGCTTCTGGTCGATAGGCACAATGCAGCTTCTGCTCAATCTGTAATGCTGCACAAATCATCCGAATTATCTCATTGTTAAAATGAGATCCCCTATCTGTCTCTAAAGTGACTGGAAAACCGAACCTTGGAATTAGTTCTCTTAGAAGCAACTTCGCAACAGTCATGCTATCATTTCTTCTTGTTGAATAAGCTTCTACCCAATGAGAAAACAAACAAACAACAACTAACACATATTTGAGTCCGTTACATAGGGGAAGCTCGATAAAATCAAGCTGAAACCTCGTAAATGGTCCTGCTGCCTTTCCAATTCGTCCCCAACTCACAACTGTCTTTCTGCCTGGATTTTGCTACTGACATATAATATATCTCTGGCATAGACTCTCTGCAATGACTCTGAATTTTGGGTTATACCATGACTGCTTCAAGAGCCTGATCATCGTGTCTCTTCCAACATGTGCAATTCCATGGTATACCCTTGCCATTTGAGATAGTAAAGAATCTGCATAACTGGTCTTTCATCTATATACACCCAAACTTCATCTTCTGCTCTCTTCTTGCAGCCTGATTTTTTCCAAATTTCTTTTTCCTCATCACTTGCCTCTTCTTGTAACTGTCTAATCTCATCCCAAGTTTCCCAGGAGGAAAACATCAGGTGGTAATCAGTATTTTTCTTTTCCACCCCTCTGTTTATTGCAATTGAATTTTGTGCACAGAAACGCGCTACTTGATCAGCATACCTGTTGCCGCTCGTCACATAATCATTTCCTGACTTATGTGCTGAACATTTGACCACTGCAATTTTCATGGGCAATTGTAAAGCATCCAATAAATCTTTCACATTTTTACTATTTCTGATCGGAGAACCTGAAGAAGTCAGAAATCCCCTTTGCATCCATAACTGTCCAAAATCGTGAACCATCCCAAAACCATATTGACTGTCAGTAAATATGGTTATTCTCAGATTTTTACCAATTTTGCATGCTCTAATCAGAGCTATGAGCTCAGCAATTTGTGCAGAATTTACCCCTTTTAGACAGGATGCTTCCAAAACCGCAGCCACTGTACATACTGCATAGGCGGAACTCAATACACCTTTTTCATTTCTCAGACAAGATCCATCAACAAACATTACACTATCTGATTCCTCTAGCAGAGTATTCTTAATATCTGGCCTTGGTTTCATGCACAAATCTGTCACATCCAAACAATCATGATCTGCTTCATCTCTCACTATCTCACAAAATGGACTAGGCAACAATGTTGCCGGATTTATTGTCATACATCTCACCGCAGTGACATTTTCAGCACCCAATATTACTCTTTCATACCTAGTCAGCCGACTATAGGTCATGTGCTGTGTACGTGTTCTTGTCAAAAGAATCTACTGAATGTGGCACATATACTTTAACTGGATGTCCCATCACAATCGTTTCACTCTGTTCCAAACTCACACAAGTAGCAGCTACTGCTTTCAAACAACCTGGTAATGCTGCTGCTACTGAATACAAAGTAGCAGAAAAATATGCCACTGCACGTCGTGCCATTCCATGTCTCTGAGCCAAAACTAAAAGTGCACACCCACAACAGTACAATGCAAAATCCTTTGTATAATCCGGCATTCCTAATGCAGGTGCTCGACAAAGACTGTCTCGTAACTCAATAAAAGCTTTCATGATTTCATCATCCAATTCAATCGGATCAGTCACATCTTTGTGTGTCAACCTCTGTAGAGGTTTTGCAATCAGTGAAAAGCCACTGATCCACTGTCTGCAGTATCCAACCATTCCCAAGAACATTCGCACTTCCTTCTGGGTTTTAGGAGGGCTCATTTGTTGAATCACAATGATCCGTTCTGGAGTTACCTTCCTGACTCCTTTCTCTATTTTGTGTCCCAAATATTGGACCTCCTGTTTACAAAACTGTAATTTTGCTGGTGACACCTTGTGTCCACCTTCTGCCAGATGATTCAGTAAGGCAATTGTATCTGTGACGCCTGCCTCTCGTGTTTTTGATGCCACCAGTAGGTCATCAATATACTGAACCAAAACCGATTTTTCTGGCATAATCAAAGTCTCCAATTTTTTTTTCAAAATCTGATTAAAAATCGATGGACTTTCTGTGTACCCTTGAGGAACTTGGCACCATGCCAAAACACGGTCTCCGAACCGGAACGCAAATAAATATTGGCTATCTGGATGTAAAGGAATCGAGAAAAATGCTTGACACAGATCAATTACTGTATACCATTCTGCATCACAAGGAATTTGATATAGCATCACTGCTGGATTTGGCACTATTGGACAACAGGGTACCACTATTTTATTTATTTTTCGTAAATCTTGCACTATTCTATACTTTCCACTTGGCTTTTTAATTCCCATAATAGGCTAATTACATGGACTGCTTAGTGTTTCTCTTACAATACCCTGCTCAATCATTTGGTCAATCACAGGAATAACTCCTGCTGTTATCTCGGGACTCATTTTGTATTGAGGTGTGTTTGGAAATGTTGCACCCGGTTTCACCACAACCTGAATAGGATCCACACCTTTCATCAGACCAATCTCTTTTCCTGAGAAGTCCCATATATCAGACCTTACTGTATTTCTCAGCTCTACGGGCAAATTTTCTTCAGTAAGAAGTGAAAATAACTCATTCAGTTCTGTCCCTTGCTTTGCTAAAATCATTTTAAACGCAACATCCTCATCTGGTGTCTGAAAAGCAATACCATCTGGTGTACAATAAATAGTGCAATTCATCTTGCACAATAGATCTCTCCCTAACAGATTCACCAGACTCGTATCACATACCACGAACCGATGCATGTCTCTGAATCTTCCAATATGAACTTCTATTGGCTTTGTTATTGGGGTTTTGATATGCTTATTGGAGACTCCTACAACTTGGATAGTTTCTCCCGAGAGGGGTAGGTTTGGAATTTCTGCTGCTCTCACAGTAGAACGGGTAGCACCAGTGTCCACTAGGAATATAATATCATTACCTTCCACTTTTCCATCAACAAATGGACCTGACTGATCTACCTCTAGAGTTGCGCCAAGCACGCACTCTTCCTCCCCCCTCAGGCACAGTCATTGAGATGAGTCTGAATCACTCTCATTGCACTGCAACAAGTATTGCGAAACCATTTGCACATTTTGATTCTTACCAATTTGTTCACCTGCGTGAAACCCAGTGTTCGCACTGTATCTCTGCATTTGAGCATTCACATTATTTGGCATAGGAGCTTGTGGTACCTGTAACTGTGGAGTAACTATCTGCTGCTGCTGTTGCTGTTGTTGATTCACAACCACCTCATTCTGCATCTGTGAATTTAAATTTTGATTTATCCCATTTTTTTTCTGAACAGACCTACACTCGTTTTTCCAATGTCCAAATTTTCCGCACGCATGACAAGGATATTTCCTTTTAATTTCATCTTTATTCATTTTACCTCTACCTCTACCACTACTCGTTATTTGGCCATTCTGATTCTGACCTTTCATCTGATAATCTGTTTGAGAACCACTGTTTCCTTCTTGCTGTTCTGACACTTTCACTTGTGCCCACATCATTTTCTCTTTTAGCTTCTTATGCCGTGATTCAATATCATCACTACAATACTTTGCATATCTTAGTATCTCATCAACCGTTTTACTCTGCCAACAAATCAAATGTTGTTGAATCATATTACTAATTTCTGGTTTTAATCCAAATACAAAACGATACACAAAATGTCCCATATCTTTATCTCCAATATTCTCAAACCCAATGTACTGTTTGAACACCTGTAACAACCTTTCATAATAAGCATGTACCGACTCCTTTGGTTCTTGAGTTGTTCTGTCAATTTTAACCCAATCTGTTTCTTTTGGAGAAATTTTTCCCTTCAGGTACGTGATTACCTGATGGTATTTCTTCATCACCTCATCTGAAGGTGCACCTGTTTTCGCATCTCTAGGATATTCTTCTTTAGGCCAATCAACAGCAATCTTACACTCTGTCCATAAATCTGCTGGAACAACAATCTCAAATAAGCCATCTAGATATTTCAACAAAACCTTTGAAACCTTCACAAACCTCTCTACTTGTTTGTACCATTCAACTGGCTTTTCCCTCAACCTAGGGAAGTCATTAGTAAAGGATAATATATCCTGTCCTGTCCAAGGAACGTGAACATATCCACCACCCGGAACTTCTCTCATTGGGCACACTGTTTCAGCCTGTTCTGATTCTCTTCGTGGAAATAAAGACGCATTTTTATTGGCAAGCATTTCTTCTTTCTTTTTCGCCCATCTACCTTTCCACCGTTCTACATCTCCCCATTTCTTCAAGATATTCATTCATTCTTTTATTTGCAATCTTTTGCAAGATGCATTCAAACTCTCTAAATCTTTTTCAGTAAAATCCAGTCTATATGTTTTTTGTAACACTCTTGACTTCTATATATCTACTCCATATTCACAAGCAGCCTCTGTCAACTTTTCATGAAGATTTCTCGCTTTCCAAGTAATGTTTTTACACAGGAATAACAACTCCTCATCTCGATAATTACTCAATCTGTCTAGGCTTATTGTACCAATAATAATTTCTTCTAAATCCACTCTGTTTACTCACATCTATACTCTGTGGTTGAGGTTTTCACTTTTCCATTCCCCTTATCCAGTCATCTAACTCATCTGGTGACGGTCCCATTGAGCTCCCTGATACTGGAGGGACATTCTGCACTATTCTCCTCGGATCCACTTGCGCACTTCTCTTAGGGGTTTCAGTTAACATCTCACAAACTGGCAGATCAATTAACGAAATATTTGTTTCAGCTTGTTCAGCCTGATCCTCTATCGTTACCACTTTATTTCTGTCACTATTCATTGGAACTGTCACGCATGTACTCTCGATATATATTCTGTTTTTCTCCATACAATGGAACTACAGGGCCAATCGTTACTGGCACTGTTAATGCTTCCACATTCAAGTTTAATTGATTAATTTTCTGTGACAACTCCTCTCTCATCTTATTCAACATGTCCATTTCATTCTCTTGTACTATTCTAGGAACTACCGGGACTTGTGGAACCTGCGTGAATTAGTGGAGTTCCCATTAATAGTGCATTTGGGACTGTTTCACTTGAGTTCTCTTGATAAGGTTGAGGTCTTTTAGTCAAAATGTCATCTAACAACTCATCATCAGAATCACTCGGGTCAAAATCTATTAGGATGTCTCTATATTTTTCTTCTTCTCTTTACATTTGCCTCCAGTTGTTTCTTCAGCAACTAAAACTGGGTACAAACCATCCGCTATCACAGCTCTCCTCCATCTTTTCATTTTATCATCCCATTTTTCAAAAGGATAGCTAGACATTATATTCCTATATTTCCTTCCACCCCTATACTTCTCTCGATCATACGCTTCATATTCCCATTCCTCAAGCGCTTCATACTGTGTAGGTCTAGGATTTGGTTCTAAAGAGTTCATTCTTCCTCTCAATTTCTGTAGAATCCTTACATTAAATGTACCATGCTTTGGAAAACCTAAAACACCATCACCTTCCATGTATTTCACCCAATTTTCTAACCAAGTACACGTATGATATCCACGTTCCAACATCATAAAAGAAGCAGCTGTTCTTGGAGGTGGAATAGGAATTCCTTCTCTTGTAACTATTGGTTTGTCCTTTTTAAAGAAACTCTTTATATTATTAATCAGCTTTTCCTAACCCTTGTCACTAAAATACAATTCAATAAACAAACAACAAACTCTTCGTACTTCTATTTATTCTATTTGCTAACAACCGTCCAATACCAGCGCGACTCACACCAACCAACCAATCAGAACACTCCTACGTAATCAGTACCTTGACCAATACCAGCGCGGCTCACAGCAATCAACCAATCACAGCACTTCAAACGCCAGCTGTTTGACCAATGCCAGTGCGGCTTTTTGTGACATCAGTATTTACTCCAACTACTGACTCTCCCTTTACAAAATTATACGTCAATGTTTTTCTATACTTTTCTCAACAAAACTTGTTAGAAAACAAACATAAAACAATGCTACCTTGTCTGTTCCACTAAATAAAGAGATAGTCTTCACTTCAAAAGAAAAATTCTTTCACTTCAAGTAAAATAAGGACCAGCGCTATTCTACACCCAATCAAGCTACAGGAGGACTTGGTACTCCTCTAGGGATACTAGCCAAAGTTTCGGAAGAGGACTTTCACATGGAAAGAGGTCTTGGTACTCCTTTGGGGATGTAAGGCCAGAGTTTCGGAAGTGGACCCTTCACTATTCCAAGCAAAATCTACTCTCAAACGAATAGTCCCTAATATAACACTAACAGCCTCTCGCCATTAAGTATTATTTACAACAGACAAAGTACATCAGCAGTGTGATACCTTATCCACACTATTCTTCTGCCTCTTCAGGCTAAATACATTAACATCCCGGGATCTTAGGTAACTCTGTACCCGTACTTCTAGACAAAATAGAACAAGACACTAACTTTTCATGTTAAGGAAACAAATAATCAATTATCGATAATTATTACCAAACTAATCAATAATGAACCATTACTCTGCTACCAAATAACTGATCCAGCGCCAATCAGGGATCAATAATCAATAAACACAAACAATGGCCCATACTCATACACCCAACACATAAATCCCTGTTGCGCTGTTTAAGTTTGAGTTAAATCAGTTATTCACCTGTTACAGGTATGTCCTAACACATAAGATACATAATTTGCACCTATAATCAACTCTCTTTCCTCTGGTCGATGGACCATTAGTTGAGTAGTTGATGGTAACAATTAGAACTAACTATCTATATACTACTACTAAATAAATCACAAACTCAGAATAAGGTTAATAATATTTATCGCAAATAATGTGAAGGTCAATGCTCATCATGTACAGTTTCACAAGGCAAACAATGCATAAATCACAGAGAGAGAACATTTATCAAAGCAAAGAGTGTCAAACTCAAATCACAATGAACAAATTGCAATGAAGGAGTGGATAGATAGAGAGACATTAGTTTCAGAGACAAATATACATTTGCAAATGATTATGCAAAGTACAGATCATTTAGCTATACTAACCCAAATATTTTCTAGTGGAAAATCTACCCTCTGGCCATGAGAATAGATGGGGTTCCCCAAGGAGGTTCAGGGAACAAAGAATAGAACAGGAACAGGAAACAGGTAGGCCTCTATCTGGATACAGCAAACCGACGGACAGCGATGATCTTCCCTCTCTAGCTTCTTCAAAGGCCCGCGCAATCAACCCCCCCCAGACACCCCAGTTATACTCTAAAAACCTTCATGTCCAACCCGCCATTATAGCAACATTTTTCAGAATCTTAGTCTCTCATTGGTCAATTTAGGGGGATGTTCTATCACACCACCATAGTCACGTCCATGTTTTCACAGCATTCTTTGTTTTATATTTCTAACAATACGTAAACCACGTCTCATGACTACACGCTTCCTCCAACTAGTAACATGTTACAAGTCTCTACATTTTCATTATCCGCCTCTGCAGCTTCCGCGGAAGACGTTTATACATTTGCACTTGGTCCCACGGCCATCCTTCCGTTACCTGGCAGACACACAAAGATTTCTGGAATGTCATCAGCTTTTGCCTTCTCCATTCTCTCTCAGAGCTCGATTTTCGACTTTTTATTAAATTTCTTTTAACCCTTAACTTGTCATGCAACGAAGTAGGCCCATGCAAGCATCACTACGATGAATAGAATACACAGACATTATTACATTTCATGAAACATAATTCTCATTGTTTTACCGCCCACCATATTGCACTATCCCACGTTATATGTCTAACAAAGCATTAACGTGCAGAAAGCAGCATTATCATTATTTTTTAAGTAGAATGTGAAATGCGACCTAGTTTTTCATGCATTAGTCCACGCATTAGTGCACGCATGCGCAAAAGCGTTTTCCCCGTGTTTTTCGTGTTTATGCATATTAGTTTTCACAACACACTGTTAATAAATGTTACCAGGGAGTTAATCCGAGCAGGTTTTATTTTCTCAAACCCCTGCCTCATCACAGGTATGTGATGTGAGGCAGGTAGTTCTATTCAAGTCTTGTGGTACTTCCTTGACCGTCTTCCTCTGTAAGCACCAAGTATAGCCTAGAAGTCTTTAAAATCAAGAAGTAGCATTGCCACTGAGTTACTCTAAAATATGAACAATTACCCTTTTAACCAAACACTGGTTGGGGAGTGGAATTCCTGAGTTACATACCCAGAACAATACCTTACTCAGGAAACGTAACAAAACACACCATCAGTCTTCTGTGCTTGATACCCAGATTAATATGGAAGAAAAGGAGTAAATCCTTAAAGGAAATAATTAACTATACTCCAACGGATTCCCAAAGACTAGAGACCAATGCGCAAATTACTTTAAGCTAAGACCTGCAGACCTTTACCGTATCACCCAATTGTTACACTGGGATCAACGCCCCAACATCAGGGAAGCAGGGACAAGAGAAATGACTGTGCTTGTCCACAACACCCTTCGCATACGCTTCCGCAAACGTGTGTGAGGGTGATACCTCCTATATTGATGTTTTTATAGGTTCTTTCAAGCTTGAAGTTATTAAAAGGTGTTTAAGTTAACCCTATATTGAGCTGCCTCACATTAGGTTGTCGATTATTTCTGTTCTTAATGGCGGATATAAACATACCGGCACATAGCCGCGCTGCGCTCCGGGCTCATTTATTGGCTTATGGAGTGCCTGACGCGGGTGTCGCACTCATCTTTGTGGTGCAGGCTAACCCGGCTCACCACTTTGAGGTGTTTTACTCTTGGGTCACTTTTCCGGCACTGGACAGAGCGGACGACTTGTTTCATGTGTACACTCTCACTGCCCTACCCAATGCTTATCGGCCTTATCAGGCTCTTGAAGTACCACTTACGGCATGGCAACACCGTATTTGGTTTAATGGCGCCCTCCCACATCCGGTCACCTCGGTTTGTTTAGGCCCCTTATCAATAGACGGGGCCACTTGGCCAGTCTTGGCCGGGTATACCCCACATCCGCGTTATTTGACGCTTGCGGTTGATGAACTGCGTGCATTGCATACGTCTTTAATCCGCGTGCACAGAGCTTTGGTGCAATATGTTACAGGCAACGTCCAGGGAGCCCCTCCTGGAGTTGCAGCGCATCCAGCTGGACCGGGCGGTGTAACCATAAGTCCCATCATGGTTAATTCGGTGATGGGCAAGCGCCCACAAAATAAGGATGATTTGCCTTATTGGCTTGCAGAAAAATTTGACCAGCTGGAGGCTGTGTTTCCAAACACTTCTCCTGTGGACAAACACAGGATTTTGACGATTAGTTTGCCGAAAGACTTAATTCCCGAGTTGGCAGAATGCAACAACTGGGGCAAGGTATTCGCAGCAGTATATGCGAAGTGTTTCGGCACCCCTTTCATGACAGTACTCCCCTCTGTAATTAAACGAGTGCAGGATGAACATGGCCCTGAAGCGGCTGTGGAATTAGGGATGAGACTGGTGGGAGTGTTCGATGTAGTGGCTGATCTAATCCTTGCTAACGTCAAGGGTGATGCGGTTAACTTTCAAGTAGCTAATGCTTTGGCTTTAGTCCCAGAACCGGACAAGCCACGCGAATTACCGAAAATGATTGCACAGGCTTATAAAACCATTGGCAGCAATAGTCTGGGAGTTAAGCCTTTTGCTAAAACGCAAACTCAATCACAGCCACAACAAAAAACTCAGTCTGAGAAAGATGAGAAACTGTTCTTTACTAAAAAGAGCTGGAGGTTGAAGAAACAGGGTAAGCAACAGAAAAAACCAGGGTCGCGTGCTGCATCCCCGGTTTCCGTATCTTCTGAACGCACTTATTATTTGCGCGACAGAGCGAGAATTAAATCTCCAGAGAGATTTCAAGTCCCTGACCCGCGTTCTCCTCGTTCTTCACAGGCACCATCGACCTCCCAGACTGGTGGAGGAGATCGCCAGGATAGAGGCAGGGGTCGGGAGGCCCCACAGGGACGAGACCAACCTCGACAACAAGTCCGAGGGAAACCAGAAGAATTTCCACGTTCTCGCCCACAATTTCAGAAGAAAAAAGTTGCAGCAGTAACAGCGAGGTATGCCACAGACGGTGGGAACGAGACTCCTGAATTGGACGTGGGCAGTGACGCTGCTAGACAGCGCCGCGGAAGTTACGATAGTGCGGGAGGCACTGCGTCCTCATGTGGAGGCGACAGCAACTGATACATTCATTACTGTTGAGACAGCTGACACCCGAGTGGCTCCCCCTGACAGACTATTTAATATTGTCATTCAAATTGAAGGTGACATTGAGCGTGTTATTAAAGGGATTTTTTGGGAGAATCTGACCTCTTCATACGACATTTTGTTAGCAGAGGCGGATTGGCCACCCCCATTCGTACTTGCTGCTCGTAGAGGGGAGGAGGTAATCCTTCCGAGCTTTTCTCGTCATGTCCCCAAGGACAAAGCGGAGGCTCTCGCAGCTGAATGGGCTTGGGCCCTGGCTCCGGCGCTATACCGTAACCACATGGGCTGGGATGAGGATTCTCCACCCCATGATGTACCATTGCGGTCGCTGCCACAGCCACAACCCCAATATCCCATCCGGCGGGAAGCTAAAGGTCCCGTTTCTGACATTCTGACACAGTTGGAATATCAAGGAGTAATTGAAACATGCGTATCCCCAATGAATAATCCCCTTTTTACGGTTTCTAAGCCCGATGTATCGTATCGCTTAGTTTTGGATTACCGACATTTGAACTCTCATTGTCGGACCTTTGCGGTACAAAATACCCACAGTTCTGCGCTTGTGGATAGTCTTGTTCGTAAAAAATATAAAACGACACTTGACCTATCCAATGGATTTTACACGCACAACTTGTCCCCGGAGTGCAGCCAATGGAGCGCTTTCACTTCCGGTGGAAAATAATTCAAATTTCGGCGTTTGCCAATAGGCAACAAGAACAGCCCGGGTGTCTTCGCCGCCCGTGTTGTCTCTCTGTTGGACAGCATAGACCCAGATGCGTGTTCATACGTCGACGATATCTATCTGACAGACGACGAATTATGGCCGCATCTTTCCCGAGTGGACCGCATTATTCTTGAATTTGCGGTCTTAGGATACAAATTTAATTTTGCCAAATCTCACATTGCTGAATTTACCGTTTTGTTTTTGGGCTATGAGCTCAACAATGAAGGTAGGGGCTTAGCTCCCCATTTCTTGGAGAAGTGCGCACTTTGCGCCCTCCAACCACCCTGAAGAAGCTTCAGTCATTACTGGGTTTTCTAAACTTCGGGCGTACTTACATTCCCGAATATGCCCAGCGTATGAAGCCTCTTTATGCCTTGATACAACCTACCTTTTCGAAGTCAGGCTGGCTTCCTGAGCATTCCTCTATACTGCAATCTCTGCAGTCTGATCTACTTGAATCTAGATTCTTGTTGCCTCGTGATAACCACACGAACCTGGTGATTAGAATCGTTCCAGGGGCAGTGGGTTTCACGTACTTAACCTTTAACGAAGGTGACACAGTACCGATTGCATTCAAGTCACATCTTTACACTTCAGCGGAGTTGCGCTTTTCCTCTGTGGAGAAAGTTTTGACTGCAGTGCAAATGGCGATTCTAAAGGAACGTGCACTGGCACAGGGAAAACGCATTTTGGTGGTAACACAATATCCTGCCCTTGAGGCAGTGACGAAGGCAAGTGTACCAAACTCTAAGGCACTGCACCCCCATTGGATACAATGGGCTACCATTTTTATCTTTGATTCCTCTCTTCAGACACAGGAGTTCTTACAGTATGAATTTGTTCATCCTCCTCCTCTGTCTTTGCTGCCGCTTGAGGAGTACAAGTGCATTATTTACACCGATGGTTCGGCACAACCGGCCACGGGTTCAAAGCATGCTTATTCCGCAGTGTGTGCTATTGTTGCAGGTACTATGGTGAACGGAGAGTTCAAGTCGAGTGTAGTGCACACACAGGCACTAGGAGACAGTACTGCACAATTGGCCGAGCTGGGTGCATTGGTGCTCGCACTTGAGTTTGCGAATCCAGACGTGACGACTCTTATTGTATGCGATTCTTACTACTGTGTTCAATCATTTAATGACAACCTCTTCTTTTGGTCGCAAAACGACTATAGAGATGCTAAAGGCAGCACAATTAAGCATAAAATGCTTTGGGTTCGAGTGGCAGATCTTAAACAACGTCTGCCTCTCACACAGGTGATTCACACCCTTGGCCACCAGCGTGTGGGTGCACACGCTGTCGGTAACAGTTTGGCAGATGAAGCTGCCAAATCAGCAGTAGCCACGTGCTCAGTAGCAGCAGTTACACGATCCATGACTAAAATAGATAATGATATTTTGGCAGCTATTGCTGCAACAAAGGAAGGTGCTAATTACCCACTGGGTTTCCCTTCCAAGTACTCTTATCAATTAGGTCCCGAACAGGTTCCTTACGTAAGAATTCCAGATGTTGGTGATCTGCTGATTCCCAACTCGGACCGCAGACCTTCCTTGATAACGGCCGCACACGAAGGCTTGGCTTCGGCCCATGCTGGCGTGTCTGCGACTGTTTCCATTTTGCAGCAGCGTTACTGGTGGCGTGGTTTATATAAACAGACCCGTACTTATGTGCTTTCTTGTGACGTTTGTCAACAAATTAAGCCTTCGACGGTTACACGTCCACCACAAACACAGCTCTGCATTTCTAACAAACCTTTTGGGTGCGTTTACCTTGATCACTGCGGTCCATTTTCTTCTGACACTGCATATAAATACATCTTAGTTGCAGTGGATTCGTGCACACGCTTCATCTGGGTTTGGCCACAACGGAGTGCTGACGCTCGAAATGTCATAAGGGATTTGCGTGTCTTTGTGGGAATTTTTGCCTGTGGCATCTTCCATTCCGACCAAGGTCCAGCGTTTGCCTCTAAGGCGTACAAGGACGCAATGGGGTCACTGGGGGTGCGGGTGCAATTTTCGTCTCCATATAGACCTGAGGGTTATTCGATTGTGGAGCGAATGAACCGTGACTTAAAGCAATCCTTGACAGCAAGAGTCTTAGGTACTGGCAGGAACTGGCTGGCCCACTTGTATAGCGTACAACGTGCACTTAATAATCTCCCTAGAAGATCTCTGGGTGGGCGGACCCCATACAAAATGCTCTTTGGCATCCAAATGTTTGTGCCAGACCTTGATGGTCTAGACATGGCGGCGAATGCCGCAATCTTTGACGTAGATAATCATTCTACTATGTTGCAGGACTTACAAGGAGCCCGTGACAAACTTGCAAAAGAACATTTACCTTCAGCCACAGACACTTCGCTGCAGATTCCGGTTGCCGGCTGGCTTCCGAAGGTTGGAGATCTGGTCCGAGAGAAGGTGGAGAACAAAAAAGAATTTGGCCCCTCTTTTCGTGCACCGGTTCAAGTCATTGGCTTGAAGGGTACTCGTACTGTCATCTTACCACCGCTTCCTGGTCGCAAGGACAACATATACATCTCAGTGGACAATGTCAAGCTACAACATCTGGCCGATCTTGAATAGCGTAACACCAGCGGTCTCCTGTCCAGCCATTTCTAGGGCTCATGTTTGTGGCCCTCCAGCCCGCACGGACACTGATGTTGCCATTGAGATGGTCGACTTGCCTGATCACCTGCTCGACTTCCCTGCTTCCTCCTGCAACGAGGAGACCGAGTATACCTATCCCGCCACCGAGTCGGTGGCTCATTTACCCACAACACCACTGAACCCGACCCGTTTTTCCTTTGTTTCGGATTCCACCTCATCACTTATCCCGTCCAGCTTCAGTATTTTTGTATCCTGGTTCAGAGACAATTTTTTAGTCCCGCCGTGGACATACATCTGGTTGGTACTGTTCCTGATTTTTCTGTTCATGTCCATTGGCTTTGTGACAGTTTTTTTCTTGCTCATTAGTGGTCACTATTTACCCGAACGCTCTGCAGTGAACTGTGTCGCTGGAACTCTGGCTCCGCATTCTTCCTCTCACATCATGAAGCGTGACCACACATTTGTGAACATTTCAGCTTTCCCAGTTGCTGATGGCATCGTATGGGATGCGGTAAATTTCCAAATTCATGGACCAACCGAGATTATTAATGTACCAAATGTCTTCCGTGTTTCTATGGGTGATGTCGTTAAAAGTAATATCCATTCTGACGATTGGGATGTGCATGCCGTTGAATCGTTATTTTCTGATTTGAAATATTATGCTGCTTTTAATGCTGAAGATCTGTATTTAAATTCTGCAAGTTATGCTGACCTATATTGTTACCAGCATTGGGGCAACCACTTTCTCCATAAACCAAGTACTCTTCGGGGTCCTTTTAATTACACCCAATGGGAACATTGTCCGGCCCCTTTGCCAGGTAGCTCCCAAACTCTTAGAAGTAAATTTACTTACTTTACAGACTTTGATAGATCAAACCCTGGGTCCTATTATTTTAAATTGAACACTTCGTCCGCTCAGAAGATCATGTTGACCCACACCAAGTTGCTATATTCGGGTTCCTTTTTGAACGCATTAGCAGTGGGTGGTTATGAACACTGGCAGGACACCATTGACTTAAAGTCTATTTGGGGCACCAAATCATGGCAGGTCCGAGGCACGGAAGCCTTACATCGAGCTTGCCTTATCCCGACCCAGATCTTGTTTTTAAATCGTACGATCTATCAAACGACCTGTTGGGGTTTGGCTACTTCTAAACAATTGAATACACCCTCCATCCCCGCATTATCTTCCACTCCCAACAACAGCTTGCGTTTTAATATTTCCCTAACCAATTTGCAAGCTTTGTTTCAAAACAATTCGTTTAATACCTCTACGATTGTTCCGTCACCCTGGTTGGCTTGGCCCATAGCATCAAATGCCTGCCAACTGCGTTTTCATGACTCAGCTCCTGGTTACAAACAGGATAGGCCAGATCCAAGGTTTTCAGACTCTCGTACTGTTACAACATATTCTGTTTGTAAATTGTGTAAACAGTGGTTGCAGCACTCTTCATTAGATTCTGTAAAACAACATTTATCCCTCCTATCTGGCAACATTGATCTGTCCGATTTTGTTCTGGGGCCTCGTGGTCCTCGACCTAAGAGATTCATTTATGAAACTTACAATGAACTCTGGAAGCTTTCACAAATTGAAGCTGCTTCCCGTCTTTGGGAAATCGATCAAGCAAATCTAGAAAAAGTGCTTGCTGTTGTTGACAATAGTATTAATACCCTGTCTTCCCGCATTTACACATTAGAGAATATTGTTTCCTCTGTTGTTGATATTGTACAGGATGATGTGTCTGTGTTATATCATGGTCAAAATCAATTGCGTTCAGTGATGCAGTTTGCATGGACATTGCAAACACTAAAAATGGGTAAAGTTCCTTGGCATTTTTTGAATACCTCTGCCTTATTCTTGCCTTTTAATTTAACTGAGAAATAGCAATTCATGTCCATGAAAGATGCAACATATACTCAATTACATATCGAAAAGATAGAGCTGTTACCGTTCTCTGTGGCGGAGTTGGACTCTGCAGTGTGGCTAGTTCACGGGGTTATCGCTTTGCCTTTTTCTTTATTTGAGTTCAGTTCCTGCATGAAACATTATCCTGTTGGCCGTTTTCAGCCTTTAGGCAGTGCCTTCTTGCATGAACTTTGGTCCCTGCCTTTCATGTACAGATGCCTTAGGGACGGGAAAGAAGTTTTTCTCACAGGAGAGTCGTGCGATTCTACAGTGGGACATTCCCTAATTTGTAAAAACATTAAATTGCACGGGGCTTGTGCTTTAAAAGGCATTCCTGCCCCTGTTATATCACCTACTTTCTCTGTGCTTGCAAATGGTAGCTATCTCCTTCTGAATAATCAGGACTGCTGTGGAATGCTGGCCGGCATCCCCTATATTGTAACCGTTTCCCACCGGGTTGTGTGCTGCAAAAATGTGCTTTTTCCTCCCCCGCACGACATAATAGATAGTTCCATTTGGCCTTCCATTCCGACTTTGAAGGCGGATTTCAATAAATTGAGCAGAATAAAGGCGCTATTATTGAACCAGGAGGTTATGCTCACATCCGCATGGGAGACCTTCATCCTTCAGGTGGCTAGTACCCACAGTGAGATTCAGGCCCTTTTGATCACAAACCTCCCACAACATTTCGGTGAGCTGATTCACCGTGTTTTTAATGCATCTAGCACCGAATGTCTTGTGCACTTTTTTAAAGTGGTGGGCTCTGGCCTTGTTACCTCCTTTCAAACTATATTTGGTGTAATACCGGCTTTTATTCATTCTATTTTTTCCAGCGTCTTTGGCGGCTTTCCCTTGATCCTCGCCTTAGCGGCTGGTATATTGCTTTTGGTCTGTTTGCTGCGCAATGGCTGCACTTCCTGGGGGCCTCCTCAACTACGGTCGGCTCCGGATGCTCCGTGAACGCATGCTTCTCAGCTTCGGCATCCTGCCATTAGCGACACTCAGCGTGTCATATTGACTTTCTTTTCGCTTTGCGTATTTCACTTGCGTGCAACCTGTGATGTCTTGCTTAAGATGTCCTTTCTCTTTGTCCTTGGATTTTTGCCTCTCCAATTCGTCTCTGTCGGACCCGGATTTTGGCCAGTTGATGGGTCCCTTAGAGGCCCATGAACGGGACTGTTCCGGCAATGGCTTGATGGCGCTAAAGCTAGTCGGATTGGGATTGTGGGTACTAAGGTGCATGGTTGGTTCACCACTATACTCCGAGGTCCTATTATCCTGTGCATAGCTCTGTGTATGTGCAGAATCCCTACAACAGGTGGAAGATATGATCTCAGATGGAGACACTAACAAAGGACTTTCCTGTCTTTAATGTGCCCTTGATAGAACTACTCTCCTGACTAAACTGCCATACATAGGACAATGGTCAACGGACCTTGCCCTTACCTAGACAGAGGCAGACTGGATACAAATCTGGGGCAGGGCGGCGAAATCCTCCATTTGTCTCCAATACAAGGTTAATGCTTTTAAACTAATATTGCGGCGGTACCTGGCCCTCGTCCGCCTAAAACAATATTGAATGCCCCTGACAGCTGCTGGAGGGGATGTGCTACAAGGGGGACCTCCATAGATATGTTTTGGGACTCCCTGAAAATCCAACCATTCTGGGGTCACTTTTTGGAATCACAAACATCAGACTATACAGACAGCATCAGTAGCAATTCTGGGTCACATGGACATAGACAACCTGCCCTCCCCCTCTCGAACTGAAGAAAAGTTAATAATGCCCCTTCTGATTGCAACCCAACTAGTGATAGCCCAGAGATGGTGGAACGCCGCATTACCAAGAATAAACTAATGGTGGGTGAAAGTATGGTCAATACATACGATGGAACGCCTCACAGCCATTCTGGGGGACACATTGCTCAAGTTTGAAAAAGTAGGGACAACATTCCACACTTATGTTAACAGAGACCGAGAACTCCCACAAACCCCACCATTGATAAGACTGGCTGGAGTTGAAGCACTGGACGTCACCACTGACCAGGAAGCAGATTAAAGCTCCGATTAACATCACTTGAGATGCCGACCTCTCATGTCTTGTTATTACCTTTGCCCTTGTGCACATGACCATGCATGATTGATCTCACTCTCTAGACAAAATATAAAGGCTATTAAAATGTTTAAATAAAATTGTTTAAAAAAAAAGAAATTAATAATTCTAAGAGTCAGAACTCCACAAACTTCTGAAGCAAAAATCAAATCACCTCACAAAACGTGGGGAAAAAAAGCTGGTCACACACAACTGCTCGGCCAGAGACAGAAGATAAGCAGCAGCGAAAACTCCGCTCAGAAACACAAGTCCGGAAAACTCCACAGCAGTCTACAAAGCTTGTAAACAAAATAAGGCTACAACACAACAACATGATTCTAAAGGGTGAGCTCTGCAACAGCACCATACCTGTTACTGTGGCCCATACACATTCGAGCTGGTGTCTGTTCCAGGGGCGGCTCCTCCGCTAAGGCGGAGTAGCTTCTCCCCACTGCTTTTCAGCACTGCAAAAAGGAAAAATAAAATGATAATAACGTGATGTTATTATCATTTTATTTTTCCGTGCTGAGGCAGTTTTGCGGGGCGAGGTTGGGCTGGGCAGAGCAAGGGGGAGAGAGTGGTGGCACTCTCTAAGTGTGCATGACTGTTTGGCTGCCCGTCTTGGGCCTGCCAAACAGTCATGCGCACTTTGCACGTTCTCCACTGGCTGTTTTGTACAGCCTGGGTGGAGAACATGCACAGGCTCCCTGTACCCGTCTGAGTGTCGAATCATGGCGCTAAGACCAATCACAATGCTGCTAGCAGCAGAGTTGTGATTGGATTAGGGGAGCCTGTCTGCTTCCTGCCTCTGGTTCACCCAGAAGGAAGAAGACGAAGGAGAGGCGACAGCCAGCCAGCTGGCCTGCCATTTGTGATCTTTTTTTTTTTTAAACCCACCCCGCCTCACTACTGCTGCCTGGGAGCAGCCGCCTCTGGTCTGTTCCTAATGTAGACATATACAACAAACAAAATGACCACACCATCGAGAGTCTGCAGGCCCTTCTGGCAACCACAATCACTGACTCCTGACAGCTTTGAGAAGTGATGAGGAAGCAAGGAGACCCACTCCAGCACTCAGATCAGTTCCTGCCTGACTCCCTGTTTTCCTTGAGCTCAGCATGACAACGGTATTTCATCAGTGATCGGAGAGGCTCCTAGACCCACTCCAGCACTCTGGTCTGCTCCTTTGTTGCTACCTCTCCTTCTTAAGGTGCAGCATGCCATTGGTGATTTAACTACAATTGAGGTTGCAGTGAGAACCACTCAAGAACTTATGTCACTGCTGCATCTCTCCAGCGCTAAACCACAATTCCGAGCTGTCCTTCCACTCGGCACAGCTGATGGTCTCTTCTACGAAGTTGTCTCCTACATGAGTATGTTCCATTCACCTCACTCGGCAGGCTTTGGTACTGAGACAGTACCATTGCTTCTCTGGCAGCTCCTTGCAGATTTTCCAGGTGATATCCCGTCACTTCTGAGAGACTAGCTGTCAATGATACCAGTCCTAGATCTCAGGAATTCCTCTGGTACTCTGCAGAGTACTTCTTTGATTAGCCAGAAATGTGAGACCATGTGGGGAAGTTCAGTCCTATTTTTGCAGTCATGTTGCAGACAGGGAATGTTGATTCCACTATCGGGGTCTTTGAACCAGACCAAAGTAATTCTCTCTCTCTTGGTGTATATATCCTCTGCAGAGCAAACACAGTATTTGTTGCAGGTGATGCCTTATTCAGCAGTTAGTAATGAGGAGCGTGTCAAATTGGAACACCCAAAATGTGAGCACAAACAAGTTTGAAGACCATGCACCTGACAGCCATCAACCTTTCGGGATGTCACCTCTGGGAGACATAGGGTCAGGTCTTGCATGCAGGGCCAAACAAAGGAAACCACTGTCTCCACCTCCACAAATCCCACACCAACATAATTGGTGATGAGCAGGAAAAGCAGGCCTCTGTTACAAAAATCATTGTGGCTTAACTAAAGCAGCTATGTCTCTATTCTCCCACATTTTACTGTCTGATACTAAACCCAAAGCATGTGAATGTCAGCTGTACACTTTGCCAGCCATGGGAGGCAGTCCCTCAGCCTCCATCTTGTGTCATGCTTCCCCAGGGGTGATCCAAAAGGGATCCCTCTGGCCTCTCAGTTACACACTTGTATTCAATATGGAGTCACACTACCAGCCACCATATATCCTCCCAGTGCACACACCACTTACCCAGGGATGTCAGCAGAGGGTTTGGATATGGAAATTCACCCAAAAGGCATTGCACACTTCAGGGACAGGAAAAATGTATGTCCTGTACTACACATCCAAAAACTCCTATGCCACCATCACCACTCTATCATTATGTCCCGGGACACAGACAAATAGTTCTGTGTCCTAGGATGGACCACACAAGACCACGGAGCATGTCTCTGTATCTCAGAAGCTGTCACAGAGCTTATCCCTCATCACATGTGCATGATTGTCCAGCCGCTGGACACAAAAAGTGAGAATACCAGTGAAACCTACAGTTGAGATAGTATAGACTAGAGAGCACATCCGTGCACATTCCGGACCCAACATACTCCCAACACACCTCTTCTAGTTATCTTCTTAAGATGACACAGCAAACTAAGGACTGGGTATATGTGCCAAGACCCACAACTTCCACTCTGTCCTGACTGGCCACGTCTTTAAGAGTTGGACCAAAGAATGTTCTTGGCTCCCTTCACCTTGAATCATTAGTAGGGACCAAGAAGAAACAAAAACGAAATGTAGTATTAGATTTCAAAGCGCATAGTATCACTCTGGACTTCCTTATGTATGTTAAAAAATGTGTGCATATGTGCTTAAAAAAGGACCTTTTGGTCAAGTGAGCGTACGACAGGCCTAGTGCTCAGGCATGTCCCAGAAGGCACATGCTTTAGTGAGTACACGGACATGTTTAATACATGCGCTCTAGGAGAGTGTGAGTCCTCCTTATTCGAGAGTTTCTCCTTCATCTTTATGCTAATCAGTGAAGTGCCTGCTAAGGGCTGCTGTTAGAGACTGGTGAGAGCACATCATTCTAAGTGTGAAATTAGACCTGATCTTGGCATTGATGATTGCTCAGAGGTATCAAAAAGACAACAGGTAACCTGCAGTGAGTCAAAACATCATGAGGAAGAAAGATAAAGAGCCATAAAACTGGCACTGAGCATAATTTGGAAAGCAAAAAGACAGCATAATGCTTTTGAGAATAACCAATATAGGAGACAAACAATTGACTGTTCAACACAAACCTTGTTAGTTTATTCTGCAGTAGTGTAATATATTGTAAGGAAGAAAAATAGGTACCACAAACTTTTATTTAGATCTGTTTAGTATTGTTGTGATTCCTCCTTTCTTTGATTAGTACTTAAGCATTCATCCACTACCACCAGCAGATACGAAACTCCTAGCACACAGCTCTTGCAGATCATATTTACACCTGCACTAACAGCAGAAAGGATACCTTCTCCATTACCAAAGATTTCACTGCACATCCTGGTGCCTCCAGCAACATCACCCCCTCTCAAGACCTTTGCATCAATCTCTCTGAATTCTTCTGTAACAAAATCACCTCCACATACAGCAACTTTGACCCTACACAAGACTCTGGCACCCTTGCAATTCAGCTTCCCATCACAGCTGAAGAACGAACCCTGACCTTGTGGCCTGCTGCCATCACTGTCGAAATTGCTGCTACCATGAAGACCACAAACTCTGGGCCCCATCTGACCCTTACCCCACCACATCCTCACCAAAGGACTCCTACTGATCAGTGAAGCACTAACACCTATCCTCAATACCTTCATTGACATTCCCGGACACCAGGAAACATGTCACTGTCAAGCCCCATCTCAAAAAACCATGCGCTGAACCCAGCCATACTATCCAACTACAGATCCATCTCCCTGCTACAATACCCAGCAAAGGTTTTAGAGAAACTAAACAACCAGTGCCTCACCGACCACCTCAGCAACTACCAACGCCTTGACTCGCAGTCCAGATTCAGGCCCAACCACAATACAGAAAAAGCACTTATCACTGCCACAGAAGACATGCGCATGATCCTCATCCAAGGCATCCCTCCTTCTCCCAGACCTCTCTGTAGCATTTGACATGGTCTCGCACTCCATTCTCATCAGGTGCCTGCATGAGATTGACATCCAAGGACCCGCTCTTTGCTGGATCAGCTTCTATTTAATCGTGAGGGCATAAGCTGTCAGCCTGGTACTTCACTCCTCGGAAGCCTGCAAACCCATCTGCAGAGTACCTCAAGAAACATTGCTCAGCCCTACCCAACACATAAATGATCCCTCTGGCCAATGTAATCTGCACACACGTCATCAACATCCTCTCCTACACAGACCAGATCAGGAGGACGGGCTTTCTCTTACAATGCTCCTAAAGCATGGAACAGCCTCCAACTCCACATCCAAGCCTCCTCCTCTCCTCTTGAACTCCTCAAGAAGCTGAAGACATTGCTTTTTAATTAACAATGCTACCATTGGTCGGGCTATGCACAGACACCTGCTCAGTGCTAGGATACCCACTAGGGTGATAGTACACTTTACAAATACACATAACGTAAAACAACATAATCACACACCTTATATGTCCCTCCCACCCACCCGCTGTCTGTGTTGCTTGTATGTCCCTGCCACTCTCCCATTGTCTGTGTAGCTTGTTTGCTCGCACCCTCCCTCCTGGTGTCTGTGTTGCTTGCCCCCACCCACCATAGAAAAAAAGCGCTATGACGTGGCCAACATTGGCCACAACCTAACAGTTTTTTTTTCTAATTTTAAGCCATTCTGCATATCAGCTGGGCTGCTGTACAACAAGGGTAAAAAGCAGCCCCAAGGCCAATAGGTCTCACACAGGCGAGATCCATTGCATTTGCCAATGCTTGTTTAAGGCCGCTCCTAAGTTGGGCTGATCCCACAGAGAACAGGCGCATTCCGATCGAAGAGAACGTCTCTCTGAGCGGGATTCAAAATATTGTTTAAGAGAAAGGCACCGCTCTCCGTCAGGTGGGTACTTTAACAAGTTCTGCGTGAGGTAAAGTTGAGCAACCCGGCCACGCGCTTAATGCGCAGCTGTAAAGCTCTGGCATGTTTTTATCAGCAGCGGGGCGCTCTCGGAGCTGTTTTGGAAGTCTAGACTGAGGCTTTAGGGGCAGGCCTATAAAACAATATCCATCCCCAATAAAGTTTCATATGTGCGATCAAAATACAGGAAACTCGTCTTTCTGTTTGGCTATGTTGAAGTGCGCAGATGTCATCCTGAAAGTATTCTCAAATATTGACTTTGCAAAATGCACCGTTTGGCAGAAAATATTTCTCAGGCAAATGAAAAAAGTAATGTTTGCCAAGAAAAGAAGCAGCATGAGGTCAGGTCGTTTTCATTTGTTAGAGCATTTTCATTGTATCAACTCCTTATGAGAGCTTTTTAAAAAGAGTGTTCATTTGTCTGACGCAGTGCTCGAAGTGGGGGGAAAAAGTAGGGGAACTGTGGGGGGAGAATTAGAGGGCGGGAATAATCCGAGGATTGGGTCTGTGGGCGGAGTCAAAGGTGTGGCCAGAAAGAGTAAAGCATCCCAACTTTTAGTATTTGTTTGGCGTTTCAATGACCGGTTACAGCTTATTACGTTATTTAATTCAACCAATGGATACACGTTTATTTAAGGTTTAAATATGAGTTATTGACATTAAAATACATTCACAAAGTGGGATATGTTTCCAATCACAGAATGT
Organism: Calotriton arnoldi; assembly: GCA_963921515.1. Taxonomy (NCBI): domain Eukaryota; kingdom Metazoa; phylum Chordata; class Amphibia; order Caudata; family Salamandridae; genus Calotriton; species Calotriton arnoldi. Next base: position 1,272,121 of record CAWUFW010003001.1, on the reverse strand, counting down.
CCCAAACACACTTAAAAGTGGAATCACAAGCCATTTGCCTCTGAGCCATGCAGTTTCTGTCATCAGCACTTCTCACTTTTTCCACAAGAGCGGCTCAAAGATGAAAGGCAAAATATCCTCGTTTGCAAATGTTTTCCACATAATTATGGCTCTGCCATATTTGCCACATAATACATAATCTGCTGCATAATCTGTCGATTTCAATTAAAAAACTTGCTAGCAGCTCAAACGGATCAAAAGTTACTAAAAATGTGACTTGTGTTGCTGCGAAGTGGAGGGCCCTTTGCAAAGGTTAACTGGTCACCTTTCTCACTGCTACATTTGTATGTTACACTGGTACAAATGAGGCAAAATATTTGCAAAGACTGTTAGTACGTGTAAAAATGTCAAAATATTAAAGTATCAGAAAATGTACCTCCTTATGCAGCAGCCTTTTTTTGCTGCATAATTTAGTCAACACTGAGACGTAATTTTGGCCTCCATTGCTGCATAATTCCGGTGTCCCCAAAGCAGGCAGCACATGTTAAAAGTGCTTGTGCATGAAGCAGAGAGACTGTGAAGTTTGTGAACTTAGTTTGGTGTGCATGCAAATCCTGTAGTGCTGATCCCTGGTGAGTTGCAGCTACTACTGCTGAAACAAGGCCAATAGAGGTACCAATGGGTGAGGCGGACTGGCCTCAAGGGTCCTGTGACCTCAGTGACAGAGTCACTGTCGCTCTAAGGGGTGCTGCTTCGTAGGCCTGCCCACAAGACTGGAAGTGAACTTCTATATGGATCGTGGTGGACAGGCCTTCAAGGTTAACCCACAATTGCAACCTCTACGGTCCACCTGCTGGAGCTAAGACACCAGGGCTTCAGAAGTCTAGCGGGGCCTTCTAAGGTCTAACATGGGAATGTGCTCCCTCAGGAGAGTGGTCTGGTGGACTGGTCATGAAGGCCGAACCTGGTTCCCCAGTTCCAAATTCGGCAGCTCTGGCCATAGTGCCGCATCCTCTCCCCCACTGAACACCATACTGCCCCACTGAGAGACACTTGCACTGCCTTCAGCCACAACCCAATTGTGCCCCGTTATAAACACCTGGATGTGACTCAATTCAAATTATGCACTAGAGAAGAGTAATATGCTGCCTGAAAAAAATAAAAGTAACATCCTGGAAAAAGCAAACACTCATAGGGAATGTAAGATTAAGTAAAGCATGTGAAATGTAAGCAGGAACTTCATGCTTACCTTAATGCTTTTACACTCATTATTCAGAAATCAATGAGTGTTTCTTGTTAAGGACGTGACTACAGGGCCCGGAAAGCACCCGTTTCATTGTCCATTGTTTATATCCTTACAAAACGTCAGCAGTGTGGTTTAAAAAGACCACATCCCTGAACACAGAGGCGTGCTACATATTTTATAAACTAAAATAAGGGAAACAGCTGATAAGGATAACATTAAACGATTTCCACAATTATTTTTACAAAAAAGCGCTCAGGTTTCTTGTATTTCCCAACTTACTTGATGTTTGTTTTTATAGAGTGCCCAGTTCAGCTCCTGGCAGTCCAGGCTGCTCTTGCAGGCCCCAGTGCTGAGAAAAGAGCAGAGCTGTAAAGGAGGGGCTGGGGATCTCTGGGCAGGCACGAAGAACAATTTCCAGGAGAGACTGGTGGGGCTGGGTCGGCACTGGGTCCAGAGACAGAGTACTGGATACAGAGACCACTGCAGGGCTTCTTCTACTGCAACCTTCTTTTCTCCTGTTTTCCAGGTCTAGCAGGGTGCAGAGTGGCTGGGCAGAGTCGGCCAGGGATTCCATACTGAATCCCTTTTCTTCTATTCCTGGTGGCGTTGTCAGTCTGGGTGAGCCCGAAAATAAAAGGCAGTCAAGGTCAAAGGCAGGGCCACCAATGCATCCTGATGTGACCTTTGTATTGGTCACAATGGGGGGCAGGCAGTTAGCGTCACTAGTTAAGGTGTAAATCACTGCAGGGCCATTATAGGTGCAGGTTACCTAAGATTGACAGCCCCTTCAGTGTTGCTGGGCAGGCCCCTGCACCCAGATACAGGGGTAGAGAGGGTGGTGGTTGAGGCGACTGCTGAGGCCAGCCTCAATGTGAACCACACAGGGCTGGATGATCATGTAATAATTTTCAAGCAAGGTAAAAGGTCAAAGGGATGGCTTGTGCACTAGTTGTCAAGTTTGTTACCTACGACATATGAACAAATAGGTCTTTGTGGAAGGTGGCGATTGTATATATCTGAACCAGACATGAATTCCTGACAAAAGAAACAAAAAATTTGTTCCAGTTTAATATATGATACGTCCTCTATCTGGGGGCCAAATATCAAATTGATTTATGGAACAGGGAGATGGAATAGGTACCTTCAGGAATGGTGCACTTCCCCACTCCCTCACAAAGATGAGAAAACGAAAGTAGCACTTCACTGGCAAACTCTGTAAAGTGGCGCTAATGTAATTGGGTGTGAATAAAACCAATCTGGCCACTTTGCGACCACTCTGTCTTGCTTAAAGTTATTTATTTTTCATATTTTGTACCTTTTTTTTTCTCTCCATCCCGAGGCTGCACTATGGAACAGAAAAATTTCAGAAAAAGACAACATTTCCAGCAAAAGTGTTTCTTTAAAAAAAAATCCATTTCAATGGGGAACGAATGAAGGAAAGTAGAGGAAAGAGAGGGTAAAAGCAGTTTCTTGAAGTTACTGTTTACAGCAAGTGAGGAGGAGCGAGACACAGATAGAAAGAGCAGAAATAAGAGGAAGAAAGACACAGGGGAAGGGGGGTGGGTTGCAGCTGCAAGCAGCAGAGCAGGAGAAGTTGACACTGCCCTTGTCTTCTCTGGACAAGAAGGAAAAGACAGAGTCCTTTTCCTTCTCTGCTTACCCTGCCCGTCCCCGAACGGTCACGAATGGCCAAGCCTTATCTATAGGCCATGGCTATTTCTGCCGCCCTGGGAGCATTTTTAAAATAAAAAAGTTGGGGAACGTATTGTATTAAAATAAAAAAGGGCATGCGTGCCCTGCCGATCCAGCCTACTTTGACCACTACACAGCACAGACACAAACATGCACCCGTATGCGCACACAACACACACGCACACAAGCATACACATGTCCATACATCTGTGCACTAGGGTGACCACTTCCCTCCAGGTCATTACGGATTCAGTATCCGGCCCTAGACTTTACTGAGAAAGCCTGGCCCATTTGGGGAGTTATAGTTTTACTTTGCTTCTATTGAACTAAATAGACTAACACACCTGAAATCAGTGATTTCATTAATGAGAAGTTCAGAACTGGAGACAGAGTTCATAAGGAACTGAAATGAGGTGGTCATTCTTGCATGCATACCTACACACACAAACATATACACATGAACAACGCACATCCATGCATGCACCTGTGCTCACATACACACACTATTGTCTCATCCTGCTTCCTTGCCACAGACTCCTTTGTGATCAAGAAGACAATTATTAGCTTCATTGAGAGAATTGGAAGTATTATGCTGGAGCTATTACTTGGAAGAGCTTGTTTGTTTGCCTATCTAAAGGGCAGGATCCTCCAAGGAGCTGGATGTGGCTGTCTTCCTCCTGTGTTAAGCTATGTTCTTTTTAGACTCATAATTTTTGTGATTGTGTTTTATCTAAAAACTAAAACATCACCAGTGAAGACGTTACCCATCCACCCCTTACTCCTCCATGTCAGAGTTGGGGGAGAGTTTAAGTTTATGTTTCTGCAGCGGTGGGTTGTTAGAAATGATGATGGTTTTGTTTTGCAGCCCCTCTACCCACCCCTCTTTAGTGGACTGCAATTCTAACCTACCTAGATATTGTTCTTGAGGTCTGTTGCACACTTTGTGCACCCTCTCCCCATTTTCTGTTTGGGTACGTTTTATAAGGTATTGTAAGGGAAACCAATGGCCTTGCAGGCTCTGCCCCTACCCCCTCTTACACACTTGCTTGAGGGGCACATTACGAGCATATGGTTTTAATATGTCCTATCCAAGCCCATCCACCTCCATTGGGGAGGCTGCAGGTTTATTCATTTTTTTGTGTTTGATATGCCTTCGTTGGTGGTTAAGGTTTGGAGTTTCAAAGAGTTAGTGGTTATAGATTTTGTCCTCCATTTCCATGTTTTGTTTGTGGAGTAGTGGAGCCATGTTCATCATGAGGTTATTTGTTTTCAGCTTCAAAGGTTAATGGTTCAGGTGTATGCCCCACTAGTTTTTACCATTGTGATCCAACAGAGAATCTACATGATCTCAATTTTTAGCCTCTGCCTAAAGACAGATAACCCACCAGGACGCTCTAAGATCAAGTAAGGACCAAATAAGCAGAACCGCTTTACAAACAACTCGTTACTAATTTTAGGGAGAACCACATCTCTTTAAAGGATGCCACTCATACGTCTGTCCCAAGCTAATACATAACAGAATGATTCACTGCAAATGCCAGAGATGGTCCACTCCTCTACATCTTACTAGTCAAATCTTAATGACCAGTTGTTAGAAATAGGGTCTCTAGTTGTCAATGGTTTGAACCCTGTCCAAGTAGGGACCCTCACTCTAGTCAGGGTAAGGGAGTCACACAGCTAAGATAACCCCTGCTCACCCCCTTGGTAGCTTGGCACAAGCAGTCAGGCTTATCTCAGAGGCAATTTGTAAAGCATTTGTCCATGCACAAACAGTAACACAGTGAAAACTCTACAAATGGAGTCCACACCAGTTTAGAGAAATAGCCAATATTTATCTGAAAGACCAAAATGACAAAAGTCCAACAAACACAAGGCAAGATATCCCCTTTAGAATGATTACTGTGAAAATATAGCTCCTAGAAAGCCATAGCTCCAACCAGGGCTATTTCGACATCGTGACAGGTACTAATCCACAGTTTGGCACCAACCGCGAGAAGCACAGGCCGGATAAGGAGTCACACAGACCCTCAGTAGCAGTACCTTGAAAACGATGAAAAAATGTTGTTGCACGGAGTCGGAGAGGTGAGGCATCGCTGATGCCGGTGCGGTGTTGGTTCCTTACTGCTGCACAGGGGAGGTGATGCAGCGTTGGCAGTGAGGCAGCGGTTCCTTCCTACGGTACGTGTCAATCAGTTCGGGAGGTCACCCACATTGGTTATCGACTCCGCGATGATGCGTTTGAGGCGCTGCTATCAACAGGCATCAGGGCTGCGGTGTAAGTTGGGGAGGTGCATTGTGCTCTTTATGAGTGGTGCCCTTAGCTCCGGTGCAGGGAGTGGCGTGGCGTCGGTGCGAAGTGCTGTTGTCGGGGTAGGTGGGGCTGCAGTGCAAGTCAGGGGGGTGCGTCGTGCACTTCATGAGCGGTGCCCTCAAATCCAGTGCAGGCAGAGGCTTCGATGACAAAGTTAGTGTCGATAAGTTGCTGTCATCGACAACACCATGGCTGCGGTGTAAGTCCGGGGGGTTTGTTGCGCTCTTCATGAATGGTGCCCTCAGCTAATTTGCAGGAAGCAGTGTCGCTGACAACATCAATATTGTTTTTCTTCAATTGCAGCACCAGCCACACAATTGCAAGGGCACAGGAACTGGATTTGGCACCACTTGGCAATCAAGACTCCCAGCAGAGAAGTTCAGGTGCTCCTAGCAATATGCAGGTGAAGTCTTTGATGGCCCTGAGACTTCTTAACAGAAGGCAAGCACGCACAAGCCCTTGGAGAACCTTGGAAGCAGGATTCAGAAAGCAAAGTCCAGTCCTTTCACTCCCAGGACAGAAATTACACTTAAAAGATATTTCAAGGCAATCCCCATGTTACTCTATGGGAGAGATAGTCCTTGAAATAGTGAAAAACAAAATTAGCAGTATTTCACTATTAGAACTTTAAAACAAACCAGTGCATTCCCTACCTTTTAAATACGCTGCACTCTGCCCATGGGCTGCATTGGGCCTATCTTAGGGGTGACTTACATGTAGTAAAAGGGAAGGTTTGGGCCTGGCAACTGGGTGCACTTGCCAGGTGGACATGGCATTTTAGAACTGCACACACAGACACTGCAGTGGCAGGTCTGAGACATGTTCGCAGGGCTACTCATGTGGGTGGCAGAATCAGTGCTGCAGGTCCACTAGTAGCATTTGATTTACAGGCCCTGGTCACACCTGGTGCACTTTACTAGGGACTTACTAGTAAATCAAATATGCCAATCACCAATCCAATTTACGTAGGGAGCACTTGCAGTGGTAAAGTACCTAGAGTCCTAAAACCAGCAAAGCTAAATGCAGCACGCAGTCAAAAACAGGAGGTGAGAAGCAAAAAGACTGGGGAAATCACGCCAGAAGATGCCAGGTCTAATACCAGTTATCTGGACATACCATATGAAAAAAACAAAGTAGGAAGTCAAAAGAATCCAAAAATCTTCAACATCTATTTAACCTAAAATAGACTATGTCAACAACATCAACAGTCAAACAAAACAACCAAAGAAGCAATGACATATATCACCTGCCCACAGGTAACAAATTTCAACCTTTTGTTCTACTTTTCACACATCCTCAGGTTGCATTCTGTTTCAAAATCCTACCCTCCACCACATTCACATTCACACTTGATTCAAATTAGTGACCTGGCCTTCCTTTCGATGGAATGAGCTCCACCTTTCAGTCCATCTTCTGCATGCCATAACACCTTTGCCTGTAGCCCAGTGGCGTAGCTAGACCTATGGCCGCCCATGGCGGCCCCTGCATTTGCTGCCCCGTGATGGCCACAGGTTTCCTCGACGGCCGCAGTTAAGAGTGGGGGGAAGGCCGCCGCACCCAAACCCCGTGCTATACAACTGCTGTAGCTTTTTCTGCCCCATTCCTGTCTGACTCCCTGCTATATTTCAATAAACTAAATATAGCTGTCCTCATACACCACAAACCTGTCTTCTGGGTTACCATTCCTTGCAGTCTAACAATATCTAACCTTTGTTAACCTATTCGCTCATTCCATCCTGACTTATCACTTATCATAAACTCTCCTTCTATGCAATCTCCTCAATGTTATCTAGCATTATCAACCTCCTCCAGTCTGCATACTATCATCTCATTTACACTTGCATGAACTTTATTACATAAAACTCCTACTAACTTAATCTACCACTGGAGGGAATGCCTTCGACAGTCTCCTAAGACCACAAGTCTAACCCAATAACCAACAATATACAACATTTGACTCAATTAATCACTAACGTTGGGTTACCGAAAAGCGTACTACTCACCATAAAGCACTTCAACGCCTGTCCAGAGGTAGTAAGCAATATATCCAATTGTAATACAAAATGTCACCATTTCTTTAAGTGGCTGGAGCTCTAACCTACCTCTGGACTTGACATTTGGATTTCTACAGCAGGTCTTTGCCATTTTTTTTCGTTGTGACACCGCCTCTTCCCTCCTCCCATCTTATTCACTGCTGGTCAAGGGAAAAGAATAAGCATAGCAGTCCAAACCCAATCTCCCCATCATTACCTCCTCTCTTACCTTCCACTTTCAGGTGAAGCAACCAGCAGGACACATCGGCGCTCCATAACCACCCTGTTATTTAAGATCTTCTCACGCTCCAGCTGGAGTTCAGCCTCCTAGCAGGTGCACAGCTCGCTTTCGGAGATTTTCAATACCTTTGCCTGGTCAGCTACTCCGATTGCTACTCTCAGCCTTGCAGCTGCATTCCAGGAAGATGGGAATGTACTTGTGGAGTGCACCAGAACTGTTGGGAAACAACAGACCAGCTGTTTCTCAGTCTCAAAGTTATCCAATGTGCCTGTACAGCAGCGAGATGAGGAAAAGAGAGCCACCTTATACAGCATGAGAGATGCTCAGCATTCTTCACTTCTCTGGTTCGCCACCTGTGCTGTCATGACAACAGATGTTGGTGTCCTCTGTGATAAGGAGAGTAGTGGCTCTGTTGTCACCATCTGCTCCTGGCTTCTGGAAGGACTGCTGTTTCAGTGCTTTCTGAGCACTGAAGCTGAAGCTGTGTCAAGAACCCAAAGCCTCCTCACACATGATCACCACAAACACATGGCAGCGTGGTCTTCCCTGATTCTACACTCTTCAGTAGAGCAACTGAGAGTGGGTTGAGGCACTTAATTGAATGTTTCCCTTTTTAGGTTGCCACCTAGCAGACAGCACAGCTGTCTGGCAATCGAAAGACATCTATGGGACTTTCAGACAGTAGACCTGGGAATGCATTCAGGCATGCAGTCTGGTTTCAGGGCAGCGCATAGCACCGAGACGGCTCTAGTTGAGGTAGCAGATAACATCAGGCTAACCCTGGACAAACATCAGTCGGCCATCCTCGTTCTACTTGACCTGTCCGCTGCTTTTGACACCATCTCCCATAGCATCTTAGAACATCGCCTTGGGGAGATAGGTGTCAGAGGCAATGCCCTCGAGTGGTTTAAGAGCTACCTTACCGACCGAGCTACAACAGTCCAGATGGGAAACAACATCTCATGTGAGAGACCAGTTAGGATGGGAGTGCCACAGGGCTCTATTTTGAGCCCAACACTCTTTAACCTGTACATGACTCCTCTGGCCAAAGTGATCAGATCCTACGGTTTTGATGTCATATCCTACGCAGATGACACTCAGATCCTGATCACCATTGGTCCAGACCCCGCTGAAACTAAGCAGCGTTTCAACAAATGTCTGTCCCACATTGACAGGTGGATGAGCTCCAACCATCTACAACTGAATGGAGGCAAGTCGGAGATCATGCCTTTCGGCAATGCGTCTGAGCACTGGTCCACTGAATGGTGGCCTTCCCACCTTGGACCTTGTCCAACACCCAAACAGACGGTACGAAACCTAGGCTTCCACATGGACAATCAACTGTCCATGAAAAACCAGATCAACCACATTATTGGTTCCTGTTTCGGAGTAATTCGCAGCCTACGGAAGGTTTTCAAATGGATCCCAACTGAGGCTAGAAAACCACTGGTCCAAGGATTAATAATAAACCGAATGGACTATGGAAACGCTCTATTGCTCTCAATTAATGAAGGCCTGTTAGATAGACTGCAGATTTTGCAGAATACCGCGGCTAGGCTGGTCCTGGATCTCCCATCCAGATCCCCCTCCGCACCCTGTTTGAGATCTCTACACTGGCTCCCTGTGAGAAAGCGAATCCTCTTCAAGGTTCTTTGCCTGACCCACAAACAGATGTACGGTAAAGGCCCTAGATACTGGTCTCAGAAATTATGTTGGTACCAACCACACAGGATGCTTAGATCCAGTAATAAATTTTTGCTTACCTCTCTTAAAGTTCATATGGCCAGAAAAGGAGGCAGGTCTTTCTCCTTCCTCGCCCCAGCATCATGGAACAAAATCCCTTTCCACCTGCGCACCATGCCGGATCACAATTCCTTTCGTAAGGGATTGAAAACATGGCTATTTGACATCTGAGCTATCTCTTCCATCAGAGTCGTCTGCGAGCGCCATGAGACTTTCGAGTGATGTGAGCGCGATACAAATGTCCCTGATTTGATTTGATTTGATTTGATTCTGCCTGTTGTTTGCTATTGGCTTTGTGGTTTGTAACACATTTTCTGCCTTTCCATTGCTGGCTTTATTTGCTTTAGGCTGTACAGCTTGAGGTTGTGCCTCTCCTTGCTAAAGCGGTATTTACTGTATTCTTCTACAAACTCGTTTTCTGTAATAAACTGGCCTTTAAATCTTGCTATCTTGTCACTATTGCTGGGCATTTAAAGACTGAGGTCAAATATCAAGCTGTATTTTCTTGGGAGTTTGGTGTTTAATTTGATATTGGCTGACTTCAAAGTGAGAGCGTTTATAGGAAAGAAAAATGCAGCGTACTTTCTCCATGGAGTCTGCTTGTGCCTGTTTTTTTAAACTTGGTTTTAGACATCACCCTCTCAAAAAGTATCTCTTTCTTCAGCTGCACAAAACGTGCACAGTTTTTGCAAATGTATGATTCTTTGGTGAGTCTACTTAATTTGTGAAACTGCTTCTTTAAGAACAAAGTATATAAATGTTGTAAACAAACGAGGATCCAGCTCCAGGGTATCTTAGGTAGTATTTATTAAGATGGTAAGATCAAGAGTAAAAGTACAAAGAGCCCCACCACGAGCAGCCTTTCTGCTGCTCAGCCCATACACCAATTTCCCACCTCACTCATCCAACATTCCACAGCATCATCACGCTCCAACATTCCACACCACATTCACACTGGCTGAGCAGCAAGTACAACACATCTCCTTTCTTTACGGTGAACAAGACACAATGCAATGGTGCAAGGAATAGTATACATTAGTAAAATACACATGCCTGGTAATAACATGAGGACCCATTGCAAAGACCTGAAAGTGTCTAAAGGGCATACAAGTTAAGATCAAAAACACAAAAAAACACAGTACCATGGGCATGCAAGTTAACACTCAAAATGCACAGCAAGCACAGAAGAATGAAACAATGTACTTGAATGTTAACAAAAGATATGAAATGATGGAAGACAATGCCCACCCATCTATTCACAATAATGTAAACAATGAACTGGGCAAGATAAAAACAATCTTTCTGCTGTCTTAAAGACTACACTTACCCACATCCTCTCCCTTTCCACACAAAACAACCAAACCCCCATTCTACTACGCCAGGCACCCCACTCCATAACCACCAACCAAATCGCTTATGCCACAAAACATACCAGCTGGCCAGGCTGAAAGGAAAGTAAACATACAGGAAACCAAACCCCACGGTGCAGTAGAGATCTAACGACAGCAAAACAAACACAATTCACAAGCACAACGCCAATACTAAGGGTGATACCTACTTTGCCCACCAACTACACAAAAGTGGTAGACACGAGTGACTAACACCCAGTCAACTCGAACACTACAACAAGAGGGTGAATTGCTCAAATCAACCAATACCCCCAAAAATAGGGGGAGAACAGAGAGGCTAAGCACCTTAAAGCCTTCTCAGGCACAGACCATCAATCAACCCATACTCACCAAAAATAGTGGGAGAACAGAAAGGCTTAGCACCTTAAAGCCTTCTCAGACACATACCATCAATCAACCCATACACACAAAAGTAGTGGGAGAACAGAGAGGCTTAGTACCTTAAAGCCTTCTCAAACACACCATCAATCAACCCATACTCACCAAAAATAGTGGGAGAACAGAAAGGCTTAGCACCTTAAAGCCTTCTCAGACACATACCATCAATCAACCCATACACACAAAAGTAGTGGGAGAACAGAGAGGCTTAGCACCTTAAAGCCTTCTCAAACACACCATCAATCAACCCATACCCACAAAAATAGTGGGAGAACAGAGAAGCTTAGCACCTTAAAGCCTTCTCAGACATGCACCATCAATCAACCCATACCCACAAAAGTAGTGGGAGAACAGAGAGACTTAGCACCTTAAAGCCTTCTCAGACACACACCATCAATCAAACCATACCCACCAAAATAGTGGGAGAACAGAGAGGCTTAGCACCTTAAAGCCTTCTCAGACACACACCATTAACAGTAAGGGATTCACTTACCCCCACAAACACGCCAAGGTGGAAACCCAGAGTGATTAAAACCAAACATCAACTTAACACTATAACAACAGTGGGTGAATTAACTAAATCCTCCCACAACCACATACAAGTGGTTACTCTGAGTGATTTTAGGCCATAAAGTCAACTCACACAGACCAGTCATTCTAAAGAATAAAAATGTGACTGTAAACTTCAAGAACACAGCACCAAAAGTTGTTTAAGCAAAGAGGGGTGAAACCCCGAAACCGGTCCTAGGATGCTTGTTTCCGGTCCAGGGAGGACCTGGCTTGGCAGTTTGGGCTGGACTGTTCCCATGAGGCACAGGGTCAAGACTGATTTGCATATGGCCAGGTCTAAACTGGGGTGGCATGGTGAGCAAAAGAATGATGGATTTAACCCACATCTCTTGACTGGGGTGAATGTTTTGATTTGTTCTGCATTCCGTCCATCAATTGTGTGCCTTTTGCTTTCTCGCCCTAAGTGCGCCGGGTGTGCCCAGACGTGCGTCCCGGGATCACTGTGCCACTGGAATCAAGCTATCCTGGCTGAAGAGGGGTGAAACCCCGAAACCGGTCCTAGGATGCTTGTTTCCGGTCCAGGGAGGACCTGGCTTGGCAGTTCGGGCTGGACTGTTCCCATGAGGCACAGGGTCAAGACTGATTTGCATATGGCCAGGTCTAAACTGGGGTGGCATGGTGAGCAAAAGAATGATGGATTTAACCCAGATCTCTTGACTGGGGGTGAATGTTTTGATTTATTCTGCATTTCGTCCATCAATTGTGTGTCTTTTGCTTTCTCGCCCTAAGTGCGCCGGGTATGCCCAGACGGGGGTCCCGGGCTCACTGTGCCACTGGAATCAAGCTATCCTGGCTGAAGAGGGGTGAAACCCCGAAACCGGTCCTAGGATGCTTGTTTCCGGTCCAGGGAGGACCTGGCTTGGCAGTTCGGGCTGGACTGTTCCCATGAGGCACAGGGTCAAGACTGATTTGCATATGGCCAGGTCTAAACTGGGGTGGCATGGTGAGCAAAAGAATGATGGATTTAACCCAGATCTCTTGACTGGGGGTGTATGTTTTGATTTGTTCTGCATTCCGTCCATCAATTGTGTGTCTTTTGCTTTCTCGCCCTTAGAGCGCCGGGTATGCCCAGACGTGGGTCCCGGGCTCACTGTGCCATTGGAATCAAGCTATTTTGGCTGAAAAGGGGTGAAACCCCGAAACCGGTCCTAGGATGCTTGTTTCCGGTCCAGGGAGGACCTGGCTTGGCAGTTCGGGCTGGACTGTTCCCATGAGGCACAGGGTCAAGACTGATTTGCATATGGCCAGGTCTAAACTGGGGTGGCATGGTGAGCAAAAGAATGATGGATTTAACCCAGATCTCTTGAGTGGGGGTGAATGTTTTGATTTGTTCTGCATTCCGTCCATCAATTGTCTGTCTTTTGCTTTCCCGCCCTAAGTGCGCCGGGTATGCCCAGACGTGGGTCCCGGGCTCACTGTGCCACTGGAATCAAGCTATCCTGGCTGAAGAGGGTGAAACCCCGAAACCGGTCCTAGGATGCTTGTTTCCGGTCCAGGGAGGACCTGGCTTGGCAGTTCGGGCTGGACTGTTCCCATGAGGCACAGGGTCAAGACTGATTTGCATATGGCCAGGTCTAAACTGGGGTGGCATGGTGAGCAAAAGAATGATGGATTTAACCCAGATCTCTTGACTGGGGGTGAATGTTTTGATTTGTTCTGCATTCCGTCCATCAATTGTGTGTCTTAAGCAAAGAGTGACACCCCTTCCATGAAGTTTAAGACAATTACAGCGAAGCACACCATCCAAGAAATTTAGGGGCATATTATCAAGGAAACACGATAAATATCGCATTTCCCGGTTTGCGCGATTCTGTTTAACGCCGCATATCGCAGGATTTAATCGCCGAGATATCGCGTTATTATCAACGCATATCTCCACGGCGATTAAATCCTGCGATAGCGGCGTGAAACAGAATCGCGCAAAGCGGGAAATGCGATATTTATCGTGTTTCCTTGATAATATGCCCCAGGGTCTCAGCCGTACGGTCCACCTGCCATATCACATATGGCTAAGTCGGATTCAAACCAGGCGTTGCAAACCCGCGATAACCGCGGTTAGCGCGGTTAATTCTATCGCATCGCGGGTTTGCTCGAGGCTTGGTAATAGTGCGCTGCGGTGTCAGCGCGGATTTCCAGGGAGGAATGGAAGGGAACGCCCACTTTGCATGTCATTAGCGATATTCTTCGCTGACATGCAAAGTGGAGTTCATTGGGCTGCTTACTCAAGGAAACACGCGTTAGCGTGTCCTTGATAATTGTGCGGAGTGCAATTCGCCGCTTTACGGCCGATAAAGCGGCGAAAATGGGCTTGATAATATGCCCCTTACTTTTTTTTTTTTAAACGATATCCCTTCAAATATGGTGCATAAACTTTGGCTAGAACAAACAGGGTCTGGGGTTTTACCCTAGTTCCTAGGGTGAGTTGTAACACTAACTCTGCACTAAAGGGATTACTACTACAAAAGAAGACTGTATTGGTTGTCCCAAAAACGAGAATGGTGATCCGGTGCCGCCTGAAAATGCAAATCCAACGTAAAAGAAAACACAGTTAAGACTTGCCGCTTTGAGAATGTCACTTCCACATGTTTAAGCACCTGTACTCTTCGTTGAAATGTGAAGCTACCACAGGCCAGAGCAGCATGGGGCACACGGACGCGCAAGCCCCGATAAATCACCATGGCAGCGCTGAGGGAGACATCCAACAGTCTCCGGCTTCGGGCTCTCTGCTTGAGAGGAACGTGATCCAGCGCAACCCCTAATTCATGAACCAGGGACCAGGGAAATCTCATCACACATAAATTGCTTACCAAACAACGGGGCCCATCATACATTACCCATAAATGATCCCTGAAGACGGGCGCTGGATTTGGGGGGTTTAATTTGTCAGTTTTATTATGTACAGTACTACACTTTACATTAATAACATTTATATAAAGTCCTAACTATTCGTAGTCTCAACTTTCTTCTTCCTTTGGTCGATGGACCATTAGTTGAAGAGTTGATGGTGACTATGATTAACTAAACAGTTGAATACTTTAACTAAATAACCACAGAGTCATTTATTCAGTTAATGATTTTTATCTTATTAAAATTAAATGCTCATAATTCAGATTGTCAGTGCACACACAAGATCACATATAAGAGAACAAATTATCAAGCAATGTAATCAAAATGAATCATTTGTATCGACATCAATGCGTGCATAGGAATGGGGGAAGAGAAGGTACAGCATAAACACTTGCAGAAAAATATTGCAAAATTAAAGCATTTAAGGAGGGTGATACCCACCAAAGAATCAGGAAAACCACTTCCTTGGCCGAGGTTGTGGCAAGAGGTCCCCAGAGATAGGCTCAGAGGACAAAGTTAACAGGACAGATGCAGCTAAGTTTTGGCATAGACTAGCAACCAAAAATAATCTCCCAATTCAATCTACCTTGATCGAGTTCTCCTCGGACGCAGTCTCCTCCCAAGCACTCCCGCAACGTTCTCGTACCTAAAGTGTTCTCTGGCTCAGTGCTGGTCTGCTCTCTCTGTCTTGGTGCGCTTCTCTCTCGATATTCTGTGCGTTCTGATCGTCTCTTCTCTCTGATCTGCCACACCGAACTGCACTGACTCACCACACCCCAATTGGGATATCAATTATACCCTCATGCCTAATTTACTATCTTACAATGTTGCAGTATCAGTAGAAACTCGGTCTGTGATTGGTTGTCATAAATCATGCTAGAGTCGCCTCATCCAGTTCTCCTCACAAATCCATCCCATACCGGTTTTTACAAAGGAAGTATTAAAGACCAATACATTCGTATACCACTAATATCCATAGTTATACATTTTGCAACATTTGTACATTATGACATCCGCTTCACATTCAAGTTGCACGTAGTGATGGCTGTTCCCACAGTCGCTGTCGCGTCTTGGCACATAAACAATAGGACACAGGTCAACATGGCCTTCACACGGATTACATCAGCTGGTGTACTCTGCAGTCCGTAAGCAGGCAAAGCATTTTTGGCGCATGCGTTCTCCGTACCGACCATGACAACCACATGCTGGTTCAGACAAGAGGCCATTTTCATGCAGGCCCAATCTCGTACTAAAGTAAACAAACACAAAAGAATATTAATTCATGAAATAAAACCCGTTATGGTTACCTCCCACCATACTAATACCCTGTGTTAATTAATTCCTAGCGAAAGCTATCAATTTAAAGCAACCTTTTCGTTATTTGTGCACAACATGCAAAATGTGCAATGTACAACATAGCATAAACATGCATTAGTACGATTTTTCAAAGCGCAAACAGTTAATACGTACTCATGCCAACATGGTTTAGTATATTATGTAAAATGCGTTTGCCTCCTGTGTGACTGTGTGCATTCAGGGTGGTTAGTCCATGCAGTCAATACATTATTATGGGTTTACTTAATTTCATGAGGATGTATGTTACAAACCTCACTCCATCAATTCCCCCTTTGATGGTTTACCATCATAAAATCCCTAAACATACGGTTTACCAAGTTATATAGCTGTTATTTTGTCTTCTGGCCCTTGCTCCTTACATTTTACATACAATTTTTCTTTAAAATCCTCCAATTCTATCGCATCTATCTCTCTTTTCCTTTATTTACGTTCCTTACTTAATTTCCTTTCTTTCTTTTCTTTTCGACTTTTCTTCACACAAACATAGGTCATTCGTATTATGAGTATCATAACAGCTACAGAAACTATTGGTACTATTATTTTTCCTACCAAGGAACTACCTATTGAAGAAAAACAATTGCTTATAGTAGAGAAACTCTTACTTAGGGGCCGATTCCGATTCGGGCCGGAAATCTCTCCGACCGAGCCGGACCCGGAGAGATTTCCGACCGAATCGGACTCTGGCAGTCCGACCGAACGAGTACGATGCGCACGCATGCCATCGGACTCGAGTTGGTCGGACTCCCATTGAAGTCAATGGGAGCCGGTCGTACAACGCGTACGCGGGCTCACATTGACTCAATGGGTGCGAGGCGGACAAGGGCGCCCCCTACAGCAGGTACGCGTCGATGCACATCGCGGCGTACATGCACAGGTAGGGGGGACCCATGGGTCCCCCCTGTGTGCGACTCGCGCGCCTATGCGTACAGGGGGGTCCGACGCGGACCCCCAAAGTCCGGCTCCGACAGCTTTTTCGAGCCGGATGGCGCCAGTCGATCGGACTGCTTGCGGCGCGCATCGTACTTACCCGGCCGGGAAACGTCTCCATAGCGCGGTGCGAGTCGTGTCCATGCGAGTCGGTCGGAGCGTGTTGAAGCCGCGTTCGAGTCGGTCGGAGATTTCGCGGGTGCCTGCATCGTACTCGCTCGGCCGGACCCGCGTACGATTCGGTCGGGAAACAGGGCTCCGAATCGGATCCGGTAAATCCGAATCCGATTCGGAGCCCTACCGGCCGAGATCGGAATCGGCCCCTATGTCTCTCCCAGACACCGTCAACCTGTAGTTGTGTTACTTTCTTATGCAAATCAGTGATATTCTGAATGTATCCTTCCAGATTCTTACTTTTATCTGGAATGTAAGTGCAACAATGTTGAACTTTCAGCATTCCACAGACTCCACCCTCTTTTGCCAATAATATATCAAGGGCAAGTCGATTTTGCATAACCATAGATCTCATGGCAGTCATTTCAGTGTCAATCATCAGGAATCCTCCAGCAGTATCTGTTGATAAACGATCAACCACTGTGGACAATTGTCGAATTTTGTATGCATTCAGTGTAACCCCAACTCCAGGTATCAATGCTCCAAATATATCACCTACAATTTCTGAAAAACGTTCTCTTTTTACACGTTTTAGTCCTTGCCTTACTTCATGGATTCCATTTGTGCTTTTGTCTATATGGTAGACTTTTGGAACGACAATCCCAAGATAACAAGTTCCATACCAGTGATTTGGTAGCCGATAATAGGCTTTCCTCCCACAGACATAATATATGCCTGGCAAGACAGGGTCAGTTCCTCCCTTTAATCCCCAACCCCCAATAATTTTATAGGTATCTTCACATTCACTGGAACCGATGAAGTAATTGTTGCAGTTAGTCTTTTCCCTACGTAAGCATAATTTTCCCTTCTGCAACCAATCCAGGGCCATTGCAGCATAAGTCTCGCCTCTGTCATAGTTGCCTTCTCTGAAAACCCAAGGTGGTGTCTGTAATTTCTCTTCAACAGCTTTTCTTTGAAACTTAGCCCTTCTCTCTTCCACCATCTTCAAAAAGATTTTCTCTTCCTTTTTCAATTTACATGTTAAATTATTTTTATTAGCGTATTCTATATCTAAAGGCTTGGTTGTCAGGAAAAAATCTCCCATGACATTTGCATGTGCTATGTTATTCAGCTCAGGTATTACAGGGACTTTAGAAAATATTGTATCTACATTGGAATAATAATAATCTAGTTTACCTGTTCTATACAACAAACTTGATAAAACACTACAGGTCACACCATAAGTCAAAGGAAGGTGATGGTAGGTTACACCTTCTGAAACAGACAAAGGTAACTGTATACACACATAACAGTCACTCACATCCATGATTTCCACATACTCGTATAGTAATTTAGTGAAAACATTCAGGGAAAAATTAGTAACTGATCTATCGTGATGCAGACTACTAGCATCTATTTAATTCAAGTGAGTAATAGGAGTTTGCTTAATGTCAGTGTCTACCCTTGGGCCTGTCAAATTGTTAGGATGAGGTGTATCTTCTTTTATCAGATGTAAAGGTATTACAATTGTTAATATTCTCCAGAATACTATCAGTATACAAAATAGACATAAACAAGCTTTATAACACCTACACATAAAACTATATCTAGGTCTTGTTACTTGTGTATCTGCCATAATAATATTAATCTTTATAAAGTTTTAAATGGATTTTCTAAATCTATTTCAAATATATTCTGCAAAAATTAAAAATGTAGTGTGATCCCACACTTCAAAAGCTTTCTTCTTTACCCCTTCTTTTATTTTAACTTAATTCAATTTTCCAGTACGTCTTCTGATTCTTCAGAAAATGTCTTCAGTTGCTAACATGACACCTTAGTTTGTTTACAGTCTCTTAAGGTGGATTTAGATCACTCTTTTCTTCTTGTACGTTGTCAGTGCTGTTTCCTTCTTTGTTTAAATCTTCTTCTTCAATCTCCTCCAAGACTATGTAAATCCAGTCAGGTGACTTGAACCTTTTGTTTGGTTTTCTCACTCTCTTTGGTCGCAGCACTGATTCGTCATCCGACTCTCCCTGTTCTATCTCACCTGGAACTTCGTTTATCTGTTCTGGCCTATTTTCGGGTCTTCCTTTCACCACCCTGTATTTCAGTCTTTTAACTCCGCTTGGCCAATTGTCGTCTTTCTTTGCCCTTTTTGGTTGAACCTCTTCTTCTTTGTTCAATTCGTACCTTCGTTTCTTTGCACTTACTTTGAGTTGGTTTTCTTCTTCTTTTTCTTTTTCTTCTTCTGTATTTCTTTCACCTATCTCCTTTCTATCCTTTCCCTCTCCATCTAATATTTGTCTTTCTTCTTGTTCAACAGCAGTTTATTCAGTACCAGTAGCTGGTGCCCACTTTACTTGACTTGTGCTAAGCGATTCATCATCAAACTGCTCTTCAGAGTCCTTTGGTTTATGTTCACCAGTTTCAGAGTCTATTGCTCTAGCCTCACCAATTTCTTGTACTTCAGCCTCTGATTCAGAGCTCGGACTTGAGATCTCCAGATGCCGCTCTACTCGTGTTTCAAGTGGACTTGGGACTCGCTGAGTGTGGCTGGCATGGATCCAATTTGGTAAGCCAGCACACTTTACTGCTGTAGTCGTCAGCAATATGACCTGATATGGTCCTTCCCAGCGGGGCTCTAGGCAAGTTTTTCTTCTATACCTTTTCACGTGAACCCACTCACCAGGGCTCAGGTCATGCGCTTGAGTCTGCTGTGTTGTGGTCGCGTCTGCTCCAACCTGATGAAACACAGAACGTACTACATCAGCCAATCCTTTGCAATAGTCAAGGATGAGATCATCAGATATATTTATCAATTTGTTGGCAGGTATAAATACTTGTCTCATTGCTCTCCCCATCAAGATCTCATGTGGACTCAATCCTGTCTTTTTGTCAGGAATGCTTCTGAGACTCATCAAAACTAGGGGTAAAGCGTCAGGCCAATTCAGTGCTGTGGATTTACACACTTTCCCTAACCTGTTCTTGATTGTGCCATTTATCTGCTCTACTATTCCAGAAGCCTCTGGACGATAGGCACAATGAAGTTTTGGTTGAATGCTTAATGCCTCACAAATCAGTTTGATTGTTTCACTAGTAAAGTGTGTTCCTCTATCTGTTTCCATGGTGACTGGAAAACCATATCTAGGAATGTATTCCCTCAACAAAAGTTTTGCCACCGTCAAACTGTCATTCCTCCTTGTGGGATAAGCTTCCACCCAACGGGAAAACAAACACACAAATACTAACAGATACTTGAGCTTATTACATGGAGGCAACTCGATAAAATCGAGCTGTAGTCTGGTAAAAAGACCTCCTGCCCTCCCTATTGTTCCCAGACTAACTATTGTCTT
The DNA here is from genome assembly GCA_963921515.1 of Calotriton arnoldi. Classification (NCBI taxonomy): domain Eukaryota; kingdom Metazoa; phylum Chordata; class Amphibia; order Caudata; family Salamandridae; genus Calotriton; species Calotriton arnoldi. The sequence goes on along the minus strand of CAWUFW010003001.1, from coordinate 1,251,922 downwards.
TCTTCCTGGGTTTTGCTGTTGGCACGTCAAGCATCTCTGACAAAGACTCTCTGCAATAGTCCTGAATTTGGTATTAAACCACGTTTGTTTGAATGATCTGACCATGGCATCTCGGCCAATATGAGTCATCCCATGGTACATCCTTGCCATATGAGAAAGTAGACTATCTGGCATGACTGGTGTCCCATCAATATATACCCATACATCATCGTCTTCTTGTCTCCTACATCCTACCTTTTCCCATTCCTGTTTCTCTTCTTCACCTGCCTCTTCCTGCAATTGTCTCACTTCATCCCATGTTTCAATGGTGTTAGTAAACATAAGTTGACAAACCGTATGTTCTTTTGTTTGTCCCCGATTTATGGAAGTCTCATTCTTTGCACAATATTGTGCTACTTGGTCAGCAAATCTGTTGCCTTGAGTCACATAATCATCTCCTGACTTATGTGCGGCACATTTCACCACTGCAATTCGTTTTGGCAATTGTAATTCTTCAAGCAATTCTTTTACAAATTGACTATTCCTGATGGGGGACCCCGAAGAGGTCAGGAATCCCCTCTGCATCCATAGTTCTCCAAAGTCATACACAATGCCAAAGCCATATTGGCTATCAGTGATTATAGTCACCTTCTGACTGTTTCCCAATTTACAAGCTCGAATTAGAGCTATCAATTCAGCGACTTGTGCAGATTCTACCCCTTTTAGACAGGATGCTTCCAGGATTGCTGCTACAGTACAGACAGCATAAGCAGAACTCAACACACCTGTTCCAGTTCGCAAACAAGAACCATCAACAAACATCACACAATCAGATTCTTCAAGAGGAACATCCTTAATATCAGGACGGGGCTTGGTGCAAAATTCAGTCACATCCAAACAATCATGTTCTGCTTCATCCCTCACTTCTTCATCCCAAACATCTGGCAATAAAGTAGAAGGATTCACATTTGTACATCTCACTATTGTCACATTTTCTGCACCCAGAATCACTCTCTCATACCTAGTCAGCCGACTATAGGTAAGGTGCTGTGTCCTTGTTCTTGTTAAGAGGATTTCAACTGAATGTGGCACATACACTCTCACAGGATAACCCATTATGATTCCTTCACTCTGTTCCAGACTCACACAAGTAGCAGCTACTGCTTTCAAACATCCAGGTAATGCGGCAGCTATTGAATCTAAAGTAGCAGAAAAATATGCCACAGGTCGTCTTGCCATTCCATGTCTCTGAGTTAAAACGGCAAGTGCACACCCATCTCTTTCACTGCAATACAATGCAAACTCTTTTGAATAATCAGGCATCCCCAATGCCCGGCGCCTGACACAGACTGTCTTTCAATTTAACAAAAGCTTCCATGCTCTCTTCATCCAATTTAATTGGGTCTTTCACATCATTCCTTGTCAGCCTCTGTAGAGGTTTTGCCATCAGTGAAAACCCACTGATCCACTGTCTACAATATCCAACCACTCCCAAAAACATTCGCACTTCTCTTTGTGTTGTTGGTGGTTTCATGTCTGATCACTCGAATACGCTCTGATGTTACCTTTCTGACTTCCTTCTCAATCTTGTGACCTAAATATTGCTTCTCGCTGACAGAATTGTAATTTTGCAGGGGACACTTTATGTCCACCTTCTGCCAAATGGTTCAGTAAAGCAACAGTGTCTGCAACACAGGCTTCTCGAGTCTTTGATGCCACCAGTAGGTCATCAATGTACTGAACCAGAACAGACCCTTCAGACGTTCTCAAATCTTCCAGACACTTTTTCAAGATCTGGCTAAATATTGAAGGACTCTCAGTATACCCTTGAGGGACTCGGCACCATGCCAAAACACGGTCTCCAAACCGGAAAGCAAATAAATACTGGTTATCCGGATGCAGGGGAATCGAAAAGAATGCATGACACAAATCAATCACTGTATACCATTCTGCATCATGTGGGATTTGATGGAGAATCACTGCTGGGTTTGGCACAACTGGACAACAAGGCACAACAATTTTGTTCACCTTTCTAAAATCTTGCACTATTCTATAGGTTCCGTTTGGCTTTTTCAATCCCATAATAAGTGAATTACAAGGACTGCTCATTATTTCTTTTAAAATTCCTTGTTCAATCATTTGATCAATTACAGGAGTAATTCCTGCTAAGACTTCTGGCTTCATTTTATATTGTGGTGTATTTGGATAGTCAACACCATCTTTCACTGTAATTCTAATCGGGTCTACTTTTTTCATTAACCCAATCTCTTGTCCTGTGAAATCCCACACATCTGAATTCACTACCTTCATCAATTCTTCAGGCACACTTTTATCTGTAAGAAGCAAAAATAACTCATTCACTACTGTTCCTTGCTTTGCTAGCACCATTTTAAAAGTGACATCCTCATCAGGTGTCTGGAATGCAATACCATCCGGTGTGCAGTAAATTGTGCAATTCATTTTGCACAACAAATCTCTTCCTAACAAATTCACTGGACTCGAGTCACACACTACGAACCGATGCATGTCTTTAAAGGGTCCAATATGCACTTCAATTGGTTTAGTAACTGGAGTATTAATCTGTTTATTTGAGACTCCTACTACTTGGATAGTTTCTCCCGAGAGCGGTAGGTTTGGAATTTCTGCTGCTCGCACAGTAGAACGGGTAGCACCAGTGTCCACAAGAAAGGTGATATCATTACCTTCCACTTTTCCGTCAACAAATGGACCTGACTGATCTACCTCTAGAGTAGCGCCAAGCACGCACTCTTCCTCCCCCCTCAGGCAGCGTCATTGATTCGACTCAACATCACTTCCATCCCATTGCATCCAAAATTGGGGAATCACATTCGTGTTAGTATTTTTAGCAACCTCGTCTCCTCCGTGGAACCCTGTATCCTCACTGTATCTTTGAGCATTTACATTGTGTGGCAACGGTGGTTGCGGGACCTGATACTGGGTAGTAACTACCTGCTGCTGCGGTGGCTGTGGCACACCTACCTCACTCTGCACCTGTGCGGTTAAAATTTGATTTCCTCCATTAGTCCTCTGCACTGATCTACACTCATTCTTCCAGTGTCCATACTTTCCGCACCCATGACAAGGACATTTCTTTTTCGCCTCTTCCCTGCTCATTTGTCCCCTACCTCTACCTCCACTAGGTCTTTGAGCATTCTGACTAACTCCTCCCATTTGGTTTATAGACTGAGAATTCAACTGAGTTTCTTGCTGCTCTGCCACTTTTACTTGTGCCCACATCATCTTTTCTTTTAATTTGCGATGGCGAGACTCAATGTCATCGCTACAATATTTTGCATACCTCAAAATCTCATCAATCGTTTTGGCCTGCCAACACAACATGTGTTGCTGTATCATCTGACTAATCTCAGGTCTTAATCCATACACAAACCTAAACAAAATGACCCATATCTTTGTCTCCAATATCTCAAAACCACTATACTGCTTAAAAACCTGTAACAATCTCTCATAATATGCATGCACAGACTCTTTCGGCTCTTGGGTGGTTCTATCTATTTTTACCCAATCAGTTTCCTTAGGGGAAATTTTGCTTTTCAAAAAAGTAATCACCTGATTGTACTTTTTCATCACCTCATCAGAAGGTGCTCCTGTTTTAGAATCCCTAGGATATTCATCTTTTGGCCAATCAACTGTAATCTTACATTCTGTCCATAAATCTGCAGGGACAACAATTTCAAATAATCCATCTAAATCTTTTAATAACACTTTCGAGACTTTCACAAACCTCTCAACTTGTTTGTACCATTCCACTGGCTTTTCTCTCAACCTGGGAAACTCATTTGTAAAAGACAATATATCTTGTCTAGACCACGGAACATGCACATAACCTCCTCCTGGAACTTCTCTCATGGGACATTCAAGAGCTACATTTTCTACTTCTCTTACTGGATGAAATGTATTCCTTTAGCAGCCTTTTCTTCTTTCTTCGTCATCCATCTAGCCTTTCATCTCTCCACGTCTCCCCATTTTCTCAAAACAACCATTAACTCTTTTATCTGCAATCGTCTACCAGATGTATTCATATTTTCTATATCCTTTTCAGTAAAATCCACTCTATATGTCTTCTGCAACACTTTTGATCTTCCCATGTCTATTCCTAACTCATCTGCAGCTTCCACTAACCTTTCATGTAGATTTTTCGCTTTCCAAGTAATACTCTTACACAGATACATCAATTCATCATCCTGATAAGTCTTTAGCCTGTCTGGACTTATGGTCCCAATGATCATTTCTTCCAGATCTACTCTCAACTTACATACATCTATAGGCTGTGGCTGTGTTTTTCTCCTTTGTAACCCTTTCACCCAATCTTCTAACTCTTCAGTTGTTGGACCTATTGAAACTTCACTTCTGGGGATTTCTTCCAACTCTATTCTTTTTGGCTGTAACTGCATTACTTCCCTGGGTGTTTCATTTATTGTTAGATTAGTCGGAGGTGTTGACCTAGTAACGGTAGTGGGCTGTTCACTTTGAGCACTTACAGCATTAATTCTACTACTAGCTGATGTTATAGCAGAATTCAGTGGGACAGTCAAGGAAGGTTCATGGATAAGTCTATTTTCAAATACAGGTATTGCTGGACCTATAGTTACTGGTACAGTTATTGAATCTATTTTCATATTCATCTTATTCAATTTTTCAACTAATTCTTTGGTTTTTATTGCCAATTCTGCTTCGCCTGCCTGCTCTACATCGCTTACAGTTGGAACTGGTGTCGTTTGAGGTGTCATTGGGGTTTCCATTGACGGTGCATTTGCTGTCACCATCGCTGAATTTTCCTGATGAGGAGGTGGTCATTTAACTAATATATCATCCAGTAGCTCGTCATCAGATTCATTCGGGTTATATCCATAACCAAATTGCTCTAAATGTCTCCTTTTCTCCTTACATTTGCTTTCTGCAGTCTCTCCTACCATTAAAACTGGATATAATCCTTCAGTTATCTCTCCATCTCTTCATTCTGTCTTCATGCCTTTCATCATGAAATCTTCCAAACATAAATCTATTAACTCTACCACCTCTATGTCTTTCCCTTTCATACATTTCATCTTCCCATTCTACTAATGCTTCAAACTGTGTTGGTCTGGGTCTTGGGTCTAATGCCATCATTTTGTCTCTCAAATTACGCAATACTGCCAAATTAAAAGAACCATGCTCTGGAAAAGCTAGCACACCATCATTCTTCGTATATCTTACCCAAATTTCTAGCCAAATACATGTGTGATAACCATATTTTAGCATCATATAAGACGCTGGTGTCTTTGGTGGAGGGATAGGAACTCCTCTCGTTATTACAGGTTTGTCCTTTTTAAAGAATCTTTTAATTTTGCCAAACAAAGTCAATTTCTCCTGTTTTGGTTGTTCGAAATACATTTTTGCTAATTGTCAACAATTTTACTCGATCCAAATCTTCGTCAACACAATCCACGATAATTCACCAATCAACTTCCTTTGCTTCCCTAGGCACCTGACCAATGTCAGCGCGACACACTCTAACTCTTCCAATCGTAGCTTTCTACGTCTCTGCTATCCTGTTCAATACCAGCGCGGCTCACACCAGCCAACCAATCTGAGCTTACTTTGCCTCCGCAGTCTGACCAATGCCAGCGCGGCTTTTTGTGACGTCAGCCTCTCCTCCTACTGCTGACCCTCCCTTTACAAAAATTATCGGCACTTTTCTACGTTCTTTTTCTTTACAATAACTTATTAGTCACAACATAAAACAATGCCACACTGTCTGTTTACTAAATAGATAGTTTTTCACTTTCAAGAATGTTCCTTTCAATACGGACAAGTATAACAATTCCGTTAGCCTTCCCTTCATCCAAGCTAGGGGAGGACCTGTTACTTCTTTAGGGATAAGGCCAAAATTTCACAAGAGGACCTTTTGTTGGAAAGGAGGTCTTGCTACTCTTCTGGGGATAAGGCCAAAGTTTCACAGGTGGACCCTTCGCTATCTCACTCTTTTTCTACATACACGCTAAATAGTCCCTAAAATAACACATAAGTGTTACCACTAATTTAAACAGACAATGCACCTATTCCCGTGTGATTTCACTTCTCACACTTTTCTTCTGCCTTATTTCAGGCTAACTTTTACTTTGCCGGCTTCCCAGATACCCTTCTGTACCTGTTTTCCAAAGACTACATAGAAACGCGATACTAACTCACTTTACATAGAATGTTAAACATTTAATCAATAATCAATAAATCACCAAACTAATCAATAATAACCATCATTCTGCTACCAGAAAAACTGATCCAGCGCAACCCCTAATTCATGAACCAGGGACCAGGGAAATCTCGTCACACATAAATTGCTTACCAAACAACGGGGCCCATCACACATTACCCATAAATGATCCCTGAAGATGGGCGCTGGATTTGGGGGGTTTAATTTGTCAGTTTTATTATGTACAGTACTACACTTTACATTAATAACATTTATATAAAGTCCTAACTATTCGTAATCTCAACTTTCTTCTTCCTTTGGTCGATGGACCATTAGTTGAAGAGTTGATGGTGACTATGATTAACCAAACAGTTTAATACTTTAACTAAATAACCACAGAGTCATTTATTCAGTTAATGATTTTTATCTTATTAAAATTAAATGCTCATAATTCAGATTGTCAGTGCACACACAAGATCACATATAAGAGAACAAATTATCAAGCAATGTAATCAAAATGAATCATTTGTATCGACATCAAAGCGTGCATAGGAATGGGGGAAGAGAAGGTACAGCATAAACACTTGCAGAAAAATATTGCAAAATTAAATCATTTAAGGAGGGTGATACCCACGAAAGAATCAGGAAAACCACTTCCTTGGCCGAGGTTGTGGCAAGAGGTCCCCAGAGATAGGCTCAGAGGACAAAGTTAACAGGACAGATGCAGCTAAGTTTTGGCATAGACTAGCAACCAAAAATAATCTCCCAATTCAATCTACCTTGATCGAGTTCTCCTCGGACGAAGTCTCCTCCCAAGCACTCCTGCAACGTTCTCGTACCTAAAGTGTTCTCTGGCTCAGTGCTGGTCTGCTCTCTCTGTCTTGGTGCGCTTCTCTCTCGATATTCTGTGCGTTCTGATCGTCTCTTCTCTCTGATCTGCCACACCGAACTGCACTGACTCGCCACACCCCAAGTGGGATATCAATTATACCCTCATGCCTAACTTACTATCTTACAATGTTGCAGTATCAGTAGAAAATCGGTTTCATAAATCATGCTAGAGTCGCCTCATCCAGTTCTCCTCACAAATCCATCCCATACCGGTTTTAACAAAGGAAGTATTAAAGACCAATACATTCGTATACCACTAATATCCATAGTTATACATTTTGCAACATTTGTACATTATGACATCCGCTTCACATTCAAATTGCACGTAGTGATGGCTGTTCCCACAGTCGCTGTCGCGTCTTGGCACATAAACAATAGGACACAGGTCAACATGGCCTTCACACGGATTACATCAGCTGGTGCACTCTGCAGTCCGTAAGCAGGCAAAGCATTTTTGGCGCATGCGTTCTCTGTACCGACCATGACAACCACATGCTGGTTCAGACAAGAGGCCATTTTCATGCAGGCCCAATCTCGTACTAAAGTAAACAAACACAAAAGAATATTAATTCATGAAATAAAACCCTTTATGGTTACCTCCCACCATACTAATACCCTGTGTTAATTAATTCCTAGCGAAAGCTATTAATTTAAAGCAACCTTTTCGTTATTTGTGCACAACATACAAAATGTGCAATGTACAACATAGCATAAACATGCATTAGTACGATTTTTCAAAGCGCAAACAGTTAATACGTACTCATGCCAACATGGTTTAGTATATTATGTAAAATGCGTTTGCCCCCTGTGTGAATGTGTGCATTCAGGGTTGGTTAGTCCATGCAGTCAATACATTATTATGGGGTTACTTAATTTCATGAGGATGTAATTTACAAACCTCACTCCATCAAACGCGACTCAAGTGAAAGGGCAGATGAAAGGCAAAGTATTACCAAAACCACAACCACTTGTAAGATGGCAGCACGCTGCCAACACGTATGCCAGGAGCGCCCGGGGTGGCTCCAGACATGCACGTGCAGCACAGCGCCGCATAGCTTCTCACCACTCCACAAGCTCCAATGACGTGGCTCGCGCTGGACCAACAGCAAAGATAGCGCACGAGCATAAACCGTTGAAAATAGGTGAGTGCTCGAACTCAAAATAGTTGAAAACAGGAGCAACGGTCAACCGTTTCCACAGTAGCACCAACACTGCCCGTATAAATAAACTAGGGTGTGTCAGCTTCTTCCTCTGCGTCACTCACCACAAAGCAGCACCCACACTGCTTGTTTTATAAAAAAAAACACATGGTGGTGTCAGCTTCTTCCTCTGCGTCGCTCTCCACTATCGCCCATACCAATTCCTCTGGACTGCCGAAGAGTTTCTAAGATGGAACGAACAAATTTGGCACTCTGGTCACGACTCAGCAGCCCACAACCTCACACCTTGCTGGAAACACAGCAGATCTCCCACAGGTGAACCACTCACGGACCCACGATACTGCCTCATAAACGCAGAACACCAGCGGTCCAGCTCTGATCAAAGATGACACACAAAGTTCTGGCACACCCGGGTTGGGGCCGACCGGTCTTGAGGCCGGCCCCGATCTTGGGGCTCAGGGCTGCCAGACTCACTGTTTCACTCGTAAATTAGTAGTTTCAATGAAGGTTCTTCTTACTGTAATTCCTTTAGACTCTCATTTCTTGAAGATCTTCTTTCCATAGTTTCGTGACACAAGCAGTTCCTTACACGCAGGTTCTTCTTTGTCACATCGTCGCCAATTTTTTTTTAAACAAACGAGGATCCAGCTCCAGGGTATCTTAGGTAGTATTTATTAAGATGGTAAGATCAAGAGTAAAAGTACAAAGAGCCCCACCAGGAGCAGCCTTCCTGCTGCTGAGCAGATACACCAACTGCCCACCTCACTCATCCAACATTCCACAGCATCATCACGCTCCAACATTCCACACCACATTCACACTGGCTGAGCAGCAAGTACAACAATAACCGCACTTCAGTTTCAGGGTCAAATTAACATATGGTGATCTTGGGCAATTTACACTGTTTATGGCCCATTCACTGTCAAGCACAAGATACATCTTTTCACAGGAAAGACACAGCCACATTGTAACACAATTTAACAATGCTTGGTTTTAACTTTGATGTGTAAAACATATGCTTTATTTATGACATCTGTAGCAACTCGTTTTGGAGAGTTGGATAAGTTTAAAGGCACTTTTTGTGTTTATCTTTAGCTACACAATAATTATGTATTTTGTTTGCAACTGACTTTTTCGGAACACATATTACTGGAAATAAACAATTTCCTCATTTGTCCTTGCAGGCACTTCGGTCATGATTTCAATGGTGCAGCAGGTGCAGTGGCAAGGGGCCAAACGGTTTCGGAAACCCACTGAGCACTGATTATTGTGATATTTCACAACTAAACAACTGCAATTACCTTTCAGGCAGTAGGGTCATGATTTGAACGATGCAGCAGGTGCAGTGGCACAGCAGCCAAAATGTCTAGGAAACCCACTGAACACCGATTATTGCTATATTTTTCTACTACACAAGCAGCCCGGAGTGTTGTTTTGGTTCTTTTATAACCAATGCACCCAAAGTAACATATAGACTAAAGCATCATTGTAAACCTAATGGACTTTTCTGTCTACCTACAACTTATGTTACATTCAGCGCATTTAAATGGCACATTTTCACAGTTTTTGTATGGTGCTGAAATGCTTCTGAATCTACACACATTAAAACCTTGGCAAGGGCATTCTCCAATATAACTTTAGCACTTCAGTCGTTGTGAACACTACATAAATTCTTAAAACTTACCATATGGCATTCCATACCAAGCTTTGGCAAAGTCAATAGGTCTAGCCCACGCGAGATCTATTGGCCTTTTTAATGTTTTTTTAGCCATATTATATCGCAGCGCTAGCGTCAGTGCAGCATATCTGAAAATAAAATAAAAGCAAGATAACACGGACAACGCTGGCTGTGGGATGAGTTTTTTTTTTTACATTTCTTTCAGCCATATGCAACATAGCTAAAAAAAAATAGCAAAGCCAATAAATCTCACATAGGAAAGACCTATTGGCTTTGCCAATGCTTGTTTATTTAATACTATTAAAGTAACTGCAGTCAGTGCAATTTTAGAGAAGGGGTGGTAGGGGCTCAGTTCTGTATTCTGATGTTTTATGGAAGGAATTTAACTTATGAACAAATGCAAATATCATTTTACAAATGAGGGTTTGCTACAATATATGCCACTTGCTCTCCCATTTTGATACGTGGCATGTAATATTTAAAGATGTGTGTTATTTGTGTATGTGTGCTCATTGAAGGTTCTGCAAATGGAGAATGGATGCTCTTGCTTAGCCATGTATGCCTAATACTGGGAGGGTCTGGATCTGTTTCATCTCAAGTGTGTGAACCCTGTGATGAGATACTGCAGCCCTGCCCTTACAAACATGGTGGACTTGCAATGAAGTGTTGTTACCGCAGTATTAGAAGTATGTCAGTCCTGCCAATACCGTCCCATTAAAAGTACACCAGCTCTGCAGAGAAGCACAGGAACTGTAAAATATTGATAATGTACCATTTAAAGTATTACAGCTGTTTGCTTTGTTAATGTCGGGTCATAATGAATGCTTTTAAAGCTGCTCCCAATACACATAGGTGTATCTCATGGAAATTGTATGCCCTCAGGATCCTAAGAGTAGATTTAGATTTGCTTTACAGATGGCTAAATAAGTAATGGACCAGTGATGTCGCAAAGCCTGTCAACTGAGATTAGCAACCACCTCCAACATGGCACTGTCCTGGCGTCATTTTGGATGTCATTACACAATCCTGCATCCTGCTAGATGGACTGCACCGGATTCGCCTTCCTCAAAATGGTTGTGAGATCTACTTCCAGCATGGTGCCACTGCTAGATGAACTGCACCAGCATCATTACCGCCACTGAAAGCAACCATCATCCCTGGAAACGCCTACATGCTGGTATGAGATGCGCTCCAAGAGTCCCCAGTGAGTTCGAATGCCATAGAATAGTTCCTGGTCATCAGGAGACTGACAAACACTCCCAACATGGCGCCTCTAGATAACTTCAGGAAGTACCAAAACAGGCCAGCATTCTGCTAGATGAAAGGTACCAGCATCAGTGCTGCACAGTGAATGCAGCCACCATTGAGTGACTCACCCTTTGACAGTTGCATGAGACAAGCACCAAAAGGCCTAGTAAGTGCGAGCGCTTTCTCTCCATTTGATCCACTTGTGGTAGTGTAAGCACAGCAATGAGCTATAAAATGCTGGAATTTTCTACACGTAAACTTGATAAACTCTAACTCTCTTGGTTCCTGCACTGAAATCAACCAGCGTGGAGTCTTTGAATGCGTCATTGGCACTTGCCTACTGCATCACACTTATTGAACTTTGTCTACCTGAAGCGGTATATTCTGTTGTTATTCAGTGTCATGTTTACCAGGAAATCCTTTTTTGAAATGAATTTATCCATACAGACCTGGAGATCCTTCCTCTTGAACTTAATTGAATGAAGTTCCGCCTCCATAATAATCTGGACATTGCACCTGATTGTTTGGTATTCCACTAAAATATTGTTTCAAAAATATCAATTGGCACAAATATGTCAAAAATATTCAGATATCAAGAATATCGTGGTACAGAATATTGCAGGCAAGAATATCAATATTGAAGTATATTAGATCTTTTTTTTTTAAATATTGTTGTACATAATATCGTTTTTTTAATTTATATTGTTGAATTTTATTATTTGTTATGTTGAAAGTTGTTAGGATTTTACTGATAAGTATGTGTAATAATTTTATAGTCTACTTTTTTTGTGATTTCGTTTAGTTTCATTTTATTTCAATTTCTTTTTTATTGGCAAATTACTGAGATTGGTGAGGGATGGGATGGGAAGTTTTTAATATTTATTTTTAACTGAATGTAATTTGTATATATTTTTATTGAATATGATTATTAATTATGTAAATGATTTAGTTAAATTATTTCATACACTGTTTTAAAAAGCAGTAACTTTTTTTGTTCACTGGTTAATTTGATAATTGACAGTAAATTATTTATTTTCTTTTATGAATTTTTATTAACTTAATTGTATTATGTTTTAGCCTTTTTAACTAATAAATAATTTATAGTATTATTTATTAAAATATTGTGTATTGTTAATTTTTTCTAATATTATTTTAATTTGGTTTTGTGGGTGTTGGAATTTTAGGGTAATTTGGTAGGAAGTGTTTTAAATCTAATTTTAATATATTTTTATTGTTCATTTAGTCACTTTATTTTTTAATTAGTTATACATTTTCTAAAAGTTAAAATTATTATATTTTGAATATATTTCTGGAAATATATTTTATGTATAATTATTATTTTTTTAATTTAGGAGAGGAAAAAGTAAATCTGAGCTTTCAATCAATCGAAAAACTTTATTCGGTTTTAGTAAACCATAAAAGTCACACATAAAAAATACATAAAATGCATGGAAAACATAAAACTAGCAAAGAGCAGCTTAGCATACTTGAAATTCATGAAAACACATCAAGGCCGTCCAAATCAAGTCAATAGAAGTTCGTTATCATTATTCAGACACAATAAAACAATATTCATTCAGATATGTATAAATATGCGAATTTAAGAGAGGCATGTTAACATTTTCGGACAAGACACAGAACCCTAAACAAAAAAAAAAAAATATATATATATATATATATTCCACGGAACACACGCACCCTTCAGCAGCGTGAAACAGGCCACACCAGCGTACTGTTCAAATCCTTTATTCCTGGCAACAACAGCATGACGCGTTTCGAGGTAAAGTACCTCTTCATCATATGCCACAGTACAGGGGTGGGTTCGTTGGCTTTTTAAAAAACGTAACTCAGACATTGAAGAAGGACCAGTGCTCGTTTACTTAATTAAAGAGGCAGTCCATATTCCTGCTTTCGAGTTCTTGCACTCAGTAAGGATGGTAAGTACCTTCTTTGTTTGTCATTAAGAAAGTCTCTGAGGAAGTCACATGATTGTAGGTTCACATTTACATTTCTGTGCTTTCGTTCTTTTTGTCCATCGATACTTGGACTCCATTCCCCACAATGCCTCTCACATGATACAAAGTCCTTGGTTTCTCCAATGCAGTTCTTGATAAAACTTCACCTTACTGTTACTCTCTACCAAATGCTTACAAAGCCTTTACCGGGTTGAGTACCATACTGCGGCTGCATCCGATGGTCACAGTAACATAGGAAAATTTCACGACCACTCCGGTTTCAATTAGTTCTTACTTGCCTTTGAAGCAAAATTCGTCAGCACGGCGTGCTACAGGGAAATCCCTTCAGCAGACTCTGGCTGATTCAAAATTCATCTCCCAGGTGAGGTGGGCCTCTCAATGTGGCCCTTCCATTCAATCCATTTCAATGACGAGTGTTTCAGCCGGCCGGCGCTCCTTTAAACAAATCCAATCGAAGAACCTGACAAGGAGAAGCGCCACAGTCTCTCGAGTCGGGCCCGTCTCAGGTGTGTCAGACACCTCATATATTCCACGGAACACACGCACCCTTCAGCAGCGTGAAACAGGCCACACCAGCGTACTGTTCAAATCCTTTATTCCTGGCAACAACAGCATGACGCGTTTCGAGGTAAAATACCTCTTCATCATATGCCACAGTACAGGGGTGGGTTCGTTGGCTTTTTAAAAAACGTAACTCAGACATTGAAGAAGGACCAGTGCTCGTTTACTTAATTATATATATATAAAATCATTCTTTAAAATGCATAGTGCCTTTTGACAGAAACCGGACAGGTAGAATAAGAAGATAATCAATCAGGTAATTACAAGTTACTCGGGTTGCAGGACTTTCCTAAATAACAAATGTGTTCAAACATAACACACAACCCTGTAAATAAGACATTCTAAAAAGTGCATAGTGTCTTTTCAAAGTGTCAAGCAGGTTCAGATCAAATGGGTTCCATTATCCTTTTTTGAGATAGTTATAAGATCGTTCAAGTATTTCCTGGTTTTCTGGGATGCAGGGCTAAATAAATCAGATACAACTTAAGATTTTCAGACACAACATGCCACCTTACGAACAGACAATTTTGAACGTGCCTAAAGCTTTTTGAAAGTTCCGGAAAATTTTAAAATCCTCCAGAGGTTGCAGGTATGTTTAGACAAACTAGGAGAGTCAGATTCAATACAAAATCTTAGAGAGAAGCAGTCATTTTCCAACTAACCTCCTTAAGCGGATTGCGACAGAAATAAATCTATATATAATTTCGCAAATATATTCTGTTTGAAGTAGCCGAAGGTGGAACAAAGCTGGCATACATTTTCTAATATTCGACACCCTCAAAAGTGGTAAAATGAATTCCCTACGTGGTTTATCATATAGCTGATAGAAAAAGAGGAAATGCAACATGTTCTGACTTGAATTACAGTCACAGGGGCAGGGATCCAGATGGACAACACGACATGTATTACTGGGGTACGACACCAATAGATAAGCGATGCCAAGTCTGAATATTGTAAGATAAATTTTTTTAGAATGGCCAAAAGGGTACAGAAGATATGGCTGAATTCCTTCGGCTACCTGCTTTTTACTGAGCTCCACATATTCTCTACGCTCACTTAAAGTGTTTAAAAAATCTCTTTTTAGTTGAAGTAAATCTAATCTATTCGAATTCCAACTGTTTTCCTGCTGTTGCTTATGCTCGAGTGGTAATAATACTTCTGGTACCTCTAAAATCCAATATTTTCCCTATTGTTGTTTAGGTTAGAATAGGAATAATAAATTTGACCCCACCAAAGTTTAACACTTTCCCTACTGTTGTTTAGGTTTAATTGAGGATGATAAATCTGAGCGCACCACAGTCCAAAATGTCCCTACTGTTGTTTATATTGGACTGGGAATAGTAAATCTGACCCCTCCAATGTCCAACATTTCCACTACTGTTGGTCAGATTGGAGTAGGAGTAGTGAATTTGACCCCTGCATATCTAATTGTTTTATATGAATTCTTTTTACAATTATTTCAACATATGTTTCGTGATTTAATATTTAAAAGTTACTTTAAATAATTTTTTATTTGACATTTTTGTGTAGTAATATAATTTTTGTTACTTTTCCAATTTTAATATTGTTATATTACATGCTTTAAAATATATCTATTGTTTTGAATATTTAATTATTAGAAATAATATAGCTTATTATTTATGTTTATTATGTATTATTTTTGAATTTATTTTAAAACCTAGATTTTTCTTTTATGTTTGTAAGTTATACATCTTTATATATATGTTTGATATTCTAATTATATTTTTAAAATGTTATAATTGTGGTCATCCATATTTTTGTAGTCAATATTTTTTAAGTTGCATATTATGTAAAGCTAATATTTGTGTCATCAATATTTTTATTCCCAGTAATTTTTACACCAATATCCTGTCATACAACTGATTTGTTTATTTGTTTGTTTATCTTTTTCTTGTTCTCTTTGTACTATATGTGTTGGTGTTATTCTTTTACAGTCTGATGGAACTAGCTTGTTTGGAGAACTGCACCACTATTCATTATCATGGCCGGACTAGCCGTAGCGGGCATCAGGCGTTTTCGCCAGGAGGCTGGAGGGGTGGGGGAAGAGGTGGCCGATATTGTTATTGGGGGCTAGTTTTGCAGCAGTGCTTCAATATCGCCCCCCAGTATCAAAAGCAGCAGTGCTTCACACTTCCCCTCTCCCTCCCCCCCCCCAGGGCTGGGCTGACAAAATTGGCAGGCTGCTTTGTGTTCCCAGTCCGGCCCTGTTCATTATGTCTCTTTCATCCACAGATGCAGCTTCCACTATTTATTTAAAGGGGTTTCCTAAAGAAGGAACGGTTTGTCTTGAAATGTATTGGGATGATGTAAATATTTGTTGATTTGCAGAGTATGCAAGTGAATAAGATGCTAAATATATGGGAACTGTCATTAATAAAAGCATAGTACACAGTAGCGTCGCAAGGGGGGGCGAGGGGTCGGTCCAAGTTTTGGGGAAGCGGCGGCACCCCCGCGCTTACTTGAATTTGCCGCAGGAGGCGGCAAACGCAGAATTTATCGCCAGCACCCCCCGCGCGCTCTTCAGCGCGACTGCGGGAGGCACAGGCAGAGTGCCTAGCTACGCCACTGATAGTATAAAAAGAACATATAGGGTTCTAACCATATTGCTGTAAACCTTTACTGATTTCGCAACTTCTACAATGTGGAGGTACTTCTGAATGTGCTATTGAACATAGATCACTACTGTACAAGGGGAAATGGCATCATATTCGTCCAGCAGCACTTTTTAAATTTTAATATGTTTTTGGGAGAAATGTCCCTCACTGCACCAGCACCAAATGCGGGGGTGTTTTGATCCCCTCCCACCGTAGAAAAGGATTTACACCACCTTGTCAAGAGTTGATTTCAGACGATTTCTATGGTGCAAAGGACTTGAAGAGGAGCATGTAAAAAATACCCACAAATGTGTAGGTTTGTGAGTGTGCCTCATAAGGCATTCCAACGCTGGAACGCCCAGTCCACACCCCTACAAGTAGATTTACTAATACCAAAAATTTCCCTGTGAGTAAATCCTTTCGTGAATGCAAAGCGAGCTGCTAAGAAATGCATAGTTGATTTTGTACTTGTAAAAAAGGCTACTGCGCCTGCAAGGCAAACCTACATGCACAAATAGCTTTGGGAAACAGGCCAGTGTGTTTCTGTAGCTTTAAGCAATCGCACATTATCAATGATGCTACAATAATTATCATAAAATCCCACCAATAATTTATCAATATAAAAAATACAGGATGACTACTAAATATAGCTAGCCATTTATTTAATGCGATTTTATATAGCGCGAACATTACCCGAAAGTTTCAGAGCGCTTTACAACAGAACCAGTTTCGTTACATAAGGACTTTGGATTACATGAGTTGCATGAGAGATACAAACAGAAAAAATTTTTTTTGCAAATGTACAAGGTGTAAGCCATGTAGCCATGCGTGGTGCATTCTCTTACACCTTATGAAATCCGGGCTCAAAGAGAGGCAGTGTGAAGTTTCACTTTCATGACTTCCACCTGGACTTAACTTGTGAGCATGATGTTTACAGATGCTCGTAAAGTGGCTGTACTGTTTTAGAACATTTTCTTATCCACAACCAGCATACCCACAGGGGCGGCTCCTCCGTTATGGCGGAGGAACGTCGCCCCACTGAAAAATAAAATTATAATAAAACCACTTTATTATCATTTTATTTTTCATTACTCCCAGCCGAGGTTCGGGCGGGGGCGGGACATCCTGCCGAGCGTCACACTGCAGGAGGAGTGTTTGGGCACTTGCAAGTGCGCATATATGTTTTGCTGGCCTACTCAGGCCGGCCAAACATACATACACACTTGCCGGCCAAACATACATACCCACAGCCTGGGATATTTCTCCAACCCGGCTGTATTGAACAGCCGGGTTGGAGAAATATCCCAGGCTCCCTGGGCCTAAGCGAGCGCAAAGTCAGCCCGCTCAGGCCAATCACAGCACTGCTTTCATGCCGGTATTACCAGCATGAGAGCAGCGCTGTGATTGCCCCTGAAGCCTGCAGGATGCGTGACCATCGTTGCGAGAGGAGTACCGAGGCAGCAGCGGCAGGAGCAGGTAAGTTTTTTAAAATTAATATTTCCCCCTCAGCCGGGTTCTCCCCCTCACCCCGCCGTTGCACCACTGCCCCAAAACTGGTGCAGCCGCCACTGACACCATATTCCTTCATTCTGAAAAATAAATAAAGAATCAATAAAACTATCCATCCTGGTGATTTTTCTTTTCAAATAATATATTTGGGAGTTTTTATTACAGAAAATGCAAGTGTATACAAACCCATATTTTACTTGAAACCAAGTATAATTCATAATGATAGGCCCTTTACCATTGACAGTGCGAGTAGGATTATGTGGCACGGTTATCTAAATTATGCAGAAAGGTTATTAAATTATGCTGTGAAAAGCCTATTCTTGAGGTCCATTCTCAGTATTATTTTCATCCATTTCAGCTAGAAACAAGACTTTTTGTGAAATCTGAAAATTCTGTGGCAAATTCTGTGGCATGCAATATACATCAATAATTATGTAGTGAAGGCTGCAGCCAAAGGCTCACATAAGTTCACTGGCCCTCACCAATTTCCATTGTTTTATAAACACACTATTCGTGTAAGTAAGTCTAAGGGCCCGATTATGAGTTTGGGGGTCTTCCTGTAGGACCGCCGCTACAGCGGCTCCCAGGAAGCTGCCAAGCCGTCGGCAGTTCCGCCTGCCCAATTACAATAATTTAGCTGGGCTAGCGGGGCCGCCGCAGCTGTCCCACGGCGGCAGCATGCTTTGGCTGAGGATTACAGCCAGCACTCATGCCGCCACTGTGGGACCGCTACCACATCGGGTGAACTGTGTGGCATGAACCATGTCATGCATGCTACACAGTGCATGCACGAAGGTGCAATTCTAGGGGGGACAACATGTGCCCCCTGCACGCACCCCCATGGGCAGATTCGCCCGGGGGGCCTGTTTGGCCCCCTTACCTGCATTTCTGCCACCTTTTTCATGGTGGGGTCCCCGCCATGAAATGGCCGTTGGAAATGCAGGTCAAAATCTGCTCGCCGGCAGCAGCACGCAACAATTTTCTGCCTCTTTCACCACCGCCTCGGGATCCTGGATCTCAATAGACGCGGCGGTCTTGTGGCAGTCCCACCGCCACCATCGTAGTCGGGCAGGAGGTCCGACGTGATGGCAGCGTTTGGACCGCCAATGACGGCTACGGCAAATCTAGGACCGCCTTATTCGAAAATAGGCCCTTAGCATTTAAATTTCAGTAAGTGCCCATTGTTAGCTGCAGTGGCGGCTGGCACAGATCGGGGTGTCGGGGCAGGGGGGAGTAAGGGCGTGTAAGAAAAGAAAGAAAAAAATCTTACCTCCTCGCCGTGTCGCTCCCACGTCATCTCTCCTCTGCATCAGCACCCACGCTTCCGGGCTCCCATGAGCCAATCATAATGCTGCAATGCAACCTTGTGATTGGTCTGAGCACTGTGGTTCGGCGCTCAGCCAGGGACTGGTAGCCCTGGCATGTCCTCCACCCAGGCTGTAATGCAGCCTGGGAGGAGAACATACAAAGTGCGCATGACTGTTTCGCCGGCCCGAGACAAACAGTCATGTGCACTTAGTGTGCTCACCACTCCTCCCCCTGCTCTGTGAGCAGAGCAGCCCCGCCCGCCCCCTCAAAGCTGCCACAGCAGAGAAAAATAAAATGATAATAACATCAAGTAATTATCATTATATTTCCCCTTTATTTCACTGCTGCAAAGCAGTGGGGCGACGCTCCTCCGCATTAGCAGAGGAGCCGCCACTTGTTAGCTGTAGTTTAAAGGCCACAGGCTTTTCAAGCTAACTGCTTTGGGAGCTTTTATGCATTAATCAAAAGTGGTCATTATTACTAGTGCGATGGGCAAGTAATCTACACTCAAATTCACGTGTTCACTGACATGGAGCTATTGACTATGAGACAATTTTGACATGATCTGTTAAAGTGTGTTTTTCTAGCTTATGCTAACTAGGTCCCAATTAGGCCTCAACGCCATCTTGTCCAAAATGTATGTCAAATTCACTGTTTATTATTTTGTTTGCACCTAATCAAGGAAGCTGTATTTTATTCATTTATGAATGGCACTGTTCTCCAAGAAGGCTATCTAGAGTGGGCTCACTTATATGACATTTTGTCTAAGACCTTTCGTTGTACGCAGTATTACATTAATTTACAATGGTGCACTGTTGTATATGTAAATAGTTTGTTTTGACCCCTCCGGATGACATTCAGTCAGAACAGCTGAATCAATATTTATGTAGTGGATTAGTGCTTAGGTGGTGGTGCTGTACGATTGTTTTAAATTCTGCTTTCTGATGTGTTGACAATGTATTTCTTAGCTCCCACCACAGTTTTCATACTGTTCTATGGGGAAATTTCTAATGTAAACCCTCAAATTAGTATAATGCATCCTCCCCATTGATGTTCATCGATGTTCTGCTCCCTGCTTCTCAGCCAGTATCTGAGGCCATTAGAATATTGGGAGTGTTTGTGTTTGTATGCGGTCAGTTGGAGTGGAGGGGCTGAGCAGCAAGGGTGCTGCTCCTGGTGGGACTTTACCTGTAATCTGTAACTAAGTTAAATAAACCTACATCTATACCCTACAGGGATCTATCATATTTGTAACACTGGTGACGATTAGAGAAAGAACTTGCATGTGAAAGAAAATTAAAGAGGAACTAAGAGTAAAAGAAGTATTGAAGAAATCTAAGTAAAAGAAGTGGAAGCCTGAAGTGGAGAGGAATGCCCTGGAAGCACCAACGGTGTCTGTTACATCCAACAGCCTGCAGTCCCTCTAGTGTGCAGGGCGTTTGAACACCAATGTATGCTGATTTATCGTTTTTGAGGTGAATTAACAGTGTTGAATTTAAATGAACTGGCAGCATTAATTTGGAGTGAATTTGAAGAGAACCTGCAGCATTTAATCTGCTTGAATCAAATGTGTATGCTGATTCAGTGTCATGTTCGCGGTAACATTAGCGGTGATGATAGAGAAATTCAAAGAATGCACCAAGCGATGTAAACAAACTGGCAGCGCTGGTAATCAAAAAATGAAAGTATGCAGCAAGAAACATCGATTTGGATATATATGCCGGTGACGAATGAAACAGACAGCCCTGATGATAATGGATTGCAAGGAATGCACCTAGCAAAGTAAGTGAACCGGCTGTGAATGCAATCAGCTGTTTGAGGGCTCAAATTCAGCTTTATTGGTGTACATTGGGATCTAATAGAATTACTACTGCCATGAGGATAAACTGTAAAATCTTGAGATCAACTCTCGCTTCAGTTAGAACAGTGGTGAGTTAATTGTTTTTCTCGCCATACCACATTTTTAGGTCGAGCCTAGCGCAGCGCGCATGCGCTCCTCTAGGAGATGACGTCTTGGAATCGGTCTGCACTTTTCCTCACACTCGTGCTTGTGGCGGCATCCACCTTGCGGGAGTGAGCAGCGGTGCGCAGGGGCCATCTGTTTCCAATTAGCGGGGCCGCGCGCGCTTGTTTATATTTCTCTACTTTCCCTTCCACTGCCTGTCTCACCCTCGCCCTCCCTCTCAGGCGCCCTGTTTTTCCAGCTCTGGGCCCCCGCCCTTTGGGCTGCACAGCCATTTATTAATTACACTCAAAACGGGAGTGCGTGAAGGAGCTGGGATTCAGCTGCTAATGATCTCCCCCCTCCGTGGCCTGCCACTGTTTTCCTTGCCTGTGGACGCCGCACTCTCAGACATCTGTGGAGGCCCCGGTGGTTTTACAGCGTCAGCAGAAAAACGCATTATCGCCTCATTCGCCTGGAATATGGCGCAGCTGCTCGGGGGCATGTGCGGCTCGAGACGCTCCCTCGCGCCCTGCACCGGGGCGGTCCTAGCACCTGAGCGTGGCTGGCCCGGAAGATAATTGATAGACTTCCAGGCATCCGAGGGATTGATTCCAGTCCTGCAGCACCCTTAATATCTTGCAGCAGGCAGCAGAACTTCAGCCCGAGCTTCCCCAATTACGACAGAATTGAGAGATTAATTTAATAAATGTAGATGCCTGCCTCGCCTTTGCTGCTGCTTGAGAGGCGAGCAGCGGGTCTTTAAGGTAGGAGGCTGCACTACGGAGAAATTCCAAGAAAGGTAAATCGGCGGGGGAAAAAAATCATGCTTTTTGCAGCTTGACTGGGTTTTATTAGATCGGAAATTAGCTCACTATTCCATGGAAAGTATCTGACAATGGATGAAAAAACGTTCCACTGGCTAAACAAGCCAAGAAAGCCTGAGTGGCAGAACTGGTAACTCTGCTAAAGTAGTGTTTTCCCGTGAGTGTTTTCGATTTCGCGCTATTTTTCATCGCTATTATTTCGGTATGCCACTATTAGACGAGAGCTATTGTGGGTGAACGCTTAATGTAAAGTGTTCACGTAACTGCTGGCGACCTTTGGTCTTTAGGACCTCCTCAAAGAGCGTTATGCTGAGAGTGTTAGCTTTTACGTGACTATAGGGTTCTACCTTTGCACTGGTCACGAGCAGCTTCGAGTGGTTTAAAGGCCACATCATGCTGGCGTGGAAGGGAAATATCTTTCAAAATGGCAGCTACATTGCCATGTAAACAATTTCCTGTGTTTTGGGGGACGGGCCAAGTCAGACGTAGGCATCGGCCGAGGGAGCTAGAGCGAAGCGAGATCTAGAGTTTTTTAAAAACACGATTTAAGCCACCTTTGCCATCACATGTCAGAAGTATGTTATTGCATTACATGGAAATACCGTGGGAGAGGCTATGCCTCGCAAAGGTATTTATGGTAATGAGGCCCTAAGGAACAGCTCTGGACCTTCTAAAATGGCGTGCATCTCTACAGCCACCTTCTAGTGTATGTTGTGGAGACGCTCACATTGTTATTTTTATGCCTTAAAATATACACTTTAATTTTTTTTTAGTTTAAAAAATCTCGCTCACAGAGGTCAGGTAAGTCTGGACAGAACGAGGAACGGTACTGGTTTGTGAAGTGTTATGGGCAGTATCGATAAATAAGATTTTGGGGTGTTTTCGTAACAGATGGGTGCCAGCTTTCTCCTCAGTGTCTGCTAGCTGGGCCTTCCCGGGGAGGGACAGCTGCTGTGGTAATTCACACTGCACACGACTGGGTTCTTTCACAGTTACAGCACACTTGGCACGTGGGCGGCAAAGTCCCGACCTGCCTGTGTTGCAGTATGGATAACACCGTTGAGGGATGCTGTTCGGCATTGCCGTTTTCCCACAGGAGAGCCCTCCAAACCCCTTTCCCACCCCTCTTTACACGGTGAGAGGATTCTAGGGAGGAAACAATCACGTGCTAATTAACCTGGCGAATACCACCCACCATAGCACATACCGTGAATGCATAATAACAGGAGTGGGAAACAAATATCGCCAGATATATCACCCAAGCTCCAGTGGCATTGCATTTTCGGAAATGGTCAGTGACTACATGTAGGTGTTCAGAAAAATGTTTGAAATGCTGTTACAATTTATGAGGTGATGACCGTTTACTTCCACAACCCACCGGTGCTGCATTATTTATTTGGAGCGATACATGGGACCAACACTGCATATTACCATAGCTTGCAGTTTGTGGTGAAGAATTTGATATTTTTTTGATCTGGTAGGTTGTTGCTCAGCTCTTAAAGAATTCTGTGCCAGCCCCAGCATACCTGGAATTTAATGCGGCGTGAACTGAGAGTCAGTGGATGGATTTATCGGATTTTGAGACACATTTTACTAAAACATTAAGGTCTTTGTATCGTTTGAATCCACACTTACAAGATCTCCAATCGCTGAGTACATCAAACGCTCTCTTTTCTTCTTAGGCACCGCTTGGGTCACATAGCTTAAAAACAAGCCAATAGCTCTGGCTAAGCACTTGTAAGGTCCCAAAGGCGAGACCTATTGGCAATGCCAATGCTTGTTTGGTATGCCATTAGGAGTGCAGGGTTTGGTTGCTGCATTTTAAAAACAAACTTCTGTGGCTGCTGTGTGCTGTCTCGGGCATTCCAAGCGTGAGTGGATGCGCGCATGTCGGCTATTTTGTGGAGAAGGTCAGCCATATGTGTTGCCAAGGGAGGCGCTCATGGGCGGCTTGCTGATGTAACAGCTCTGAAGCTGTAACACGCACTGCCATGGCAGAGGGAAAACAGGAAGCGGAGTACGATGTGCGCCGGAAGAGGAATTAAGAGTTCAACGTGCACTGGTTATGGTGCATGTTAAAAAGGCTGGAAAGCATGTTAGAGCTGCAACAAGGTATTAAAGCAGCAAATTAGGGGAGTTTGGAGGCGGGTTGTTTTACATGGGGTTGCTGCAAGTGGAACTGGGACTTAACGGCATTCTTTCTGCTCCTCGTTAGGAAGTGAAGTTTGTATGTAGCAGGGATTGCCTAGATCTTACTGGACATTCCAGTCTGCTATAGGAAATACGGTGAAGTGTCTCAAGGTACCTGGAATTTTAGAGGAATTTTGGGTGAGGAGTTGCTCACCGGGGTGAAGGACTAGTCATTCTGCCTGAGAGAAAATGGTTTTTTAATGCTGGTTTATTTTTGAGATGTTTAATGCTATACCGAATGTTACCTGCTAAAAGATTGTTTTCTTTGAATGTGATTCTCTTTGGATATGCTGACAATATCAATGCTAGTCTGAATTTGCTTCTTGCGCATATGTGTAGGATGCGTTTATGGATGCTATTATTTCTTAATTTGATGCCGTTGTATATTTATTTAATGCCATGCAGAATTTTTGTGGTATATGCAGTTGTAACATGTTAGTGTCATTATCAGTATTTATCGTGTTTTTGTGTTACCCCTGGTCCTGTTTGGATGTGGTGGGGGGAGAATTGTGTATTTTTCTTTGGTCCTGAAGTGATACTGTGTTTTGACCATCCTTCCTAAGGGTTTAAGGATGTAGGGGCAAGTTTGTTAAGCTCATAGTTGTAGAGTTGACCATCCTTCCTAAGGGGTTAAGGATGTAGATGCAGTGTGTTAAGCCCAATATTTTAGGGGGCATGTGTGTTACACCCCAGTGTTATGTGTCAATCCTTCCTAAGGGGTTAAGGATGTAGGGGCAGTGTGTTAAGCCCAATGTCTTAGGGGGTACGTGGTTACACACCAATGCAGTAGAGGGTAGGTGAAGCCTTGGTCCTGCTTAAGTTAATTGTGAAGGAGGTACGTGGTTACACACCAAAGCAGTAGAGGGTAGGTGAAGCCCTGGTCCTGCTTAAGTGAATTGTGAAGGGGGTACGTGGTTACACCCCAATGCAGTAGAGGGTAGGTGAAGCCCTGGTCCTGTTTAAGTGTAATGTGTTGTAGAGAGGAACAGGTACTTAGTTTTCCCTGATGGATGAGCAGACATGTTTGGCGTTGTCTGTTTGGCGTTGTCTGTTTGACCTTTTTCAATGTTTTTTTTTGGAGAGGGGATTATAGATTTTGTGGGTCATATTGCTTGGGGATTCTACCATCTTACGTCCCATTGTATTCTCTATTGTCTCTATAATTGGGAGATGTGTTATAATCTTCTGTTTAGTATTATGCATCCTCCTCATTGATGTCCATTGATATTCTGTTCCCTGCAGCTCAGCCAGTGTGTGAGGTCATTATAATGTTGAAAGTGTTTGTGTTTGGATGCGGTCAGTTGTAGTGGATGGGCTGAGCAGCAAGGATGCTGCTCCTGGTGGGGCGTTACCTGTT
The DNA here is from genome assembly GCA_963921515.1 of Calotriton arnoldi. Lineage (NCBI taxonomy): Eukaryota > Metazoa > Chordata > Amphibia > Caudata > Salamandridae > Calotriton > Calotriton arnoldi. The sequence continues at coordinate 1,226,470 of CAWUFW010003001.1, read as the reverse complement.
ACCTGTAACTAAGTTAAATAAACCTACATCTATAACCTACAAGTATCCATCATATTTGTAACACTTTCCTATGCTACTAGAGAGGCTGTCCGATTTCTTACTGATTTTGCTGCACATTTGGGACTTAGTCTATTTCTGATTTCTGCCTCTTATTCTGCATTGTGCCTATTACTAAGAACCTTCATAGCAAAGACTTTTTTGCATTTATATAAAACTATTGCTGCATTTCTGTATTGTATTCCTTTTGAATTTTTGTTATAAGCCTACCTGCTTTTCCTGAAATCCCATACTAGAACTCACTTATTAAGCCATTTTTCCTTAATTGGCTATTTTTGATAAACTGATTTGTACCTTATTTTGGACACATTGCCTCATGAAATTGAGGTAATCACCTTTGTAGATCCATCCAACCCGTGGGTGTGCTTTTAATGCCCTGCAAGGGCTTTATTGTGATTTTGTTTATTGTCTGGTGGTGCCCCTAGAAGTGGCAGGGACACAACCAAACATTTTTTTAATGTTGTGGGGGGATGCAGGAAGTGCAGCAGCCTTCCAACAATATTAAATAAACAGTAAGGTTCCTGGATCATTACATCCATGACCCCAGGAGAGCTTGCCATATTTTTTAAAGCACGCCTAGCCGGACCTTTATACTCTTCAGTTCACGCTGCTACTATGCACAGTGTTCTTATAAATGATGTAATTTGAGACGTCATGAGTCTTGTTATGAATGCTATCATTTAACATGCTATAAATTATATAATATAAAAGGGTATAAGCTATGCATGGGGAAGACGTGAGTTATAGTTAATGTAGTGTGGCTAGAGATTTGACAACACAGTGTATGGAGGTGCGTGGGTTATAGTACGTTTTGGGTGGAGCACAAATTATAACTTTAAGTCAGTGGTTCCCAAACTGTGCGCCGCGGCACCCCGGTGCGCCGTGAGGAGAAGCCAGGGGCGCCGCGCCGCCGCGGCGCACAATTTGGGAAATTGGGGGGGGGGTTTGAAATTCCACCTTCCACCTTCAGTCCTTCGCAATGGTTTGGCCCAAGAGCGCCGTACTGCCGCCATCCGCATACGTGCGTGCGTACGTACACGTCGTACGTGCTTTTAGGTGCGTAGTCTCCGACTCTCCGTCGTAGTGGCATACGCAGCTCGTAGAGTTTGAGGCGCGTTGTTGATGCCCGCCTTGTTTGCCCGCCGTGTTGTGCCTCGCCTGACCCTCGAGAAGGAAATCGGTAAGCCTAAAATACATTTATACAAGCAGAAGCCTCCAACAAAACATTTTGAAAGGGCTTAATAGCGTCATTTTCAGCCTGCGAGGACCCTCTTTTTCCCCGTTTTAATTATGATTTGGGGTATAAAGTTGTGTTTGCATCTGAACTCTAGCTTGGGTTTGGAGGGGGCACCGGGTCTGCCCCTTCCTGAATGTCGGACTTGAGATTTTGTGCAGTGACTCTCTCCCCCGTCTGTGGTCTGCAGTCACTGATCGCTGTCCTAAATATCGTGCAGAAGACTGGGGGGGACTTTGCGAGCTTCAGATTAATATAATGCTTAAAAGCATTATGCACCAAGGAGCGTCCAGGAGAGGGGCCGAAGGGGCAGTGGAAAGAAAGAAGTATGCGGATCGGTAGGAGTACTTAGAGAAGTGATCTTCAAACTTTTTAATGCCCGCCCCCCCCCCCAGTGCAAAATAAAAATCATGGGGCCACCCCTCACAATGTTTCACAATTTTTCTTTTAACTAGCAATGTTTAAATATGTGTAGACTTATTTAAACATTGCAGGTGAATTCTGCTACCGTTTTCAAAATGCAATCAAATACATGATTGCCAAACTTACTATTCGGGTCAGGCAGGACGTACTCACCTGTAAAAATATCCACAGTGTGATTATTAGAAATAGAGGTGGGGTTTTGAACACTATTTGAAGTCGCTTCCCTTTTGAAACCTCATGAAGTACTCCCGAGGTCAGGCTTACATCCCCCGCACCCGCCTCCGGTAAAAAAATGGTGGGGAGCCACGGCCAACTGCCAGTTAGGTCAAGGGAGCCACGGGTCAAAAAAGTTTGGGAACCACTGCTTTAAGTTAATGATGAGTGATGGTCGCAACAAAAAGTCCAAAATATTGTCTCATATTGAATCATACTTAAAATGTGAGCTAGAATCCCAGCCACTAATTGTTGTAGGGGATTTTAATGTAACATTTGAACCCTTAGACAACTCAGAACTCGCTATTACAGAGGAAGAAGATGTTAAATGGGGAATCCCACAACTAGATGTATCTCCATTAAGAAGATGGCTGGCCCTTGCAGCTCAATTATTAGGTATGACACTAAACTTGCGGCTCAGATCATGCAATGGCCATTCTTCTTCACATCTATCTGGTGCTCATACCTTTAGCAGGATCATCACGGTAAATTTAGTCTCTCAAATAAAAAGCAGGCACTTAAATAGTCTCATGTACAAAGTCATCCAATTTTGATGTCCCAGATTTAAAATAAAGTTGCTGACACGTTAGGCAAAATGTGAAGTAGGGAAAAGACAGCTGATGAAGCAGTGTTCACGGTGAAGACCCATGAAGCTTTGTTTGACTCCCTAAAGGAACAGTTGACCAAGGATCACAAGTCTTCATCACTTCAGACAGCGAAACATCCTTGGCACAACAAACACTGCAGCATAGCCAAGTTGGTCCTCATAAATTCTATCAAAGACAAGGTTCGGGAGGAAATAAAAATCAGCAGGAGGAACTATAAATGCACGTTAGCATTTTTATACGGAATTTTATACCAGGTGATCTGTATGCCTCTGAACCCCTTGCTTGGGCTTCATAACTTAATAAACTTGCGAACAGCATATTGGAAGGTGGCGAGTTACCAAGCTTGTGGCACAATGCTTTGATTATACCAATCTACAAGAAAGACAGCGGTGAAGATCCCTGTAATAATAGGCTATCAGCTTGATTGATGGCTTACGGAAACTCTTCCGCTGACAAATTCTAGTGAAACTCACTGAGTGAGCTAATGAAAACAGGATAATATCTAATTTACAGGCAGAGTTCCGCCCAAAATCTAGAACAGTTGATCAGATTTTTCAATTGTTTGCCCTCTACTGGAAATCTGTGTTACTGGGGAAGAGCCACCTTTATGTGGCATTTGTTGATCTCAGGTCAGCTTTAGACCTAATTCCTCGCCACAAGCTTTGGAGTCTATTTGGCACCATGGGTGTCTCTTACAATAGGCTATCCATTTTAATAAGGTTACATGAGACCAATTAGGTCTAGGTAAGATGGGGTGCAAAGGGTGAGGTAGCAAAGCGTATTTGGATAGAGAAGGGAGTTTGGCAGGGATATGTCCTCATCCCTACTCTCTTTTCTCTATATATAAATGATATAGTGGAATTCCTAAACTTTCCGGGTAATGCTGTTCCAAAAATAGGAGCCTCAAATGTTCCCGCACTACTATTTGCGGATGACACGCTGCTTATTTCTAAGACTCCATCTAGGCTACAGGCTCTGATGGACTGTTTTTTGTTGTTTTGTGCACAATGGGGTTCGGACCTAAATACTTCTAAAAATGATCTTATGTCCTTCAACCCTTAATCTAGGAAAGTCTACTCTAAAGCCCACGATGAAGAGCCTGAGCAGGTAACAGATCTTGACTACCTAGGAGTCAGATTGACAAGTAATCTCTCATGGTCCCAAAAGTTCAATAAAAGTGCAATTAGATTACAACATGAAACCATGGCTGTTTACAAATTCTGTGAGACAACAAACACGATAATAGCTTTGCTAGCCCTAGAAATATATAACATCAAGGCTAAGGGAACGGCCTTGTAAGGAGCTGAATTATGAGGTCACATTAAGGACACTAGAGGGGCCCAAAAACAAATGTTTGCGGTCCTTATTAACTCTACCACAGAGTGCCCTCCAGTTACCACAGTAAATTGACCTAGGTATGTATCCAATCTCTTACTCAGTTAAAGCAAGACCTATTTTGCAGTGGCCCAAACTGTGCTTAACTGAGGAGCTTCATCCATACAGACAAACACTTGAGGAAATATTGCATTCAAATAAGCATTCTCGCATCCCTTGGCTATCTTATGTTAAAGACATGTTACATAGTATAGGCCTAGTTACCCTATGGAAGTCCCCAGCAGATGTTCACAGGCTCTCTAAGTCTGTAATTAAAGAAAAACTTAAACGTCATTTATGGAAAGGGGAGCTGAGGAAACGTAAGCCTGGTAGTCTGATGGACAAATGTCTCGATCATAAATTCATCATTCATTTGAGCCTTTTCTTGATAATGTTACATGCAAAACAGCTTTTTATTAAATATGGATATGAGATCTTGTCCACCAATAGCTTTTGCATACAATGGAGACAGAAGTAATGTGTTAGTAAATATTTCCCAGCTTGTAGGGCTGAAACTGAAATGGATACACTCTTGTTGCTCTTTTGTAACTCTTATGCGGCCCCCAGTAAAAAATGGATTCTGTGAGTGTGCAGGCTTATTATGGTTAGGCAATGCAATGTGGCACGAGGATTTTAAGAACTAGCACCTACGGAGTCATTGTTTACAGTGTTGCGAAATGTTTAACTTCCGCGTGGCTATTACGCAAGAAACTTTGTCCCTCGACAGAACATTTATTTATTGGCTCCGATGAAATATTGGTTTATTTATATAGGATATTCCTTACAGGGTGGAGAGGGCCCAGCATTGGTGCCCTCTTTTCATGACTTTGCGTGTTAATAATTATTTATTTAGTATGTGATATCGAATGCATGGTATCATTTTTAATACAAGCTATTTATTGTTTTTCAGGATACTTTATCCCATTTTTATATATATATATATATAAATATTCTAAGGTTTGTGTAATTTAAGCTGGTTTTGCATGCAAATAATTAATAAAGTTGTGCCATCTATAACTTATCCTCAACCTTTGTTTATTTAATTGAATATCTATCTATCTATCTATCTATCTATCTATTTATCTATCTGTCTGTCTGTCCGTGTCTATATATATATATACATAACTAGTGGGGCGCTCCGGTCAGCTGCTGTCTTGAAAGTTTCGGGGTGATTTTCGTCAAGCGGGGGCCGAGAAAAAAGGGGGGTCCCAAAACGCGTTTTCCCCATGTAATTTTCCATAGGAAACTTTAGACAAAGCTACAGCCCGAACTGCTGAATGGAATTACACCAAATTTGGCAAAAAGGTAGGTCTTGATTCAGAAAGATCCCTTTTTGTTAAATGGTGTAAATCCGTTCAGTAGTTCCTGAGAAATTAGAAAAAGAAAAAATATCGATATCTGTGGGCGCGGTGGGTTCGCGAACCCTTCCGAGCACAAGCTTCATTCTCATTGGCTGCAAACACTTCAAACCAGGAAGTGTTGGCAGCCATCTTATGACTTGGTAGAACAGAGGCACAAGAAAACAGTGAAAAAAAGATGAAAAACAAGAAAAGGGGGCAGGGTAGAAACACCCTGACCCCCTAGGCCTGCTCAGGGGGTCCCACAAGGACCCCCTGGGCCAAAAAAAGCATATTTTTTTTATAATTTCGGCAAAATTCGCGTTGGGGTCGCGAATCCCGCCGAAATTATAAAAAAAAATGAAGCGCGGGCTCCCGCGCTTCGTTTTAATGAGGCCCCCGGGTGGGCCAGGTCCCGGGGGCATTGTGAAAAATTAATAGCGGGGGCCCGTGGGGGCCCCTGCAGCCCCGGAGACCACCACCTCCCCGGGGCTATGCTCATTATGTGCGGGGGCACGCGGACCCCCCGCAGCCCCGGGGACCGCCACCTCCCCGGGGCTTTTTTAACAAATAATGCGTGGGGGGGTCCTACCCCCCACGCTGCCCCGGGGACCGCCACCTCCCTGGGGCATTGTAAATTGGATGCGGGGGGCACGCAGCCCCGGGGACCGCCACCTCCCCAGGGCTCTTGTTTTAAAAAAAAATACATGTGTGGGGGGCAAGAGCCCCCCCACATGCCCCAGGGACCACCACCTCCCCGGGGCACATACTTATTTAAATTCGGGGGTCCAGAGCGGACCCCCAGCCCCGGGGACCACCACCTCCCCGGGGCTATTTTGACAAAGGGAGGGGGGCCACGCGGCCCCCCTCCAGGAGCCCTTGATGGCCCTGGGGACCGCCACCCCCCAGGGCCGTTTCCTGCAGTGTCCCGGGGTGCCCACCCACGGGACACTGCTGTTTGCTATGGCAGGGCGGGAGCCGTGCGGCTCCCGCCCTGCCATAGCAAACTCTGCTTTGCTTCATTGAAGCGAGAGAAGGGAAACCTGCTCTCGCTTCAATGAAGCAAAGCAGAATTTCTTTTCCACAAGGGGAGCTGCATGTCAGCAGCTCCCCTTGTGGAAAAGCAATGCCGGCTCCCGCAGGAGTCGGGGAGCCGGCAGGGACCATGGGGGCATTGGGGCTCCCCCACGGTCCCCAATGGAGCGGCCAGGCCCCAGGGGATGGGGTCCCCGGGGCCAGAAGTGTCCTGGGAGGGGGGCCACGCGGCCCCCCTCCCCGTTAATTAATTTTTTATTTTTTTTTAAACGGAAAGGCCGGCCCCGGGGGATGGGGTTCCCGGGGCCATAAGTGGCCTAAGGAGGGGGGCCAGGCGGCCCCCCTCCAAATAATTTCATTACAAAAAAAAAAAAAAATGAAGTCTGGCCATGCCCCGGGGGATGGGGTCCCCGGGGCCGAAATTGGCCTCGGGAGGGGGGCAACGCGGACCCCCTTCCCGTTTAAAAAAAAAAATAGGGTTCAGGCCCTGGGGGATGGGGTCCCCAGGGCCCAAAAAATGGGAAAAGAAGGGGGGCCACAAAGCCCCCCTTCTGAAAAAAAAAAAAAAATGCTGGCATCGCACCGGAGGCCCCACCCCCTCCCTGCAGCACTCTGCAAACGCGCCCCCTGGCACGTTGTAAGTTGGGGAATTAATTCCCCTTGAATACAGAGGGTCCCTGGGGGCCAGCTAGCCCACCAAGAACCTCCAGTATGCACCAGGGAGCTGCATTGCAGAGAGGTGGTCCAAGGCCACGCCCCTTTTTACACCACTCTGCAACGCAGCTCTGTGGCGCTTACTGGAGGTCGATGGTGGGCTAGTTGGCCCCCAAGGACCCTCAGGACTCAGGGGGACTTAATCCCCCAATTTAGAATGCGCCAGGGGGCGCGTTTGCACAGTGGTGCAGGGAGGGTGCGGGGCCTGATATTACAAGTGTGCAAACACACCCCCTGTCGCGTTGTAAATTGGGGGATTAAGTCCCCTTGAATTCTGAGGGTCCCTGGGGGCAACTAGCCCACCAGGTACCTCCAGTAAGCGCCACAGAGCTGTGTTGCAGAGAGGTGGTCCGAGGCCACGCCCCTTTTTACACCTCTCTGCAACGCAGCTCTGTGGCGCTTACTGGAGGTACCTGGTGGGCTAGTTGGCCCCCAGGGACCCTCAGGATTCAAGGGGACTTAATCCCCCAACTTACAACGCGCCAGAGGGCGCGTTTGCACAGTGGTGCAGGGAGGCCTGATATTACAAGTGTGCAAACACACCCCCTGGCGCATTGTAAATTAGGGGATTAAGTCCCCTTGAATCCTGAGGGTCCCTGGGGGCCAACTAGCCCACCAGGTCCTCCAGTAAGCGCCACAGAGCTGCGTTGCAGAGAGGTGGTCGGAGGCCAAGCCCCTTTTTACACCATTCTGCAAATGCGGCTTGTGGTGCACTGCTGGTGGGGCGATGAGGTCCTCTTGTGTCCTGAGGACCTCAGGACACAAGTGGACTTCATCGTCAGAGCAGCAGTGCGCCAGAAGCCGTGTTTCCAGCGTGGTGTAAAAAGGGGCGTGGCCTAGGAACACCTCTCTGCAACGCAGCTCTGTGGCGCTTACTGGAGGATCTGGTGGGCTAGTTGGCCCCCAGGGACCCTCAGGATTCAAGGGACTTAATCCCCTAATTTACAATGCGCCAGGGGGTGTGTTTGCACACTTGTAATATCAGGCCTCCCTGCACCACTGTGCAAACGCGCCCTCTGGCGCGTTGTAAGTTGGGGGATTAAGTCCCCTTGAATCCTGAGGGTCCCTGGGGGCCAACTAGCCCACCAGGTACCTCCAGTAAGCGCCACAGAGCTGCGTTGCAGAGAGGTGTAAAAAGGGGCGTGGCCTCAGACCACCTCTCTGATATATATATATATATATATATACATATATATATACACACACACACACACACACTCACAGCTTTAGCATTTCATACAGTGTGAATGGTAAATGTAGTGAACCTATGAATACTGGAGGAGCTCACCAGGACAGTACAGAAGTAGCCATGCTGCAGTCCTATATACACACTGACACACATTATTGAACACACTATAAAATACTGTAATATGTAAAGTGAGTATGGTATTCTTTCACGGCCGGCAATTGAAGTGAGAGTATTTGTACTAAAGCTGGATTGTATGCCAAGTCTGGCACATTGAGTACGACCGGCTTTCTTAAAGGCATGTGCATTGTCACTTGGAGTTGTATTACCTACGAGGTGCATTTCCCAACATACATAGGTGAGTACACATGCAAGTTGTATGCACCACATGGACATCAGTGTAGCACACACCATTACCAAAAACAGTGTGGTACCTTATGCAAGGAGAGCGCAGCAGACAGTCATGGAGCTGTGGGTAACTCCTCTGCCCCTTGACTGTGTGTGAGTGGCCTTCCCAAACTTGGAAAGGGGCACAAAGTTGGGAGCAAATCCAGACTGCACCAATCCTCTGATGTCCACCCTCAGGTCCCCTCACAAAGGCACAGTGCAACCCAAGTATCCCTTTAGAAGGCCAGGGATCCCCCCTCACTGCCAGAGTGCTAAAAGTCATGCTGTATATCTGCTAGCACACAGCTTGTAGACATTCAGCATGTTTCCATAGCACATCATTTCACTTGGCTGTGCTTCTGTAATAGAATATGTACTTTGGAAGACAGAATTCACTCGTTTGCATAGACAGCTTTTTTAAAGTGTGGTTGCGGAAACAGTGGCCATGCACACAACATTACAGAGAAATTCAGAAAGCAGCTAACTTGCTGAGTATATATATTCTTGTATGTGACTGTTGTTTTAAACCTATGTAACTATGTATAATGTTTTTTAGTATCTTGACCCATGTAACTGCTGATTTGTTAACTGCTTGTATGCAGTTGTAATTGGTCTTATATAAAGCGCTCAGAAACTGTTTTTGACTTGTTTGCACTATATAAAATCGCAAAATAAATATAAAAAAATAGCTGGTTCCCAACCCACATAAATGGATGGTAGGCGTTGGCAAACGAAAACAGTGCATAAGACTGTAATTCTGATTTACATGTGCTTGTCCTGCTGCATGTTTCAAAACCTTTCATTTCAAATATATATAGCTTACCACAATCAATTGTTAATTGTTAAATTTGTATGTATCTTACATTTAATCCAAAATCATTAAATTGAGAAGTTTTAGAAACACAGCGGTTTTATTTTTGCAGCATCAACCTAGCTGTAACTTCGACTTTAAGCCGGACATTAACACAACTTGGCAGTTTTACTGTTCATTGTAACTCCAGACTGAGATCATTTGGGTGGCAGCGTAAGGTTGTGGTCAATGTAAGTTGTGGTCTTGGTCGAATGACATTTTATTAAAACTGAATGATGTTTTACTATACATTTTGTTAACTCAGGGGTTTATCCTACTACTAATCTAGACATCATGTCCGCCTCCCGCCTTGGGAGATGTGCTGTACGAATTCCTGGTGCCAGGGCATTGTTATCACTGGTACTGTAGGTTCAGTCTCACCAGTGCCATGGGTGCTTACTCCCAACAAAGGTGAGTTGGTAAAGTTGGTTTTCCTTGTTTACATTATGCTCCCTTTTCATCTTGCTGTGACACAGTCCAGTCCATGGTCCAATGCCTCTTCTCTGCTGATGCTGCAGTGATTCCTTACAAGTCAACAAGGAAGCACTGGCTTTGGGGGGCCCCTTCCAATCCTAAACTGTTAGCACTGGTGAGAAGATCAACAACTGTACGTTTAAGCAAACAGAGCAATGGGCAGCTTCCCTGGTATTTTCCCGGGCAGTAAGCCTCATCACCTCATTGGCAGGATGTATATTGTGATGTCACAAGCCAAACATACCAATTCGGATGGACCAGTCGTGTGGCAGAACTGGGATGAGCGCCGCTAAGGCAGCAGAACCAGCATTGGCCAGGCATTGCTCACTGCAAGAAAGCAAGGGCGGTACTCCTCCAGTGCCTGGGAGGTGCAGGCTCTATGGATTGCTCCAAGCATAGCGCTCAACTCCTACATGGATAGCGCCAATAAAGAACAAGATAACTCTATAGCGGGAAGCTATCACCTTATGCAACATGCAGTTTGGCCTCACAGAGTACACCATTTATTCAGTACACGGTCTCTGTGCTTATAACAATGATACACTATGACGCAACATGCGCTCAGAGCTAAGTCAAAGACCTCAGTTATGACGGACCTTCTCACCAGGGTGTCTGCAGATCTTCTTCCAGAGCTACATCTGCATAGGCCTCTGCTGCTTCTCTATTAAATGGCCCCCACTTGCAGTCAGTCTCCCTTAACCTGGTAATAGGGCAGTAGTCACCCTACACGCGTGTACTCTAGGGAGAACCCTCACAACAGCAGAGTCTTTGGGCCCCACTGGGCAGCAAACAAAAACACATGAGGCACCTCCATTGTCCTTGCAGATTTCGAGTACACTAGGATAAAACACAACATGAGACAGGCAAAGTCAGAGGTTCACAAGATGAGGACATCAGCAGGCCTGTCCTAGACCAGAGACGGTATGGAGTCTCTGCCACCTGATTGTCAGGAAACATTAGTACAGTTCAGAAGCACCACACAGTCCCAAAAAGTTACCAAAAAAAACAGGAAATGTCTCTATTTGAGCTTTTAAATGTGCACAATACTGAGACCTCTCCCCAGCAGCTCCGCTGTGCTGTTGTCAGACCTCCGACCCCCACCTGGGAGGTTCAAGGCTGCTGTCTGCCGCTGCCTTCACTGCGCTGCCTTCACTCCGCTCCTCTGTACTTTGCCTGCTGCCTGCTGCCATAGTAGGATTCTTTTTTAGATTCTCACTTTATTTTTCACTTATTGTTGTTTTATTACTGCGCTAAGTTTCGTTTTTGCCCAGTTTCCTCAGCCTCCGTTTTCCCGCCGCTGCTGCCCCTGCGGCCCTGCCCCCCAGACGGTCCCCGCTCCCGCCTCCCAGCTGCACGTCCCTCCCCCCTTCACTATTTAATGGCGGCCGCTGCGGGGGAGCGCGAGCAGGACCTCTGAACTTTGGTCTAGGCCGGCTCTCTCCCCAGCAGCTCCGCTGTGCCGTTGTCAGACCTCCGAACCCCACCTGGGAGGTTCGAGGCTGCTGTCTGCCGCTGCCTTCACCCCGCTGCCTTCAATCCGCTTCTCTGTACTTCGCCTGCTGCCTGCTGCCATAGTAGGATTCTTTTTTAGATTCTCACTTATTTTTCACTTATTGTTGTTTTATTACTGCGCTAAGTTTCGTTTTTGCCCAGTTTCCTCAGCCTCTGTTTTCCCGCCGCTGCTGCCCCTGCGACCCTGCCCCCCGGACGGTCTCCGCTCCCGCCTCCCAGCTGCACGTTCCTCCCCCCTTCACTATTTAATGGCGGCCGTTGCGGGGGAGCGTGAGCAGGACCTCTGACCTCTGGTCTAGGCCGGCTCTCTCCCCAGCAACTCCGCTGTGCCGTTGTCAGACCTCCGACCCCCACCTGGGAGGTTCGAGGCTGCTGTCTGCTGCTGCCTTCACCCCGCTCCTCTGTACTTCGCCTGCTGCCATAGTAGGATTCTTTTTTAGATTCTCACTTTATTTTTCACTTATTGTTGTTTTATTACTGCGCTAAGTTTCGTTTTTGCCCAGTTTCCTCAGCCTCCGTTTTCCCGCTGCTACTGCCCCTGCGGACCCGCCCCCCGGACGGTCCCCGCTCCCGCCTCCCAGCTGCACGTCCCTCCCTCCTTCACTATTTAATGGTGGCCGCGTGCAGCGGGCGCGCCGCTGGCGCACCTAAGGCAAGCCCGTCTGCACCGGTCCGCGACCCGACCGTGACCAGCATCTCGAACTACCCACCGCTACAACACAGCCGCCTTCCACGCACTCAACCCCGGAAGACTCAGAGACTGCCAACAGGCCATGCCAAACACGACCCACGGCCAGTTCTCCTGCCTCCACTGCCGCCAGACCTTCACCACCAACCCGGCCTCCAACACCGCCGAAGCCAACACCGGCGATGCCCTAAGATGCATCCTCCTCAACGTGCGCTCCGTGCACAAACACGCTGTGGAGATCTGGAACCTACTCGACTCTCTCTCGCCAGACATCGCCTTCTTCACGGAGACCTGGATCAACACCTCCTCCGGCCCCGACATCAACACCACCATCCCAGAAGGATACAAGATCCAGACGAAGGACCGCCCCAACCACCTGGGAGGGGTCCTCGCCATCGCCCACAAGAGCACCTTCCGCCTCACCACCTCCAGCGAAACTTTCCCCTCCGCCGAACACCTGCACTTCCAGATCCAGACCAGCCCCAACTCCACGCTCCGCGGAACTCTCGTCTACAGACCCCCCGGCCCCCGGGCCCACTTCGCCGCCACCATCACCGACCTCATCGCACCCCACGCCATAGCCTCAATGAACTACATACTCATCGGAGACCTGCACTTCCACCTCGACAACCCCAGCGGCCCCAACTCCACCACCTTTCGTGACAACCTCGCCAACATCGGACTTAAACAACACGTCACCACACCGACCCACAGGGCAGGACACACCCTCGACCCCATCTTCGCAGCAGGAAACAGCGTCCACTTCAGCCACACAATGCAACCCCCATGGACCGACCACCACTGCGTACACTTCACCGTCAATAAACCCAAGGCACCCAAACCAGCCCCACGCCCACCACGAAGGAACTGGAGCAAGGTCACCGACGAGCAACTCTACTCCACCCTCACCCGAGACAACCACACCTCAGCATCCGACGCCAACGTCGCAGCCAGAGAACTCCACGCTTGGATCTCCAACTGCGCAGACGAGCTCGCCCCACTACGCAACACCGACAAACAGCACCCCAGGAAAGCCGCCTGGTTCACCGCTGATCTCCAAGAAGCCAGACGCACCTGCAGACGCCTGGAGAAGAACTGGAGAAACACCAAGACACCCGAAAACTACACCACCTACAAAGACGCCATGACGGACTACCACAACCAAATCAGAACCACCAAAAGGACCTTCATCCACAACAAAATCCTCGCCAACTCCACCAACTCCAAGGAACTCTTCACTGTCATTCAGGAATTCACCAACCCCCGCAGCGAAGCCACAGACATCAGCCCGTACCAAGACCTCTGTGACAAGCTTGGAACCTACTTCCACCTCAAGATCAAAAACCTCTACGACAACTTCGTCGACCATCCACCAGATGCCACAGCCGGCCCGCCCCCCAGACACACCATCCAGCCCACCATCTCCACCTGGATGCCGATCACAGCCGAAGACACCGCCTCAACCATGAAAGGCATCCACTCAGAGGCCCCCACTGACCCCTGCCCTCCACACATCTACCACAGAGCCGCCACCGCCATCGCACCCGAACTACAACGCACCATCAACACCACCTTCGAAACAGGCACCTTCCCAGATGACTGGAAACGCGCAGAAGTCCGGCCCCTGCCCAAGAAGCCCACAGCTGACCCCACCGACCTCAAGAACTACCGACCCATCTCGCTCCTCCCCTTCGCGGCCAAAGTTGCAGAGAAAACAGTCAACAGGGAACTGACACGATTCATCGAAGACAACGCCATCCTCGACCCGTCCCAATCCGGATTCCGAAGCAACCACAGCCCTACTCACCGCCACAGACGACATTCGCACCCTCCTGGACCAAGGCCACTCCGCAGCCCTCATCCTACTCGACTTATCAGCAGCCTTCGACACCGTCTCCCACCGCATACTCATCGCCAGACTACACGACGCCGGCATACAAGGAACAGCCCTAGACTGGATCCGATCATTCCTCACCAGAAGAAGCCAAAGAATCAGACTGCCACCCTTCGTCTCCGATCCCACGAAAATCACCTGCGGAGTCCCACAGGGGTCATCACTGAGCCCGATCCTCTTCAACGTCTACATGGCCCCCCTCGCCGCCATCGTCCGACAACACGGCCTCAACATCGTATCATACGCTGACGACACCCAGCTCATCCTCTCTTTCACCAAAGACCCCACCACCGCCAGACTCAACTTCCAGTAAGGGATGCAGGACGTCGCAGTCTGGATGACCAACAGCTGCCTAAAACTCAACGCCAAGAAAATAGAAGTCCTCGTCCTTGGACCACCCCCTCAGCATGGGACAACACCTGGTGGCCGGCCGCCTTCGGAAGCCCACCGACCCCCTTGGACCACGCCAAAAGCCTCGGCATCGTACTCGACTCATTCCTCACCATGAACCGACAGGTCAACGCCGTCACCTCCAGCTGCTTCAACACCCTCCGCATCCTCCGCAAGACTTTCAAGTGGATCCCCCCCTGAGTCAAGGAAGACTGTCACCCACACACTCATCACCAGCAGACTGGACTATGGAAACGAGCTCTACGCGGGCATAAACAAGTCCCTACTCCGCAAACTCCAGACGATACAGAACACCGCCGCCAGACTCGTCCTTGGCACCCCCCACACGAACACATCAGCCAACACCTACGAAGGCTCCACTGGCTCCCCGTGGAGAAAAGAGTCGCCTTCAAAATCCTCACCCACGCCTACAAATGCCTGCACAACACCGGACCCAAATACCTCAACGACAGAATCAACTTCCATGTACCCAAAAGGAACCTCAGATCTGCCAATCTCGCACTGGCTGAAACCCCGCGCATCCACAGAGCCAGAGCAGGCGGAAGATCCTACTCCCACATTGCGGCCAAGACCTGGAACGAGCTTCCGGCAGACATCCGACGCGCCCCCTCCCTGAACACCTTCAGGAAGACTCTCAAGACCTGGCTCTTCGGCTAAACAGATCTGCTGACCCCCCCCCCCGCCCTCAGCGCATTGAGACCCTCACGGGTGAGTAGCGCGCTTACAATACCCTGATTGATTGATTGACATTTTAATAATTTTACCTTCTGCCTCTCAAGAATTCAATCTTACCAAAAAGCTATTTTTGAGGTGGTTTACCGGTTTTACAGTCCGCCCTACAACTATGCTCATTTAGCCAGCCTTCTGTTCTTTGAGTTCCTTTTCAGCACACCATCTGAATAGACCTCTGCAGCAAAAGATGGAAAAGTCCTTTGTACAATCATCAAAGACCAATCGCACCCTTCGGGAAGAGTTTCATGAACTTTTCACCGAGGCATGAAGCATATCTCCTGCATTGAGACACCAGCCGCCATTTTTAAATAAGTAGTTTTGATTTCTGAAAAGGAAACGCACCATTGTCTCTGATGAAAGGCCCTCGTTTTTGAAGCAGGGCTAACAATGAGTTTTCCTCCCACCTTTATTGTCCTGCACTCTCTATTCATGGTGCTGTAATTGACATAGCTGTCATTGCTCTAATTGGCTGTTTTGTGAGAGGCTGCCCTCTTATTAATTGAGTGAGGCGTGGTACTGTGGAGTAATTGTCAATAATTGCCAATAAGCTTCTCTTTTTCTAAAAGTTTGTTAAGTCCCCCAAGCACAGGCTTTCAATTATAACCCGGCTACAAAAATTCCTCTGAACTTGAGATGCTTGGTTTGTCATGGAAATATCTTACTAGAATGGCTCCAATCAACTTTTTTGTAATTCACAATATGAAAAATGTTGGTTTTGCATACAGAATGTAGATTATGTTTCAAAAGAATAATGCTATATCATTAGATTTCTAATAATAGACATCAAAGCATTTATTCCAGATAGTGCCGAAGCTCCGAAGAAATGCATGTAACATTGCTGGTAAACACAATCATTTTATAAGTTCAGAGAAACAACCTGTATTAATGACAGACATGCAGAGGAAAAAAAGAGTATTGAGAGTCTGCCCTAAAGACGTCGGGCCATCCAATATACTAATTATTGTCAGCTATTATTAGAGAACAACGGCCCCTAGTCAAGATTTTTGAATACACAGTGGCAAATGGCAATTTATTATATACAAAATAATAATAAACAAAAAGATAAATTAAAAGAACCATAGACCAGCGCAGTCAACATAGGTGAAAAAAATGTGCTTGTTACTCTCTTTTTGAAGTGATACACTCAAGTGATAAAGCGTGATCAACACGTGTTAATAGAACAAGAAAAGCACAGAAGGTCAGGAAACTTTGGGGCATATGTACAAGCCCCTATCGCCACGGGAACGTCACTTTTTGTGACGTTCCCGTGGTGATAGGGGCCTTGCCTTATGTACAAGGCAGCGTTAAGCCACTTAACGTGGTTTAACGCTGCCTTGTACATAAGGCACCCTTTCACGCTATGTTTAGCGTGAAAGGGGCGTGCAGTGGGTGTGGTGGTGGGCGTTCCACTGCAACACCCATTGTATTTGACGCTGCCCCCTATGTACAAGGGTGGCGTACATAGGAGGCAGCGCCAAAATTTAAGACCAGGAAAACCCTGGTCTTAAGTTGGCGAAACGAGGAGAAATGCATTATTTCTCCTCGTTTTTGCTTTTTCCATGTGTGCTGCCTTGTGCAGCTCACATGGAAAAAGCAAAATGCCATGGTTTGTTTATGTACAGGAAGGTGTCCCTTCCTGTACATAAACAAACCTTTTAAAAAAATGCCATTTTGTAACTGTCATGTGTGCTGCAGCACACATGAAAGTTACAAAATCGCATTTTAGGATTGTTTATGTACAGGAAGGGACACCTTCCTACACATAACCAATCCTCCCCTGCACACAGACACCCTTGCACTCTGGTGCAAGGGTGCCTGCGTTGGCGCTAAGTTGTTAAACTTAGCGCCATCGCAGGGGGAAATGCAAGGCTGCACCACATTCTTGTAAATATGGTGCAACCTTGCGTTTCCGAAGTGGTGGAGCGTGTCGTTAAGCCCAGGAGGCTAACGGCCCGCTCCGCTACTTCTATTGTACATATCCCCTTTGTATCTTCAATCCAACTAGGGTCCGTATATTCTAGAGTCCGACCGCGTTTCGGTCTCCTAATGGATAGTTGATCATCATCAGGACTTAGGCGGTATAGAAGCCCGAGACATACTTCGGGGGCGCAAGGGCTTGTTGCCTACAGGGCTAATTTTGGTTTCTAAGTGATGTGCCCCTAATGAATCTCATCCTCTGGCCACCCCGACCCGAGTAGGAGAAAATCAAGTTACCAGAAGCCATTCTGGCTACTGCAAAACTACTGTCATTATTATGGTTAAATAGATAATTCATATGCCTGGCATACAAACATTTTTGAACACCTACTACGGTGTAGGTGCACAAAAAGACCGCTTATGAGGACAAAATGCAACTCCTTATTAACAGAAGTGGTGGGATTTTTTCCATGCAAATAGGATTTGCTCACACAGAAAGTTTTATGTACTTATTGTGAGAAAATGTATTCATGGATTTCATGTATTCCTCGGTGTGACTGCAATCAAAGGTTGGTGAACACCCACAAGTTAGTGAGTATTCACCCAATGTTTGCAGGTATATTCCCTCCCTAGAAAGGTTCAAAACTGTAATCCATCTATAGGTCAAATCGGTCAAATGCAGAAATAAACATTTTTCAGGATGGGAATTGGGTAGGAACACTTTCAAATTGATGGGGCCTCGTAGAAAAGCTCGCAAAGGCAAATTCACTTTTGCATCTTATTTCCTTTAACAGAACAATAAACCTGTTGCATTTTTGTACATGGAAATATTTATGTGTGTGACTGCTCCAAGGAATCTGTAACTGTACAAGATTCCTCTTAGTCCTAAAGATGGTCTTAGTGAACTATTAAAATGTCTGAAATGTACTCCGAATGTAGGGCCACACTACATTATCTTTGCCTTCTCGAGGTACGATTTGTCAATCAGACCACCAGCTATTGTGAGATATATTTATTCTGTGGAGTGCTTGTTTTGTTTAGTATCATTTGAGATTTCTTTTCACATTAGAAACAGCAGTTATAAAATGTAAAATCTATCATGAGTCATATACATCGAAAAACAATTTTCATATTGAAAAAATGTTTTAGGATTTGGAATGTTTTCGAATGACTTGAAAGATGCATTTAAGTAGCTTTACTAAGACTATTTACTAAGCCTTTGAAAATTTTACTAAAACTAGTCAAAATACTTTAAATTTCTCTAAAGAAAGTTGAACTTGTCATGTACAGAGTTAAGAAAATAGTATTAGATTTTAGAAAAGTTGTTGCAGTTTTCAAAATAAGTCCTCTTTGCATTTTTGACTTATTAAATAAATTTGAAGTATTAATAGGAATGTGTTCAAGTTGGACCAGTTATATCGAACTTGGTTAAACTTTCAGCATTTTAATGAACTTAGAACCATATATGTTTATGTCTCATAGTTTTCCCATAAAAACTATCCCGAGGCTAATAATGGATATTGAAGCTCAACACCAGGTATGTAAAGAATGAAAAGGCTAAACTATGTCAGTCAAGAAACCAAGATTTTGCTTCGGGTTACAATTAAAGGTCAGCAGGTGACTGACTCAGAGAGCACTTTTGCAGAGATCCCATTCAAGGAGACACAAACCACATTCTGAAGAACTGCTATGCATAGTTTCAAGCTTTCACTTGATTCTTCTGAACAATACATCGAAAGTTATTGTACTCTGTGTGCCAGAGACGATTACATAAGGTTTGACCCCTTACAACACAGTCACAGTCATAAACCCAATTAGATGGTTGGAATGAAAAGGTAAATACCACCAAATATTTGTTAACCCATATGAGTGGAGATGTGATGGGTTATACAACATCTTTTATAAAACTTTTAAGCAATCTTTAGCAAGTGTATTAAAGGCATTATACAACTGGAGGATTTGAAAATTACTTTTCAGAACATTTTAAAGGCACAATAATGATTATTTTTACTCTGAAAGATGCAAAATACTACCAGGAACATGCTAATTACAGGTATATGCTAAATGTGGATCATGCATTTTATTCCAAGTCTGAGCAGTCAGATGGAGAGAAGCTAAAAATACTCCACTTCACAAATAATATTAAGGATTCGCTGCAAATAGATTGGGGTTAAATAACACACAATAAATATTGAATCTTGTCAGTATCATCCAGACGTGGCTCCTCCGTTATGGCAGAGGAGCCACCCCCCATGCTAGCAGAGACAAAACATGAAAAATAAAATGATAATAAAACAGGTTAATTATCATTTTATTTTTGTTCACAGGGTGGAGTTTTGTTCACAGGGGGGAGTTTTGGGGTGATGTGATGACAGCCAGGGAGGAGGAGTGCTGGGCACATGCTGCTAATACACATTTGGGTTTGGCCGGCAGTCTTAGGACGGCCAAACCGACATGCATACTGAGATGTTTCCAACCCAATCTGTGTTGCCGGGTTAGAAACAGAAGGCACAGGATCACAGTCTCTCTGGGAGTGCAAATCCAGGCCGCTCAGGCTAAAGCTGGTGCTTCTCTCATGCTGCCAGCAGCATGAGAGCAGTGTCCGGATTGGCCGTAGGGGAGTCTGAGAGCCTCAGCCTGTGCTGCAGTGGAGCCAGAGGAGCAGAAAAGTGGCGATGCGACGGTTGCTAGTAAGTTCTTTGTATTTTTTGTGTTGTTATTGTCGCTGTCCCATTCCCCACCACTGTTCCCTGACACCAGCCTCTACTGGTATCATCAGAGAAAGGGATATGCTCTGTAAACTGGTAAGAAAAGATGCAGAGAACGCATTTCAGAGTTTAACCTGGGCACTTTAAGTTGATCTTAAAGCTTATCAACTTTAGTGAACTCTTAAATTACAGTTTGCACTGCTGGTCTTCTTTCAGAATGAGTTAAGATTTTGATGGTGCGTGGATATCTGCACCTCAGTCTCTTAGTAAAATCATCGAATATATTTCCCCATTGGTCGTTTGGACCTTTGTTAGTTGACTTTAAGCACTGTAAGGGAGTTAACATCAGAAATATGTTTCAACTTGTGAAGCCCATGTAACTCCAGAATGCAAAAATCAATTGATTCAATTATATGTAATTATTTCAGGACATTAATCCATCCAGTATATATGGAAAGCAGAAATAAATTCAAAAGGTACAGCAATATAGGTTGACCGCTAAAAGTAAACTGCCAAAATGCAAAGAACCCCAATTGTTGCGATAAGGTGTTCCATAAAGAAAATTCCCTTCTCTAATTTAAACATAGGTTGAAATAAAATTATCTAAAAATAATTTCTAGCCGGTAACATAGAAGGTGTCAGCATAGAGTTGAACTTCTGTAGAAGTTCAGGGAAGTAAGGCATGAAGCTTTACACTAAAGTAAAGTTCAGCAGAGAAGCCTGTTCCCTCTCAGAGTTAAGGGAAAGTCTGCCTAACTAACCATCAAATTTAACCAGAAACATCAGAAACATCCCTATCTCTCTCTCACCACCAGGAGACAATTATATCACCGTACATAAAGGGAGTCAATATACTTTCCAAGTTCTCATGTCCTCAGAATTAGGTATGCAGCTAGTAGCCTTTGACATCTCATCGTCATGGTACGCTGTAAACAAAAGGCCTCCTCGCATCTTCATTTCTCTGAGTTCAGTGCCAACTTCCTCCCCGCAGGCTTCACTATCAGTCGTCTAAACAAACAATAAGTCTTTCTCTAACTAACAAGAAGCATGATAATGCACCAGCAGAAGAAAGAATCAACACACTGGCAATCTTAAGTAAGCTGTTTTATCCAAGGCCTCATGTCAAGTTAAATTCTCTCGAAAAATCAAAATGGATGCCTGTTACAGTATTGTATATGTATATACACTGTAAGCAATAATCAATGTTAAATGTGAATATGCAAAACATGGTTACAACAATTAACTAATCAACTTTAATACTCTCAAATATAAATCTTTAGTGTTGCAATGGATACACTCTATTAATTTGGTTAAATGTAACATATATGTTAATGAAGTTAAATCACATGTCGAATATAAATGTTGTACGAGTATATAAATGTATATTCATGATATAGAGAGGGTGGGGACTAAATTATGGTGCTCCAATTTCAACAGGGACAATGCAGGGCTGCATGTCTATTATAATGTAACTGGAGTCTCAGAATATTCAGACATATCACAATATACAATCTCAAGTTGTATTGAGAAAGTGGGTGCAAAGTACATTGTCATATGTCAGAAAATTCTGAGATTCCAATTACATTGCAATAGACATTGTCAATGTACCATGAGATACCGAAGATCCCTAAGAAATGCTTAATTCATTCCTCTGGGGAAATTGAACAGGTTACTATGCTGTTTGCTACACCCGAAAAAAAGGGGCGATTAATAATTTGCCACAACTTCCCATTTTACTATGTATGTAAGGGTCCAAGAGTTCCTCCCATGCTTTTTCTTTAATTTGATTTATCCGAGTTAACATGGCCTGCTTATATTCCTTTTTTCTCCTTTGGATCTTGGCCTTATCTCTGGAAAAACTCTTTACTGCCATGAGTAGATTTTGTTGGGCCTTGGAACAGTTGGAATCAAACCACCTCTCCCCTACGCTTACCCTCTTACTGCCAGTCCTTTATACATGAATGAATATCGTGGCCACACGTGGCTTATAGGTTATTAAAAAATGAGTCAAGTTGGATCTTACTCCATCTTAATCTGAGTCCCTGGTCTTGTGGTGCAATATTACTGTTACTAGGGCCCATGCTTATGCTGGAATCAAATGACCTACCGCACTCCAGAAATAAACTAAGCCGGTTATGAACACTAAATTCAGAGCAGTGAACCTTAAAACTACGCACAAACTGAGCTAAGTGAGCTGAAATGAAAATATAATCAGCCACAGTATTAACACACCTATCCGTAAAAGTAGGGATAATATCTTCTTCTAAGCCATTTCTAGTAGACACCAAGTTAAAGTCTGTAAGAACTTCATCAAGCGTACTTCCCTCAACAGAGTGCTAAAAATGCATGCCCCAGCTCTGGTGGTTGCACCCATTCTGTCATCCAAGCTTGTTTGTTTTGTTTTCCAGCAAGGTGATTTCTAACCCTGGGCAAAGCACTACGCTACGCTCGCGTAGTTTGCGAAGTTTGCGCTACTTCGCACTACGCGAATTGCACGTAGCACAGTGCAAACACGCGTAGCGTAGCGTAGTGCAGCAGTCATTTTTTGCTTGCTCGCGGTCCTCAACGTCAAGTTGGCGACTGCGAGCAAGCAAAATGACATCCCGGCGAGACTTTTTCCTCGTTCGCGATCAGCAACATCAAGTTGCCGATCGCGGGCGTGGAAAATAAACCTCCCGGCGAGATTCTCAACGCGGGGAGGTCAGGTTTCTCATTGCGAGTGGTCGCGTATGCTCGCGACCGCTCGCGATGAGAAACTACCAGTCCGCGTTGAGAAAGCTGCCGCTCGAGTAAAAATCTACTCGAGCGGCAGTAAAAGACAGCTCGCACTGTGCAAGATGCCGTTTTCAATGACTGCACAGTGCGGACAAGCATCCGGCACTGTGCAATCATCGCGAACAGCGCACTACGCAGTTCGCGTAGTGCTACGCGTAGCTCGCGTAGTGCAAAGTGCACTTCGCGTAGCTTCGCGTGGCTTCGCGTGGTGCTACTTCGCGAACTATGCCCAGGGTTAGTGATTTCTCTGTTTAGGGACAACTTCATCCTACCTTTCCTTACAGGTCTTAATAATTCTGCTCAGCGTCTTTTGACTATTATAGATTTACCTCCCCTTCCATGGGGCAGCTTAGTAACACTATTGCAGTTCTGCGTTTCCAACTACACCACACTTTCATCTTATTCTTTTCTCCAGCTGATTCCATGTAGTTGGGGGACTAGTAAAAGTGGCATGCTATATTCTGGTAGATCAGCATGGTCATTCTTATTTACTCCCAGTTTTGTCAGTGTGTTTCCATTAAAACCTTGTTACTTAACTCCCTTCTGTCTTGCTTTAATCTGTCTGTGATCACTACTTTTGAGAACCACTCAGCTCATTCCTCTATTCTAAAGGTCTTATGTGGTTGCCTGCTCAATTTTCTGTTGTTTCTCTCTCTCTTTGCAATACTGCATCAGCTACCCAGAGTACCCCATAGCCTCGGGTACAACAAGCACTGGGAGTTACCATAATGGGCTCAGAGTGGGATTACTGTCTGCTTCTAGAGCTACTCTTGAGTCCAGTTCCATGTGATAACATTGTTTTTCAGAACATCTTTTGCAAAAATTACTTTTCAAAAACAGATTTTAAAATAGCATTGTTTTTTATGTTTTGTATTATTTTGACCAAAAAATCTTTTCATAAATTTCAACCTTCCCATACATCTTTTCATTGAATTTAGTTTTTTGTATGTCCATCTGTTTCTTTGTATATATCTGTTTCTTTCTACATACATTTCTATCTACAACCCAATCTCTCATTATATTACCTACTGGCAGGCACCAGTAGGTAGTTATAGTTAGGACCTTGTTTCCATATGAAGAGCGTTTTTTCTTTTGCTAATAACTTTGGCGCTGTTCACAGAATCTTTGTGAAATTTTCAAAATTGGTAGGATGCTCACTTAAGCTGCTGTCTTGAAAGTTTCGAGTGATCTGTCAAGCGCGGGCTGAGACAAAGATGGGTCCCAAAATGCATTTTCCCCATGCAAATTCCCATTTTAGATGCGACTACAGCCCGAACTGCTGAAAGGAATTACATCAAATTTGGCAGAAAGGTCACTGTTGGTTCAGAAAGCGACCGTTTTGTGAATTGGTGTAAATCCGTTCAATAGTTTTTGACATATTAAAAGAAATCCAAATATAGATATATAGGGACACGAAGACTCCGCAAACTCTCCCAATCTTGTGCTGAGATGTGATTGGTTGCCAACACTTCAACCAGGAAGTGTTGGCAGCCATCTTGGGACTCGACTTCAGCTGAGTTCCTGAAAAAATGTTCAAAAAAAGAAAGAAAAGGAGGCAGTGTAGGAATACGCTGCCCCCTTAGCTCTGGTACCTGGGTCCCAGAGGGCTCCACCAGGGCAAAAAAACATTTTTTTTTTTAAATTGCCTTGAAACTGCGATGGGGCTGTGAATCTGCGGGGAAATAAAAAGCAAGCACGGTCCCCCGCGCTACTTTACATTATAGCCCCCGGGTGGGCCAGGTCCCGGGGAAAGGTGGGCATTTAAAATAAAGGAGGGGGCACAAGGGCCCCCCCTTCAAGTGGTTATTTTTGCCTCAGGGACCACCACCTCCACTGGGCTAATGTTTACATTTAGCGGTGCCCACGCGGACCTCCCGTGCCCCAGGGACCACCATCTCCCCGGGGCTATTGATCAAATTTAGCGGAGGGTCCGCGCAGACTCCCAGGGGCCCCAGGGACCACCACCTCCCATGGGGTAGTGTTAAAAATTAACGCCCCCCCTAATCCTGGGGACCACCATCTCCCCGGGGCAAATTCCTTTTTTTAAAAGAGTGAGGGTTACTCCTCATGGGCCAGGCTGGCCCGTACAGATGAAAGGAGGGGGGTTGCGTGGCCCCTCTCCTGGAGCCAATAATGGCCTTGGAGATTGCCAACCCCAGGGCTGGCTCCTGCTATGTCCCCAGGTGCCCACCCCTGGGACATAGCTGTTTACTTTTCCTTGGCGGGAGCTGTGACAGTTCCCGTCAATCAAAAGCAAACACTCCGATTCTAGCGGAAGGGAGCTGTTAAAGTGCTGCCACCTGCTGGAAGCAGATGTTTCATCTCTTTCCCTGCCCACAGACATACAGGCAGGGAAAGAGATAAAAGATTGCTCTCACACGCAGGGAGCTGCATATCCATGCTGCATGTTGGATCCCGCAGGAGGCGGGGAGCTGGCTGGGACCGCGGGGGCCTAGAAGCTCTTCCAGCTGTCCCAGGGTGAGGAGAAAGAGGAAAAATAATGGTAAGAAAGAGGCAGAATAAAGGTCAGAAACGAGCAGAAAGAGGCAGAATAAAGGTGAGCAATGAGCAGAAAAAAGCAAGATAAAGGTGAGAAACGAGCAGAAAGAGGCAGAATAAAGGCCAGCAACGAGCAGAAAGAGGCAAAATAAAGGTGAGAAACGAACAGAAAGAGGCAGAATAAAGTTAAAAAACTAGCAGAAAGCGGCAAAATAGAGGTCTGGAAAGAGCAGCAGGAGGCAGAATAAAGGTCAGCAATGAGCAGAAAGAGGCAAGATAAAGGTGAGAAATGAGCAGAAAGAGGCAAAATAGAAGTCAGAAATGAGAAGCAAGAGGGAAAATAAAGGTCAGAAACGAGCAGCAGAAAGAAGCAAAATACAGGTCAGAAACAAGAAGAAAGAGGCAAAATAGAGGACAGAAATGAGCAGAAAGAGGTCAAATAAAGGTCAGCAATAAGCAAAAAGTGGCAAAATAAAGACCAGCAGAAAGAGGCAAAGTAGAGATCAGAAATGAGGAGTAAGAGGCAAAATAAAGGTCAGACACGAGCAGAAAGAGGCTAAATAGAGGTCAGAAAGCAGAAAAAAGAAAAATAAAGGTCAGAAATGAGCAAAAAGAGGCAAAATAGTGATCAGAAACTAGCAGAAAGAAACAAAATAGAGGTCAGAAACAGAAAAAGGCAAAATAAAGGTCAGAAACGAGAAGAAAGAGGCAAAATGGAGGTCAGAAATGAGCAGAAAGAGTGAAGCAATGAGCAAAAAGAGGCAAACTAAAGGTTAAAAGTGCACAGAAAATTAGCAGAAAACTAGCAGAACCCACTCATGCACCCACTCACAGAACAACTCAGACACTCTCACAGCCACTCACAGACCCATTCAGACACTCATGCACCAACTCACAGATGAACTCAGACATGTACACCAAGTCACAGACCCAGTCAGACACTCATGTACCCACTTATAGAATCACTCATACTCTCTCTCACCCACTCACAGACCTACTCAGAGACTCATGCACTGAGTCACAGACCCACTAAGAGACTCACACACCAACTCACAAACCCACTCAGACACTCATGCACCCACTCACAGACCCACTCAGACACTCACGCACCCACTCACACACCCAGTGAGACACTTATGCACTCACTCACATACCCACTGAGACACTCATGCACTCACTCACACACAGGTTACAGTTAGGAAATAACATTAAGAAACCGTAGAAATTCACTGGAAAAAACAAAGGTTACAGGGACCTTATAGTTAGGAAATATAATTAAAAATATCTTAGAAATTCACTGAAAAAAACCCAAAGTTTACAGGGATGTTATAGTGAGGCTCAGGTTTCACTTGCACAAAACCATAGAAATTCAGCAGCTATAGTTACCTGAGCTACATATAACTTATGCCCCCGCAATCCATAGTTTATGACCTCACATATTA